>CM035619.1:17978692-18578692 GCA_020496755.1 Channa maculata | reverse complement strand
TTTGTTTTATATGTGAGTTAAAGGACAAATCCTGATCAAAGATAACTCCAAGGTTCCTTGCAGTAGTACTGGAAGCCAGACTTATGCCATCTAGAGTAACGATATGGTTGGACATCATATCTCTGAGATTTTTGAAAGTCTTCATACAAATTATTCCTATGAAGGTGATCACATAATTGTTTTGCAACTACTTTTTCAATTATTTTAGAAATAAAAGGGAGATTAGATATTGGTCTGTAATTGGTTAAGACACCTGGGTCAAGACAGGGTTCTTTAACTAGTGGCAGGGGCTAAGCTAGGTCGGCCCGGCTACCGGGACCTGACTAGCTTGATTATTTTCCATGGTGCTTAGCCTCCAAAGCTGCAAAAACCTTACACTTGTTACAGATACCATTATCACTAAACGAGCCAAAGGAAAAACTGAACATGAGACACACCAAGCAAGTGAGAGAAGGAGAGACAGAGGGAGACAGAGAAGCCATTGCTAACGGATAACTGCTAAGCAAGCGAAGCTAAAATAGGTAAAGTGTGGAATTAGTAAATGTTAGCTGGTTATGTTTACAAGAGCAGGTGCTTGTGTAACAACAAGCGTATGTCATCACTCAAGTATTAATTCTTGAAGAAATCACTTATTTAACTAAAATATGAGCTGCAATTAATCAATAATCCGTCCTATGGTAATAACCCAAGAGTGTGCAGAAATAGGAAGTAAGTACGCTTACCGCAGGAGTCCGTGTCAGCCAATAGTGAAAATGATCACTAGTTGCAAAAAAAAAAAAAGGTTGATAAAAAATCATTTAAAATTATCTCTACTTCCAATAACTAGACACGTTAACTTCCAACTCTTACAATAATGCACAAGTAATAATAATCTAATAACATGTTTGATGATTAGTGCTCTTTTGCAAGTTATCCACAATACAGATGAACAATACAAGTATTGTATTGGGAATAACAAAAAAGTAGCAATACAGTTCTAAAATTTTAAGTAACTAATTCATGCTGACACAGTATGCTAGCAGGTAAAGAAGTGCTGATAATGCAGTACAGGTGCAGTGTTCTAAGCAGAATTCTTGTTACAACTATACCACATATGAGACTCGACTTGGACTGAAGTTGTGAAATGTAAGGCCACCTGAGAAATGTTCAAAAACTGCAGTAGTGACACTGATGAAGACCACAGCTGTTAAACTAACTGAAACTTTATTCAAATACTTTGTCTTATCCATTCCAACCACCTACTTGGGACTTGTTTTCCATTAATAAATGTAGCACATCATTAATTAAAATGTGACCAGAACATAATCCATCCACTGATGATGTTCCCTGTACAAATATAATCACATTTGCAGTTTACTTGCAACTGCGTTTGCAGGAGATGTGGCACTTTTTTTGTTGTTTGTTTAGTTTTGTTCAATGTTATTTGTTGTTTGAAACTTTAACTTATAAACCTAAAGTGCTCTTAAACTGAGAAATAATAATCAGAAGAATGCTCTCTGTAAATTTGAAATGTGACCAAAAACCGATAAAGCAGGCCAACCCAGCGGCAGATTTAGACAAAGCCACAAATTTCAACAATGTTTCAACACAATGTTTCAACACAAAATGTTTCATCTTGTCTGATGTTCATACAATAATTTGTCTCTGTAAAGCAGTTCAAGTCTATTAAATGTGCTCTATAAATACATTCATCTTAAGGAGGAGGAGAAATTTTCAGTACGCCTCTCGAATCTGCTTCAAATTGGAGATGGAAAATGGGTGGGAGTCTCTCCATCAAAAGCAGAATTTTTTTCTCACTCTGTTTGCTCAAGTCCATCCTACTCACATGCTACTCCCTGTATTTGGAAAGAGAAAACTTCCTCTCTTAAGATACTATATAAGAAGCCATAACAAACATAGCTAGAGCTTAAATCCTCCAGACAGAAAGCCCTGGAAAGAACTCCCCAAGCTGTTTAACTAAGGAGGTATGAGGTTTGAACTGGGTCTGTATTCTACTGTATTCACATAAGGATAAGCAGCTGAGGTCACTCAGACCTACAAATATTTAAAAATGGCCACTTATAAAGCACTTTTATTCAAAGGGCTTTACATTCACATTGATTCACATTCACACACCAATGGCGGTGGCTGCCATGCAAGGTGCTCACCTGATCCATCGGGAGCAACTTGGGGTTCAATGTCTTGCCCAAGGACACTTCGACACGTAGCCGGAACGGGGGATCAAACCACTGACCCTGTGGTCCATGGACGACTACCTTACCAACTGATCTACAGGATTGCATTTGATGTCAGACTGAGATTTACTGCCAATAAAGTTGTAAAAAGCCTGCTAAAGCACATAGTGCTGATGTTTTTTCAATTCAATTCAACTTTATTTATATAGCTACAATTCACAACAAAGTCATCTCAAGGCACTTTACAGAATAAAGTCAAGACTATAAAGATGGATAGAGAGAACCCAACAATTCCCCCTTGACTGTGGCGCAGGAAGGTAGAGCGGTTGTCCACCAATCTCACAGTTGTTGGTTCAATCCCCGGCTCCTCTTCTCACATGTCGAAGTGTCCTTGAGCAAGACACTGAACCCTAACTTAGTTGCTCCCGGTGAGTGTTGGCCAGCTGCATAGCAGCTCCCCCATCGGTGTATGAATGTGTGTGTGATTGTGAGTGTGAATGGGTGAATAAGAAGCAGTGTAAAGCGCTTTGAGTGCCAATAGGTAGAAAAGCGCTATATAAGTGCAGACCATTTACCATTTAACAAGCCCTAGGCAACTGTGGAGAGGAAAAACTCCCTTTAATGGAAGAAACCTCCAGAAGAACCAGGCTTGGGGTGGGCAGCCATCTACCTTGACTGGTTGGGGTGAATGGAAAGTGAAGAGAGAAAAGAAAAAGAGCAACAAAAGCAACAACAAAACATCGGGCAGGTTGGTAGGACGGGTAGCTGTACACTGGAAAACACACAGCTTCAAAGCCCAGGGGCACCTGCAAAGAGAGACAGAGAGAGGGAGACAGTCTAAGCCTATAGCAGCATAACTATAACTAAGTATAAGCTTTATAAGAGAGAAAGGTTTTGAGCCTAGACTTAAAAGTAGAGAGGGTGTCTGCTTCCTGAATCTGAACTGGGAGCTGGTTCCACAGGAGAGGAGCTTGATAGCTAAAGGCTCTGCCTCCCATTCTACCTTTGGAAATTCTGGGACGCACGAGTAGGCCTGCATTCTGAGAGCAAAGTGGTCTACTGGGATGATATGGTATGATAAATTCTATTCTAAATTTAATGGGAAGCCAATGGAGAGAAGCTAGTGAAGGTGAAATATGATCTCTCTTGCTAATTCCAGTCAGCACTCTTGCTGCAGCATTTTGGATTATTTGCAGGCTCTTTAGGGAGTTACTGGGGCATCCTGAAAGTATGAGTTACTGAATTACAGTAGTCCAACCTAGAAGTAACAAACGCATGGACTAGTTTTTTGGCATCACTTTGAGACAGGATGCTCCTAATTTTGGCAATGTTCCGTAGGTGGAACAAGGCTGTTCTAGAGATTTGTTTTATGTGAGAGGTAAAGGACAATTTTTTCTAAACAAACCCATATTTTGTTTGTGCAGCAGGTTATGTAAACAACAAGAAGGTGTTAGTCATAGCCGCACAGACTGTAGAAGAGGAAGACTTAGCTGGGATTCGCAGTGGGACAGTAAACACAGGACTGTCGCACAGGAGACCAACATCTAAATCCAATTTTATTTCATCTATTCCACAGTTGGTCATAAAACTGTTCCATTACTTTTACTCTTGCTTTTTAAAGCTGGAATTCTGAGTCCAAATTTGATTTTTTCCTAACAATTTCTAACACTCTTTACACTCAGCACAGCCCTGTATGTGGTAGTAGCAGTTACTTATTTACAGTAAGAAGGTTACAAATCTCTAATCAAGCAACTGCTTTAGTTCTGAGAGCAACATTTTCCCCATTTTCATTTGACAATGGATTTTAGCTGCTTAACAGTTCAGGGCCTCCCTGGTCTTTTTTTACTTTGTAATACCCAACTGCTTTCAGTGGGTGACAGAGCTGGACTGCAGAGAGGCCAGTTTAGCATCTGGACTCTTTTACTGCTGAGCCATGGAGTTTTAATACTTGCAGAATGTGATTTGACTGAAACAACAAGCAAAAGATCTAAAAAACTGTGTATCTGTGCTAACACAGAACTGTATCTAAAACTACAGGCTGTGTGATGGTAACACCCACTTACATCTGTCATATTAGTGGTTTAGCTTCACTGGAGCTGAGAGGTGTAAGTGTATTTCTTTGCCCTCTGTCTCCTCAATGTAGCTCTCACAATTTAAGAAGTAATTACTTTCCCCATCTTCTACTACCACTCTTATCCTGCCACTTCTCCTCTCTTCACTTCTGGTAGCTCCAGCCAGCCACTTATTAAGATATAACCACAGAATATTCCAGACGTCCTTCAGTCACAGGATGAGCAGTGGATATGAAGAAACTTGAGATTCAGATTATTATGCCAGGAAGATGAGGGTTCTCTCAGTAAATGTAGTGTGTATGTTGTCATGCTTTTTTTCTAGGTCAAAACTGAGGCCAATTTGGTAAAGGGAGGGATGACATCAGATTTAGAATTAGAATTAAACAGGCTCTATATGTAGTAACCTGCTGGTCATATAGTCATGGTCAATATGGTCAATAGCTCAAGAAACCATGCTCCTCACATGTATCTGAGTATGGATGAGGTTGTTTTCCACCTTTGTGAAGGTGAGAAAGCAGCCATTGAATGAGCTTTTCTGTCATTTTTGTTCCATGTTAAACACACAAACATGGTCTTGGAGGTTAGGGTTTCTAGCTGTTTCAAACATTCCAGTCTGGCAATTCATCTGGTAACTAAGGCAGTTTGACACAGAATACCATGTGAGTCCCTTTTGAACTTCACTTGGTGGGTGGCCCTACTGACCATTTGTAGAATGAATATAAAGTAATCCAATATTGAACTGAAAACTGAAGTTAAAGTAAGCTAAAAAAATTATCCAAAGTAGTAACAGAAATAAAAACTAAAACTAAATTAAACAGTTCAAACAATACTAATTGTCCAAACTAAATGTAAAAGAACCACCAATAAATAATTCGTTCATTCTTGAATCTCAGTGGTCATTGTTTTGCCAAATTAAAAAAAAATCTTTTTGTGTGTTGCTGAGATGTCAAATCATTTTCAAGTATGGGACAGAAAACCTATAACTGCAGGCACAGAGGCTTGATAAATCAATGCAAATGTCAAAGAACTTAACCAAGTTCTGGTATTTAGAGACTTTGTTTAAAAAAAAGGGTTTCTGATGTCATTAGAAACCAGTCTGAAGAATACATTTTTGTCATCTTTCTCCCCTTCCATCTCTCTCTGTCTCTGGCACAGAGGCTTACGCACACACAATTGCTGACTGTAGATAATATTGATGCCCCCTTCCCCTTCCACTGCAGTTCTGTCCTACAGTCTTCTGAGACACAGTGAGCTTTGACACATTAGTGTCCCTCCACTACACTGCAACACAGTGCCAACACATCAGGGCTACAGTAGTAGCATTTTGTAGGAAAGTGGAAAATAGTGGTGGACTGTGGCTAAGAAACTAGAATTTGCATCCTGCCACAATACAACAGTAACCATGATCTTCCCCCTAACAGAACTATTCTGAAGTTACTTAGTGCAGGTATTGTAGCTATTTCAACATTCTGTCAGGGTTGAATTCTCCACCAGTAAACATGTTTACATCTGACCACAGCCAAAACTGGCAACACCTGTCATGTGGAAAAACATTGGCTCACATTGGCTTGTACAATACATGCTTGAAAAACATCCATTGGTTTGAAGGGTCAGTAAAGCACAAACCCAAGTAGAACCAACTTTTTCCACATCTTGACATCAATAAGGTGCTGCATTGGTCAGTAATGAGCCTAAAAGACTTTCCCTGAATCCCACTATCAGGCCAAGAGGTCTTCTGATTCATCCTGTTCCCAAGGCGTTAAAAAGCATTGCTTTGCACAGTCTCTGCTGCATTAGATGCTGAGGCTGAAGTTGCCCATTTGCATCGGTGACTGACTCTCAGAGCTTTCAATGTAGTAAATTAGAAACCTTGGTGAGTCATTATTTGACGGCTAAATCGATGAGGTAAAATAAGAAGAGAAAAGGTCTCATAAGGAATGGAAAATTATCTGCACTCTGCACAAATTATAGGACTTTTCTACCTATTGGCACTCAAAGCGCTTTACACTGCTTTTCATTCACCCATTCGCACTCACAATCACACAAACACTCACACATCGATGGAGGAGCTGCTATGCAGCTGGGCAACGCTCACCGGGAGCAACTAAGGTGGGGTTCAGCGTCTTGCTAAAGGACACTTTAACATCTAACAGGAGAAGCCAGGGATCGGACTTGCAACTGGGGGGATTGGTGGACGACCATTCTACCTCCTGCACCACAGTCACCCGTAAGTTGTAGACAAGAAAACACAGGGAGACTGTGGTTCAACTCTAGTATGAGACATTGTGTGCTTTATTAATGATTGTTCTGTTTGATCTGTTCTGTTTATACCTCTGTTAAACCAAGGCTGATGAATATGGTTTTCTGCTTAGGTCAGATCATTCTGTAGTGTGTGCTTTTATTTGGCACTTCACTGAGCTGTGACAAACATTGAAACTTTTACTCACATTTTTGAGGCAGTAAAATGATTTTTAACTTGCTTTCACCTTTAACAAACTGGACCATTAATATTTTAAACATGAAAAATTAATATGTGAGTTTTAAAAAATGATTACGTCATTTCCTCTTTCTCTTCCTGTCTCAGCCCTAACAAATGTGCAGCACTCTCATTTAAATGCTCTGAGCATCAAGAAGTGCTCATATTAATGGCTGAGAGCTTTTAGTATCTCTCTCTGTCTCCTCCAGATATGCCTTTCACTGTTTTCTCTGCCTCTCCTTCACTCCTGCTTCCTGCTCTGCATTCAAATCATTCAAACAGATTTGGGCATCCAGGCTGGAGTGTCACTTGCTTAACAACTTGGCATCCGTCCTGGAAAGATTAGAAAAATCTTCTCTCAAAAAATGCTGATTCACACAAGTTCTGTTTTATCGGCAGTGCCAGGCCAGTGAAGCAACTCGTCAAAAGAACACACAACAGCTATTAATGGTCTGCACTTATATAGCGCTTTTCTACCTATTGGCACTCAAAGCGCTTTACACTGCTTCTTATTTACCCATTCACACTCACAATCACACACACATTCATACACCGATGGGGGAGCTGCTATGCAGCTGGCCAACACTCACCGGGAGCAACTAAGTTGGGGTTCAGTGTCTTGCTCAAGGACACTTCGACATGTGACCGGAGGAGCCGGGGATTGAACCAACAACTGTGAGATTGGTGGACAACCGCTCTACCTTCCTGTGCCACAGTCGCCCTATTAAGACAGCACCACACAAAACCAGTGCTTTAATGATACTGTGCAGTGATTGGCTGTCAGCGTCTCTGCTCCATCATCACCATCCAGTCCTGTTTGGGCTTTACAGCCTTTTAAAAAGTCAATCATGTTGCACATCAGCATCAGAATATGTCATACAGCTTGGTAAGGGAGGCACCAGATTAGTCCATTTACTTTTTCTCTTTGCCAGCAGTTTTCTTTCTCTGTTTTATGGTCTTGAAATGCTTTGAGATATGAATTCATTCAGCAGAGGCTGCTGATTTTCATCTCTTTATTCCTTATTCCCTGACCTTGATTAATAGAAATCATTACTCTGCTTATACAGTTTCTGTCACCCATTAACACTGGAAGTTTAACTAACTTAGAAGTTGTGGATCACTCTGATAAAGATCCGCCTCTGAATCCAAGCGTATTCATCATGTAGTGTGGACAAGCGGTGACAGTGTTGGTCACTCTGACATTCCTACACTTTGATCTTGAGTAAAATAGCTGCACAATGACTCATCACATTGCCACGATGATAAGGTTTGCCAGCTTGTTTTTGTCCTTAAAAATGGAAATATGTTCTGAAGCACGTGAAAGGTTCTGTAATTCCTAACAGTAATTAGATTAGAATGGATTTAATTTTGTTGTCATTACACAAAATGCATCTTAGTATCTAACCAGAATTGGAATAAGCAATGCAACATAGACAGTGTCGACAGTATGTACAAGATAGGCACTATGATGGACATAATGTATATGTGGAAATACTATGGACAAATAACATACAGATGGGAGTACTGTGTAATGATGATGTACAGATGAATGTGTGTCATCAGATGTGAAGTCTCAGCAGAAACTATAAACACTTATTTACAAGTCACTATGTGCAATTTGTACTATTAGTGCAATGGACATTAAGAATAATGCACAACAGTATAAACAACAGTTGGCAGTGCAGTGTACAAGCTAATGCATAATATTCAGTACATGAATGAGTATAATGAATGAGGACTTTTAACCAGTGTGTGAGAAGGATATAACTCAATCCTGATATGTCATGGTATTTCTTTGTTGCTAGGCTCTTACTTGTGTTTTTTAAGATTATACTGTAAATGAGGATTTACTGGGAATGTGCACGCATGAAGAACAAAAGGTTGAGGCAGCAAGAACCTTCATTTGGTCCCGATCGGCCACACGGCATTCACAGACCTGAAAAACCTGTATTACTTATTCTTATTGTTTTGAACAAATATATTATTATTAGATTATTATAATAAATAACAATAAATCTTTTACATTGGTAAACATGTTATAATTGTAATATTTAAACATCTTTCTGTTTTGCAAATAAGATAGCAAACTCAATTTTTGTTTTTTTATTTGTTATGGAATTTTTTCAAATATTTTTCTAATGTAAATGATTTGATCATATCAAAGGTATTTAAAGTTCTATGACTTCTTGACCCAGAGACCTTGATGGGTAGAGTATTAATCCTGGGGTCAGCGGTTCGATCCCCGCCTCCTTCTGTCCATATGTCATTTTGTCATTAAATATAACACTAAACCCTAGGTTTCTCACAGGGCAGCACCTTCCATGGCAGCTGCTGTCTTTAATGCATGAATGTACTGTGTGTGCAACTGGGTGAATAAGAAGCAACTGTAAAGTGCTTTGGGTACAGAAAAGGTAGAGAGCAGACAAGAACACATCTGTACTTGTTATATTTTAACAGGCAAACTTTATATCCAAATAGCACAGTGGTGGAGTAGCCACAATGTGGTTGTGACCTTTCTGTGTGGAGTTTGCATGTTCTCCCTGTGCTTGCATGGGTTTCCTCCCATCTGTCCAGAGTGAACTCTTCCTCTTGCCTACAAGCAATTAACTCAGCATACTTTGTGAATTTCTTTCTGTTAATGTTTTCTAACTAGGGCTGGGATAAATTGTCATAGTCCCTATATGCCTCTCTACTGAAATGCTGAGTGAACAAAACCATTATTCCTCAACTCACCCTGTGTTTTAATGGCACTCAATTTCACATTCTTTAGTTGCAAATAGACACATCTATGTTCTGTGCATGGTTCACTGAACAAATGTGAGGGTTCAGTGAAACAGGTCAAACACTCCAATTTGCCAGCTATGGTGTTACTATCTATGCTTAGTCCATGCCTCACAAAAAGAAGTGACTGGCAGCTGTAGGCCCCACCTCAGCCCTCTGGTTGGCCCTGGACTCCAATATCCAGCCTGTTCTCCAGGAGATGGCTTTCAGTGATAATTCCCTGTCTGTTCCCTGTCCAACTACTACTTCCTCTGTGTTGGCCAACTCTCTGGGGTCCCAGACTCAACCTGCAGGGATGCTCACACTGCTGCAGACTTCACTCCATGAAATCACCCATATGGCCAACACCCCTGAGGAAAGCATGGGTCTTTACTATGGTGCCACAAAGCCACAGGGTGCAGAGGAGGGTTTCCTCAGCAAAACAGCACATATGTTTAAAGACATTAACTCTGCTCTTGCTGCTGCCAACTCATCCCTATCACATCTCTCCCTCCTCCCTACTATCTTACATAATTAGATTTTCGCACTCCATTGTTTTCTCCCCAGTGGTCGTTGACATAGTGTAATGAAATTAGGCTCTACTCCTCCTCACAAACACTCTGTGGTTGCAGGCAGTTTCTGGGACATGGCCACATACAACACAGTGTCTATAAAAAGTATTCATCCCCTTGGGTTTTCACCTTCAACTATTTTACATTTTATTAATGAAAAAAGAAAATAAATGAAAAAGAAAATAAATGAGAGCATAATTATTCACCTCCTTTAAAGTCACTCTCTGTAAACATCACTGGTGCACCCAATAATTAATATAAGTCACACACTTAGATAAATGTAGATTACCTTTGTGCAGTAAAGGTGTTTAAAGGATTATAGTATGAATACACCCGGGTCTGGAAAGTCCAATTACAGGTGACTCTGCTTCCTGGCCAAAATCTGCACATTGAAGACGAAATAACATTTCAATCTATTCTGTGAAAAGATTGATGAAAAGTTAACTCATGTGACTGATACAAGAACATTTCCACTTCAAAATGTCCCAGAGCACAGATAAAATCATTATTAAGATATGGAAGGCACATGCCTAGAGCAGGCTTTCCTCAAAAAGGAGTGACCATAGAAGGAGTCTAGTGGGGAGGCAATGACTTCTCTTGAGGACTTACAAGGCTCAGCAGCTGAGATGAGAGACTGCACAGACAACAGGTGTTGCTTTGCTTAGTATAAGTCCAGTTTGGTCAATTGTATGGATTGTTTGTTCGATCTTAGTGGGCACGGGGTTGTGGTGGATAGTGGAAATAGTACTACAAGACACTGCCCCTGATATCCAGACTTTTGTGCAGGGGAGCAGTGTCTCAGCACAGAGCAAATGTGTTTTCATTTTACAATGAGTAAATGTTTAAAAGAGACCCACTAGATTGTTGTTGTATGGATGGAATAATTTTAAATACAAAGATGAACCTACAAAGGTCCACCTACTTTGGACCTTATCACACCATTGAATAGCTATTATTCGTTATCAGCACCATAGATATAAATCCAATTGGTATCTGATCACATGTTGTCTGGTTTCAACGAAAAAAAAACAATGTTATGGTTAGGTTTGGGTATAAAATTAAGTTTAGGGTAAAAAAAAGAAAAAATAACTATGCCAGTAGGTAGTATGTAACCTACCAAACTATAACTAAGATAATGACTGACAACCCACCATTCAAAAGCACGATAACACTAATTTCTGTTGTGTATGCAGGAAGCTGATTATAAACCTGGCTTCCTGTATACATGGCAGAGAAATCAGTGTTGTGCAGGAGAAATCTATCTAGGGAAATCAGGTTTCTCTAATCCACTACCCTGATTAGAGAAACAAGGTTTCTCATTTAAATGACAGTTGAGATTTAAGCTACACTTAAAGCAGAATGCAACCCAGTTACATAAATGCAAGTAATGACATTGCCATCAAATGAGTGAGCTCATATTTTCCATGAAATGGTAAAATATCTCAGTTTCAACATTTGATATGTTGCTTATTTTCTATCGTGAAAAAGATATGAGTTGATGAGATTTCCATCATTGCATTCTATTTTTATTTACATTATATACGTTTATTTACATCTTCCCAACTTTTTTGAATCAGGGTTGCAGATGAGTCAAATTTGTTTGGAACAAAAAATTCTGCTGACCCAGGTCACAGACTGAAGACTCTACTATATGCTCCTGAGTAACAAAGCTGTATATTGTATAACAGTGTAGAGTAATATCCACGGAAGCAAAATCCTCATTAGCAGGAAATCTTTGAACAGTTACAGACAGGACATTTTCCTCTCCATCAATTTGACTAAGAAAATGCTATTTCCACATGGGCACCAAAAGCCATTTCCCTTTTATGAAATAACATTTCATTGGGACATTGGTCCTGGAGCAGAGAACGTAATTAAAAAGGAAATTGCAGCACTGAGCTGAACAATGGAACCTATTAAGCAGTAGAGAAAGGCAGACGGACAGAAGCCTGTCATATGCTGATACAGTAAACAAATGAGCATAGTTATTACCCGCAGTTATTCACAGTGCAGCGTCAGCAATCAGGAGGATTCAACATGAGCTTTTGTGCAAGCTTTGAACCCAGTGGTTGTCCTGATCATCTGTTCCTCTTATTCTCCAATCATTCTTTTTTCCATTCATAAGTTAGGGTGGCTATTGTTCTACTGAACATTTCATTATGTGAGTCATTTATGTCTAGTTCCACTGTTTGTCTCCCACAGCTTTAGGGCTTCAAAAGAGAAATGACAACTGGTTTTGGTATTAACTGTTTTTTTTACTGATAGTAAAGATGTTGCAACAATTTAAACACATCTGTGGCTAAATAAATAGTGACCTTTAAAATACAGAAATACAGAGGTCACACTTTCCTTCTCTTCTTCTGTGTGTGTCTGTGTGTGCGTGCATGTGTGTGTTTTTAGGGATGAACTTGGGGTGGATGGGTGTGTGAAAAGGTATGGGAGTTTGGGTTATTGGGTATTGGGTTACCAATTCATGCCCTGTTTGATATGATTAATCTATTATTAATCTATGCTGTTTCTGTAATTTATTCTCTACCCCCTTCAATCTTTCCCCAACACTAATAGTCATGTATTTGTGTCTTAAACTAATCATCAGCTTATATTTTTATGCTAAAACCAAACAACATTGCCACAACATAATGCTGCATAATAATGGTCTACTTAGCCTGCTAGCAGGTACCTGCTGGGCCATATGTTTGGTATTGATAACAACAGAAAATGATCACTTGAATGGCATCAAAACAGTTGGTGGGTTCTCAGTGTGATGCTACAAACACACATACAGGGGCGACTGTGGCGCAGGAAGGTATAGCGGTTGTCCACCAATCTCACAGTTGTTGGTTCAATCCCCAGCTCCTCCGGTCACATGTCGAGGTGTCCTTGAGCAAGACACTAAACCCCAACTTAGTTGCTCCCGGTGAGTGTTGGCCAGCTGCATACCAGCTCCCCCATCGGTGTATGAATGTGTGTGTGATTGTGAGTGTGAATGGGTGAATAAGAAGCAGTGTAAAGCGCTTTGAGTGCCAATAGGTAGAAGCGCTATAAGTGCAGACCATTTACCATTTACATCTCAATTTAGAACCATCCTCACAGAAGTGAGTTTTCTGTCCATGTCTGTGCTCTCTAAATCCTGGACAGTGACATTCACAATAACAAAAAATATAGTAAACTTTATACCTGCTAAACATCAGTATGCTAGCTTTGACAATGTTTCATTACCAGTGTTTCATTATGTTTAATTTGATGCTGTTCAGCTATGTTTAAATGAGCAGCAACTTATCTTAAAAAGACACACATCATGTACTGATTCTCAGAACACTGAGCTTTGCTCATAGGACCTGCTGTTAAAAATGTTGTTTTGTCAGCTCTGAGAACAAACCTACACCAATCACCCACAACAATACCACTGGTGATCTGCTGGTTAACAAAGTGATAGAGGACCAGGGTCACTCAGTCTACAGCTACACAGCCCCATGCACAGTAAAATGTGTGCACTGTGTGCAGAGTTGGTAGAGATACACAAATCCAATACTAAAAGCAAAAGTATAGGCATAAAAAATGTACATGTACCATTTCAAATCTTTTCCTCAAATAAAAATACAAAGCACATTAACTTCAATTAAGTACAAAAGTAAAAGTACTCCCTAAGAAATGCAGGTATTTTTAACAATACTGATTATTAGGGATGTCCTGATACCCCTTTTTCACAGACTTGGCACACGTACTTACATTTTAGTAAATGGTAAATGGACTGCACTTATATAACGCTTTTCTACCTATTGGTACTCAAAGTGCTTTACACTGCTTTTTATTCATCCATTCGCACTCAAACACACACTGATGGGGGAGCTGCTATGCAGCTGGCCAACAATTCAATTCAATTCAATTCAATTCAACTTTATTTATATAGCGCCAATTCACAACAAAGTCATCTCAGGGCACTTTACAGAATAAAGTCAAGATTATAAAGATATATAAAGAGAACCCAACAATTCCCCCTGGAGCAAGCCAAAGGCAACAGTGGAGAGGAAAAACTCCCTTTAACGGAAGAAACCTCCAGCAGAACCAGGCTCAGGGTGGACGGCCATCTGCCTCGACCGGTTGGGGTGAGTGGAAAGGGGAGAGAGAAAAGAACAGAGCAACAAAAAGCAACAACAAAACATCGGGCAGATTGGTAGGACCAGTAGCTGCACGCTGGAAGACACACAGCTTCAAAGCCGGGGGACACCTGCAGAAAGGGACAGAGAGAGGGGGACAGAGGAGGACAAAGACAACTACGGGAGAGAACACACAGAGTTAATGACATACAGTGGTGACAATTGCGGGGTGAGAGGAGAGGAGAGATGGTCAAGAGGAGGAAAGGAGCTCAGTGCATTGGGGGGTGGGTCCCCCAGCAGTCTAAGCCTATGGCAGCATAACTATAACTAACTATATGCTTTATTAAAGAGGAAGGTTTTAAGCCTAGACTTAAAAGTAGAGAGGGTGTCTGCTTCCCGAATCTGAACTGGGAGCTGGTTCCACAAGAGAGGAGCTTGATAGCTAAAGGCTCTACCTCCCATTCTACTTTTGGAAATTCTGGGAACCACAAGTAGGCCTGCATTCTGAGAGCGAAGTGGTCTACTGGGATGAATTGGTGCTATGAGATCTTCTATATATGATGGAGCCTGACCATTCAGAGCTTTATATGTAAGAAGCAGGGTTTTAAATTCTATTCTAAATTTAATGGGAAGCCAATGGAGAGAAGCTAGTGAAGGTGAAATATGATCTCTCTTGCTAGTTCCAGTCAGCACTCTTGCTGCAGCATTTTGGATTAATTGCAGGCTCTTTAGGGAGTTACTGGGGCATCCTAAAAGTAGGGAATTACAGTAGTCCAACCTAGAAGTAACAAATGCATGGACCAGTTTTTCGGCATCACTTTGAGACAGTATGCTCCTAATTTTGGCAATGTTCCGTAGGTGGAAGAAGGCTGTTCTAGAGATTTGTTTTATATGTGACTTAAAGGACAGATCCTGATCAAAAATAACTCCAAGGTTCCTTGCAGTAGTACTGGAGGCCAGACTTATGCCATCTAGGGTAACAATATGGTTGGACATCATATCTCTGAGATTTTTGGGCCCAAATACTATGACTTCAGTTTTGTCTGAGTTTAAAAGTAAAAAATTGTGGGACATCCAGGCCTTTATGTCTTGTAGGCATGCTTGAAGCTTTATTAACTGATTATTTTCATCTGGTTCCATAGATAAATATAGCTGGGTATCATCAGCATAACAGTGGAACTTTATGGAGTGTTTTCTAATAATGTTGCCTAAAGAAGACATATATAAAGTAAAAAAAAAAAAAAAAAAAAACACTCAACACTCACCGGGAGCAACTAAGTTGGGTTTCAGTGTCTTGCTCAAGGACACTTTGACATGTGACCGGAAGAGCCAGGGATTGAACCAGCAACTGGATGCTCAACCTCCTGTTTTGCGTCTAGAATGAGATGCTGGTCAGTAAAATCCTCAAATTCTGGTATCAGCATTGGAAAATTCCTAGTGATTATGGTAATGTCAAAACATGTAAATAATTAATAAAAATTATTTACTTTATTTTATGTAAATTCACAGCTGGACTGCGTCTCTCATTGAAACATACCTGGATTCTGAATGCCTCTATTTCCCTCACACACTATAATTGTTAGGAAATATCCAGCTTAATTCATAATCCACAACTTTCCAGGGCCAAGTTGATGTCTTTGAATTCTTAGTTTAATTTAATCAGCCCCAAACATTCAAGTATAAGAAAGTAACAACCCCTTACTGTGTTCCAAATATGCTCCTAGTTTCATTCATTTTCATTGATTTAACAACATTTTACCAACTGCATCTGAGTTTAAACAGATTCCTCAGTGGTGTACCTACATTAAGTCTGACAATTCTCATTCACCCAAACTAGAGCTAACCTATATGCACATACAACAGGCCTTTCTGTAGTATTTAAGTCAGTCAGCATTAGACATACTGTGGTAGTAAGTTTGAACACTGCATGATGTCAGACTGAACCAGTCTGACAAAACTGAAGATATCAAAGTGAAGTAAAAACCTTTCTATATAAGCTTTTTTTTTTGTCTGAAACAATTCATTTGGCTGCTATAGCCCTTCTGGTTGTAGATGATTTCTTAAAATAAGTAATAACTTAGAATGAGATTAGTGGTAACAAATATATAACCAAGGTGATGGGCATAAGTAGAGTAGAATACACTGTGGACCCACTGCTTTGATCTGGACTTAAATAGCTATGCATAGCCATAGGGATTTGTACAGACATTTGTGGTCCCTGTTTGACATTGGTGATATCTTGAAGTTTAGACCATTTATATGATAATGCCATAATTTTTGGTGCAGATATTCATGCATTATATTTGAATGGGACGTAATACATGGAAAGCCTTTTTCTTATAAACTGGATGAACTGTTGTACCTGTAGTTATTGAGTTATAACTATGTTACCTTTTCTTTTCGTTTTTCTCGATCTCCTTTTGGAGTGGGTGATTCTCTCTACACAGTCTCTGCTACATAGTTCCACTCTGAACATGGGGAGAGAGACACAATGGCAGAGTGTAGATAGACAGCCCATTCTTATTCCTAACGCATCAAAAAGCCCCGCAATTGTGCAGTCCTTTTGCGGTACATGTTGAGGATTAAGGTAGTTGTTTGTGTCTATTACTGATGCAAACCAAGACTTTCCCACAGAAGACCAGGGTTCGAATCCAGTGCGCAATGTACACTATTTATGATCATTACACAACCTAACACACATGGTTAATATAATAAGGAAGTACATGTGTGATGTTAACCAAACACAGAAGAAGATGTACACAGACAGACAACCATCCACACTCACAACCATCCATCCATTACCTGTCACTGCTTGACCTGTTTAGGGTCAAAGGGGGGCTTGAACATATCACAGGTCTCACTGGGCAAGACGCAGGGTACACCCTGGGCTAACAGAGATGCACAGAAGGCAACCATTTACACCTATTGGCAAGTTCCTGGGGAAAACCCACACAAGCATCGCGAGAACATGCAAACTCCACACAGAAAGGCTACAGATGTCCAGGAATGCAAACCCGCAACCTTTTGGCTGTGAGGCAGCAGTGCTAACCACATGCTGCTTATTATTAATAGTATTATGATTATTATAAGTCGGGTCATATCATAACATAAAATATTTCAATTATTTCCACCAAATATCCAACTTTGTGATAGATTAAAACAGTTTCTGATGCTAAAATATTTATTTCACATTTATTTTCTTTGAGTAAACAAAACCTGTCTCTCTTGTGTGTTTGTAGTTTTTGTAGTTATTTCAGATGGTGTTAGCCTTACAGGCTATTGCAAACTGCTAAATCAAGTGCTTTCTTTTGCTCTGACTCAGAAATAAGTTTAAGAAAAGATTTGACTAAATTCATGTGCATTGTGGGCATTTTTTGAGGCTAAGCAGTTGCTGCTTAACATAATTTCTTGTTTTCCTGAAACTCCCCATTGAAGGCACTAATATCAAAATTGGCACTAGCTATAGAGTAACCATACCCAATTTTAGGGGCAATGGAGCAAGTAGCTGTTTCTGCAGCTGTTTATTGTCCACTAATGCATCATGCCTTTAACTTAGATATGTTTGGCATTTTTGGTCTTTCTGCAGGTGTCCCCCGTCTTTGAAGCTGTGTGTCTTCCAGCGTGCAGCTACTGGTCCTACCAATCTGCCCGATGTTTTGTTGTTGCTTTTTGTTGCTCTGTTTTTTTCTCTCTCCCCTTTCCACTCACCCCAACCGGTCGATGCAGATGGCCGTCCACCCTGAGCCTGGTTCTGCTGGAGGTTTCTTCCGTTAAAGGGAGTTTTTCCTCTCCACTGTTGCCTTTGGCTTGCTCCAGGGGGAATTGTTGGGTTCTCTTTATATATCTTTATAATCTTGACTTTATTCTGTAAAGTGCCCTGAGATGACTTTGTTGTGAATTGGCGCTATATAAATAAAGTTGAATTGAATTGAAAAATTAACATGTACATGGCTAAAAAACTTGGGACCTTTGCACTAGTGATAAGGCATCAATAAAACTCACACAAATATAAATTACTTACTAAGCAAATAGATTACAACATGTTTCTTTATCTCTTAACTAGAAAACTCCCCTGGTGGACATACTGTGTTGTACGTGTCAAACTTTACCCAAAATATCTGCTTTGATCCTAACTGACTGCCTTACATTTCACTAGATAACATGAAAGGTATTCTTAAATTCAGGACATGCTCTGTCATGTACCATTTAGGATATTGCAGTCATTTAGTCTAAACCGATACTGTGATTATATCATTAGAATAATTGGCTCTCTGCACTGACTTTGCCAGAAAATAGTGCATTTAGTTAAAGTCCTCTGCTGGCTTTCCTCCCAGCAGGCCAGCAGGGACACCACCTAAGCTTACTGACAGCTTAGGTGGTGTGCCTGTCGGTCTGTCTGTCCTGCCTGGCTGTTACTGTATGACATGAAGTGCTGACATCCAGCATTAGTAACTTTCAACCAAAGAATTTCTGCATTTTCAATTCCTCTGTCTACACCTGCAGTCACTTACTGCAGTATGTAGATCACATGCTGAACTACAAAATGCTTCTAGAAGTGTCAGTGGAGCGACTGAAAAACAACATACACATCCCATAACCTCACCACATTCTCATCAGCTGCATCACGGTGTGCAAAGTCTCCACAGCAGCAGAGGAGTCTCTCCTGCTTAAAAAAGTAGAAAAATACACAACAGCCTGTTTACATCCAACTTTATGCACTTTTAGAGTCAGAGTTTTGGTCTAGTTATTTTTATACCTCTTTATTATTTTGCTCCCATCACTGTGGCTGTCCGATTTTGGACTGGGGTCCATGTAAAACAACATTTCATTTTCCTGTATGTACAGTATAGATGAGTGGATGGGTACTGAAAAGGCCTACTGCACACAGGCCCAGGGGCCCCAGATGTCGATGACAGGGACTTAAATCTATCCAAAAACCCAGACACAACATTAGTAACAGACACAAAGAGTAAAAAACTGAACAAAAACTAATTTCAAAAACTTAATTTAACACAAAAAAGCTCCAGCAGAACCTGGCTCAGGGTGGGCTACCATTTGCCTTGACCGGTTGGGGTGAGTGGAAAGTGAAGGGAGAAAAGAAAAGAGCAACAAAAGCAACAACAAAACATTGGGCAGGTTGGTAGAACCAGTAGCTGCACACTGGAAGACACACAGCTTCAAAGCCCGGGGACACCTGCAGAGAGAGACAGAGAGAGGGAGACAGAGAAGGACAAAGACAACAACTCTCATACATTAGTTACAATTTTGAAGTGAGAGGAGAGGAGAGAGTGACAGGAGGAGCCCCCCCCCAGCAGTCTAAGCCTATAGCATAACTATAACTAAGTATAAGCTTTATCAAAGAGGAAGGGTTTGAGCCTAGACTTAAAGGTAGAGAGGATGTCTGCTTCCAGAATCTGAACTGGGAGCTGGTTCCACAGGAGAGGAGCTTGATAGCTAGTTCCAGTCAGCACTCTTGCTGCAGAATTTTGGATTAATTGCAGACTTTTTAGGGAGTTACTGGGGCATCCTGAAATTAGGGAATTACATTAGTTCAACCTAGAAGTAACAAATGCATGGACTAGTTTTAATACAATGGAAAGTAGTCTCCTTAATGTTACTCCTGCACAAGTAGATTATCTTGTTGACAATTCTGCAGCCTCACTATGTACAATACTCGATAGTGTTGCCCCTCTAAAAAAGAAGGCAGTAAATCAGCAGAGGCGATCTCCATGGTATAATTCACAAACACGCAACTTAAAACAGGAAACACGAAAGTTGGAAAGGAAGTGGCGTTCCAGAAAGTTAGAAGAATCTCATTTAGCCTGGAAAAATAGTTTAAAAACCTACAAAAAAGCTCTCAGTGATGCCAGAACAGCATATTATTCATCATTAATAGAAGAAAACAAGAACAACCCCCAGTTTCTGTTCAGCACTGTAGCCAGGCTGACTAAGAGCCATAGTTCTGTTGAGCCTACTATTCCCTTAACTTTGAGCAGCAATGACTTCATGACCTTCTTTATGAATAAAATTGTAGCTATTAGAGAAAGTATTCACCAGATCCTCCCCCCAAAAATTACAGATAGATCTTCATGTACAGCAGTGCTAGAATCATGGATAAGGCCCCAATCCCTATTAGACTGCTTTTTACCCATAGATCTCTCTGAGCTAACTTCAATTATTACCTCATCTAAACCAACAACCTGTCTGCTAGACCCTATTCCAACTAAGCTGCTCAAGGAAGTTTTACCCTTAATAGATACGTTCATATTAGATATCATCAATCTATCTTTAGAAACAGGCTATGTACCAAAGGCCTATAAGGTAGCTGTAATTAAACCATTACTTAAAAAACCCTGTCTTGACCCAGGTGTTTTAGCCAATTACAGACCAATATCTAATCTCCCCTTTATTTCTAAAATAATTGAAAAAGTAGTCGCAAAACAATTATGTGATCACCTTCATAGGAATAATTTGTATGAAGACTTTCAGTCAGGATTTAGAGTTCATCATAGTACAGAAACAGCACTGGTAAAAGTCACCAACGATCTTCTCATGGCCTCAGATAATGGACTCATCTCTATACTTGTTCTGTTAGATCTTAGTGCTGCATTTGATACCATTGATCATAACATTTTATTACTGGAACATGAAATTGGAATTACAGGAACTGCACTAGGTTGGTTTAAATCTTATCTGTCTGATAGATTTCAATTTGTTCATGTTAATGATGAATCCTCCATGCACATAAAAGGTTAGCTATGGAGTTCCACAAGGCTCTGTGTTAGGACCAATACTTTTTACTTTATATATGTCTCCTTTAGGCAACATTATTAGAAAACACTCCATAAATTTCCATTGTTATGCTGATGATACCCAGCTATATTTATCTATGGAACCAGATGAAAATAATCAGTTAATAAAGCTTCAAGCATGCCTACAAGACATAAAGGCCTGGATGTCCCACAATTTTTTACTTTTAAACTCAGACAAAACTGAAGTCATAGTATTTGGGCCCAAAAATCTCAGAGATATGATGTCCAACCATATTGTTACCCTAGATGGCATAAGTCTGGCCTCCAGTACTACTGCAAGGAACCTTGGAGTTATTTTTGATCAGGATCTGTCCTTTAAGTCACATATAAAACAAATCTCTAGAACAGCCTTCTTCCACCTACGGAACATTGCCAAAATTAGGAGCATACTGTCTCAAAGTGATGCCGAAAAACTGGTCCATGCATTTGTTACTTCTAGGTTGGACTACTGTAATTCCCTACTTTCAGGATGCCCCAGTAACTCCCTAAAGAGCCTGCAATTAATCCAAAATGCTGCAGCAAGAGTGCTGACTGGAACTAGCAAGAGAGATCATATTTCACCTTCACTAGCTTCTCTCCATTGGCTTCCCATTAAATTTAGAATAGAATTTAAAACCCTGCTTCTTACATATAAAGCTCTGAATGGTCAGGCTCCATCATATATAGAAGATCTCATAGCACCATATCATCCCAGTAGACCACTTCGCTCTCAGAATGCAGGCCTACTTGTGGTTCCCAGAATTTCCAAAAGTAGAATGGGAGGTAGAGCCTTTAGCTATCAAGCTCCTCTCTTGTGGAACCAGCTCCCAGTTCAGATTCGGGAAGCAGACACCCTCTCTACTTTTAAGTCTAGGCTTAAAACCTTCCTTTTAATAAAGCATATAGTTAGTTATAGTTATGCTGCCATAGGCTTAGACTGCTGGGGACCCACCCCAATGCACTGAGCTCCTTTCCTCCTCTTGACCATCTCTCCTCTCCTCTCACCCATAATTGTCACCACTGTATGTCATTAACTCTGTGTGTTCTCTCCGTAGTTGTCTTTGTCCTCCTCTGTCCCCTCTCTCTGTCCCTTTCTGCAGGTGTCCCCCGGCTTTGAAGCTGTGTGTCTTCCAGCGTGCAGCTACTGGTCCTACCAATCTGCCCGATGTTTTGTTGTTGCTTTTTGTTGCTCTGTTCTTTTCTCTCTCCCCTTTCCACTCACCCCAACCGGTTGAGGCAGATGGCCGTCCACCCTGAGCCTGGTTCTGCTGGAGGTTTCTTCCGTTAAAGGGAGTTTTGCCCTGAGATGACTTTGTTGTGAATTGGCGCTATATAAATAAAGTTGAATTGAATTGAATTGAATTGAATAGTTTTTCGGCATCACTTTGAGACAGGATGCTCCAAATTTTTGCAATGTTCCGTAGGTGGAAGAAGGCTGTTTCAGAGATTTGTTTTATATGTGAGGTAAAGGAAAATTTTTTCCTAAACAAATCCTGGTCAAAATAACTCCAAGGTTCCTTGCAGTAGTACTGGAGGCGAGACTTATGCCATCTTGATGTATTACAATTTATACATATGTACATATATATGTATTGACCCATACTGAGGACAAAGGGAGGAGTGTAGACAAAATTTATTGAGGTGATCAACAGAAACTGAGGTAACTAAAAATCACTTCCGGAAGCAAAGACAGGATCAACATGAACCCAAAACAAAAAGAAGTCCAATCATAAACGGTGGGACTTCAGTAATTATTCTAACAAAAACACAGAGAACTGAATATATAATCAAACAACAAAACAAGAACCAGGGAGAACAAACTTGAGACTAACATTCAGGGTGAAATGAACTAGGATCCCTGCCTTTATGTTGGTGAGTTTGAGGCCATGTTTTGACTTTCTTTCAAGATCCTGAGAAGTTTCACCACAGAGGTCAGTGCTGCTGTCAAAAAAAATGTCATTAATTACTCTGGGAATTAATATCCCAGCTCACTAATACTTTGGTCTTGTTCACTCATATTTATCCTACAGCTGTTCATTGATCATAGCTCCAGGCAAAGAAGGACGGCAGTAGAGGTAGTAATCCTGTGGAATCAAAGGATTTTTTTCACCCAGGGGGGACTTTCTATAGAGTTAACCAGAAGCAGTTCTGTTACATATTTGTCCTCTGTGATGCTTAAACACTAACACTTGACAATAATAGCATAAGACAATATGTCCAAAAAGGGCCAAAAACGTTAGGGATCATCCTATGGGGACTGTGAAAATCCACTGCAAGCTTGTATGGAACATCATGGGTTATTGCTTTATGTGATACAAGAAACATGAGAAATATAAGAAAACAGACTAAAGTAAAACCCCAGTGGACATGAAAAAACTAAGCATGTGTGGACAGTGTAGATGCTGTCTACACTAAGTTTATCCTCATGTCTCACTGGAGGTCAGAAGCCAGTAAGGTTACAAAATTTGAGTGTCAGGCTTCCTGACAGGGATTTCCACATGAACTCCTTCCTCGCAAAGTGGGGTCAACAGTTAACAATCAGCCTAGACACTGTCACTGCAAGACTACAAGACAGAACTACAGATTACATGTGGACAGTAATGTGGATCTTATGTTCCTTCAGCATCACTAGATATAGTGAGAATACCTAAACAATGATGGGGAAAGAATTCTTTAACCACCAAGTCACAGAGGGCAGATCTGTTTTGTAGCAGTACTTTGACCCGGCTGAATGAATTGAAGCCACAATGAACTTGTGGCTTCAATTTATCAGGGATTTACTGTCGGGTTTAAAGGGGAAATTAGTGCAGTTAGTGTTCAGAGCTTTATTAAATATGAATAACAGTAAGTAAGTGTACTGGAATGTGAATTTATTTATTATTGCGGATTGGAATTCTTCTTAAGTCGATTATTGTCATAACCATCACAGACCTCCTGAGACAAAACTGTTAAGCCCCTTCAAGGATTTTTATTTATTCAGTTACTATTGTTTATTGTATGTATGTGTCAAATGTTATTTTTTAATAACTGACATACTTGGTATCTCACAGCTTTTGTGTTATGGAATTGATTTGATAGAACCTCAAATGTTTTATGGATGAAACATTAATGCTAAGTTCATTAACGATCTGAAAAATGTTGACATCTGTAGACAGCATGTTATTCCAGGCTATTGAATCTGAACATGTGTTCTGTTAATATGATGAATTTAATAACTTGTGTTAAAATGTTATAAACATCTGATGATGTGAATGTGCTGATAAGTCAGGAGCAACATAGATGAAAGAACACTTTCACGATGAACATGAGAGGTAGTTTATCATTCTGTTCTCAGGCCAAATTTTTTGACCTTTCTCATTCCACCACACTTTGTCCTCCACTCCAGCCTTGTGCCAGGATGCAGCCTGCCCCCCATCCTCTCCTCTCTGAGCAGCTTGGCCATGGCATTCTAATTTACTTATGGAAGATGATTTTGCTTGAAGCTGTTCTTCCTCCTCGCTCCTCCTCATACATGAGCCACTTTCTGCGGCCAGTCGCTGTCGCTGTCATTACCCTCCTGCAGAGCACACTGCTGTCCCTGTGGCAAATCCAGGTCTTATCCACACTCTCTGTCTGTTCAGTGTTCCTTGGCAGCACCAATTCGGCACAATAGACAGCATTTATAAAACTGCACTAACATTTAATATTTAACAACATGCTAAAGACACATTTAAGTAGTCTCTGGCTGCAGTGAGTGTGGACCAGACAATTGACTTTTCAGAGGCTGGTTTCCTGGGGCATTTCAGGGCAAGACATTCCTTATAAATGTCTTCATAAAAGGATGAGTTTTTTCACCTTGACCACATTCTGGCACATGAAACCTAAATTTCAAAGTTGGACATTTTGCTATTTCTTCATATAGTCTATATTCCTGAAATTCTGCTTTTTGGGCAGTTCTGCAGATAAACATTGCAGTGAGATAAACAGTTTTAAAGATGATATAAGAGCTACAAGAGAGCTATAAGATGTGGGTTCCCAAACTTTTACATGCCAATACCCCCCAAATAGAATTAGTTCTTGTTGGGGCCACTTGGTCAGCACTGACAGTTTATGCGATGCATGAGGTTTTGACTGGGAGGCAGATCGGTATGGTAAATCATATTATGATACCTTATATCTTCGTCTAAATTATAGCACATTTTATATAAAAAAACTGTTTACAGTTTGCAATTTACAAATTGCAAACTGAGGGTGCCAGAGGGGCCTCAACAATTTGTAAATTGCTGAGGCCCCTCTGGCACCCTCTGGAGGTCCTCAGTTTGAAAACCAGGGCAATGCACAAATGTGTGAATATAGATGAGTTGGAGCACTTACTAGCTGCTTGTGACTGACCTAACCTCTTTATAACAATCTCCAATTTCTTTGAAGAAAGTGGGTAATTATTGTGTTGCTGTTGCCTTTCCCAACAATATAGAACATTTATCACACACCCTGCTTGCAACATTAAGGGGAAACACATCTCAATGGAAAAACAGACTTCAACACAACACCAGCATAATAAACCTGAATGCTTAGCAAGCCATGTTCATCAGAAAAGCAGCCACAACCAGTCCAAAATACACTACTGAGTGAAAATTTCAACACTACAGGTGATAAATTCAACAATGCAAACCACAAGCTAAATTTCACAGCACTGTGAATATTTAATTGTATTATTATTTTAACTGGAATATTACTGATATTTACTGAATACTTACTTCACTTTGAACTATAAGTGGATGGTGTTTTATTGGAACATAGTGTTGTTATTTATTTATATCTGTTACTTTTACCGGTATGCCTGGATTTGCTGCTAATTACATAACATTATTTTCAGGGTAAATTAGTTGTACCTCGTTCTGACTTTCTTTTGTTTAACCCACCAACTCACATACACTTATCTGAATCCCTTTATTTATTTGGGTTAAGTCAATTGTTATGTTGTTACAGCAAACAAGTGGTAAAAAAAAGCACTGTCAGAGGGCTCTAATTTTGTGTGCAAACACATTTCAAATGGAGATATATCGTAAACTGTATATTTATGTATATAAATTGTATATTTATATATTATATATTATATAATAATATATATATAATCATATATAATATAAATAAATATATATTATATTTAATAAAGTATTTAATTGTTCACTCAAGGGAAATCTCTGATTTATTTACCCTGAATTGAGGGAAACATTTACCTACGTTTTTAGTTTCAAAGAGAGAAATCACATTACTCTGAGTCAGGTGTTAGGAGCACAAATTTGTCATCATGACTCTATGGATATTAGGAGACGTTTTTTTCCCCCTAACAGTCATTAATTTAGTAACTGATATAAAAACTTATTCCAAGGGGTTTAGACATAAGTCACTCATTTATGAATAATCTGTTATGTTGTTATTGCTTCCACTAGGGAATACTGCACAGTAATATTGTATTGGAGATTATGTGAATATGTATGAGTGAGGGTAAGCATGACTGAGAAAAGATTTTTTACTACAGGCTGCATACAGCTTTAAATTGTGTAGATTTGCGTAAATAATAAAATACAGTGCTCATTGACCTGCTAGAGAAATGCTCATTTTTAACATTGGAATTTTAGCATTGTGTTGCTTTTAGTCGTTTTTGAATCGGATCAGCACTGAAATGTCTGTGCCATTTCAGAGTCTACAACTGCATTATTCTTTAGTGTGTTACCTCCTTTAATATCTTTAATGTCTTGAGAGCTAAACAATGAGACTGGTTGAGATCAGATCTTACCTGATTTGTAGCTGTTTTGTGTCTGTCAGCTTGTGATACAGTAGAATACGTGTTAAGACTCATCATCTAAACAGAAGGTTTCACTGGACCAGGGGGTCTGGAACATACACCACTGGTCTTGTACAGTTCTATTGTATGTACACTTGTATGAAATGTAAAAGCGTGTATTGGACCTAACTCTATTGAAGCACCAGCAGTATCTTGTTACTCTACTAATGTTTAATCTTTTTTTCCCTCAGACTTGCGACGGATGACAGCAGGGTTCATGGGTATGGCTGTGGCAATCATCCTGTTTGGCTGGATCATTGGTGTGCTTGGTTGTTGCTGGGATCGAGGCCTCATGCAGTATGTAGCTGGTCTCCTTTTCCTCATGGGAGGTGAGCCTCACACTCGACACACACATGCACACACAAACACTCTGTGGAGTTTGCATGTTCTCCCCATGCTTGTGTGGATTTCCTCTGGGTACTCTGGTTTACACCTACAGTCCAAAGACATGTATGTTAGATAAACTGGTGAATTTTAAATTACATGTAGGTGTGAATGTCAGTATGGATATGTCTCTCTGTGGCTCTGCGATAGACTGGCAACCTGTCGAAGGTGGACCTTGCCACTTGCCTGATCACTGCTGGGATATGCTCCAGCCCCCCGACCCAAATTTAATGCGGTAACAGATAATGGATGGACAGTACCCAAAGCATTCTTCTTATTGATTTCATAAGAGGACGTGTAGTGGCAAACTGTAGCAAACATAACACTATTACCTAGTATTTAGAAAGAAAGGTTTACCAGGAGGACATTTGGGTGCAATTTGTTTTGACTGCAAATCAAGTCTAGTGTAAAATAAAAAAAAACCTTTGTGGCTTTGTTGGCAACAAACTGTGAATTTAAGCAAACCACAACATTCGAACAGCACCTAACCATTTGTATTTAGTACCTTTTCTTGGGGACCCTGATTCTTGAATGGTTAAGGTACATCCCACTGGCTGTGCAGTCCTAAGTTTGACTCTAGCCCTGGACTTCACAGTTCTGTGGGTTATATGAGAGGGTAAGAACAAAGAGCATGCTGTATATAGGTGTTAAGGATGCAGACCTTGTAGCTGCAGGGACTAAACTGCCAAAATCACAATTGGTAGCTGACTGCTCTGCCTCCTAGTGCCCAGCTGCCTCATATTTTAGAATATTCTAATTTTCCCAACAACGTTTATTTTGGGATTTTCCTGAAATATCAATACAACCCCAAGTATTTGACTTTTTTTAAATATGCTATTTAGTTGTGTTTCTTTGGACAGAGCCTGCTTAGCTGTTTTCTTCTGTTCTCAGTCTTTATGGTATGTTGGTTAACAATGTCCTGACACACAGCTGAAACTGCTGTGTGTGTGCGGTTAATAATTATTGTTGTGATTGTTAAGAGTCAGTGCTCTTACAGCTATAGTCAAAACCTTAGACACATACATCTATAGTGCTACAGCCAGTCACGCCCTGAAGCAGGTGGATCTGTCACAGCGTTCTTGTTTATGACTTGTACACTGATTCCTACGTACCATATCTGTCTTAAACCCCATCAACATCTCTGAGCATGCTCACCAGCTGCTCTTCCCCAGTCGCTCTCCTCCTAGTGCCTCAGAGTCCTTAAATTATTTCCATCTCTTGAAAATGTCATGAAGGTAGGTGAAGACAGGTTTTAATTTCATTGTGTAAAAGATACAATAAATATATAAATAAATATATAAAAAAACAAAGTTTAACTATCACCACCACTCTGCTAGCAATGCTTTTGCTGTTGAAAACTGGGCAAACCAACAACAATATACCACTAATTTTGCCAACAATATTGAAGGTTTAAGATTTAATATCAACACCTGTCATGCCCTGGTTACCAATAAACAATAGGTGACCCTCTTTAGTTGTACTACCATTGTTCTTGTTTTTTTTTTCTTTGGCATCTACCCTTTGGCCAGGTCATGTTCCATACAAAACCAGAACTGATGAAGCTTTTAGGCGAGAGGTGAAATGTTGACAACTTTAAGCAAATCCAGTTGCCACTGAACAGCACTTTTGGGATAACCATGGCTGAGAATCTTCTCCAACTATAATCAGCTGTTTTAGTACTCCATCTCACATGTCCTACCCAAACCTGTATGACCACATGATAGAATAGAAACTTTATTGACATTGAGCACATTTACTCTTTCATGTCCCAGATGTTTGATATATTCTTTTTTCAACATCTTCTTCTACCATCACAGGAACCTTCTGCATTATCTCCCTTTGTACCTGCGTTGCCGGCATCAACTTTGAGCTTTCCCGTTATCCAAGATATCTGTACGGCCTGCCTGATGACATCGGCCATGGCTACGGCTGGTCCATGTTCTCTGCCTGGGGAGGACTCGGCCTCACCCTCATTGCCGGCTTCTTCTGCACACTGGCTCCCTCCATCCAGCCGATACCTCGATCTACGTGCCCCAAGTCCCGACAGGAGAACGGCACTGTCTGCTAAAGCTGGCAGCTGTGAGAAGACCTACTAAACCCACAGAGTGACAACAAACAAATGGACAAAATCTAATCTATGTGTTCATCTTTCCACTCATCTCAAGTCTCTCCTGGTTCCCGGTTTTTCTATTCTTATGTGTGTTCAAAAATGGGTGTCTTGAAGATCTGATATCTCAAAATTAACAGAAAAAAAAAACTGAAGAACTACAGAAATACTGTCAGAAATATAAGTTGTGCTTGTTTTGTTTTTGTGACGCAGAATCAGAAATGGAGGAAATGTGACACACACAAACTCTACTAATGTTTAATCCCTTAGTTTCCTCAGACTTGAGATATTGAAAGACTACATTTTGGGTAGTGAGTGACTGTAGCAAAGAAGGGGCTGTAAACGTCTAAAGGACACAGACATTGTCATTGGACTGGAAACTGCTTATAACATATATTAACTGGTCTACTGTAAATGGAGAGAAGTGAATGAATCAACAGACCTGCAGGGAAACAGTCATTGATTGGTAAGATCAAGGAACAATCTTAGACCTCTGGTGGAATAATTGACAAAGAAATGGACAACACATGAAACCACAGGATTATGTTCAACAGCTCTATGTTAACATTCAGTATTCCAGCTTCTGAGGTCCCTCAAGTGACATGGGCAGTGAGGAGAACCAGGACCTCAACTGTTGTACATTATTGTACAGAATATTACAGAAAAGTGACAACCAGGAAATGTCATGTCAGATTATTTTCATCGATGTGTAGGTGCATTCCATTCTGTCTGATGACCCGTTTAGCCATTTAGCATTTTATACATGCATTCCTCCAGTAAGTAGAGTGTATTTTCCTTTTTACCCACTTCATGAATGAATTCTTGATTGAGCCTACATTAAGAACAAATGTTGTATTTGAGTTATTTTCCATTCTAGTCATAGAAAGAGTGTGTGTATGTGTGTGTGTGTCTGTGTGTGTGTGTTCGGGTGGAGGGGGGGTTGTTTTCAGTCTTTAAAGAGAAAAGTTGTAAAAAATGATCATGATAACAAAGTGGAGCCCTGGTCTTGGGTCGTACAAAGGCATTGGTGAACACAAAGACCTAATGGCAAGATGCAGTATCCTGTTTAACCCAACTGACCTCTGCCTCATTACCCTTTCTGGACAATTCCAAGCAACTTGCATATAGAAAAGAGTCTTTTTTAGAAGGCTAGCATGTTCAACTCTGCACTCTGCTGCCCTGAGAGATAATCTGGCTGCCCAAGAATTCGTTAACATCCACTGTTTGTCCTAAAATGTGGGCTTTACTCCAGTTCTTATGATTCTTTCACCCACAGCCATGACCTGACCAGACTTTCTGCAGGGTCTAGACTCTCTCAGAGATAGATATACTGTATAATGTTAAAGCACAAGATTAACAAGGTGTCACTTTACCTTAAGAGAAACATTTTTCTGTACCTAAAAAAAATCCTCTAGGCCTGGGCTGAAAACATGCTATAGGCTTGAATATGTCTATGCACACTGGGTAGAATGATCATAATGGATACTGTAAATAGGGCATTGATATCCTCACTAGGACCACTCATAGCAGTTAACTGTGACATCTACAAAATATAAAAACGCATACATTCACTGAAAGCTACTGAGCCCACAGTCAATACGACGCCCTAGTGAAACATTTTATTAAAAAACAATTTATAACCAATGCAGCATGACGATGGAGTGGTTAGCACTGCTGCACAGCTAGAAGATCTCTGGTTAAAGTAACCTGCTGTCTGCAGTTTTTCTATGAGAGTTTCCTCAGACAGTCCAAGAACATACAGTCTCAGTTAGGTTAAGTTAATTGGAGGTCTGTCTGTGTATGTTTCTCTGCCCTGAGATGGACTGGTGACTGGTGACTGGTGTTCAGGTTGTACCCTGCCTCTGCCCAACGACAGCTAGGATAGGCTCCAGCACACCTGTGACTCTGAAAATGATAGAGAGATGAGATAATAAACAGATGGATGTATAGCCAATTCAATATCAATATTAAACCTCAAATGACATCTGATAAAAAATAATTCCTCTTAATTACATCTTTTTTCAGCTTGGGCACACTGACAGGAAATATTCAGACTTTGTTTCTGGAGTATCCAGTTTTTTGTTTTGTTTTGGTTTGGATTGTTTTTTACATATAAATAAAGCCTCTCCTGTTTATCCCAGTTCATATATATCCGGAAAACCATTATTCTGAATTACTGCTGCTTGGAATGATTATAGTGCAGATCAGGGGGTCTCAGTGTTTTTGGGATTTGGGGACTGCCACACATGTCAATACCAGTGGGTTGTGGGGGTGAAAGATGTGATGTGTTCAGCAGCTACAGTCAGACACTACCTTTGTATCAACAGATGATGTACAGTAAGTTGGAAAGTGTTAATTGGATAAAAAAAAAGTAAATTCAATTGAAATATTAAATTGAAATGTATTGTAACACACAAACAACCCAACCAAGTGCTACAGTAAGCACTTGGTACTCATGAGGCTTTACTACATATATGGCCCAACACTGCATCATCTCAATGTTACTGTTTTATGACTTGTTAGACCCAGCTGAATTAATGTCACTGTGTCCCCAGGTCTCAGAAATTTCCTCATTTTATCATATTGGCCAGCACTTTGAAAAATAAGACCCAAGTTGTAATAAACTACAAATAACATATTCAGGTGCCCCAGTGGGATTCCGTTACATTATATATATATATATATATATAGTAGAAGCATTATATATATATATATATATATATATATATATATATATATCAATTACCATCTTCAATAGTTGCTAGGGTTATCTGAAGAATTTGGCTGCATGCAAATAATGCACCAATATTTCAGAGACAGGATAAAGGTAGATATTGTGTGGTTGTAAATTAATTTATGTATAGACTATGTATAGACTAAAAAATAAAGTAGTTTTGTGTCTAAACTGAGTTTACAGTAACACAGTCTTGTCTTTGTAGGTTCCAAATGAATGACTGGGTCAGGAGAAAGATATTAGATCAGCGTGTTTCAGGTGACAGCTACTACTTGAAAAAAGATCTTTGAGAAGGTTTTTTCAGTAAGTGAAAACTCATTCTTCTTCTCCCAGCTAAATTCTTAAAACAAGGTATATGACAGAGTCCGTGTTCTGAATAGGATTTACATTTTAATTTTAACTAGATGTTAGAGGGTTTATGGTCAGAACAAGAGCTGTACACAGTGGACCTAATTGCTTAGAGTGTTATCACATTTCAGTAGAAAACAGTCAGAAACTGTGGAAAGTATCATCCAAGTTTTGTATCCTCCAGGACCAGAACAACCCAAAATTATTCCTTTAATTTTATCCAACATGGTTTCTTGGTGGTCAGTTCATGAATTCCACATTATACATCAAGTTTTTTTAATCCAAGTCTATCTGCAAATGTAAAGTTTTCTAGAGAGACCAGAATATACTGTAAGTGGCAGATCATAAATGTGCAGGTAGGCCAACCCCATATGATACAGTATAAGAGTATAATGACATAATAAACTCACCATCATAAATCAACATTTTCATAGCTTATACCTGACATATAGAGATTTCAAACAATATATTTCTGGTAACTGTCTAGGAAAATACAGATTCAACAAATCTCAAGCACATGAAAAGATCAAGTTGAAATCTTTTTTTAATAAACCAAACATTAAACACAATTCTATTATCTATGTATGTGACAGTATGTACTTACTGTAAAATTACAGTCCGTAGAAGTCATGGGTCATCTTAACTTCATCTCAACTAATTCTTCTTTTCTGTTCATTTGTCAACGGGGAGAGTTTGGTTTTAGATAGATCAACATTTAGTGAAAATAACTTAATAAAGGAATTGGGTTTTGCCAGATTTATGTTTTGCTCAGATTATAACCAGAACATATAAACCAGTCCTACAGGACAAATATTTCTTAAACAGGACGTAACTGAGCGAGTATTATTGTAGTTATTAGGCTTGCCTGTTTCAGAGACGTGTGGCTATAACGTAAGACAGAAGTACTGTCATTACTTTAATTGTTAAAAATGACACTATGAATTAAAGATTAAACAACTTTCTTCTTATGAAATGAACAATGAGGTTCAGAACATGTGGAAAACATAACATTGATTCAGAGTTTGTAGATTAGCTCTTTGGGCTAATGGATCACATTGGCTACACTCCAGTCAGCTACCAAAATTAAACAATGCATACATTTGTAAAAATAAATTAATAAAAATGACAAAAGACACTGTCAGAGAAATGTCCTTGTGAATCACATTTGACACTGACCAACATGACTCCAATCCAAACCCCAATCCCGACTTGAAAGCTCAATACTTTGGTGGGTCAAGTCAGGTGTGGGTGGCACAGCAGACCTCTACAAAAAACCTCCTATGTGAATTTTTCACAACTTTACGATTTTCTTTTACCTTGTTTACATATATAAATACATATTAGTAACTAAGACAATAGGAAGCTAGTGCTAAACTCCACTAATCTTAATAAAAGCAGGTAGAGAAAGACACAAGCATGTGATGACACTAAATATGGGCATTGCACAAACAGCTCAGACTGACAGAATGAACTATGACTCAGACAAACAGCAGGACTCTCTTCCAACTTCAGAACAATTAATAAATATAGCAGCTTCATCACAGCTGACCAAACTCCGCATTATCCCTGAGCCTGATAGCCAAGAAGCAAACTGTAGCTGAAGTGGTTTTGGACAAAGATACTGCAACTTCCATTGTGGACAGAGTCGAGGACAAAACTGACCTATCAACCGTTACCATCAGTAATGTGTCTATTAAGTAAACATAAAATAGGGGAAAAAGTAAATGTTAAATTGTGGAATGTAAAATCACAACAAAATAAATCTCATCAGTGTATTTACTAATGCTGCTGGTTTTGTGTATGCTGGTGAATGGACCGTGTGAGTAAAACCGAGAAAAAGTGCTTAAAGAGTTTTACGGTAACCTAATGATCTAAGAATAATTCTTTACGAAGAAGAAAAAAAATTCTTCAAAGACAAACCAAGGATCATCTTCATGGGCAGAGATGCATTTTTGCCTTCAGATTTTCTGTTAATACTTTGAAGAAAAATGTTCAAACAACTAAACAGGATTCTGAAGCCTGACCAATACCACATCAAAGAGCACTGTGACTCTAACCCGTCAGGGATTCTCCATGCCCTTCCTTGTGGATCTGTGACTTCATGGTAAGATGCTAATTTTCATGTTGAATACCCTACATTACTTGAATGACATCAAACCATGCCACCTCATTTCTTCTTTTGTATAACCTAAAGAAGCCTGACACTTAACAGCAAAACAGCTGAGGGGTGCAGGTTTTTTGGCAAATACTCAAATTGTAGGAAGCTGAGGGGCAATATGGAATTTTAAATAAGAAGAAATTTCATATCTCCATACATGAGAGGTCATTGAGAATGATGTTAGTATAAATTTTTATTTTGCCAGGTATGTTTTGTTTTTTTCCATGCTAAATGATTAGGATGCATCGACTTTCAGGGCAAATCTGTTTATTACAAATTGATAACAAATACTAAACAATGGCAGGTAGGAGGTATAGGAAGACCAAAGAGGAGATTTATGGATGTAGTGAGAGAGAACATGAAGGTAGTTGGTTGGAGAGAAGAGGATGCAGAGGACAGGGCTAGATGGAGGCACATGATTGGCTGTGGCGACCCCTGAAAGGGAACAGCTGAAAAGAAAAAAAGAAGATATCAAATACTAAACAAATAAAAAACAAAGACACAGTAGTAAAAGGCAGAATTGTATTATAAGATTGGACCAAGGGAAAACATAAAGAGCACAGTTCACCTCTGATCTGTAGATGATCCTAAATAGAAGACATGACAATGATGATGTTAACATTAATGTGAGAACTACTGAAGAGGTGGGCAACACTGCTCGACTATGTTACAATTCAATTCAATTCAATTCAACTTTATTTATATAGCGCCAATTACAATAAAGTTTTCTCAGGCACTTTACAGAATAAAGTCAAGACAATAAAGATGTATAGAGAGAACCCAACAATTCCCTCTTGAGCAAGCCATAGGCAACAGTGGAGAGGAAAACCTCCAGAAGAACCAGGCTCAGGGTGGGCGGCCATCTGCCTTGACCGGTTGGGGTGAGTGGAAAGTGAAGAGAGAAAAGAAAAAGAGCTACAAAAGCAACAACAAAACATCGGGCAGGTTGGTAGGACCAGTAGCTGCACACTGGAAATACACAGCTTCAAAGCCGGGGACACCTGCAGAAAGAGACAGAGAGAGGGAGACAGAGAAGAAGAAAGACAACTAGGGGAGAAAACTCACAGAGTTAATGTCATACAGTGGTGACAATTGTTGGGTGAGAGGACAGGAGAGAGGGACAAGAGGAGGAAAGAAGCTCGGTGCATTGGGGGGTGGGTCCCCCAGCAGTCTAAGCCTATAGCAGCATGACTATAACTAACTATAAGCTTTATTAAAGAGGAAGGTTTTAAGCCTAGACATAAAAGTAGAGAGTGTGTCTGCTTCCCGATTCTGAACTGGGAGCTGGTTCCATTGGAGAGGAGCTTGATAGCTAAAGGCTCTGCCTCCCATTCTACCTTTGGAAATTCTGGGAACCACAAGTATGCCTGCATTCTGAGATCGAAGTGGTCTACTGGGATGATGTGGTGCTATGAGGTCTTCTTTATATGATGGAGCCTGACTGTTCAGAGCTTTGTGCGCATGGAGGATTCATCGTCAACATAAACAAATTGGAGTCTTAGACAAGATTTAAACCACCCTAGTGCAGTTCCTTTAATCCCTATTTCATGTTCCAGAATGCAGCACTTAGATCTAACAGAACAAGTATAGCGACCAGTCCATTATCTAAAGCCAAGAGAAGATCATTGGTGACTTTTACCAGTGCTGTTTCTGTACTATGATGAACTCTAAATTGTGACTGAAAGTCTTCATACAAATTATTCCTGTAAAGGTGGTCACATAATTGTTTTGCAAATACTTTTTCAAGGATTTTAGAAATAAAGGGGAGATTAGATATTGGTCTGTAATTGGCTAAAACATCTGGGTCAAGACAGGGTTTTTTAGGTAGTGGTTTAATTACAGCTACATTATAGGCCTGTGGAGGTAGTATGGCTATGCAGTGAGAGCTAAAATGATTTAGACCTCTGTCTAACAAGACACTATAGATGAGCCTAAGCAAAGAGAAGAGCCGTCCCAGCCACCATGACTTCAAAAATAATAAAAACTAATTGACAGTATGATTGTTAGTCCACTTTCTTATTAATTACCACAGCTAACATCTATAGGAAGGCTAATAGAAGAAAGTAGAAATTCTATACATATAAATGTGATTCTTTTAATTCCCCTTTTCCAATTTCCAACTAGAAAATCACAGTGGCAATTAGCAGAAATAACAATTCTGTGCTGCATTTTTAGTAATTATACTGCTGCTTCATGGATATTTCTTTTATTTTTTGTGTTTCCACCCTGACTCACCTCTGAATCTTAAATGATAGCTTACAGTCTCCATTGGAAAATGAGATTGTTGATGGGGAAAAACTCAGTAAATGCTTAAAATGTGCCTTAAACCGATGTACATTTTATCAAATGTATTTAAAAAAAAGAGAACAAACCAGAAAAAGTCAGTTAGTATAAGTGGTGCCCGCCTGTCACACAGGAGATCGGGGTTCAGTCTGCCACATCAAATCCCAGCCTACCCACCAGTTGTGTCCCTCAGCAAGACACTCAGAACTAGCTTCCTGGGTGCCCTCTGCCCCTGTTCCCCCCAGGAGAATGGGTAAGATACAGACAAAGAATTTCATTGAAACATGTATGTGCTCAATGATAATGAAGGTTGTTGTTCTAATAAAACCTTTTTAGGATTAATTACCAGAACTACTTTTATATTAATATATGACTTTCTCAATTTCCCCCATTTTTTATCCTCCCTATTTCACATTTCCCTCAAACCTCAATGTCTAATCTGTCTGGACTAAGTGGAAGGCTGGTTTATGGTAGCTCTCTGTAACTGAATGCATCTCCAAATGGATTTGCAGGTGTTGAGCTGTAAAATTAAACAAAAACTGAGAGATGAGACCAGGTCAGTGTTTAGTGGTGTGATGTTGTGGTAGTGTTGGTGGTACTCGAGCAGCACACAATTAGTCACAGAATTAATTACATCTGGTGGTAAAGTTGTGGTGTACAGGGGTCAAGCATGCACTCTGACCAGTCTGTAGCTACACAGCTCCATATACACAGCAAGCTGTGATGCATTATGGGATCTGACACCTGTCAGTTATAACCAGCACAACATTTTGCCCATGCTGACCCCTTGTCTAATCAGGTATTTGTGTGCTGGGTTTAGTGACGCTTTAGTGAAGCTTTACTGATGATGTGCTGCCACCAAGTGGTTATTAAATGAACAAATGTTTCTTACTGTACTTAACTCACATGTAGAAATATTAATTCAGTGAGATACTGCACACAGAGTATGTAAAATAAGAAAAATAAGACTCATTTGGCCTAAAAATAAGTACATTTGAATTAGTAATAATAATTAGAATTATTTATAATTTTAATTAATTATTGTTTACCAGCTAAGTGTCACAGTCCTGTCCCTGTGTTTATGTTATCTAGATTTATTTCCTGTTTTTGGCTTTTATTTTATTGATCCTCCTGTGTCTCTTCCTGTGAGTCTGTTTGCTGTCTTTACCTTCCTCGTTTTGTCCTGATTTGTTTCACCTGTTCCCCAGTCCTTTTATACCCTGCTCTCCCCAGTGTTCTCTGCTGGTTTGTGTCATGTGTGTGTCAGTACTCAGTCTGTGTAAGTCACTAGTTTGTATCCTGCCTGATCCCTGTCTGGACTCTGTCAAGGTTTTTGGTTAGTGGTTTGGTTCTCCTTTGTTTAGTTTGCATTAGTTTATTGGTCTATTTATTTACTTTACCCTGTTCCCTGTATTAGTTACCCCTGTTAACTTCCATTTCCCTCCAGTTTAGTTTGTTTAGGTTTTATTGCCATCTGTCTATTCCTGTTTAGTTCATTTGTCCCTATTAGTTTACCCTCTTGTGTGTTTGAACTAGTTACGGTCTTGTCTGGTCCCTGAGTGTTCCTTACGTTGTATTAGTCTTGTATGTGTGCACCTCATTGTTGATTTAGCTGTACTGTCTGTCGTTCTCCCTATTCATGTATAGTCTGTCATTTTGTTGTCTTTAGTTCTGTAAAGTTTATTACCCTCCTATTGGAGTGATTTTCAGTTGTGTTAAACCCACCTGTTTCTTTATTAATAAATACCCTTTTCTTTACATCTCCCCTTGCCGTCTCCTAACTTGGGTCCTTGTAATTTACTTATACAAACCATAACATTAAGGATCTTTTCAGTTTAAGTAACTGAGATGCAAGCACAATAACACAAACGTTCTGGCTATCTACTCACCTTTTCTGTAAGATGAAAGACTATGTAGAGTTTTTGATATGCCCAGAAAATGCATTGCTAGTCACGAAGATTCAGTTTTTGTCTTGGGACCATGTGTTTGTGGAGGTGTTCAGGTCAATGTCCAGGACATAACAGCTGAAGCAAGTCTTTGGTCACAAAGAGGGACTTGTTGATGGTAACTTCCATCTTTTGGTTCAGTATTTAAGACTTGGAGGTCAGAGTTCACAGCTGTTCTCTGTGGATGAAGGGTTTCTCCTGGTAGGTCATGATGGTGATCTGATGTTATCTCAGTTGCGTGCAGACCAAAATAATATGGATAGAGACCTTTCCAGGCTGTTCAATCCTTGACTGGGACTCTGCTAGAGTGAACTGTTCTTTTATCTGATTGGAAACTGGATACAACTTCATGATTACTCTTGAAGCTACAAGTTCTGCAGAAACAATCACTTTGAACACAAAAACATTGGGAATCATCAGTAAAGACAGACAAACTGAGACAAATTTTATTAAATGATGATGATGCCAGTGTGTGCTGGTATGATGGAAAAATTATCTTTGGGTTGAATATTATTCGGTTGTGCCCTGTTATGCTGTCAAATTATTGTCTTCACTGTGTTTGTAATTTTTTTTTTTTTAAATTTGAAATCAGGAAATTGAGGGGCGTTGAGACACAATCCTACAGTTCTCAAACATCCTGTTCAAGTCTCATTGTACCTAAGCAGGTACTTCCACTTCACAATCAGATTTTAGATTATTACTGATTTATCCTATTTATGTTTCCTTTCCCATCCTCAGCTGTGCAGTGCCGGCTCAAGCCCGGTAGAAATTGGGGAGGGTTGCGTCAAGAAGGGCATCCGGCGTAAAAACTGCCAAATCAACATGCGGACAATGATCCGCTGTAGCGACCCTGAACTCAAGGGATAAGCCGAAAGGACAAAAAAAAAAATTCTATTTATGTTTCCAGCCACTATTACATAGCTAAAAAATGCAATGTAAGAAAACATGCAATGTCCCTAGCCAATAAGAGTAGGGGTTCATGAATAATGCAAGTATTATTATGTTAAGTTTCCAAAACAACTGGTAGAAGACGGAAGACAATCTGAGTAATCTAAACAACTTTGGCTAAATAAAATATTTAAAATACACTTACTACTTATACAAAAAGGACCATAATAGTGTCTTTAACTTTTTTTTAGGGAATCAAAGTAGACTAAAAACATAGGGTGGGACTGAGAATCCTACACTCATTTTTAGCAGCAGAAGCATAACATCTAGGAGAGGGTCAGAAATCTAGAATATTTCACTCATCTAGTCAGTCATATTGTTTTACTCCTCCACTTATATGACAAGCAGGGAAGGGGTTAGTTGTTTTCAGATGTGACAGAACAACACAATGCACAAACCAGATTCTGGTCAGCCATCAAGGGCTACCTGGGGGCCGGTCCCAAACTTGGATAAAATGGGAGGGTTGCAGAAAAAAGGTCACCCAGTGTAAAAACACATGCCAAATCAACCTATAGAATATGTTTTGCTCGACCGCTAAAAGAGACGAGCCAAAAACCGTTGATCAAGGTAATGCAAGTTTTTTTATAGTCGTTTTAGCTGGCTTACAGTTTTTTTCTATTCGGGCAAACCTTGACCAGCCTACTAAAAAGAAAATTTTAGCATGTACGTTTATTTTAAGATACAGCTTTGTTAATTCAATTGAATTCAATTCAACCATATTTATATAGCACCAATTCACAACAAAGTCATCTGAAATCACATTACAGAATAATCAAAACTATAAAGATGTATAGAGAGAACCTAACAATTCCCCCTGGAGCAAGCCCTAGGCAACAGTGGAGAGGAGAAAGTCCCTTTAACGGAAGAAACCTCCAGCAGAACCAGGCTTAGGGTGGGAGGTCATGAACAGGTCATCTTGGTTCTTTTCTGACATCCACAATTGAAATTCTTCCCAGAAAAATGTTTGAATATATGCAAGTTGAAAATACATAAAGTTCCTCTTTAAGATCGTCAGCCCCTTCATTTTCATAAATGTATCTTTTGTTAATAGCTTTTTAAAATATCAAAAATCCTTTGTCTGTGAATAAAGCTGAAGGGACCTCAGAAATATACCTCAGAAATATGCCTTCCTACCTGCTTTTCTCACAGGGCCACAGCGCTTCTGTGGCCTTCTTATTGGCCCCAGTTAAGTCCTCTGGGAAAGAAATTCCACTTATTTGCATATGTCTGACTCCTTTGTCATCCACCACCTGCTATCTATGTGTACCCATTTATCAAACTGAATAATTACCTGAATAATCCTTGATGTTTTCATTCAGCATTTCTTTCATGCCCTCAATCTCAGGTTCCATGTTCAACTATATATTTCCTGCTACTTCAACCAGTCTTTCATTCTACATTCTCTTTCATCAGGAGTAATACGTTTTCCTCCAGAACTTTCACTTCACTCTTATACTCCTTAATCCCCTCTGCATTAATTTCCAGCATCTTAGCCAGGCTGAAAATCACTGTGCTGGTCTTCATTTAGATTCTAGTGTCTTCTACCTCATTAATACTTTTTTTGTCCAAAGTCACACTGACTTTCAATCATGATCCTGTAGTACACCTGGTACTTTGTTCATTCAGCTAAATTTAGCTTCAGTGTTCAACGTGAATGTGTTAGAATGTGTTACTGTGGTTCAGGAAGGTAGAGCAGTCGTCCATCAATCCCCCCTGTTGTTGGTCCAATCCCCGGCTCCTCTGGTCACATGTCAAAGTGTCCTTGAGCAAGATACTGAACCAGCTTAGTTGCTCCCTGTGAGCGTTGGCCAGCTGCATAGCAGCTCCCCCATCGGTGTGCGAATGGGTGAATAAGAAGCAATGTAAAGCACTTAGAGTGCCAATAGGTAGAAAAGCACTGTAGACTTTACATGCAATGTTGCGTACAGTTTTACAGTGTTTTTAACTTTTTTTTAGATAAGGGTGAAACATTACTCAATTTACATTTAATAATTTTTTATTTTTGCCATCAATTTACGATTAAATTCCTTAATTCCAAAAAATGGTCATCCTTTTTTAAGAAATACGATTAAAAATTGTAATTTTAATGCAACCGCAAGGGGGCACAAGCCAGTGTCTTCTTGTGCCAGTCCCAAGTCTGGATAAATGCAGAGGTTGTGGCAGGAAGGGCATCCGGCGTAAAACACATGCCAAATCAAACATGCGAATCGTGACAAAGACTTCCATACCGGATCGGTCGGGGCCGGGTTAATAACGACCGCCACGGTGCTGTTGACCTACAGGGTACCGGTGGAAATTGGACTACTGTTGGTCGAAGACGAAGAAGAAGAGGAGGAAGGTGTGTTCGTAGGCAGAGAGAGAAGAGAAAGCTAAGAATGTAGGACTGACAGTAGGGACTTTGAATGTTGGTACTATGACAGGGAAGGCTAGGAGTTGATCGACATGATGCAGAGAAGGAAGGTGGACATACTGTGTGTCCAGGAGACCAGGTGGAAAGGTAGCAAGGCTAGAAGCTTAGGAGCAGGGTTTAAGTTGTTTTACCATGGGTCAGATAGGAAGAGAAATGGAGTAGGAGTTATATTGAAAGAGGATTTTGTGAGGAATGTTCTAGAGGTGAAAAGAGTATCAGACAGGTTGATGAGTCTGAAGCTGGAAGTTGAAGGGTGATGTTCAATGTTGTGAGTGGTTATGCCCCACAGGTAGGATGTGAGTTAGAAGAGAAGGAGAAATTCTGGAGTGAGTTAGATGAAGTGATGCAGAGCATCCCAGAGGTGAGAGAGTTGTCATTGGTGCAGATTTCAATGGGCATGTAGGTGAAGGGAACAGAGGTGATGAGACAGTTATGGGCAGGTTTGGTGTTCAGGACAGGAACATGAAGGTCAGATGGTGGTTGACTTTGCAAAGAGGATGGAAATGGCTGTAGTAAACACTTTCTTTCAGAAGAGGCAGGAACATAGGGTGACGTACAAGAGCGGAGGAGAAGCACTCAGGTAGACTACATCTTGTGTAGACGTTGTAATCTGAAAGAGATCAGTGACTGTAAAGCATTGGTAGGGAGAGTGTAGCCAGACAACACAGGATGGTGGTGTGTAAAATGATACTGGTGGTGAGGAAGATAAGGAGGACTAAGGCAGAGCAGAGGACAAAGTGGTGGAAGTTGAAAAGGAAGAATGTCGTTTAGTTTTCAGGAGGAGCTGAGACAGACTCTGGGTGGTTTGGAGGTGCTTCCAGATGACTGGACTACTACAGCTAATTTGATCAGGAGACAGGTAGGAGGGTACTCGGTGTGTCATCTGGAAAGAGGAAAGCGGACAAGGAGACTTGGTGGTGGAGCGACAAGTTCAGGAGTGTATACAGAGAAAGAGGTTAGCTAAGAAGAAGTGGGACACTGAGAGGACTGAAGAGAGTAGACAGGAGTACAGGAGATACAGCGTAAGGTGAAGATAGAGGTGGCAAAGGCCAAACAAAGAGCATATGAGGACTTGTATGCTAGGTTGGACACTAAAGAGGGAGAGGTGGATTTGTACAGGTTGGCCAGACAAAGAGATAGAGATGGAAAGGATGTGCAGCAGGTTAGAGTGATTAAAGATAAGGATGGAAATGTATTGACAGGTGCCAGGAATGTGATGGGAAGATGGAAGGAGTACTTTGAAGAGTTGATGAACGAGGAAAATGAAAGGGAGCGAAGAGTAGAAGAGGTGACTGGTGTGGAGCAGGAAGTAGCAAAGATTAGTAAGAGTGAAGTGAGGAGGACATTGAAGAGGATGAAGAGCGGAAAGGCAGTTGGTCCTGATGACATACCTGTGGAGGTATGGAAGTGTCTAGGAGAGGTGGCAGTAGAGTTTTTGACTAGTTTGTTTAACAAGATCTTGGAGAGTGAGAGGATGCCAGAGGACTGGAGGAAAAGTGTACTGGTACCAATTTTTAAGAACAAGGGAGATGTGCAGAGCTGTGGCAACTACAGAGGAATAAAGCTGATGAGTCACACAATGAAGTTGTGGGAAAGAGTAGTGGAAGCTCGGCTAAGGGCAGAGGTGAACATTTGTGAGCAGCAATATGGTTTCATGCCTAGAAAGAGTACAACAGATGCAGTATTTGCTTTGAGGATGCTGATGGAGAAGTACAGAGAGGGTCATAGGGAGTTGCATTGTGTCTTCGTAGATTTAGAAAAGCGTATGACAGGGTGCCGAGAGAGGAGCTGTGGTATTGTATGAGGACGTCTGGAGTGGCAGAGAAGTATGTTAGAGTGGTGCAGGACATGTATGAGAGCTGTAAGACAGTGGTGAGGTGTGCTGTAGGTGTGACAGACGAGTTCAAGGTGGAGGTGGGTCTGCATCAAGGATCGGCTTTGAGCCCTTCTTGTTTGCTCTGGTGATGGACAGACTGACAGATGAGGTTAGACAAGAATCTCCCTGGACTATGATGTTTGCAGATGACATTGTTATTTGTAGTGAGAGCAGGAGCAGGTGGAGGAAAATCTAGAGAGGTGGAGGTCTGCTCTGGAAAACAGAGGAATGAAGCTTAGCCGCAGCAAGACAGAATACATGTGTGTCAATGAGAGGGACCCAGGTGGAACAATGAGGTTACAGGGAGCAGAGGTGAAGAAGGTGCAGGACTTTAAGTACTTAGGTCAACGGTTCAGAGCAACGGTGAGTGTGGAAAAGAGGTGAAGAGGCGAGTGCAGGCAGGTTGGAGCGGGTGGAGAAAAGTGTCAGGTGTGTTGTGTGATAAAAGAGTATCAGCGAGAATGAAAGGAAAGGTGTTCAAGACGGTGGTGAGACCAGCAATGTTGTTCGGCTTAGAGACAGTGGCACTGAAGAAAAGACAGGAGGCAGAGCTGGAGGTAGCAGAGCTTAAGATGTTGAGGTTCTCTTTGGGAGTGACGAGGATGGACAGGATCAGGAATGAGTACATCAGAGGACAGCTCATGTTAGATGTTTTGGAGATAAAGTCAGAGAGGCCAGATTGAGGTGGTTTGGACATGTTCAGAGGAGAAACTGTGAATATATCGGTAGAAGGATGCTGAGGTTGGAGCTGCCAGGCAGGAGGTCTAGAGGAAGACCAAAGAGGAGATTTATGGATGTAGTGAGGGAGGACATGAAGTTAGTTGGTGTGAGTGAAGAGGATGCAGAGGATAGAGTTAGATGGAGGCACATGATTCGCTGTGGCGACCCCTGAAAGGGAGCAGCCGAAAGGAAAAGAAGAAGAAGAAGATTAAAAATTGTAATTTGAAAACACACACATATTTTTACAATGTTCTGTTAGTAAAAAAAAACACATATATGTATTTTTGCAATGTTTTATTAGTAATAACACAATAAGTGTACAGTACATTTATAAGTACATTTATAAGTACATTAAAGATGCCTAACCCAACTGCAAGATTGGTGGAGGACTGTTCTACCTCCCTGCACCAATGTCGCTCCTACCGTTGCGAGTTTTTGGTAGTAAAAAAATTCAGAAATGTACTTTATATTCAAAACACAAATGTTCAAGAATCTCTCTTATTTGTGTCTGTACATGTGATGCAGGTAATATTTCATATTATTTCACAACAATAATTCAACAATGAATGTTTTATTATGTATCAATTTACAACTAAATCCATAATTTTAAAACAACTGTCCGTAATGTCTGTCTGTAATTCTACAGCATAAATTTCAATTCAATTTAAAACTTTATTTAAATAGCGCCAATTCACAACAAAGTCATCTCAGGGCACTTTACAGAATAAAGTCAAGATTATAAAGATGTATAGAGAGAACCCAACAATTCCCCCTGGAGCAAGCCATAGGCAACAGTGGAGAGGAAAAACTCCTTTTAATGGAAGAAACCTCCAGCAGAACCAGGCTCAGTGGACGGCCATCTGCCTTGACCGGTTGGGGTGAGTGGAAAGGGGAGAGAGAAAAGAAAAGAGCAACAAAAAGCAACAACAAGACATCGGGCAGGTTGGTAGGACCAGTAGCTGCACGCTGGACGACACACAGCTTCAAAGCCGGGGACACCTGCAGAAGGGGCAGAGAGAGGGGGACAGAGAAGGACAAAGACAACTAGGGGAGAAAACTCACAGAGTTAATGTCATACAGTGGGAGAGGACACACAGGGGAAATTTGGAAATTCTGGGAACCACAAGTAGGCATGCATTCTGAGAACGAAGTGGTCTACTGGGATGATATGGTGCTATGATGATATGGTGCTATAATATGGTCTTCTATATATGATGGAGCCTGACCGTTTAGAGCTTTATATGTAAGAAGCAGGGTTTTAAATTCTATTCTAGATTTAATGGGAAGCCAATGGAGAGAAGCTAGTGAAGGTGATATATGATCTCTTGCTAATTCCAGTCAGCACTCTTGCTGCAGCATTTTGGATTAATTGCAGGCTCTTTAGGGAGTTACTGGGGCATCCTGAAAGTAGGAATTACATTAGTCCAACCTAGAAGTAACAAATGCATGGACTAGTTTTTTGGCATCACTTTGAGACAGGATGCTCCTAATTTTGGCAATGTTCCGTAGGTGGAAGAAGGCTGTTCTAATAATGTTGCCTAAAGGAGACATATATAAAGTAAAAAGTATTGGTCCTAACACAGAGCCTTGTGGAACTCCATAGATAACCTTTATGTGCATGGAGGATTCATCATTAACATGAACAAATTGAAATCTATCAGATAGATAAGATTTAAACCAACCTAGTGAAGTTCCCTTAATCCCAATTTCATGTTCCAGTCTCTGTAATAAAATGTTGTGATCAATGGTATCGAATGCAGCACTAAGATCTAACAGAACAAGTATAGAGACGTGACTTTTACCAGTGCTGTTTCTGTACTATGATGAACTCTAAATCCTGACTAAAAGTCTTCAAACTAATTATTACTGGTGGTCACATAGTTGTTTTGCAACTACTTTTTTTAAGTAGTGGTTTAATTACAGCTACCTTATTGGCCTGTGGTACATAGCCTGCTTCTAAAGATAGATTGATGATATCTAATACAAACATATCTATTAAGGGTAAAGCTTCCTTGAGGAGTTTAGTTGGAATAGGGTCTAGCAGACAGGTTGTTGGTTTAGATGAGATAATAACTGAAGTTAGCTCAGCAAGATCTATGGGTAAAAAGCAGTCTAAGAGGGATTGGCTCAATAGAACTATGGCTCTTAGTCAGCCTGGCTACAGTGCTGAACAGAAACCGGGGGTTGTTCTTGTTTTCTTCTACTAATGTTGAATAATATGCTGTTCAGGCATCACAGATAGCTTTTTTGTACATTTTTTAAAACTGTTCTTCCAGGCTAAATGAGATTCTTTTAAATTTCTGGAACGCCACTTCCTTTCTAACTTTTGTGTTGCCTGTTTTAAGTTGCGTGTTTGCGAACTATGCCATGGAGATCGCCTCTTCTGGTTTACTGCCTTTTTTTCAGAGGGGCAACACTATGGTCTATTAAACTTAGTGAAGCTGCAGAATTGTCAACAAGATAATCAACTTGTGCAGGAGTAACATTAAGGTGACTACTTTCCATTGTATTGACATATGGTGAAGCAAATGATGAAAGAATCATTTCTTTAAGATTGTTTACAGCTTTTTCACTTAACATCTATTATAGTGGAATTTTTTCCTAACTGCTGTATAGTCCGTTATTGTAAATTGTTATTAGAAAATGGTTAGACAGAAGCGAGTTATGGGGAAATATTGTTAAATTATCCGCTTCAATTCCATACGTAAGGACAAGGTCTAAGGTGTGACTAAAACAGTGTAAGAGTTCTGTAAGAGTAGTCTTAACTTTTATTAGATTATCATGACTAACTCCTCTTGTGGTCATTTTTGGTTTATGTAATTTAGTTGGTCGGGGAACAGACAGAGTCTCTATAGGTATGTGGGAGTTGTGGGGGGGTGATGGTTGTAAGGATACTGCAGAGAGACATATAGGACTGGATCTCTGCATCCTAGGCTCAACTCTGGATTGTCATACTTTTAGTTGTCTAAAAAAAACAGCCATATTTCTTGATAAGAAAGCTGCACCATCTAAAGTAGGATGGATGCCGTTTTTACTTTCAATCCTGAGCTAAAGTATTTAAAAAAGTATCTGTGGGGAAATAAGTTGTGCCAAAGTCGTGAAATACCATACAATCAAAAATTTGATCTTCTCATGCTATATAAAGGCCTACAGTACAGTATATTTATTTGTCTTTATATGAACATATTTGGCAAAAATATTTGATTAACTCATAATTAAACACGGTGTTTCAAGTTATGCTAGTTTTATATGGGCACTGTTTTTGTGCAAACACTAAATGGTATTAATATTTTCCAGTTACTACGGGAACTTACTCTGAACTTACTGAACCTGCTCTCTGGCAGGTTTTCTTTAACAAACCCTAACAAAAAACAGAGAGTTTCCCTTTGTTTCCTCCTACCTGTGGAGTCTGAAGATATGTCTGACATTTTATTTTCTCATTCACATGGTTCATATCAAATTGCAGATTGAAGCACATTTATTTGCAGAAGTTTAGGTTAGGAGAAGAATAAAAATCCTGTTTAGTTTGCTACCCAATACCTCTTCTTACTGTTTTTACTTTTATGATAATTGTTTTACAATCATGATTTTTTTACTAAAGCTCACACACGTGCAGATGTCTCCAAAGAATCTGCTTACAGTACTGTTGTAATTCCAGAGAAGTGCTACTGCTACAAGTTTACAAATTAAAATGACTTGTAACTTTTAGCTTAGTATCCAAAGTAATGTTAGTCTGCACCTAGACTTTATATAAGATACAGACAATAAAAAGTACAAGTACTGAGGAGCTGTGGGCATTGTTTAGCACATTTTATTATGGATGATCTGTGTTTGTAATGTTGTAATGATGACAAAGCTACTAAAATTAAGTGATTCTCACAACATAGTAACCAATGTTTTTATCCACAGATTAAGATGTAATTGGTGGATCAGCCACACGTTGACTTATCTGTTCAGAGTTTCCAACATCTTACTTCAGAGATGAGAGGAAAAACAAATGCATTCACAAGCAGGCTTCTGATTTGGTAAGTAACTGTTCCAGTCTACAGCTAGAATATTGTAATATTGGGCTTTAATTGATTTCTTTGAACAATGTTGACAACTTTTTAATTTAATAAAAATAAAAATAAATGAACTCTTTTCATTTATTTGGGGATTTCTGACACCATCATAGGCTCAAAACTAAACAAGACAACATTTACTTAAATGTACCAAGTTCACTTTTAGCACACTTTTAGTAGTCTGCTTTAGTAACCTGCTTTATCCATTCCACAGCCAGTTTTGTGCGCTAGGGGTCATTGTCCTGTTGAAAGAACCACATGTATTCAAGTTTCAACCATCTGTCTGATGGTTTGAAGTTATGTTAAAGACTTGTTGAACACTGAGTATATCTATATACACATCTTCATTATGCACACAGAAAAGACCACTAAAACATCAACAGATAACAGGAAGTTAAGAGGTCTTGGGCTTGCCAAATTCAAAGACATTTAGGACCTTTCAGCACCACAATATTAATAATCTGAATGGATGCAGTCAGAAGTTATCTGGTGCTTCAACACAAAGGACATCATCTGAACGGCAGGCTTCTCCCCCATTCCACCTCGAGATCAGTTCAACATTAGCCTGGTGTTTGTGTCAAAGTCACTATTTGTATAGGATCAGTTGTTGAAGGCGTACAACTCTGTGCAGTGTTTACTTGCATTTACTTTCTGACATTGTAACTTATTCCCTACTTTCTCTTATTTCTATAGGAGCAGAGCCAAAGCATTAATTTGCCTCGTCCAGCCAATTCGATTGCAGCTGTGACAATACCCTGCTTTGTATTGCTTTATCCTCCGTTGCACCGGTAACACTGAACTTTTTACTTTAGCCATGTTGTGGTGCATTCATATAATGGATGTTTATGTTATAAATTTACGATTCAGTGTCTGATTGTGAATTGTATATCCATAATAATACAAGTTAGGAACATTTTCAGCCAATGATTATACTTTTGGATATTTTACTTTCTTGTTTTTTGTTTGTTGAAAGCTAACTTATTAGTTAGCAATAATTATGTTTTTACTAAACACGTATATTAGTTGCAAATGCGCAAAATGCCACAATAAATGGTAGAAATAAATGTGAAGTCTTTTCTTTGTTGTAAGCTCGTTACCTATAGGCCTATTTGCCAGACTTTTGACTGTATTCCAGGTTACGATTTTTGCAATCTTTTTTGTTTAGGGGGAATGTTTTGCAACCCGTGCTGCCAGACATTCGACCATATTCCAGGCTACGGGTTTTTGCACTCTTTTAGATTTATAGCAGATGTTTAAATTTTTTTTTTTACAGTGTGTGTGTATATAAGTGCAGACAATTTACCATTAAAGGGAGTTTTTCCTCTCCACTGTTGCCTAGGCTTGCTCAAGGGGGAATTGTTAAGTTTTCTCTATACATCTTTATAGTCTTGACTTTATTATGTGAAGTGCCTTGAGAAAACTTTATTGTGAATTGGCGCTATATATAGATAGATAGATAGACACTACACCACATGTACAGTAGATAGTAGTTCCACATTCTCAACAGATTAGGAATCATGTTCAAGTTTAAGCTGATCAGCTGAACACTGAGCCAATTCAGCACAGACAAGAGGCTGTAATTTTTTCCTATGATTGCTCCTTTAAGTAGATTCATTTGACATTTTTTCCCCAGGTAAAAAAAGTACCCATTTAGATTATGAAGATTTAGATTTTTTTTTTTTTTTGTAGATTTGATCAAACCTGAGGCTCGCTTAGGAAACCAGCCAGCCTATGTCTGTGCATTTTCCCAGGAGAGATCAGTGATAGCCAGTTCTAGGCTTGCTGCTTTATTTATATTAATTTTTAAATGTGAGTAATGTATGCAGCCCTTTTCCTAAGAGCTCTCGCTCTACTTTCCACTCACCCCAACCAGTCAAGGCAGATGGCCTATACTGAGCCTGGTTCTGCTAGATGTTTCTTCCATAACGAGTTTTTTCCTCTCCACTGTTGCCTGTAGGCTTACTCAAGGGGGATTTGTTGAGTTTCTCTACATATGTCAGGGTTTTGTATATGGACCCAAAGCAACAGTGAGAGGGATGTGAAATAAGTAATTTTTGTTTTAAAATGGAACAAGGGTGGAATAACAAAAAACAGAGGCTACAAAACAAACTAAGTACATGGACCAAGGAAGTAAACTCAACAGACGTGAATGAAAACCCAAACTAAAAGGTGAGCACTGACCGAGTGAATACAAAACAATCGAACTATCTAAAAGGGTCAGAGGACAGACTGGAAGCTCAACCATATGAAAAATAAACCTGGTGACATTCAGCTAATAAACTAATCAGAACAACGAACCTAAAATAAAAGACAGTAACCAAACCTCAGACCAAGATACAGGTAGCAAATTCCACATAACTATGTGATAGGTAAACCAGGAGATAGTCTGTTGCATGGATAACAAAGACGATGATCTGACAGGGAACAGAGGGGAGAACTGGGTTTAAAAAGGCAGCTTGCTTGTGTTTTTTAGCATTTTAAAATGGTATTTTAGAATGTAATTTTTTATTTTAAAAATTTTAAAGCTGGTGTCAGAGTTGAAATATGGCATATGCGTTAGCCTTAAGGGAAGGTTGACAAATTGAATTTTATTGGATATTGCAAAAGGTTGCAAAATTAAAAACATTTAGGTATACATAAATGCACCCAGTCTGCATTTACATCAGGCAGAATATACAGGTTACATAAATATGTAATTACGTTTGTTCTGCAATATAACATACAGTATAACTGTTCTTCTGGACAATGCTTGTAATGCAGGGTGGTTATTAAAAATCCCTCAGGGTCTGGAAGGAACTATCTGCAAAGACAAAATAAACCTAATTGGTAATTTCACTTTTCTTGTTTTATTTGACAGGTTTGTCATTGCATTTAGTGTACACTGTGTTGAAATTAAATGGTAAATGGTCTGCACTTATAGAGCGCTTTTCTACTTATCAGCACTTAAAGCGCTTTACACTGCTTCTTATTCACCCATTCACACTAACGATCACACACCAGTGGGGGAGCTGCTATACAGCTGGCCAACACTCAACGGGAGCAACTAAGTTGGGGTTCAGTGTCTTGCTCAAGGACACTTTGACATGTGACCAGAGGAGCCAGGGATTGAACCAACAACTGTGAGATTGGTGGACAACCGCTCTACCTTCCTGCGCCACACTCGCCCACATTAACACTTTCTTTAGTTTTGTCTTTAATATCTACACACAAAAAGCATAATATTAACTAAAAAGGTTACTTATCTAGCTGTCATGCTGTACACAAAGTTTCAAATTTAGTTTTAAAAAAATATTTAGTTTAAATAAACTTATTACTGTCAAAAAGTTGGGTGAGAGGGTCTGATTATCAAAGGACTTCTATTGCTTTTAACATGTTTTCCTCACACTGTTACTTAGCTACAATACAGCCGATATTCATGCTGACATTCATGCTGAAATGACTCATTTTCCACCCCATATATTTGGTGAAGTGATTGTTTAGCCACAGAGCACATACCTGTTTGATGTGACAGGCCCTTCAGCTGGCACTTGACCAGGGTCAGGTTACAGGTGTACAGTCCTAAGCACCTATTGCACTGTGAAGGACTGCTGCAGCTCTTTATTTGGATTCCACTACAGCCATGCTGTAGAAAAAAATGAGGATATATTTTTATTGTACAATAAAACTGTCTTTGAACAAACATAACCCAAAAGCTCATTAGTGTAAAATAAATAATCCAATCCATCCAGCTCCAATAATAAGGTTCTGTAATAGAAACTTATTAATGGAGTCAGTGAATACAGAATAATTCCCTGCTAGCAAGCTTGGTGTAAAGTCAAAGAAAGTTATTTTAAATTCAGAAAATGTGGATTTTCAGACGGGCAGATGTGGGGACGGCACTGCTTAAGGATTCTATTTGATAAACCTGTTGATGATCATCTGATAGAAACTCACTGGTGAAGAAGTAAAGAGACTCCGTCATGAAGCTTTGAAACTCAGAAACACTGAGAAAGGCATAGCTGAAACCTTTCTGTTTTTCCTTCCATGTGCTAAACTGTATCAGTTTACTGAGGTTGTTCAAAAGACATTGTGAAGATATCTGACTCCTCTACAATTCACTAATTTAAAGCTTTACAGCAACTTGTGTGTTTTCCTTGTTTTGATCCTTTACCTTTAAGCTGTGTAACCCAGTTGTTGTGGTCTAAGAAGATGATTATGCTGCCAAACTCAATCAGATGCAATATAGATATATTTATCTGTCAACACTCAGCTGTACCTGTTTGTAGCACGTTTTTTTTAATGTTGGTGCATCATTTATGTCACAACTACTTCTCTACTTTGTTCCATTAAACATCTTTTCTGAATTATATATGAGTTATTACTCACTTTCTACACTTACCGTGTCTGAGTTAAACTGTCCAAACTGCCTCACATTTTCTCTTTTGACATTCTTTCTCCTAGTGAATACTCCAATATCTCTGTCCAAAGGGCCCCTAGGTGTTGCTGTTGCTCCAAATTTAAAGTAATACTCCAGGCTATCTCCAGGCAGTGTGGACAGCTGTCTTCCCATGTCTGCAGTCATAGGAGAAGAGTAACTGACACTGGTCCACCCAGCCTTTCTTCGCCATCCTGTTCCATGTCTCGTACAGGTACCTGACTCTGTATATGGAACATGCAGGCCAGCTATGGGGATGATAAGCAAGAATTTCATCAGTGAGAAACAGACATCCATTGGATTTTGTCCAAGTAACCCTTGTTACTGTTTTCAAATAGTCCTATTATCACTTATATATCCCTCCTAGTGCTCCACCTCTGTTTCACACTGCTCTACAAAGTCTTGCAGTGACATGTTTAATCTCCCAATGTATCTCTCTGATTTCACAGAACAGTGCCTGTTTTTTGCAGAATTTATTTGAGAATATGAATTTTTTCCTCTCTCTCTGCAAGTTAGTTAGCAAGTTGGTAGGTGAAAAAGTCATTATTAATGAAGTAATTAAATCAGATTAGTAAGCTGTCAGTCAGAGGCTGCACCAATAAAGGCCTGCAGCAGTTTGGATCATGAAAACTATATATACGCTTAATAAAAAGTAAATATGGGATGATATGAGTAAAAGTTTTAATTTTACATGTGAATAAATATTTTTGCAACCCTTGCAACTTTAATTGACCACTTTGCAGAGGAATTGTTTCAATTCTTATTTGACAATATTTATTTAACAACCAGAAACAGTAGTTAAGAGATAAAAAAACTAAATATGATAATCCTATAAACTACATGACATTATTCAAAACTAAATTAGTAATTTACTTTTTTTGTTTTTTTGTTTATTGGCCTGTGTACATAAATATATTACTAAACAAGCCTACTAAAAACTAAGTAAAAGTTCCTGGAATGATACAAACACAACACAATACTGTATATAAAATATACAGTACTCTAAAACTTATTTCAAATACCTCACCTGAGGTCAGCTGCAACTCCAATAGTGACTTTGGAATTTCTGTCTGTCAGGAAAATACTGTTGTCAGGTCCCCACTTTCAAATCCACTTCCCCAGAATGATCTTCCAGCTAATCAATGTTATACAGTAGCTGTGGTTGGGCAAACCCTGCAGAATATGAAACAAGCAAGAAGGAACAAAAGGCAGCACTCAGTGGTGCTGTATGAGGGTCCTAGCTTGGACAAGCACCAAGCTAGGACAGGAGATATACTCAACTAGTAAGTACTGTTTGAAATTTGTTTGTTGGTTTCAGAGGTAGCTGAGTTTCTGTCATTTTTCTTGAGTCTGCTGATTTAGTCTGGTTGTTTGTAATAGTTAAGAACTGTAGGTAGAAAGTTTTGCTCTTCTGGTGAAGTGGATATTTGGTCTGTTGTTGGTGGTAGTTTCAGCTTAGTAATCACCAAGCGTTCACACCTTTGACCTAACAAAGGCACAAGAGGTAAGTTGGTTTCAACGAGGGGGCGGTTTCGGCTGTAGCCAATTAAGACCATATTTAAGGCACCTGTTGGGCTGGAGCGTCAGTGTAAGCGTCAGCCCTTGTTCAGCCCTCCTTGTGTGAAGACCGACGGTGTAAAGACAAGCGAGTCTACCTGCGCGAGTCTGACGGTGTAAAGACAAGCGAGTCTACCTGCGCGAGTCTGACGGTGTAAAGACAAGCGAGTCTACCTGCGCGAGTCTGACGGTGTAAAGACAAGCGAGTCTACCTGCGCGAGTCTGACGGTGTAAAGACAAGCGAGTCTACCTGCGCGAGTCTGACGGAGTAAAGACAAGCGAGTCTACCTGCGCAAGTCCACCGAACGAGGACACTAGGTAGTTTATTTCAAACTTCTTCTACTTCTATTTCTCTACTTTGCTCTACATTAACCCTTTCTACTCCGAAAAGCCTTTTCTTTGTTTTACTATGTGTTTTCAGCAGATCCCTGTTCTCCTTCGCAGACGTAGGACATGGCGCCCTACTAGGGGACGACATGTTTCTCACCTCGCGCTCTCACCCAGACCACTTTGCCACCAGCCTCTTTTTCTCTTGCCCTGTGGAACTGCCAGTCTGCAGTGAACAATGCCGACTTCATTCCAGCTTTTGCTACACACTCAGCTGTTCACCTGCTTGCACTTACAGAAACCTGGATCATGCCACAGAACACAGCCACCCCAGATGCACTCTCCACCAATTTTTCATTCTCTCACACTCCTCGCTCATCAGGCCGGGGGGGTGGGACTGGACTCCTCATCAATGACACCTGGAAGTTTTCCTCGACAGCACCACTCAGCAATCTGTCTTCTCTGGAATATCATGCCGTTAGGATCACAGCACCGATTGCAGTCATGGTGATTGTGATATATCGACCACCGGGCCAACTGGGGAACTTCTGTGATGAACTGGACATGTTGCTGTCCCACTTCCCTCAAGATGGCACTCCTCTCATCGTCATGGGAGACCTGAACATTCACCCAGAGAAACCACAGGCGGCTGATGTGTTTGCTCTTGTAAACACATTTGACCTGAGTCTGGTCTCCACTCCTCCGACCCACAAAGCTGGCAACAACCTCGACCTCATCCTCACCCGGAACTGCACCACAGACAACATCTTGGTCACTCCTCTGCATGTATCGGATCATTTCTTCATTCAACTCACAGTCCTTATCCCGAGACCTTCGCAATCTTCCCCCACACTTGTAACATTCCGGCGCAACCTCAGGTCTCTCAACCCGGATCGATTCTCCTTGCTGGTCTCCGCAACTCTGCCCCCAACACAGGACCTCTCCATCTGCGATGCAGATGCAGCCACAGACAGTCTTTGCAATACACTTTCATCATGTCTGGATTGTCTCTGTCCCATGTCTTCGAGACCTGCCCGTCTCTCACCTTCTAATCCGTGGCTCACTGACGGGATCCGTGAACAACGCAGCACGCTCAGGAGTGCTGAGAGGAAGTGGCGCAAATCCAAGACTCCATCTGCCCTTGCTGAGTATCAGAATCTCCTTGGACCTTTTTCTCACAGTGTCACCAGGGCAAAGATCAATTACTACCAGGAGAAGCTCAGCAACACCTCAGACACCAGAAAGCTGTTCTCCACTTTTAAATCACTCATCTACCCACCTTCACCACCGCCATCTACCTCTCTCACTGCTGACAACTTTGCCAACTTTTTTACCAACAAGGTGGCAGCCATCAGCTCACAGTTCTCTCCTCCAGATGATGACATCCATCTAACCTCTTCCAACACTGCATTGCTCTCATCATTTGCAATTCTGACTGAGGTTGACGTATCCACCCTCCTCCTCTCTAATCATCCGACCACCTGCACTCTGGATCCAATCCCTTCCACTCTTCTTCAAGCAGTTGCACCTGCACTAATGCCAGCTATTACACAAGTCATCAACACATCTCTCAAAACAGGGACTTTTCCAACCTCTTTCAAGCAGGCCTGGATCAGCTCTAGACTGGCTTTGTTCTTACCTATCAGGACGAAGCTTCAAGGTATCCTGGCGGGGGCATCTTTCTCACTCTCATAGCCTCTCTACCGGTGTGCCACAGGGCTCAGTTCTTGGTCCTCTCCTCTTTTCTATCTATACTTCATCCGTAGGTGCCATCATTCACTCACATGGTCTTTCCTATCACTGCTACGCTGATGACACACAGCTCTTCCTGTCCTTTCCACCGGACGACTCCACTGTCTCATCGCGCATTTCTGCCTGTCTCTCAGACATCTCAGCCTGGATGAGTGAGAGACACCTTCAGCTCAACCTCTCTAAGACCGAAGTCCTTGTCTTCCCAGCCAGACCTTTGATGCAACACAACATCAACATTGGATCTACAGTGATTGTCCCCACTAATTCGGCCAAAAATCTGGGGGTCATCATCGACGACCAACTGAGCTTTAAGGACCACATCTCCTCAGTCTCTAGGGCTTGCAGATTTGCTCTTTACAACATCAGGAAGATCAGACCCTACATCACGGAATATACAACCCAACTCATTGTACAGGCGCTGGTCACATCTCGTCTTGATTACTGCAACGCTTTGTTGATGGGGTTACCGATATCCACAATCAAACCCTTGCAGATGATCCAAAATGCGCAGCTTGCCTAATTTTTAATCAGCCAAAAAAGACCCATGTCACACCACTTTTTAGATCTCTACACTGGCTTCCTGTTGCTGCTCGCATCAGGTTCAAAGCTCTGTCTCTTGCTTACAGGGTTGTTAACTCGACAGCTCCCGCTTACCTCAACTCACTCATTCAAGTCTACAATCCTTCTCGCCCGCGGTCTGCCAACGAACGACGTCTGGTGGTCCCAGCACCGCATAGAAGACACCAAGCAAAACTGTTCAGCGCAATGATCCCACGATGGTGGAACGAGCTACCAAACGCTGCACGCTCAGCTGATTCTCTCCCAATATTCAAAAAACTGCTGAAAACTGAACTCTTCCGCATCTTCCTATGCACTTAAATCTTTAAAAAAAAAAAAAAAAAAAAACTTTCTGCCTCCTTGCACTTGTATCTCGTGAACTGTGAACACTTTTCTGATAGGACTTTGCTTTGATGTTTTCTCCTTGACTTAGATTTTTGCTTGCCTTGTACCTCACTTGTAAGTCGCTTTGGATAAAAGCGTCTGCTAAATGACTAAATGTAAATGTAAATGTCTCAGTGAAATTACGAAACTTTGGAGAATCTGCTGTTATAGGCCTGAGACTCAAAAAATGCAATTAGTCTGGTGATTAAAAGCCCTTTACACTGCTTCAGACACCTGGCAAGGGGGACTCCTGCGGTAAGCGTATTGCGTCACTTCCTGTTTCTGCACACTCTTGGGTTTCTACCGAAGGACTGTTTACTGATTAATTGCAGCTCTTATTTTACTTAAATAAGTGATTTCCTCACACAAGAATTAATACTTGAGTCGTAACATACGCTTGTATTACACAAGCACCTGCTTTTAAAACACAACCAGCTAATGTTTACGAATACCACATTTCAACTATATTAGCTTCGCTAGCTTAGCAGTTATCCGCTAGCATTGGCTTCTCTGTCTCCCTCTGTTTCTTCTTCTCTCACTTGCTCGGTGTGTCTTGTGTTTAGTTTTTCCTCTGCCTTCTTTAGTGATAATGGTATATGTAACAAGTGTAAGGTTTTTGCAGCTTTGGAGGTGAGGCTCACACAATTGGAAGCGCGACTCGCACCATGGAAAATAATTCAACTAGTCAGGCCCCGGTAGCTGGTGCGGGCCAACCTAGCCTAGCCCTTGTTAGCTGTCCCCCGGCAGTTCCCAAGATGCCGGGAAGCCAGTCCGGCTGGGTGACAGTTCGTAAGAGATCTAATGCTAAACAGACGCCGAGGTTCACCACCAGTCGGTTCATGTTTCTAATCAATTTTCCCCACTCAGCGACGCCCGGTGAGAAACCAACTCTGGTCATTGGCAGCTCTATAGTCAGAAACCTGAAGTTAGAGACTCCAGGGCCATAGTCAAATGTCTTCCTGGGTCCAGAGCGGGCGATGTTGAATCATATTTAAAACTCCTGTCTGAAGATAAAGGTAAATACAGTAAGATTATTATTCACACGGGAGTTAATGATGCTCGATTAGGCAAATCTGAGGTCACTAAAATTAATGTTGAATCGGTGTGTAACTTTGCCAAAACATTTTTCTGGACCCCTGCCAAATCTGACCAGTGACGACATGTAGAGCCGTCGTCATTCAACTGCTGGCTGTCTAGGTGGTGTCCAGCAAACGATGTGGGCTACACAGACAATTGGAAACATTTTTGGGGAAAACCTAGGCTGATTAGGAGAGATGGCATCCATCCTACTTTAGATGGTGCAGCTTTCTTATCAAGAAATATGACTGGTTTTATTAGACAACCAAAAGTATGACAAGCCCTAGGATGTCATCCTAGGAAGAACCTAGGATGCAGAGATCCAGTCCTACATGCCTCTCTGCAGTGTCCTTACAACCGTCACGCCCCCACAACTCCCACATACCTATAGAGACTGTTTGTTCCCCGACCAACTAAATTAAATAAACTAAAAACGACAATAGGAGGAGTTAATCATGATGACCTAATAAAAGTTAAGACTACTCCTCTTACAGAACAAAACCCCAAAACTATTAAATGTGGATTATTAAATATCAGATCTCTGTCTTCTAAATCTCTGTTAGTAAATGACTTAATAAGAAATCATCAATTTGATTGATTTTGTCTCACTGAAACTTGTTTGCAGCATGAAGAATATGTCAGTTTAAATGACTCAACCCCCCCCCGCCCCAAGTCATAATAATTATCATGTTCCTAGCAGCACAGGCTGAGGTGGGGGAGTAGCAGCAATTTTTCACTCAAGCTTACCAGTAAAGCCTAGACCTAAACGTAGTTATAACTCATTTGATTAGCCTTTCACAACCATACTGAAAAACTCAAAACCACTATTATTTGTTATCGTGTACCATCCTCCAGTCCCTTATTCAGAGTTTTTGATTGAATTTTCTGATTTTCTATCTGATTTAGTGCTTAGTACAGATAAAGTCATTATAGTGGGTGACTTTAACATTCATGTAGAAGCTGACAGTAACTACATGAGCACTGCGTTTAATTCATTAATATATTTAATTGTTTTTTCCCAAAATGTAAATGAAGTTTTCACTGTCACAATTCTGCAGCCTCACTACGTACAATAATCGATAGTGTTGCCCCTCTGAAAAAGAAGGCAGTAAACCATAAGAGGCAATCTCCATGGTATAGTTCGCAAACACGTAACTTAAAGTTAGAAAGGAAGTTTAAAAATAGTTTAAAAATGTACAAAAAAGCTCTCTGTGATGCCAGAACAGCATATTATTCATCATTAATAGAAGAAAACATGAACAACCCTCGGTTTCTGTTCAGCACTGTAGCCAGGCTGACTAAGAGCCATAGTTCTGTTGAGCCTAGTATTCCCTTAACTCTTCCCACTAATGACTTCATGACTTTCTTTATGAATAAAATTGTAGCCATTAGACAAAGAATTCACCAGATCCTCTCCCCAAACATTACAGATAGATCTTCACATACATCAGTGCTAGAATCATCAATAAGGCCGTTAGAATGCTTTTTACCCATCTACCCAGCAGATCTTGCTGAGCTAACTTATTATCTCATCTAAACCAACAACCTGTCTGCTAGACCCTATTGCAATTAGACTGAAGCTTTACCCTTAATAGATACATTCGTATTAGATATCATTAATCTATCTTTAGGAACAGGATATATGTTTATGTATGGGCGAATGTGGCACAGGAAGGTAGAGCGGTGTTTCACCAATCTCACAGTTGTTGGTTCAATCCCCACCTCCTCCAGTCACATGTTGAAGTGTCCTTGATCAAGACACTGAACCCCAACTTAGTTTGTCCTTGAGCAAGACACTGAATTCCATGGGGGATAGGGGAGCTGCTATGCAGCTGGCCAACACTCACCAGGAGGAACTAAGTTGGAGTTCAGTGTCTTGCTCAAGGACACTGACGAGGAACCAGGGATTGCACCAACAACTGTGAGATTGGTGGACAACTCGGCGCCTATGTGTCTTCCAGTGTGCAGCTACTCATCCTACCAACCTGCCCGATGTTTTGTTGTTGCTTTTTGTTGCTCTGTTCTTTTCTCTCTTCACTTTCCACTCACCCCAACCGGTCAAGGCAGATGGCCGTCCACCCTGAGCCTGGTTCTGCTGGAGGTTTCTTCCGTTAAAGGGAGTTTTTCCTCTCAACTGTTGCCTATGGCTTGCTCCAGGAGGAATTGTTGGGTTCTGTCTATACATCTTTATAATCTTGACTTTATTCTGTAAAGTGCCCTGAGATGACTTTGTTGTGAATTGGCGCTATATAAATAAAGTTGAATTGGAATTGAATTGAATTGATCAAGTAATGTGTCTTGAGTGTGAGGCAGCATCATGGCTTTCTCCGCTCCTCCAGGAAAAGCTTTAATGATTTACCAATGTGTATTCACCTCTACCAGCAACACAAAAGCATTGTAGGCCTACACTATTAGGCTATTGTGTGGTAATTCTTCTACATGGGTAAACTACAATTGGTCAATAAAATTCATCTAGAACATTTAATAATTTATGTCTTAAATAGGTCACCCAATCTAACAATTTTATATTTAGGAAACATATTTTAATGCTTAAATAATCAAATGAACTAAAGAAAGGAAGTTCAAAGTAGGTTTTCTATGTGAAACAGCTATATATTTTTGGAAAGACATGTCACTTAGGGACTTTGGTATGAAACGTTTTTGTCTTGCTCTTTATATTATACCACTCTTGAGCTCACTGAAATTTGTAAAGAGGCTCAAGCAGATTAGCTAACAGAAAATGGTGTAGCTTCAGAGTGTGAGAACACATACTCATATTCTCCACTGTGGATACATGATTAAAGGCATCCTAAGTGTTTACCCTAAGACTGTTGAATAGTGATGCAACAGACACGCTGTTCCCATGGACACCACCTAGATTAAAGATGCATGCTCAGGTGATGATAACGTCTGTTCAGGCCTCATCAGGTGATGAAATATGAACAATACCGGGACAGTATTGTGGCATTGTGCACCAAAACATGTGAGAAAATGAATGGCCTTACACTTTCAAACATCACTACTGAAGTCATGGAGGAAGCAGAGACAAAGACAGACATAGAGGAGAGAAAGCCCGCTGTCTGCTCTGTTTGCTCTGCTTTAGTCCTGTGCTGTATGGGCTGATCAATGTTTACATCATATTGACTCTTGGGATCCAAGCAACATACAATCACACTGTGGGTATGTGGCTTTATAACTTTGTTGTACAAATATTCTTTGGGAACGGCAGCAGGGCTTGACTGGAGTTTTAGAGATTAAATCCAAGACTCCATCTGCCCTTGCTGAGTATCAGAATCTCCTTGGACCTTTTTCTCACAGTGTCACCAGGGCAAAGATCAATTACTACCAGGAGAAGCTCAGCAACACCTCAGACACCAGAAAGCTGTTCTCCACTTTTAAATCACTCATCTACCCACCTTCACCACCGCCATCTACCTCTCTCACTGCTGACAACTTTGCCAACTTTTTTACCAACAAGGTGGCAGCCATCAGCTCACAGTTCTCTCCTCCAGATGATGACATCCATCTAACCTCTTCCAACACTGCATTGCTCTCATCATTTGCAATTCTGACTGAGGTTGACGTATCCACCCTCCTCCTCTCTAATCATCCGACCACCTGCACTCTGGATCCAATCCCTTCCACTCTTCTTCAAGCAGTTGCACCTGCACTAATGCCAGCTATTACACAAGTCATCAACACATCTCTCAAAACAGGGACTTTTCCAACCTCTTTCAAGCAGGCCTGGATCAGCTCTAGACTGGCTTTGTTCTTACCTATCAGGACGAAGCTTCAAGGTATCCTGGCGGGGGCATCTTTCTCACTCTCATAGCCTCTCTACCGGTGTGCCACAGGGCTCAGTTCTTGGTCCTCTCCTCTTTTCTATCTATACTTCATCCGTAGGTGCCATCATTCACTCACATGGTCTTTCCTATCACTGCTACGCTGATGACACACAGCTCTTCCTGTCCTTTCCACCGGACGACTCCACTGTCTCATCGCGCATTTCTGCCTGTCTCTCAGACATCTCAGCCTGGATGAGTGAGAGACACCTTCAGCTCAACCTCTCTAAGACCGAAGTCCTTGTCTTCCCAGCCAGACCTTTGATGCAACACAACATCAACATTGGATCTACAGTGATTGTCCCCACTAATTCGGCCAAAAATCTGGGGGTCATCATCGACGACCAACTGAGCTTTAAGGACCACATCTCCTCAGTCTCTAGGGCTTGCAGATTTGCTCTTTACAACATCAGGAAGATCAGACCCTACATCACGGAATATACAACCCAACTCATTGTACAGGCGCTGGTCACATCTCGTCTTGATTACTGCAACGCTTTGTTGATGGGGTTACCGATATCCACAATCAAACCCTTGCAGATGATCCAAAATGCGGCAGCTTGCCTAATTTTTAATCAGCCAAAAAAGACCCATGTCACACCACTTTTTAGATCTCTACACTGGCTTCCTGTTGCTGCTCGCATCAGGTTCAAAGCTCTGTCTCTTGCTTACAGGGTTGTTAACTCGACAGCTCCGCTTACCTCAACTCACTCATTCAAGTCTACAATCCTTCTCGCCCGCGGTCTGCCAACGAACGACGTCTGGTGGTCCCAGCACCGCATAGAAGACACCAAGCAAAACTGTTCAGCGCAATGATCCCACGATGGTGGAACGAGCTACCAAACGCTGCACGCTCAGCTGATTCTCTCCCAATATTCAAAAAACTGCTGAAAACTGAACTCTTCCGCATCTTCCTATGCACTTAAATCTTTAAAAAAAAAAAAAAAAAAACTTTCTGCCTCCTTGCACTTGTATCTCGTGAACTGTGAACACTTTTCTGATAGGACTTTGCTTTGATGTTTTCTCCTTGACTTAGATTTTTGCTTGCCTTGTACCTCACTTGTAAGTCGCTTTGGATAAAAGCGTCTGCTAAATGACTAAATGTAAATGTAAATGTCTCAGTGAAATTACGAAACTTTGGAGAATCTGCTGTTATAGGCCTGAGACTCAAAAAATGCAATTAGTCTGGTGATTAAAAGCCCTTTACACTGCTTCAGACACCTGGCAAGGGGGACTCCTGCGGTAAGCGTATTGCGTCACTTCCTGTTTCTGCACACTCTTGGGTTTCTACCGAAGGACTGTTTACTGATTAATTGCAGCTCTTATTTTACTTAAATAAGTGATTTCCTCACACAAGAATTAATACTTGAGTCGTAACATACGCTTGTATTACACAAGCACCTGCTTTTAAAACACAACCAGCTAATGTTTACGAATACCACATTTCAACTATATTAGCTTCGCTAGCTTAGCAGTTATCCGCTAGCATTGGCTTCTCTGTCTCCCTCTGTTTCTTCTTCTCTCACTTGCTCGGTGTGTCTTGTGTTTAGTTTTTCCTCTGCCTTCTTTAGTGATAATGGTATATGTAACAAGTGTAAGGTTTTTGCAGCTTTGGAGGTGAGGCTCACACAATTGGAAGCGCGACTCCGCACCATGGAAAATAATTCAACTAGTCAGGCCCCGGTAGCTGGTGCGGGCCAACCTAGCCTAGCCCTTGTTAGCTGTCCCCCGGCAGTTCCCAAGATGCCGGGAAGCCAGTCCGGCTGGGTGACAGTTCGTAAGAGATCTAATGCTAAACAGACGCCCGAGGTTCACCACCAGTCGGTTCATGTTTCTAATCAATTTTCCCCACTCAGCGACGCCCCCGGTGAGAAACCAACTCTGGTCATTGGCAGCTCTATAGTCAGAAACCTGAAGTTAGAGACTCCAGGGGCCATAGTCAAATGTCTTCCTGGGTCCAGAGCGGGCGATGTTGAATCATATTTAAAACTCCTGTCTGAAGATAAAGGTAAATACAGTAAGATTATTATTCACACGGGAGTTAATGATGCTCGATTAGGCAAATCTGAGGTCACTAAAATTAATGTTGAATCGGTGTGTAACTTTGCCAAAACATTTTTCTGGACCCCTGCCAAATCTGACCAGTGACGACATGTAGAGCCGTCGTCATTCAACTGCTGGCTGTCTAGGTGGTGTCCAGCAAACGATGTGGGCTACACAGACAATTGGAAACATTTTTGGGGAAAACCTAGGCTGATTAGGAGAGATGGCATCCATCCTACTTTAGATGGTGCAGCTTTCTTATCAAGAAATATGACTGGTTTTATTAGACAACCAAAAGTATGACAAGCCCTAGGATGTCATCCTAGGAAGAACCTAGGATGCAGAGATCCAGTCCTACATGCCTCTCTGCAGTGTCCTTACAACCGTCACGCCCCCACAACTCCCACATACCTATAGAGACTGTTTGTTCCCGACCAACTAAATTAAATAAACTAAAAACGACAATAGGAGGAGTTAATCATGATGACCTAATAAAAGTTAAGACTACTCCTCTTACAGAACAAAACCCCAAAACTATTATATGTGGATTATTAAATATCAGATCTCTGTCTTCTAAATCTCTGTTAGTAAATGACTTAATAAGAAATCATCAATTTGATTGATTTTGTCTCACTGAAACTTGTTTGCAGCATGAAGAATATGTCAGTTTAAATGACTCAACCCCCCCCCCGCCCCAAGTCATAATAGTTATCATGTTCCTAGCAGCACAGGCTGAGGTGGGGGAGTAGCAGCAATTTTTCACTCAAGCTTACCAGTAAAGCCTAGACCTAAACGTAGTTATAACTCATTTGATTAGCCTTTCACAACCATACTGAAAAAACTCAAAAACCACTATTATTTGTTATCGTGTACCATCCTCCAGTCCCTTATTCAGAGTTTTTGATTGAATTTTCTGATTTTCTATCTGATTTAGTGCTTAGTACAGATAAAGTCATTATAGTGGGTGACTTTAACATTCATGTAGAAGCTGACAGTAACTACATGAGCACTGCGTTTAATTCATTAATATATTTAATTGTTTTTTCCCAAAATGTAAATGAAGTTTTCACTGTCACAATTCTGCAGCCTCACTACGTACAATAATCGATAGTGTTGCCCCTCTGAAAAAGAAGGCAGTAAACCATAAGAGGCAATCTCCATGGTATAGTTCGCAAACACGTAACTTAAAGTTAGAAAGGAAGTTTAAAAATAGTTTAAAAATGTACAAAAAAGCTCTCTGTGATGCCAGAACAGCATATTATTCATCATTAATAGAAGAAAACATGAACAACCCTCGGTTTCTGTTCAGCACTGTAGCCAGGCTGACTAAGAGCCATAGTTCTGTTGAGCCTAGTATTCCTTAACTCTTCCCACTAATGACTTCATGACTTTCTTTATGAATAAAATTGTAGCCATTAGACAAAGAATTCACCAGATCCTCTCCCCAAACATTACAGATAGATCTTCACATACATCAGTGCTAGAATCATCAATAAGGCCGTTAGAATGCTTTTTACCCATCTACCCAGCAGATCTTGCTGAGCTAACTTATTATCTCATCTAAACCAACAACCTGTCTGCTAGACCCTATTGCAATTAGACTGAAGCTTTACCCTTAATAGATACATTCGTATTAGATATCATTAATCTATCTTTAGGAACAGGATATATGTTTATGTATGGGCGAATGTGGCACAGGAAGGTAGAGCGGTGTTTCACCAATCTCACAGTTGTTGGTTCAATCCCCACCTCCTCCAGTCACATGTTGAAGTGTCCTTGATCAAGACACTGAACCCCAACTTAGTTTGTCCTTGAGCAAGACACTGAATTCCATGGGGGATAGGGGAGCTGCTATGCAGCTGGCCAACACTCACCAGGAGGAACTAAGTTGGAGTTCAGTGTCTTGCTCAAGGACACTTCGACGAGGAACCAGGGATTGCACCAACAACTGTGAGATTGGTGGACAACTGCGGCGCCTATGTGTCTTCCAGTGTGCAGCTACTCATCCTACCAACCTGCCCGATGTTTTGTTGTTGCTTTTTGTTGCTCTGTTCTTTTCTCTCTTCACTTTCCACTCACCCCAACCGGTCAAGGCAGATGGCCGTCCACCCTGAGCCTGGTTCTGCTGGAGGTTTCTTCCGTTAAAGGGAGTTTTTCCTCTCAACTGTTGCCTATGGCTTGCTCCAGGAGGAATTGTTGGGTTCTGTCTATACATCTTTATAATCTTGACTTTATTCTGTAAAGTGCCCTGAGATGACTTTGTTGTGAATTGGCGCTATATAAATAAAGTTGAATTGGAATTGAATTGAATTGATCAAGTAATGTGTCTTGAGTGTGAGGCAGCATCATGGCTTTCTCCGCTCCTCCAGGAAAAGCTTTAATGATTTACCAATGTGTATTCACCTCTACCAGCAACACAAAAGCATTGTAGGCCTACACTATTAGGCTATTGTGTGGTAATTCTTCTACATGGGTAAACTACAATTGGTCAATAAAATTCATCTAGAACATTTAATAATTTATGTCTTAAATAGGTCACCCAATCTAACAATTTTATATTTAGGAAACATATTTTAATGCTTAAATAATCAAATGAACTAAAGAAAGGAAGTTCAAAGTAGGTTTTCTATGTGAAACAGCTATATATTTTTGGAAAGACATGTCACTTAGGGACTTTGGTATGAAACGTTTTTGTCTTGCTCTTTATATTATACCACTCTTGAGCTCACTGAAATTTGTAAAGAGGCTCAAGCAGATTAGCTAACAGAAAATGGTGTAGCTTCAGAGTGTGAGAACACATACTCATATTCTCCACTGTGGATACATGATTAAAGGCATCCTAAGTGTTTACCCTAAGACTGTTGAATAGTGATGCAACAGACACGCTGTTCCCATGGACACCACCCTAGATTAAAGATGCATGCTCAGGTGATGATAACGTCTGTTCAGGCCTCATCAGGTGATGAAATATGAACAATACCGGGACAGTATTGTGGCATTGTGCACCAAAACATGTGAGAAAATGAATGGCCTTACACTTTCAAACATCACTACTGAAGTCATGGAGGAAGCAGAGACAAAGACAGACATAGAGGAGAGAAAGCCCGCTGTCTGCTCTGTTTGCTCTGCTTTAGTCCTGTGCTGTATGGGCTGATCAATGTTTACATCATATTGACTCTTGGGATCCAAGCAACATACAATCACACTGTGGGTATGTGGCTTTATAACTTTGTTGTACAAATATTCTTTGGGAACGGCAGCAGGGCTTGACTGGAGTTTTAGAGATTATATATTATATACTTATTTCCTACTTGGATAGTAAAATGGTCTGGATTAAATATGTTTTTTTATGCAATCACAGGAAAGGGTAGGAATTTCCAGTGTCACTCAGTTTGCTTTGACATAAACAGTGATTCTTAAGAGTGAGTTTTTTAAAGTGAATGAAAAGCTCTTCTCTGCATTTGCTATGATATATTTAGAGGCAGCTTTTCCTCAGTTCTAACATGTTTAATGGTTTATTTTATTAACATAGCTTCAATATGGAGTACTTATGTAGACTTATGACTGCTTTGAATTGGCCCAATACTAAAGAGCTTACAGCAATACTGTCCTACTGGGCACATTATAGCCACGTTTTCAGCATGGCAAACAGATGGCAGTCTGTCTGTCCACCTCCCATATCTTGACAGCTGTTGGATGGATTGCAATGCAATTTGGTTGAAATGTTAACTTTTTTCATAATCATTAATACACTATTTTGTGTTTACTGTGAAGTTAGTGGCAGTGAGGACCCAGAGAGAATAATGGGACTTGGTTAGCAGAAGGTCTGCAGTTGGGATTGGGTAACGTTGGTTCTCTGAGCTGCCAGACACTGGGAGACTGGTGAAACATGAAACAACGAAGGTAGGATGTATTCAGAGTGATCTGGGAGCTGCAACCTAACTGCCACGGAGTTTATGACTTTAGAGATGGAGAACGGTCCCACAAATCAAGGTGCCAGTTTTTTGCACTCCAGCTGCAGGGGAAAGAGCAGAGGCACACCTTTTGTCAGACTTGGCACCTGGGGGCAGGTGCACAAGGTTTGTTTGCTAATTTCATGTAACCTTGGACAGAGTGAAATAGAACACACCACGCTCTCCTCCAGGCCTGTGACACCTGAAGCTAGTCCAGATGGAAAAATACTAGCTTCTAAATAATAGCTTCCTTCTCTTGAACTTCAAATGGGGTTAATAGCCATTAAATATCTGAAAAGGCAAAGAGTTGTGTACGTACTTGACGCAGACCATATTCTTAGCCCATAATGATGGGTCACATGAGCAAAAGAGGCAAAGTCTGGTTTCTAGCTCCTGGTTGAGTCTCTGTTACAGTAATTAGTAAATGACTTGATAAATGATCATCAAATTGATTTACTTTGTCTCACTGAAACCTGGTTGCAGCAGGAAGAATATGTCAGTTTAAATGAGTCAACCCCCCCAAGTCATATTAATTATCATGTTCCTAGATGCACAGGCCAAGGTGGAGGAGTAGCAGCAATATTTCACTCTAGCTTATCAATAATTCCTAAACCTAAACATAGTTATAACTCATTTGAGAGTCTTACTCTTAGCCTTTCACACGCAAACTGGAAAACTCAAAAACCACTATTATTTGTTATTGTGTACCGTCCTCCAGTCCCTTATTCAGAGTTTTTGATAGAATTTTCTGATTTTCTATCTGATTTAGTGCTTAGTACAGATAAAGTCATTATAGTGGGTGACTTTAACATTCATGTAGATGCTGAAAGTAACTGCCTGAGCACTGCGTTTAATTCATTACTAGATTCTATTGGTTTTTCCCAAAATGTAAATAAACCCAATCACTGTTTCAGTCACACATTGGACCTTGTACTTACATATGGCATTGAAACTGATAATTTAATAGTATTTCCCCATAATTCTCTTTTGTCTGACCATTTTCTAATAACATTTGAATTTACAATAACGGACTATACAGCAGTTAGGAAAAAATTCCACTACAGCAGATGTTTATCTGAAAATGCTGTGAATACATTTAAAGAAATTATTTCTTCATCTTTTTCACCACCATGTGTCAATACTATGGTGAGTAGCCATCTTACTCCTGTACAAATTGATTACTTAGTTGACGATTCTGCAGCCTCATTGCGTATGATACTAGATACAGTTGCCCCTCTGAAAAAGAAGGCAGTGAATCAGAGAAGCCGACCTCCATGGTACAATTCACAAATGCACAGCTTAAAGCAGGCGTCACGAAAGTTAGAGAGGAAGTGGCGTTCCACTAATTTAGAAGAATCCCGTTAGCCTGGAAAAACAGTTTAAAAATGTACAAAAAAGCTCTCCGTGATGCCAGAACAGCATATTATTCCGCACTAATAGAGGAAAACAAGAACAACCCCCGGTTTCCGTTCAGCACTGTAGCCAGGCTGACTAAGAGCCATAGTTCTGTTGAGCCTAGTATACCCTTAACTTTGAGCAGCAATGACTTTATGACTTTCTTTACTGATAAAATTGTAGCCATTAGGGAAAAGATTCACCAGATCCTCCCTACAAATATTACAGATAGATCTTCATGTACAACAGCTCTAGAATCCTCAATAAGGCCCCAATCCATCTTAGACTGTTTTTCACCCATAGATCTCACTGAGCTAAGTTCAACTATCGCCTCCTCAAAACTAACAACATGTCTTTTAGACCCTGTTCCAACCAAATTGCTTAAAGATGTTCTACCTTTAATAGACACGTTCATATTAGATTTGATTAACCTATCTTTAGAAACTGGCTATGTACCAAAGGCTTATAAAGTTGCTGTAATCAAACCATTACTTAAAAAACCCTGTCTTGATCCAGGTGATTTAGCCAACTATAGACCAATATCAAATCTCCGTTTATTTCTAAAATCCTTGAAAAAGTAGTTGCAAAACAATTATGTGATCACCTTTACAGGAATAATTTGTATGAAGACTTTCAGTCAGGATTTAGAGTTCATCACAGTACAGAAACAGCACTGGTAAAAGTCTCCAATGATCTTCTCCTCGCTTCAGATAATGGACTTGTGTCCGTACTCGTCTTACTAGACCTTAGTGCCGCATTTGACACCATTGACCACAACATTTTATTACAGAGACTAGAACATGGATTTGGGATTAAAGGAACCACATTACATTGGTTTAAATCTTATCTGTCAGACAGATTCCAACTTGTTCATGTTAATGATGACTCTTCTTTATGCACCAAAGTTAGTTATGGAGTTCCACAGGGCTCTGTGGTAGGACCAATACTTTTCAATCTGTATATGTCACCTTTAGGCAAAATTATTAGGAAACATTCCATAAACTTCCACTGCTATGCAGATGATACCCAGCTCTATTTATCTGTGAAACCAGAAGATACTAACCAATTAGTCAAACTTGAAGCATGTCTAAAAGACCTGGATGTCCTACAATTTCCTACTTCTAAATTCAGACAAAACTGAAATCATCCTCTTTGGGCCTAAAAACATGAGAAATATGCTGTCTAACAATATAGTTACTTTAGATGACATAACTTTGGCCTCCAGTACTGCGGTGAGGAACCTTGGAGTTATTTTTGACCAGGATTTGGCGTTTTACGTCACATATAAGACAAATCTCTAGAACAGCTTTCTTCCACCTACGGAACATTGCTAAAATTAGAAGCATCCTGTCTCAAAGTTATGCCGAAAAACTGGTCCATGCATTTGTTACTTCTAGGTTGGACTACTGTAATTCCCTACTTCTGGGGTGTCCTAATAACTCCCTAAAAAGCCTTCAATTAATCCAAAATGCTGCAGCAAGAGTGCTGACTGGATTAGGAAAGAGAGATCATATTTCACCTTCACTAGCTTCTCTTCATTGGCTTCCCATAAAATCTAGAATAGAGTTCAAAACCCTCCTCCTTACATACAAAGCTCTTAATGGTCAAGCTCCATCATATTTAAAAGATCTCATAGTTCTGTATCGCCCGATTAGACCACTTCGATCCCAAAATACAGGCCTACTTGTGGTTCCCAGAGTTTGCAAAAGTAAAATGGGAGGCAGAGCCTTTAGCTATCAAGCTCCTCTCCTGTGGAACCAGCTTCCAATCCAAATTCGGGGAGCAGACACCCTCTCTAATTTTAAGACTAGGCTTAAAACTTTCCCTTTTGATAAAGCTTATAGTTAAAACTGCTCACTCAACCTGAACTAGCTTTTCTCTATACATTTACTTGTCACCACTGTATACCATTAATTCTATGTCCTACAACCTGTACGATGCTTTCTTGTTGCTTTTTTGTTGTTGTTCTTTTCTTTCTCCACTTTCCACTCACCCCAACCAGTCAAGGCAGATGGCCGCCCACCCTGAGCCTGGTTCTGCTGGAGGTTTCTCCCATTAAAGGGAGTTTTTCCTCTCCACTGTTGCCTAGGGCTTGCTCAAGGGGGATTTGTTGGGTTGCTTCTACATACTTGTGTAGTAAATGGTAAATGGTCTGCACTTATATAGCGCTTTTCTACCTATTGGCACTCAAAGCGCTTTACACTGCTTCTTATTTACCCATTCACACTCACAATCACACACACATTCATACACCGATGGGGGAGCTGCTATGCAGCTGGCCAACACTCACCGGGAGCAACTAAGTTGGGGTTCAGTGTCTTGCTCAAGGACACTTCGACATGTGACCGGAGGAGCCGGGGATTGAACCAACAACTGTGAGATTGGTGGACAACCGCTCTACCTTCCTGTGCCACAGTCGCCCCTAGTCTGGACTTTATTCTGTAAAGTGCCTTGAGATGACTTTGTTGTAAATTGGCGCTATATAAATAAAGTTGAATTGAATTGAATTGAATTGTTAATCCGCTGAATTGAGGGTGGAAGGACAGGCTGGCATTTATCGTAAACAACCTACTGAACTCATTGCAGAACTTGGCTGTCAACTGGGTACCCCTGCCAGAGACTATGTTGCGGAGCAGGCCGTAAAGTTGGAATATGTGTTATATACGTGCTGGTCCCAATGTGGGATCAGACCCTCCTGGGCTCTGCCAGTACCAACTGTGTGCACCTTTTCCATGCCTAGAGAGGGGAAGATGACCACTAAAGAGTGAAAATCTTGTCAGAAGAAGCATAGCTAATGCTTCAAGGCTGCTTGGACAGTACAGCATGGGGTGGGCTTATCAATATATCCAGAGACTTTGATAACAGATCTGGTTAGTTCATGGATATCTTAAGGTAAGAACATCATAATTTATAAAAGAGTCATGTTTAAGCAAAGAAAGGTCAGTGAGAAGCTAAATTCTATGTAGAACGAAAATAATACAGTGAAATCCACAAGCCTAAGCTGCAGTAAAATTATTGTGTTAAGAATGATGGTCCAGACAACCAGTTTGTGTGTTGAAATTCAGATGTATTAATAAGTCTGGTGGCATGGTCTGCAGGGTTATTCTCTGTAGAGATGAAGTGCCAATGCTCAGGAAGTGTAGATTTGCGAATTCGAGCCACTCGGTTAGCAACGTATGTGTAAAACCTTCTGGTGGTGTTGTATATGTAACCCAGGACTATCTTGCTGTCGGTGAAAAGGTTTACAGCATCCAGATTAATGTCCATCTCATCTCTGACTAGCTCATATACTTCCACAGCCAAAACTGCAGCACATAACTCTAGTCGTGGGACAGTGTGTGCAGGCCGTGGGGCTAGTTTTGATTTGCCCATGATAAATCCAACGTAGCACTGACCGTCACTGTCAGTGACTTTCAGGTAGGCAACAGCTCCGATTGCTATTGTGGATGCATCTGAGAAGAGGCAAAGCTCCCTTCTCTGCGCAGAAGACTGAGACAATGGAACGTAGCATCTTGCTATCTGGAGATGTTGTAGATCTTTCAAAGAGTTTTTCCACCTATTCCATTCCTCTGCCTTTTTAGAAGGAAGTGGTTCATCCCGGTCATTGCTCTCGGTTGAGAGTTCTCGAAGTAGGGCCTTTCCTTGCATAGTTATAGGAGCCACAAATCCTAGAGGGTCATACACACTATTTACAGTGGACAAAACACCTCTCCTGGTGTACGGCCTATCTTCTTGGGACACTTGGAATGTGAAACTGTCTGTTTCCAGGTTCCACAGGACTCCAAGACTGCGATGTAGGGGGAGATCATCTAATTTGAGGTCTAAATCTTTCAAATCTTTGGCCCGCTCATCAGCTGGAAAAGCTTCCATTACCTCATGGCTGTTCGATGCTATTTTATGTAGCTTCAGGTTGGACTCTGCTAACATCTTTTGAGTTTTCTTCAAGATGTCAACAGCCTCCTCCTCAGTGGGAGCAGATGCAAGTCCATCATCAACATAAAAATTTCTTACAACAAACTGCTTGGCATCAAAGCCGTGTTCTCTCTCACCTTCTCCAGCAGCACGCGTCATGCAATAAATAGCCACCGCTGGTGATGGGCTATTTCCAAATACATGAAGTTTCATTCTGTAGTCCCTCACATTCTTGCTGAGGTCGTTGTCTTCATACCACAGAAACCTAAGGTAGTCTCTGTGGTCTTCTCGTACTACAAAACAATAAAACATTTGTTGAACATCAGCTATGAATGCTACAGGCTCTTTTCTGAACCGTAGAAGAACCCCTAAAAGTGTGTTGTTTAAATCAGGGCCACTTAGTAATACTTTGTTCAATGAGACTCCTTCATATTCTGCACTTAAATCAAATACCACCCTCAACTGATCAGGTTTCTGGGGGTGGTACACACCGAATGATGGCAAGTACCAGTGTTCTTTATGTTTTTCCAGAGGAGGTGCAGGCTCTGCATGATCATTGTCAATCATTTTCTGTATGAACTCTCTGTACTGTCTTTTCATTTCAGGTTTCTTGTCAAGTGTTTTCCTAAGAGAACTAAGACGCTTGATTGCTTGCTCCCTGTTACTTGGAAGGTGCTGTCTGGGGGAGCAAAATGGTAATGGTGCCACCCAGCTGTTTGCTTGATCTTGATAAACTTCTCTATTCATTATTTCAAGGAAGGTTTGATCATCCACTGACAGTGCTGGCTTGTCGTCATCCCTTGTTTTGTCAAATACTGTATATCCCAGTGTGTCTGTACACCCACTAATGCATCCATCCTGAGTACACAAACCTGGAGAACAACTAAGATGTGTTATGTGATATGTAACATGGAATGTCTCCTTCACCTGAATTCTGTTTGTGCATGGACTGAGAAAAGATGTACGACCATTGCTGAGGACATGCGTTTTTAAGACACAGACACTTGATGGCCTATGTGTTGTTCCCAGGCATTGATCACCCACAATAACCCACCCCAAGTCTAGCCTTTGTGCATAAGGAGCACTGTGGGGTCCATTGATTTGCTCCCTCACTTTGTGCACTTGAAGGATGTCTCTACCCAAGAGCAGAAGGATGGGAGTGTTTGGATCCACAGGGGGTATCTTGTCTGCAACTCGCTGTAAGTGTGGATGCTGATTTGCCACCTCAGGAAATGGGATCTCTTCCCGGTCATCAGGAATCATGTCACACTCAATTAAGTTTGGAAGTGGAAGCCTTATTTTTCCATCTACTGACTCAATCATAAAGTTTGCAGCCCTTCTGCTTGCAGTTTTGGTTATCCCCGTGCAGGTTTTAAGCGTGTATGGGTCTGCTGCTGTTTTGATGTTGAAAAGATGAAAAAACTGAGATTTGGCAAGTGACTTGTTACTCTGCTCATCCAGCACTGCATACATTTTTCTAGCATTTTCTCTTTGTCCATTGGGATATACTATCACCGGGCTGATTTTGGAGCAGGAGTACTGCCTCTTTGCATTAGCACAAATCTCTGTACATTTAGATGTAACCGGGGTAGAAGACATTTCACTCACCTCCCCGCCATCATCTTTATCATCTTCTGGGTTGTCTTTCACAGAAACAGGAGGACCAGGATGTAGTGCTGAGATGTGTTTTTCACTGTCACATTCCATACACTTAACTGCTACTCTGCAGTCTTTTGCCTCATGCTCTGTTGACCCACAACACCTGTAACAAATGTGTTTCTCCTTAAGGAATGACTTCTGTTCTTCAATAGGCTTAGCTCTAAAGCTCCTGCATTTCTTGAGAGGATGGGGCTTTTTATGTATAGGACATTGCTCATCAGGGCTTTCTATTGTCTTTTTAGTCAAAATACTTTGCAGGATTGGAGGCTCTTTTTGAACATCTGTTTTGTGCACATTTATAGAGGTTCTGTTTCCACTTTTTGTGTATTTCTCATTTTTTGAGCTCTGGTTGGTGAGTGTTGTTAGAGCAAAACTGGGGTCGTTCCTTACTTTTGCCTGTTGTCTTACAAAGCTTAAGCAATTGAAAGGGGGAAATGCAACTCCATATTCTTCCTTATACTTGGATCCCACAACAATGCATTTCTCCTGCAAACTGTAGGGTAACTTCTCCACAATTGGATTTACTCCACGAGCTGTGTCCAAGTATGAGAAACCTGTCAAATATCCTCCCACTTTTGCACACCATTTCCTGAAGAACATCACCAAGCTCTCTGAGCTTGACATTATCCTTGTTGGTAAGTTTGGGAAAGTCTTCAACTTTTTTCAGCAGTGCATGTTCAACTACTTCTGCTGAACCATAACACTCCTCTAATCTTTGGCAAACTAGGATGAGTGCTGCTGTGGGGTTGAACACATGCACAGATCGAATTATCTTTGCCTGTTCTGAGGATTCTACACCAAGCCATTTTATCATTAAATCTAACTCTTCTCTAGCTGAAAGGTTGAGGTCTTTAGTAACACTTTGAAATGATGCCTTCCATGACCAGTAATGTTCTGCACTCAACATTTCTCATCGAATTAAATATTTTGTTATGTATTGCACCCCTTGAGGTTCAGATGAAGACTGGTTTAGTGGATAAAATAGCTGTCCTGCTGATTTTGAGGAAAATAATTTGTATTCAGAGTCCTTATTTGTTTGCTCTTGTTTCACATTTGCTCTTCCTTTTTCTACCACTTGGATTTTGTTATCATTAGGAATGGCTGTTTCATAAGCCTTTCTTGCTATTTTGTGGCATTGTTGTGTATCAATCTTGAATGGGGTTTCCTCAGAGCATGCTTTAGAGTGTTGCCAGACATATTCCGAGGTGCGCTCAGCTGTACTAATGGGTAAGTCTAATAAGTGTTGACTAATTTCACTCTTATTAGATATGTCATCTCCTTCATTCAGCAGCTTCAGCTGTTGCAGCAGCAATGGCTCTCTGGCTTTGTAGAATGTGAAGACTGGCTTCCAGGTTGGCTTTTTGCTTTACACTATTGGCTTCTTGTTCCGCATATGCAAGTTGGGCGCGTGCAGCTTCTGCTTTAGCACGAGCTCTTAATGCTGAGGATGTCACGGTTTTGGTTAAGGGGTGGACCCAAGAGAGGAGACAGTGCGATGGATGAACGAAAAAAGGGTTTATTTAACAGATACTAAAATGGTGAAGATACTAGAGCCCGGATTCAGAACAGAATTTACCCAAATAAATACAGCTAAGACTCAGACACAAGTTAGACAAGGGAATTAACAAACAAACAAAGGCTACTAAATGAATAAGGCACAGATGAACATTAAACTACTAAAGCAGATAAACACAAGGGTAAGGCTAAGGAGACTAGCAGCATAGCAGCTCTCCCATCAGTGTATGAGTGTGTGTGTGATTGTGAATGGGTAAATAAGAAGCAGTGTAAAGCGCAGTGTAAAGCGCTTTGAGGTAGAAAAGCGCTATATAAGTGCAGACCATTTACCATTCACACGTAATAAAGATTAAACTTAAATCACACTGGAAGGGTAAGATACCAAAGTAACAGAGGTGGGGGAGCACATAAACACACGAACTAAGGGGAGGCAGACATGAACAAACTAAGCAAACTAAGAACACACAAGCATACCTAAACATGAAAAAACCAGGATCAAAACTAGAGGGGAAAACAATAGACTAGGCCAAACACTAAATTAAACAAAGGCAACCCTAAAACACAAAAACCCAGGAGCAACTGGCAGGGAAAACAGGACTAAAACAAGAAACACTGATTGAGAACAAAAGCAAACCAAAGACCAAATGACACAGATGCACAGAGTCCCAGAAAAAATGTCCAAGAAAGTAGAGTCCTGAATGAAAGAGTCCATGAAACATACATACAGATGTGGGGTTGGTGAGGGTAATAATGACGACGGTAACAACAGCGAAACTGAAGACAGGAACCACGATGGCAGTGACCACGTTAACAACAACGAGGATCTGGCAGGGGAGTGAGGGGAAGACTGAACTTAAATAGAGGAGGGAACAGGTGCAAACCATCAGGGGACAAATGAAGGCAAAGCTGGGGAAAAGAACCAAGGCAACCAAGGAAGTAGGGAGAAGGGCCACAAAATAAAAATCCACAAACAGGAAGTGCAGAGAGATCCTGACAGAGGAACTAGCTGAGGAGACTCGACTTGACTGCCTTGAAGAACGGGAATGAACTGACCAAGCAAGGATATCAGCACCTTGGCTAGGTTCTTGCTGCTTGTGAACTTTCTCGTCCTTCTGCTGAGGAGCTGGCTTATTTTGCTTGCCTGAGCGTAGACTCATTTTTTTGGCTTATTATCTGTTACGTTGTGCCCGCTGTGCAGTTGTCCTTTTACTATACTGTCCTCGCAAAGAGTGGAACTTGTTCTATGCTAGACAGTTAGCTAACATGGTGAGTGTGAAGTCCTCCAATAAGCACAAGACGTAACTTTTCTTGAATGTTTAATGAAGGCTCACTCTTCGTTTCTCTTGCTTTACTTTACTCAATTATTCACTGTAAAACTGAACACAAACAACAATAGAAATGAAAATAACATAACATACATCTTACAGGCACAATCCAAGGTTTCAAACATTGAAACAAAAAATTGCTGAGTCACAACGGCAATGAGCACCACAATTTACCATAGCTCCAAATTAATGCAGCAACCACAGTATGTTTACAGCATAAAAAAGGGTAATAAACAAAATATTTACGGACGAATAATGTCCAAGGCTACAACGTTATAAAGAAATTTAGCGGCAGGGGATCAGTCACGCTCTCTCCTCTACCGTGCTTCAGTAACTCTTAGGGGAATTCCAGGCTCTAAACCTACTACTACTAGCTGACCAGAGGGGGGCACTGCTGTTCACAAAACGCTATACACAAAGCTATGTAAAGGTTTTTTAGCAGTCATAAATGCACTCAAACAGAGGGCAGAACAAAAATAATGGTTGAACACAAACACAGACTAACAGTGTGGGATCTGCTTGAGACAGCATCAGGACATTTGTTGGACTAAATGACAAGAAATCAGAACAGGGTGGCACCAGACAGGTTCTCTTTTAATTTAGAACTGGCCCAATAACTCAAGCAATTATGAAATTTGTGAAACTGTTCCTTTAAAAATAACTTATCTGACTTTTCCAATATAAGCCATATCTTAAATAAATATCAGGTCTTGCAGACTCTTCAGTAAAGTTGATTTTGGCTCCTCTTGTAAATTATTCATTAGTCATTAAATGATGACAGCCCTGTAGCATTTACCTCACTGGCTATGAAATTATTTGATAAATTAATCAGAAATCAATTAATAAACCACACTGAGCCCCTTTGGACCCACCACAGTTTGCATACAGAACCAATAGGGGGTGCAAGATGCCAACATTCAGTAACCCTCCTCATTCTCATCTATAAGCACCTAGAAGGAAATGGGAGCCATATTAGAGTGTTGTTACTGGATTTCTCATCAGCATTTAACAAAGCCACCTGACGGTGAAGAAATCCAGTCATCAGTTTGGTTTGGACATTATACTGTTGGCTGGGTTTCAGACTTTTTAACCTGCAGGACTCAGATAGTTAATAGTGAACCGACACTAATCAGCCCTGACCATTATCAACTGGTTCACCAAAGAGCTAAGTTCTTTCATCTCTCTTAAACATTTTCCACACTAACAACTGTATCAGCAAGATTAAGAATGATAACATTCTGAAATTTGCAGATGACAGTCATAGTCAGTCTGCTGAACACTGACTTTTTAAGATGTGCTGTGGATCCTTTCTGGAGTAGAATGTAACCACAATTAAGGATAGGTATATTGAGTTGAGGTCTAATGTACCACGTTTTGTCAGCACTATAATATATGGCCATGTGTCAGGTTGACAGAACTCTTATGTCATTGTTACAAATAATAAAACAGTGTATATACAAAGTAATAAGATATCAATAAAGTAAATTAAATGATAATACTATTAATACACTGTACAGTTTAGTGAAGAGAACAGTCCTAAAAGCCTGAGATGATATAGCACTTTTATCCAAAGCGCTTTACAATGTTGATTCCCATACACACCAATGGCGGTGGCCGCCATGCAAGGTGCTCACCTGACCCACCGGGAACAACTTGTGATTCAGTGTCTTCAGTGTCTTGCCCAAGGATACTTCGACATGTAGCCGGGAGTTGGGATTGAACCACTGACCGTGGACGAGTGCCTTACCAACTGAGCTACAGCCTCTCCAATTAAGAGAAATGTTTCTGTATTGTCCATTGAAATGTCTTAGTGCATGCTGTATACTGTTTGTACTAAACTACATATGCAGTAATAGTGGCTGTTTGTTACAGTAGCTGTAGTTATGTTGTGATGAAGTGGAGAGGATCTGTCTCCTAACACTGCAGAGAGTCATTGAACAGACTTGTGGCAGGAATGACCTCTTGTACCATTCTTTGTCACAGAGGAGCTGAAGAATCTGCTCCACTGCTTGACCGGCAGCTCGTGGAGAGGATTTGAGCTGTTCTCAATGATGTTTAACATGTTGTGCATCCTCCTCCTCTCCACTACCAACTCCAGAATTTATACAGTCCCAAGGACAGAGCCATCTTTCCTAATCAGTTTAATCAGTTCATTAGTGTCACATCTGCAACATCTGGTTGCACACATCACAGGACCTGAGCATCCTAAGGAAGTAGAGTCTACTCTGTCCATTTCTGTAAACAGCCGCTGTGTTGCATGTCGAGTCCAGTCTGTTGTTGAGATGAACTCTAAGGTTTTTTGTGGGAAATGTTGTGGACTCTGCTCCTAGTCCTCCTGAAATCCACAACCATCTCCTTGGTCTTAGCCACATTCAAGATAAGGTGATTGCATCCACACTAGTCCACAAAGCTGTCCACTAAGCCTCTGTACTCTGCCTCCTCACCACCACTGATACACCCCACCACTGCAGAGTTGTCAGAGAACTTCTGCAGGTGACAGGAATCCAAGTTCTACTGGAAATCGGAGATGTACAGGGTGAAGAGGTTGGGTGAGAGGACTGTCCCCTGTAATGCTCCGATGTTACTAATCACCCACTCAGACACACATCCCAGCAGCCACACGAATTGTGGTCTGTCGGTCAAGTAGTCAGCAATCCATGAGGTGATGAAGCGGTCAAACTGCTTCTTGAGCAGCTTCTCTCTCAGTAGGACAGGCTGGATTTTATTAAAGGCACTGGAGAAATCAAAGAACGTGATCCTCATAGTGCTGCCTACTTTGTCTAGGTCAGAGAGAGCCCACTGCAGCAGGTTGATGATGGCTTCATCCACTCCAACCTGGGGGTGATAAGCAAATTGCAGTGCGTCCAAGGGGTTTCTTACCTGAGGCCTCAAATATGACAATACCAGTCTCTCCAGAACTTTCATGATGTTTGATGTGAGAGCTACTTTTCTGTAATCACTGGGGACAGATAGAGAGGATTTCTTTGGTAATGGAACCTGGCAAGATGAAACAGAACCACAGAACTGGCACTCTAACACATTAATGGGGGAGGTGTTATGCAGCTGGCCAACACTCACCGGGAGCAACTAAGTTGGGGTTCAGTGTTTTGTTCAAGGACCAACCAACAACTGTGGGATTGATGGATGACTGCTCTACCTCCTGTGCAACGGTCACCTTACTGCGTGAGAAATTATTTTTGTTTGTTGTGACTTTTTTAGATTCTTTCCAGTGAAAACAACCATGAAGCCTAGGAGGCTGAACAGACAATTGATAATACCCAACATCATGTGAATAAAGCTGATAGGAACCTTTATGGAGCACAAAGTTTTCCTGTAAGATGCAGCCTGCAGGGTTATATGTGTATCAGAAATCCTTTAATAATATTCCATCTAGTAGGACAAACTCATAAGGGGCCTTGAGAAGACACTAATAACGTACAGCCAGCATACCTCTATTCTTGTAGTAGTATAAAACACTTATAAAGGTGATGCATAATTAAGGGGTTGTGCCATGGAATAGCATAGACTAACTGACCTACTGTAATCTAAAGAGAAAGTAGACAAATATAAATGGGAAAGATGATGTATGGATGGCATCTTAGATTTGTTTAGAGTGTTTTTTCCCCTGAGTGCAGCTATTATGTGTAATAAGATGTACTGTACACTGAAAGAGAAACTAAAACAATCACAAAGTGTTGTTTTATTCTACAGTTACTTAGTTTCTTAGTGTTCAATTTTATGCCATAGCTATTCACTCACTTTGGCCCATAGCCAGCACTTTTAAAATTACAGTCAATAATAGGATTCCAAGTTAATATTTAGCTAAGTAGATCACATGGTTTTATACATTAGTAAATTACCAACATGTTGTAAATCTGGATACATTTGCTTGGTCATAAATGTCATTTTACCTGACATCTTTAAAGTGTACTTTAAAGAGCTAAATAAAGTTTTTGTGAAATAAATACACTCCATCACAGCAAATTGGAAATGATTAATATATATTGTCATATGACAGAGGTAACTTTACTCGTAGTGGCATACTTTTCAGGCAAATACTTGGACTTATACTTGAGCATTGAGTTTTGCCATCTCTGGCATGGAGCGCCATACAACATGCGTCAACTCTGTGTTGAACCCACCACTTGCTCAGAATTTTCTGAAAATGTCTGATGCCCTTGATGATAGCTTTTCATTAGGATCAACATGGATTTTGTAGTATAACTTACACAAAATATTTTCATGGTTAGGTTATGCTTAAGCTTGACATTCTAAATTTGCACAAGAGGCCTATTTTGTCACAAGGAAAGATCAGTGTAAAATTATATTACTATATTTGTAATAAATAGATATAAAAATTGGTGGAAAAATAAGGAGTTTTATATCTTTTAAATAACAAGCCAGTAGCAGTTTTGTTATGTCTCTTGGGATGTAGTTTTCATTTTCATCACAAATAGGATTTACAGTATTTTCGTTTTTCAGTTTTGTCTCTATTCTATACAATTTAATATTAAAACTTTTATTTAAATAACTAAAACAATAATTTAGAATGTTCCTTAGATTACTGTTCATCCTGTTGTGTTTGGCTAATGTCTCTATAAAACAGGACTGGTCATATCCCTTTATGTCATATCCAAGGACTGACATGATTTCCTGTGAGAGAAAACAACCTGTGTTTATTTTAACCTTTTCATCATGTAATTTGATGTGTATAAAAGGAGTATTCAAAATTCAGTTGGAATTATTTTTTAATTATCACTTTTAATAAACATAATATTCTTTCCTATAATCTTGTTTTGTTTTGATCCATCTTTATCAATAATTTCATTTTGTAATAAAATATTTGAATGTTAATAAATACCACTGGAGGGAAAAATAGACCAGAAAACATAAACATGGCGCTGGTGACACATTTTACATATATTTTGAAATTTATACAAATGATCTAAACGAATACACTTTAAATAGAATACAAATGGCACGTGGATTTAAGTCACACGTATTTCAGACTGTTGTATATAACTTTGATCCCTATCAGGGCGGATATTTTTGATAGGTCATTGGACTTATTCTGTTTCATAAAAGCTGAACTGTAAGCACGAGCTTAATCAGCGTGGGCAGCACACGACGCAAGGTGTTCGGTAAACTCCGACTTGAACCGTCAATATGCGAAAAGAACCCGAGCCGAAGCGGAGCTGTCCGGAACATCCGGCTGTTGGTTCTCAACATAAACAGCAATGGCGGAGGCAGCAGCAGCGTCTACGGCAGCTTCAGCAGTAACGGGAGGTTGGACCAAACACGTAACCTGCAGGTAAAAAAAAACAAACGATTATGAGAATATCGAACATAGTTATATCGTTTGTCATTTAATAGCAAAATAGCGGTGCCTAGCGAACGACTGACTACAGCGGCTTTTGAGGCTCGGCTCAGCTGTTAGCTAGCTGTCAGCTAATGTTAGCTATACTATCCTGCTACTCTGCTGTTATTGTAGCGAAATGGTGTTGAAGGTTTAAAGTTCAATGAACACGACTAGTATCATTGCTAAATTAACTATACGATTAGACTTGGTAAAACAGTTGTAGCCATCGTAACATTTCTTAAGGTAGAGCCTAACGTTACTAGCCACCCCAAGGCACGGAGTAGCCACACTTACTTTAAAACTAGCGTTCACCAACGAACATGTTCCGCCGGATGGTTTTGTTGAACTTAAATTTTTGTACTATTCACAGGAAGGTTACACGTCTATATGGACCACTCTTAGAAGTCAGATGGTACACGTGATCACGTTAAGATGGAGTTGATCGCTTTACCGATATGAAAGTGAAAGACAACGTTCAGATACATATGCCTTGCTTGGCTCTAGGGGTTTTTTCAGCTTTTAAAACTTCACTTGACTTCAGCGGAGTTTGCTATGTCGATTTGAAATTCCAGTAATACTTTGGTTGGCTTCGAAGTTCTAATATGCAAATCACTGAAATTGCTGATTGACTCTACAACTTTGTTTTTATTTTGTATTTCCAGATATTTCATGCATGGTCTTTGCAAAGAAGGAGACAACTGTCGATATTCCCATGATCTTACCAACAGCAAACCGGCAGCCATGATTTGCAGGTTCTTTCAAAAGGGAAACTGTGTGTTTGGGGACCGTTGCAGGTAAAAAAAACTAAAACTTAAATAGAAAAATTAGTTGAAATCTGTTGTACTTAACTAGCATTTTCAAATATAGTTGGCACTAAACCTGTCTGAACCAGGAGTATGTATTTATTATATCACATTTCTATCAAAGTGGGGAAAGTACAAAATCATGTCACTATATAACACGGTACAGTTCAACTACAGCTTTTTTTTTTCACCAACAGTTTCAAACAAAAACGGAACATTCACCTTCATAAGGGAGGATTTACTGTAGGACTGTTGGATTAAACAGACTTTGTTAATAAACTGCCAACTGAGTGAAATTCAAGTATTCATTTCCAAAACTAAAAAATCTCAAACATCTGCTCTTAATCTATGTTGGAGCATTTACAGTAATCATATTCTAATCTTTATTATTTTTATTATTATGACTTTCGTCTTCCATACATTTTTTGGTGCCTAACTACTTCGGCATACTTTGAGCCAGAAACACTGACTTCAAACTTCAAAACATTCAGCTTATGAAGGCCAATTGGCCAAGTCCAATTTTTATACTCTTTAAAATATTGCTTTGATGATTTGCCTGGATCAAAAGCACCAGTTGATAAACTTCCTATGGGTATTCAGTCTCATCTTCATCTCCAATGAGGGAGATAATGGTTGTGTCCTCTGCAAACTATAGGAGTTTGACAGTTGAGTCATTTGAGGTGCAGTCCTTTGTGTAGAGGGAGAATATCAAATGTGAGAGGACACATCCCTGACGAGCACCAAGTCTGGTTTGCCATGTGCAGGAAGTAACTTTTCCCATTCTTACCTTCTGTGTCCTGTTGGTCAGAAAGCTAGTGATCCACTGACTAATGGAGGGGGATACAAAAAGCTGGAAGAGTTTGGAGGATAGGATTTTTGGAATGATCGTGTTGAATGCTGTGCTAAAATCCACCAACAAAATCTGTGCACATGCCCTAGGGCTGTAGGGTTTTTCTAGAATGTAATCAGTGCCATGTTTAATGCATAATCTACTGACCTATTTGACCTGATAGCAGATGTCAGATTGATTGGCCTGTAGTCATTTAGTCCTGTGATAGTAGCATTTTTTAGGGGCTGGTAGTATGACTGACTGGTTTAAAGTTTGAGGGTATTTTTTACAGTTCTAGTGATATGTTGAAAGTTTGGGTGGAGATTATGCCCAGTTGGCCAGTATAGGTTTCTAGACAGGAGTGGCTGACTTTTTCTGGGTATCCTTATTTTCTGTCTGTGGAAGAAGCTGCTCATCTCCTTTTCACATATCCTGAGTGTGTCTGGAGGGGGAGATGGAGGGGTGAATACTGTCTGGGTGTCTGAGGGGCAACAATGGAGGCGGGGGAGTATGTAGTCCTGTTGTCTGGAGGGGAAGGTGAGGGAGGGTGTGCACCCTGTGTGTCTTAACAGGAATTAAGGGAGCAGTGGTGGTGATCACTTTGCTAGTGCAGGTGAGCAGCTATGTCTTTCAAACCTGAAGTAAAATGCATTTGGACTTTCTGCCAGTTTTTTGTTCTCCTCAGCCACCTATATTGATCTCTTTTGTCAGTGAATTTCTAGCCTGCTTGTTCAGGTGTCTAACCCCACTTTTACTGTATGAGCTTTCTCTTTGGTTTTGTGAAGCTGTCAGTTTAGCTGCAAACCACGTCTTGTTGCAATAGGTCTTGGTAGACAGAAACATGTACTCACAAAAAACATTTCCACATTTTGTCATGTTACAACCATAAACATAAATGTGTTTCTATTTTGCAAAGAACAATGGGCAGAAATTTCACTCTCTAGATGTGCAGATCTGGTAGAGACATACCCCAAAAGACTGGGCCAGGAGGTAAAGCAGTCGTCTTCAATCCCACAGTTATTGGTTCAATCCCCGGCTCATGTTGAAGTGTCCTCGAGCAAGACACTGAATCCCAACCAAGTATTGACTCGGGTGCTAAATGCAAATGCGTGCCACACTTTTCAGATATTTAATAGTAAGACATTTTTGAAAACAATTGATCATTTTCTTTGATTACATAGTTGTACCGATTTGTGTTGGTCTATCACATAAAATCCCAATAAAATAAATTTACATTTGTGGTTGCTACATGAAAAATTTTCAAAGGGTATGAGTACATTTGCAAGGCACTGTATGCATTTCATTTGTCCATGTTATTGGCTGTAATTTAAAAAAACACTCCAATCTGTTCAGTCCAAGCAAGCCCACAGCTACTGCTCTGTGTCTCTGGTCCATCGCTATAAAGTTTTAACTACAGGCTTTAGAAATTGTAGTGTTTTCCTAAAGGTCAGCTGAGAACAGAGTGATAAGCTTCCTTCAAAAGAGTGTAGCAGTGATCCAGTGTATTTTTGACTCTGGTGGGGTTGTTTATATGTTGTCTATATTTAGGCAGTTCAGGGCTCCGATTTGCTTTGCTAGAATGCTCAAGTACAACAAAAATAGAGTACATATGTGTTTATCTAATTTTTGCCGCCGTCACTAAAGCTGGCCTTTGGTTGGATGAAAACACCAACCAGCACAAATGAAGAAAACTCTTAAAAGAGAGGAAAATAGTTTAGAGTTTAAAAATAAAGTTTCTAGGTTCAGCCTACAGGATCTACTTAATACTTTGAAATCAGTACATCAACCTTCATTAATATGAGATGCAAATTTTGCCTCCTCTCATTTTCCCTGAAAGCTCAGACAGTGTCCTCCTAATCTCGCTTGGTTTTAAGATAGTTTGTGGTGAATTAGGCAGAACGGTTTAGTGTCCATAGTCACCTTTTAGCTTCTTTATAGCAGTTAGTAATGAGCTAGCAGGCTTGCTTGCTTACTCAAACATTGGATGGGAGACCACAAGGAAAGCCAACATTACTTCAAAGTTTATTTTTTATTATTATTATTTTTTAATATGTCAGATATGTCAGAGAATGACATCTGTAATCAATTCAAAACAGGACTATTTCCCCTCACTGTACCGTGCCTGTAGACTACATAATTGCTCCCCTAAAATGTCAAAACAGCAGCTCAGATTAGCTGTTGGTAATGTTAATTCCATGATTTGAAGTGTGTGTGTGTGTGTGTGTGTGTGTGTGTGTGTGTGTGTGTGTGTGTGTGTGTGTGTGTGTGTGTGTGTGTGTGTGTGTGTGTGTGTGTGTGTGTGTGTGTGTGTGTGTGTGTGTGTGTGTGTGTGTGTGTGTGTGTGTGTGTGTGTGTGTGTGTGTGTGTGTGTGTGTGTGTGTGTGTGTCACTGGTTGCAAAACAGGGTTAGCGGTCTGTGCCAAAGATTGTATAAATGCAACCCCCCTTCTACTAGATGATCAAAATTGTTGATTATGTATCTGTTGATCTTTAGTATTTATAGTAGTATTAATTATGCTTTGGTTTTGTTTTCTCAGTGATCAGGGTGCATCTGCAGTGGAGCCTTCAAAAACATTTAAATTCCCACCAGCACATTGAGTATATATTTATTAGAAACAATTTAATACATTCAAAGACTAAAAAACTAAAACATTATATCCTTCTACTAGTAGATTTAGGTTTTCAAAGGATGGAACACTTTCATTTTAAACACAACTTTACAAAATTGAGTCGTTATATCCATCAACCTACGAAGACTTTCAGGTATACTTTACTCAGACATCAACATGATGTAAACCCTGTTTAAGCATGCATTTTATTTAGTTATCACTATGAATCCTTTGTAAATGGGTTCAAACCACAGTTTTATGGTCCTCCTGAGAAGCTGGGTAGGCTCCCAGTCTCTTGTCAGCCTTGAGTGTACCCAGGCAGCACTAGTAGACAGACGGTGGCTGCTCCATGTCTGGCTTCAGGAGCATCCCCATAGTTACTGAGACACTGGTAGGACAAGCCCAACAGCGATGTGCATGTATTAGTTATTTATATACATGCACAGTTTTGCTTGAATAGGCACCCTCCACTAGGCCTTTAGTGGAGTGTATACAGCTCTAAGCTGCCATTGTTGTGTTGATAAGTCACATTCCTCCATCCTTGTGATTGCGCTTAAGTGAGGAGGGTATTCTCATTACTTCTGTGACCCCCATCAGACTGTGCACCTTGTATTAGCAATCCAAATAAAGGGTCTCACTGTGGGGGGTTATTAAGATTGAATTCCATAGGCTCTGTCTATTGTGATGGGCTCTGTCATGCTTTTTCATTTTGTCTTTATATGGCTCTGCCTCTCTCTCCTGCAGCCCCCAGGGCCAGACAGTGTGTGCACTCCAGACTGCATGGAAATTGCATAACATTCTGTGATCCCCTCCCCTCCTGTCTCTGTGAGCTGCTCCCCCTCCTTCTCTGCTGTTGCTGGGTTCTTGAAGTTCACTGTTGCATCGCCCTTCTTTATTATTTCTCGTCTTTATGCACAACTCCCCCCATCCCTTTTCATCGGGCAATAAAATGGCCTTCTGGGAACACAATGGTTAACAGTGTGTTCTAACGGCTCACCATCAAGCATGATGCAGAAGAAGAGAGGGGGCAGGTCTTCTTTTTGTGTGGCTATGTGCACAGGCTGTCGTGGACTGTTAGTCATGCTGTATTATAGCTATCGAGTTGACTTGTTTTCTATAATGAGGCCAGTCTGACAGACAGCTGGGGATCTATTTTCAGGGCTGCACCGTTAATTTTATTATTTATTTCAGCACTATTTCGTTCTTTCATGTTGGATCAGCAAATATGTAACAAACACCAAATGAAAATCTGTGCATTCCTAAAAATGTGATGAAACAAATCTTTCTTGCATGATGTTGAGTGCCCTCATTTCTCAAATACTGTCTAGGGCATGTTTTTGACCTCAGCAGCTCCAGATCTTTATTTGGACCAAGGTAACAAAGATGAGCCTACTTCTCTGGTTAATGCAAAATCAAAACTCTCTCTATGGTTATTGTATATTTAACCATTCATTGTTGACAATTGTCAAAAGCCTACATTTTGTTTTGTAAGAGCTGCAGGACACTGGATGTTACTGCAAATTTCTACCTAGAATATTATCACATGTGAATTAAGCTATGAATGGAATGGAGAATCTGTAGCCTTTTTATTACATATGAACTTTAGACAATGTCCAGAGAACCAAGTTCAGCCATTAACTAATGATCTTTTTTAGGATTTGATGATGCTAGATCCTGATATTTTCCTCACTTCTCTTTATCTCTTTTCCCTAAATAATGTGTGGTTCATATATGGTGACTTTGACAATTACTTGAGTTTCCCATTATAGGGTTTTAACTTGCTCAAAATGAGGTGGTATGCTGTAAATTGGTTTAATCAAGTTGTTTTTAATGAGACAAGAAGATTTTAGAAGACAAGACAAATTAGACAACTTGATTGTTTTCATATACTTTTTGGACGTTTTTTTTTTTATAAATTACGTATGTCTGTTACGTTTTTCTGTTTGGTTTTGGGTTTTTTTGTAATTTGGCTTTATCTTTTAAGAAAACTTATGGTTGTGGCAAACCTGTCTATTTAAATGAGTTCATGACTGAAACATTAACTTTGCTTCAAACTGTTGTTGAAGATCAATTATTCCCAAGTACACTTTCAAAAAGAAGTTTGGAAACACCTACACACTTTTGTATTTCTCTTTAGTTGATTCATTCATTCAAACGGTTGTAAATGGATCACAAAACATTTTAACACAGAAAAATCAAATCAAATTTGCGTGGTAATCTTTTCAGCAATAACAGCAATTATTCCTTAATTAGCTGCATCCTTGAAAAGAACAAGAGAGAAACCAGTGTGCACAAATGCTGTGTGTAGATGTTGGTCATCTGGCCTCATGTGCAGACTTTGACAAGAAATTGACAACACTTGTTGACAAATGGAGAAATTTTCTTTTATTATACCAAGGTGTTTCGGCACAGGGCCTTTATTGGGGTAGTTTACAGGACGTGTGTGGTGACGTCTTTCTCTCATCCAAACAGAGATCTCAGAAAGTGGTCCAAGAGGGATAGACTGGATTAAAATAGCTGCTGGAATACTCTTGGTGATAGCTTAGACTGACAAACCCTTCCCAACCAGCACAGCAGACCATTGGGAAGATCTGTAGTAGGCCTCATTAATAGTTAATGGAAAGGGACACCATGTACAGTACATACATGATCTCAATAATAATTGCCTAAAGTATATTTAATGTAAATGGACTGCACTTATATAGCGCTTTTCTACCTATTGGCACTCAAATCGCTTTACACTGCTTCCTATTCACCCATTCACACTCACAATCACACACACATTCACACACCGTTGGGGGAGTTGCTATGCAGCTGACCAACACTCACCAGGAGCAACTAAATTCAGGGTTCAGTGTCTTGCTCAAGGACACTTCGACACGTGACCGAAGGAGGTGGGGATTGAACCAACAACTGCGAGATTGGTGGAGAACCGCTCTACCTTCCTGCGCCACAGTCGCCCCTGTGTGGGATGTATAGGCATAACCAGGTTTCTAATCGGCTTTCTCGAACTGTGCATATGCATAATCAAAGGCTTAAGGTAGTAAGCTGCACACATCTGTGTGAAAGAATGAAAGTAGAAATTATTAATGGGTTCAATAGGTCCAATTCAACTTAATTTGTACAGCACCCACAAAGTCATCTCAAGGCACTTTACAGAATAAAGTCAAAACTATAAAGATGTATAGAGAGAACCCAACAATTCCCCCTTGAGCAAACCCTAGGCAACAGTGGAGAGGAAAACTCCCTTTTAACTGAAGAAACCTCCAGCAGAACCAGGCTCAGGTGGGCGGCCATCTGCCTTGACCAGTTGGGGTGAGTGGAAAGTGAAGAGAGAAAATAAAAAGAGCAACAAAAGCAACAACAAAACATCGGGCACGGTAGGACGGGTAGCTGTACACTGGAAAATGCTCAGCTTCAAAGCCCGGGGGCACCTGCAGAGAGAGACAGAGAGAGGGAGACAGAGAAGGACAAAGACAACTACAAGAGAAAACACAGAGTCAATCTCATACATTAGTTACAATTTTGAAGTGAGAGGAGAGAGTGACAGGAGGAGGGGGGTCCCCCAGCAGTCTAAGACTAAAGCAGCATAACTATAACTAAGTATAAGCTTTATCAAAAAGGAAGGTTTTGAGCCTAGACTTAAAAGTAGAGAAGGTGTCTGCTTCCCGAATCTGAACTGGGAGCTGGTTCCACAGAAGAGGAGCTTGATAGCTAAAGGCTCTGCCTCCCATTCTACCTTTGGAAATTCTGGGAACCACAAATTGGCCTGCATTCTGAGATCGAAGTGGTCTACTGGAATGATGTGGTGCTATGAGGTCTTCTATATATGATGGAGCCGGACTGTTCAGAGCTTTATGAGTTTTTTTTTTTTTTAGGGTTTTCTAAATTTAATGGGAAGCCAATGGATAGAAGCTAGTGAAAGTGAAATATGATCTCTCTTGCTAATTCCAGTCAGCACTTTTGCTGCAGCATTTTGGATTAATTGCAGGCTCTTTAGGGAGTTACTGGGATATCCTGAAAGTAGGGAATTACAGTAGACCAACCTAGAAGTAACAAATGCATGGACTAGTTTTTCTGCATCACTTTGAGACAGGATGCTCCTAATTTTGGAAATGTTCTGTAGGTGGAAGAAGGCTGTTCTAGAGATTTGTTTTATATATGAGGTAAAGGACAAATCCTGGTCAAAAATAACTTCAAGGTTCCTTGCAGTAGTACTGGAGGCCAGACCTATGCCATCTGGAGTAACGATATGGTTGGACATCATATTTCTTAGATTTTTTAAAAAAAATTATGGGACATCCAGGCCTTTATGTCCTGTAGGCATGAAGCTTGATTAACTGATTTTTTTATTTGTTTATTTATTTTTCCATCTCGTTACATAGAGAGATATAGCTGGGTATCATCAGCATAGCAATGGAAATTTATGGAGTGTTTTCTAATAATGTTGCCTAAAGGAGACATGTATAAAGTAAAAAGTATTGGTCCTAACACAGAGCCTTGTGGAACTCCATAGCTAACCGTTGTTCGCATGGAGGATTCATCATTAACATGAACAAATTGAAATCTATCAGATAGATGAGATTCAAACCAACCTAGTGCAGTTCCTTTAATCCCAATTTCATGTTCCAGTCTCAGTGGTATCGAATGCAGCACTAAGATCTAACAGAACAAGTATAGAGACCAGCCCATTATCTGAGGCCATGAGAAGATGGTTGGTGACTTTTACCAGTGCTGTTTCTGTACTATAATAAACTCTAAATTCTGACTGAAAGTCTTCATACAAATTATTCCTATAACGGTGGTCACATAATTGTTTTGCAACTACTTTTTCAATTATTTTAGAAATAAAGGGGAGATTAGCTATTGGTCTGTAATTGGCTAAAACACCTGGTTCAAGACAGGGTTTTTTAAGTAGTGGTTTAATTACAGCTACCTTATAGGCCTGTGGTACATAGCCTGCTTCTAAAGATAGATTAATGATATCTAATACGAACGTATCTATTAAGGGTAAAGCTTCCTTGAGCAGTCTAGTTGGAATAGGGTCTAGCAGACAGGTTGTTGGTTTAGATGATTGAAGATCTATGGGTAAAAAGCATTCTAAGAGGGATTGGGACCTTTATTGATTATTCTAGCACTGTTGTATGTGAAGATCTATCTGTAATATTAAGGGGGATGATCTGGTAAATTCTTTCTTTAATAGCTACAATTTTATTCATAAAGAAAGTCATGAGGTCATTGCGGCTCAGAGAGCTTTTTTGTACATTTTTAAATTGTTTTTCCAGGCTAAATGAGATTCTTCTAAATTTCTGGAACGCCACTTCCTTTCTAACTTTTGTGTTGCCTGTTTTAAGTTGCGTGTTTGTAAACTATGCCATGGAGATCACCTATTTTAGTTTACTGCCTTTTTTTCAGAGGGGCAACACTATCGACTATAGAACTTAGTAAGGCTGCAGAATTGTCAACAAGATAATCAACTTGTGCAGAAGTAACATTAAGGTGGCTACTTTCCAATATAAGTCACTTTCCACTGCAGATTTTTAAAATTCAGACTGTTGTGGATCAGCTGCATGTGGCTTTCCTTTTTCTCCCTGTGCTGTCACTCTGCTGCGATACGAGCACACACACAGGCACATGGAGAGAGGGATAGAATTCAGAAAGCAGCATTCACATCATTATACAGTTATACAAATCTGTGCACCAGGTTTCCAAAACATGTCTGAGGTAGAGGAGAAATCCCGTTACGCTTGTGCTGCATTTATACACTGATTTTCTGTAACGAAAGCAGCATTTCACATCATTATGCAGCATTTCACATCATTATACAGTTTGGATAACCAAACCCAGATGACTGAGAATCTTCACCGACATAAACAAGAATGGCGATAAAAGTAGTAGTTTTCTTAACTACACATTCTCCTAAAAATTTTAACTATTTTGTTATTGAAACAGAATTGAAAAGACATGGGTTAATAAGCAAAATTGGAAATAAAAAATGAAAATGATATCCAACCCTAGGTGTCTGTAAACCTCTGCATAACTGATGACTTAGGAGACTGAGAGTAATGTCCACCTACAGCTTAGCATAAGTTTTGAGCACTGAAAGTTCAAATTAATTTTACAGTTTTATAAATATTTTGGCTATTGCAGTCAAGAAGCTGTCACCATGCATAATATTGCACTGTTGAATGTTTACAGTGCATGTCACATAACTACAACATATTCAGTTCGAGTTTTCTTGAGCCCCTTTTTTTGGGTGTCGTACGCTCTGATCCCAAGCCCTTCCTATTTCACAGAAAATCTTTAGTCAGCAGCGATGAATATGAAGCAGTGGGTATTTAGTGTAGCCATGCTACATTTCACAAAGACATTGTCTGTTCACAGAATTTAAGAATGGGCAAGGTGAAAGGTGATTAAAGTATTGGTAGCGGAGAGTGTAGCCAGAGAACACAGGATGGTCGTGTGTAAAATGACTCTTGTGGTTAGGTACTTGGGGTGAGTGCAAGCAGGTTGGAATGGGTGGAGAAAAGTGTCAGGTGTGTTGTGTGATAAGAGTATCAGCAAGAATGAAAGGAAAGGTGTTCAAGACGATGGTGAGACCAGCGATGCCGATTGGCTGAAGAACTGAAGAAAAGACAGGAGGCAGAGCTTGAGGTAGCAGAGCTTAAGATGTTGAGGTTCTCTTTGGGAGTGACAAGGATGAACAGGATCAGGAATGAGGACATCAGAGGGACAGCTCATGTTAGATGTTTTGGAGATAAGAGGCCAGATTGAGGTGGTTTGGACATGTTTAGAGGAGAGAATGTGAATATATTGGTAGAAGGATGCTGAGGTTGGAGCTGCCAGGCAGGAGGTCTAGAGGAAGACCAAAGAGGAGATTTATGGATGTACTGAGAGAGGACATGAAGTTAGTCAGTGTGAGACATGAGGATGCAGAGGACAGGGCTAGATGGAGGCACATGATTCGCTGTGGCGACCCCTGAAAGGGAACAGCTGAAATGAAAAGAAGCAGAAGAAATGCACCAACTGTAAACTGGTCAGTGGGTGGAGTGACATTTCACTGACTTAAACCACTCTGAGTGCACAGTTAAACAGTTTGTCTATGCAATGGAAGATTATCTTTTGTCTACAATGTTTTGTACTTGTTATTGTGACTCAGTTGTATCATGAAATATTATGCTACAATTAATAGCTACAGTTGATACAAATGACAAAATAGTGTTATTATAGTGTTATAATAACTAATATCTCAATTATTATTTATCTGCTAGCAATACATTAAGACCCTCTAATGGGTGGGAGCAGTAAATCATATGTATCATGGGATACTGAGGTGTAGTGACAGTCTTACTCCAATTCTCAGTGCGAGACATGTAATGCTGATACACCAGGGTTATTTCGTTGTCAACTTGGGTTGTTTTTAAGCAAGCTAATCCCTTTCTGCTTTATGTTTTCGGGGTAATTTCTGTGATTGTTACATTCCTGCAGTTGCTCTGCTGAACAGTTAGACATTTTATACTGTAAAAATGCTGGTTCTCTTTACCCCAGATTTGAACACTGTAAACCAGCAAAGAAGGAGGAGCTGCCAACCACTCAGACGCTGCCGCTGCCCTCCGCCTCACTGGCTGGCCCATCAGACTTAGAAGTCAGTGTGGTAACACCTGGCCCAGGGGTGCAAGACTGGGTCAATGCTGCAGAGTTTGTTCCAGGACAGCCATACTGTGGACGGGGTGAGCGACGTTTAGTTTATTAATAGTCACTCTTTAACATTTGGTATGATGGCTTTTTTTTTTTGTTCAATGAAATGGTACAAGTGAATACAGCAATGCAGTATTTTTAGAGTAGTGTAAATGCTAAATGGTCTGCACTTATATACCGCTTTTCTACCTATTGGCACTCAAAGCGCTTTACATTGCTTCTTATTAGGGGAGACTCGCAGGAAGGTAGAGCGGTTGTCCACCAATCTCAGTTGTTCGTTCAATCCCCGGCTCCTCTGGTCACGTCATAGTGTCCTTGAGCAAGACACGGAACCCCAACTTAGTTGCTCCCGGTGAGTGTTGGCCAGCTGCTTAGCAGCTTCCCCACTGGTGTGTGTGTGTGTGTGTGTGTGTGTGTGTGTGTGTGTGTGTGTGTGTGTGTGTGTGTGTGTGTGTGTGTGTGTGTGTGTGAAGCAGTGTAAAGCGCTTTGAGTGCCAATAGGTAGAAAAGCACTACATAAGTGCAGGCCATCTACCATTTATTCACCCATTCGCCGTCACAATCACACACCAATGGGGGAGCTGCTATGCAGCTGGCCAATGCTCACAGGGAGCAACTAAGTTGGCGTTCAGTGTCTTGCTCAAGGACACTTCGACACGTGAGCCGGGGATCAAACCAAAACATGCGGAATGGGTGGACGACCACTCTACCTTCCTGCGCCTGTCGCCCCAGTGTCCATTTATTAAAAATATTAGAAAACTGTTTCTATAATCAAACTGATAAAAACAAGATACCATACCTACTGGAAACACTATTGTTTCATTAGTGTTTTAAACTTTCTCCTATCTTATAGGACTCTACGATATTTTCTCTAGCCTGTGAAATATATTGTAATTAAAAACAGTGCAGGAATTTTCACTGGATGACTTGAATAGCTTTATTTAGAATAAACTGATGATTACTTAGGTTCTGCACGGTCCTTGAATGCATCACTAAAGAAGTAGGAAGAAGATAGCTGGTGGCTGACTGGAGGCTATAGAAACCCACATTGAATAAACAAAGTATTTGCCACTCACATTCAATGTCTTGTGCAGTGTAAATATTAAGCATGCGCGCATGGCAGTATTGATGCTGAATTGAACCTATGGGGTTTTCCCTATTTCTGGTTTTGTCTTCGAACTTCCAGTTACTAGGGCAAGCTATGCTAAACATATTTTAAATATTTTGGACTAGATAAGTTCATGATGTAAATTTATGGGGTTATCGTATGACCCACATCCACTACAGATATCAGATTAAAAATTATAATCTTTCGTGCAAAGTTACATTTTACATTTAAATTTTATTAACTTGGTGCTAATGTTCCCTTCCTGTGTTGGATGGGATGGGACATTAGCTTAACCTTTATATGGTGACTAATGGCAAAAACACTGAACTTACCTATTGTTAATAAATTTGTTAGTTATAGAATTTAACTTAGTGTTGATAAATAATTAAGATGTTTTTGGGACCTGGTGGATCAGTGGTAGAGAATTGGTTTGGGATGCTTAAGGCCGCAGGTTTGAATCCCCCCCCCCACTAGGTGTGGCCCCCTCCCCGTCCCGAGCCCAGATAAAATGGGAGTGTTGTGATAGGAAGGGCATCTTGCATTTAAAAACTCACGCCAAATCAAATCACGTTCCGCTGTTGTGACCCCTGAAGGGACAAGCCAAAATCCGTTAGCTTAGCTGGTCTGAAAACCGCTTAATAAATCAAAGTAAAACTTTTTCCCAAATACGTAATATGTATATTTATAAAATATAAAATGAATGGACATGATGCAGAGAAGGAAGGTGGACATACTGTGTGTCCAGGAGACCAGGTGGAAAGGTAGCAAGGCTAGAAGCTTAGGAGCAGGGTTCAAGTTGTTCTACCATGGGTCAGATAGGAAGAGAAATGGAGTAGGAGTTATCCTGAAAGAGGAGTTGGTGAGGAATGTTCTAGAGGTGAAAAGAGTATCAGACAGGTTGATGAGTCTGAAGCTGGAAATTGAAGGGGTGATGTTCAATGTTGTGAGTGGTTATGCCCCACAGGTAGGATGTGAGTTAGAATAGAAGGAGAAATTCTGGAGTGAGTTAGATGAAGTGATGCAGAGCATCCCCACAGGTGAGACAGTGATCATTGGTGCAGATTTCAATGGGCATGTAGGTGAAGGGAACAGAGGTGATGAGACTGTGATGGGCAGGTTTGGTCTTCAGGACAGGAACGCAGAAGGTCAGATGGTGGTTGACTTTGCAAAGAGGATGGAAATGGCTGTAGTGAACACTTTTCTTCCAGAAGAGGCAGGAACATAGGGTGACGTATAAGAGCAGAGGTAGAAGCACTCAGGTGGACTACATCTTGTGTAGACGTTGTAATTTGAAAGAGATCAGTGACTGTAAAGCATTGGTAGGGGAGAGTGTAGCCAGACAACACAGGATGGTGGTGTGTAAAATGATGCTGGTGGTGAGGAAGATGAAGAGGACAAAGGCAGAGCAGAGGAGGAACTGGTGGAAGTTGAAAAAGGAAGAATGTCGCGTAGTTTTCAGGAAGGAGCTGAGACAGACTCTGGGTGGTTTGGAGGTGCTTCCAGATGACTGGACCACTACAGCTAATTTGATCAGGGAGACAGGTAGGAGGGTAATTGGTGTGTCATCTGGAAAGAGGAAAGTGGACAAGGAGACTTGGTGGTGGAACAAGGAAGTTCAGGAGTGTATACAGGGAAAGAGGTTAGCTAAGAAGAAGTGGGACACTGAGAGGACTGAAGAGAGTAGACAGGAGTACAGGGAGATGCAGCGTAAGGTGAAGGTAGCAAAGAGCATATGAGGACTTGTATGCTAGGTTGGACACTAAAGAGGGAGAGGTGGATTTATACAGGTTGGCCAGACAAAGAGATAGAGATGGGAAGGATGTGCAGCAGGTTAGTGTGATTAAAGATAAGGATGGAAATGTATTGACAGGTGCCAGAAGTGTGATGGGAACATGGAAGGAGTACTTTGAAGAGTTGATGAATGAGGAAAATGAAAGGGAACGAAGAGGTGACTGGTGTGGAGCAGGAAGTAGCAAAGATTAGTAAGACTGAAGTGAGGAGGACGTTGAAGAGGATGAAGAGTGGAAAGGCAGTTGGTCCTGATGACATACCTGTGGAGGTATGGAAGTGTCTAGGAGAGGTGGCAGTAGAGTTTCTGACTAGTTTGTTTAACAAGATCTTGGAGCGTGAGAGGATGCCCGAGGAATGGATGAGAAGTGTACTGGTGCCCATTTTTAAGAACAAGGGAGATGTGCAGAGCTGTGGCAACTACAGAGGAATAAAGCTGATGAGCCAAACAATGAAGTTGTGGGAAAGAGTAGTGGAAGCTAGGCTAAGGGCAGAGGTGAGCATTTGTGAGCAGCAATATGGTTTCATGCCTAGAAAGAGTACAACAGATGCAGTATTTGCTTTGAGGATGCTGATGGAGAAGTACAGAGAAGGTCATAGGGAGTTGCATTGTGTCTTCGTAGATTTAGAGAAAGCGTATGACAGGGTGCCGAGAGAGGAACTGTGGTATTGTATGAGGAAGTCTGGAGCGGCAGAGAAGTATGTTAGAGTGGTACAGGACATGTATGAGAGCTGTAAGACTGTGGTGAGGTTTGCTGTAGGTGTGACAGAGGGGTTCAAGGTGGAGGTGGGTCTGCATCAAGGATTGGCTCTGAGCCCCTTCTTTTATGCTCTGGTGATGTACAGGCTGACAGATGAGGTTAGACAGGAATCTCCATGGACTATGATGTTTGCAGATGACATTGTGATTTGTAGTGAGAGCAGGGAGCAGGTAGAGGAAAATCTAGAGAGGTGGAGGTCTGCTCTGGAAAACAGAGGAATGAAGCTTAGCCGCAGCAAGACAGAATACATGTGTGTCAATGAGAGGGACCCAGGGGGAACGGTGAGGTTACAGGGAGCAGAGGTGAAGAAGGTGCAGGACTTTAAGTACTTAGGGTCAACGGTTCAGAGCAACGGAGAGTGTGGAAAAGAGATGAAGAGGCGAGTGCAGGCAGGTTGGAACGGGTGGAGAAAAGTGTCAGGTGTGTTGTGTGACAAAAGAGTATCAGCAAGAATGAAAGGAAAGGTGTTCAAGACGGTGGTGAGACCAGCGATGTTGTTCGGCTTAGAGACAGTGGCACTGAAGAAAAGACAGGAGGCAGAGCTTAAGATGTTGAGTTTCTCTTTGGGAGTGACGAGAATGGACAGGATCAGGAATGAGTACATCAGAGGGACAGCTCATGTTAGATGTTTCGGAGATAAAGTCAGAGAGGCCAGATTGAGGTGGTTTTGATATGTTCAGAGAAGAAATTGTGAATATATCGGTAGAAGGATGCTGAGGTTGGAGCTGCCAGGCAGGAGGTCTAGAGGAAGACCAAAGAGGAGATTTATGGATGTAGTGAAGGAGGACATGAAGTTAGTTGGTGTGAGTGAAGAGGATGCAGAGGACAGGGTTAGATGGAGGCACATGATTCGCTGTGGTGAACCCTGAAAGGGAACAGCCAAAAGGAAAAGAAGAAGAAGAAAGAAGATATTTATAAAATATCAAATATAATTTTATTAATTAGTTGGATTAATTAGAAAAATGTGTTTCTTTGAGAGTAAGCCCTTGTTATAAAAACATATTGTATAATAACTAACCCAACATTGAATGTTTAGTATAAGAAGGAAATTGCAACATGTTTTGATACGGTTATGATCACCCCCTTAGACAATTTCTCATAATTGCATGGTGGTGTTAACACATTTAAAATGACCTATATATATATCATAACGACTGTTCTAACATGCACCCTTTATGGGCAGACATGCAAGTGTCCCACAAGACCATTTATTCTTCTAGCACTTTGCTTATGCTATGCTTCCTGCATAGACTCTAACAATCACAGATTCAACATGTCGAACAAGCTGAAAAGCCACTGACTCAAGTCTAACTAGTGCTGACAGATGCTCCCTGACAGCCCAGTGCTGGCTGACAGACAAGTAGATGAGTCCTGGCCCCAACATCTTACCTGCAATTTTATTATTATTTATAATTTTTTTTGTTTTTTCCTGTGAGTTCAGGGTCACCACTACGGATCATTTGTCACCATGTTGATTTGGCACAGTTTTTATGCCTGATGCCCTTCCTGACGCATCCTTCCTCAATTTCTACTGGACTTGGGGCGAGCACTTGCACAGCTGGGAATGGGAATGGGAACGGGCTTTTAGGGGGTTCAGTGTCTTGATCGGGGACACCTTAGCATGTGATCAGGAGGAGGGGGGCACGAACCTCCGACCCTACGGTCGGTAGGCGGCAACTCTACCGACTGGCTCTACCTGCCAACTGAGCCACTACCTCAACAACTTACCTGCATGTACCTATGAAAATCAAACATTACAGAAACAACTGTATCACGTTATCTTTTTCTGCATCTTCAATCTTAATAAGTTAGAGAGAGAGAAAGCTTAGCTAATCAGAACACTGCATGCAGCTCTACAATGAAATAACTGTGGTTCTATATTAGTACTACTCAAACATTCATGGGTCAACATTACAGTGTGCACCACAGCAGAGTAAAAGATAGATTGCAATAAACACTTAAACTTATGGCTTCACTTTAGAAATAGACAAGACAGAGTGCACAGTAAGCAAATTAGCTGAAAGTCCAGTTTCACTTCAAATCTGACTAAAAATTTAAAGTAGTACAGCATTGAACTGAAATGTAGTCCGCCACCCTAGATGGTTATGGTTGGGACAAGTCTAGATTCAGGTTCATGTAAGGGGGAACACATCTTGCTGGGGGAACACAATGCGACACTAACGGCTCCCCATCCACAATGATCCATGCATTGTTTTGCACTTCACATGTAAGGGCAAATAAAACAAAGGCGCCTACTGCAAAATCCAGCTCCTAAGTCACAACTTTCCCCCTGTGACAACACTTCCTATGATTCAGAGATTTCACCCTTATGTACCCTTTACGCGTGTGTTTTGGAATCCATCATCATCATTTTCACCTTTTTCCGGGAAGAGATTTGCGTGTTACTTCAACCTATGGTCTGGAGAGCTTGACAATAACACTTGCTCAGGGGCAAGTAAACTTGTTCAGGCAAGTGAAATGTGTCATGCAAGTGGAAAAAATCATATGATGGTCTGCAGTGTCCCAAACATTGATTTTTATTTTGCCCATTCTCAAATTGGTTAAGCCGTATTTCATTGTAGTGCCACAAGCAGTGTATTCGATCTTAAAGTTCCCTAAATCTCTGATTTCAGATAAGGCAGAGAACATGAGGCATTAATAATGTGGGTCTGTGCTACAGACGAAGTCTTAAACCAGTTTAAATGTTACTTAAATTAACCTTCTGAATAATTATCGTGTGGTAAATTATCTGTGTTGGTAACAAAGTATAGGACATGCATGGACTAGCATCACATTTTGCTGATCATGCTGTACTGATCGATACTATTTCTTGTTAAAACAAACCCATTATTTAAACCTCTGCCCTCTGAAAGGCCAACCTCTGCTGCAGCTAAACGACACTGCCTGGGGTTTTTACTTAAGTTCGCTAATTTATATGAAACTACGTTAACTGCGGTTAATATTAATGAGTAGTAAGCAGATCTTTTTTTTTTCTTTTTTTTTGTGACTTTAAGTAAAAACAGTGTACTACAACAAAGAGATTTTAAATGTTAAGAATAAACTAACTAGTAAATTAAAACACTCACGAGTTTAATGTGAGACTCGATGAACTAAGCACAGCAGTTCTCTCAAGTGTGATCTGTCAACTTTACCAAATCTCAAAAGTTCACAATCAGCAAAGTCTGGGATATTCACAATTTTAGCAAATGACTAAAAATCTTATGACTTTTAAAACTTCACTATTGTATAAGCCAGTGGGAGTTTTCTTTGTTTGCTTTGCTTTTGTTTATCCTGCGGTCACGCTGTCTTGAAAGGTTAGGTAAATTAAGAAGTGTGTGTATTGATGACCTCATCAATGACATCAAATAACTCCCTTAAAGTTTTGCCTAAACAGTTTCCAACAAAGCGATATTTGGATTTTGGCAATTTTTTTTAGCAACGGACAGACGTGGGCAAAAAGGTAGTAGTGGTAAGTTGTGCATGTAGCCGTGGAGGTACATCCTTTCCTTACCGTATTCGGTGGAATTATTACATTATCAGCTCAGTTGTGAAACATGTAATTCAATGTCAGGTGTTTTATCATACAACAACTTCTGGAGTTGATAATTGTTGGACCAGCAGACAGGAGTAAGCCTGCCTTTATTATGAAGTAACCTATTTTAATATGAGAATTTAGTTTCCTGTTTAATTTTCTCTTTTAATTGACAATGTCATTGTGGACTCCTTTTGATCCCCGGCTCCTCCGGTAACATGTTAAAGTGTCCTTAAGCAAGACACTGAACCCCAACTTAGTTGCTCCCTGCGAGTGTTGGCCAGCTTCATAGAAGCTCCCCCATTGGTGTGTGATTGTGAGTGTGAATAAGAAGCAAAGGTCCCTTACTCTCACAGATGTTATGTTAGTGTTTTAAGCTACAAACCATAATATTTGTGTATCAGGCTTCAGTATTTGGATCAATTAGTTTTGTTAAAAATTAGGAGGATACACTATTTTGTATTTCATGCTGATATAGATGGGAATTGGAACTAATAAAATTCATTACCCATCCCTAATGAGGACCACAAACTTTAAAGTAAATTACATCTGAATAGCATCAAACAAAACAAAATCCTCTTGGAGTGGCCCTTTCTTAGACAAGACTTGCTGTGGACTGACATTAAAGCCGCTTCAAGAACACGGTATTTGTACCACCATGAAGAAAGCGATCATTGCAGAGTTCAGATACTTTTACTTGCCATCTGTGAACATGAAAAGTTTAAGTCTTGTCATTAACAATGTAAATATTAGTGAAAAGGTTTTTCTTTTAATGATTGGCTGTTTGTGTTCAGCTGAGCCAGTGAAGGTGGAGAGCTCTGTCCCTCTCATTGAGGAGGTTGAAAATGACACAGCGCTGGAGAACAAAGAGTTAAGGAAGCAGCTCTGTCCGTACGCTGCTGTTGGAGAGTGCCGATATGGAATCAACTGTGCCTATCTCCACGGCGATGTGTGTGACATGTGCGGCCTCCAGGTTCTCCATCCCACTGACAACAACCAACGCTCAGAGCACACTAAGGTAAAGTAACAGAAATATTAATCCTGCATTAACAATGGTGGGGTGTGCATTCACTGTCACCACTGTCACACAGTTCCTTTACTACTCAGAGAACGCATCCATTACTTTGGAACTTTGTGAAATTTGCCCAGCACCTTTCAGCTGTTGTTATGGAAAGCAGTGCTGCAACACAGACGAGCTAAAACAGAATGCAAGCCTTCTAGAATCCACATATTAATTACATTATGCACTTAGTTACTTTAGAGAATATTGACACCACTTTACCTTTTTTGTACTTTATTGTAGTTTTGGGCATTATATCAAATAATGCAATTATTAATTTTTTTCTTTTTGAAGGTTTTTTAAAAATTGCTACTGTCCCCTGAACACAGCCTAAGAAATTAACCCAATCTTGTCATTTAGGAGGTTATTTAAGCATCTGAGGATCCCAAATTATTGAATTAAACATGGAGGAAATGTATTTTTGTTGGTTTAACTATCGCCCTCTCTTAGGCATGCATTGAGGCCCATGAGAAAGACATGGAGATTTCTTTTGCGATCCAACGCAGCAAGGACATGATGTGCGGTGTGTGTATGGAGGTGGTGTTTGAGAAAGCCAACCCAAGCGAGCGTCGCTTTGGCATCCTCTCCAACTGCAGCCACTGCTACTGTCTAAAGTGCATTCGCAAGTGGAGGAGTGCTAAGCAGTTTGAAAGCAAAATCATAAAGTGAGTCACTTCTACATTACTACCTTCTGCTTTATTTGTTAGGAGACAAACAGCTGTCTTTGTCTCATCAGTGGAATGTAGGTTCCTTCATTAGGCTAAATGGTACATTTGTATAGCTGTCTGGGGATTGTTGTTTAGCAACAAATTTTTCTAACCACCACCTCCCAACCCCCCCACTGCACCACCTTCGATCTAGGGTTTATACTGTTTATTAGGTTGTGTAGTCTAAAGTGTCTTCTATGGCTTTGTCACATAAGTTATCACTGGTATATCAAGACACAAAAATACATTTTCATTGAAGTTTGATGTGGAAAATTCTATCCATTAATAAACACCAAAAAACCCCTTTTATAGCCCTGTTCAATATTTTATGTAGCAAACAATTTATGAAATGTTTAAAGACTTACTAGTATTTATTGAGTCTGAGTCTAAAATACTACAACTAATGACCAAACAAGTGGGAGTGTAAAGGTATTTAATGCTAGTTGACAGAAAGCGAAAGAAGTTATATTGTTAGCATTGAGCACCTTGTTAGCTCAGCTGTAGTGAGCTGAGATATTAACTTTTAAAATGTAGTAATCCTCAGGCCCTAGATTAATAACCATTAAGTACTATTTACTTGTTTTTATATTTTTGTTCATTTTTATTTCCTGTTTTAAAGAGACAGTTGTCTAAAATGTCTATATACATCAAATTGCAGAGATAGTAAGCTTATTTCCAGCTTGTGTAGAAGAGGGCAGACAGGATCAAAGTCCTAATGAGCATTCGATCGATATAGAATTAAGGTCATAGACTGCAAGAGAAATGCATAATGTGAGATATATTCCATACATAATTGGGTTTATTGAGTTATGGTCAGTCTTACTTATAACACCTGAGGCCAACAAACTCATTAAGTTTCCATGTAAACTTTTCTAAATCATGAGTTTGAATTCAGTTCAATTCAACTTTCATTGAAGTCTGTATTTAAGATTGTATTTAAATACTTAAATAATTAATCTGCAGTTCTAAATAAACCCCACAGACTTTCTGATCATCATTACACCATCTCAAAATCAAAACCGGAATCATTGCTGTAGGCCAACACATAGCTGAACAAGTTTTTTTCTGATTAAAAACAATATGGCCACTACTCTGCAAAGCAATATTGCACCCTCATTCATTCAAGAACTAATACATTTCTAGTCTACTTAACAGTACCCAGCTACTATGTTATTGTTTTTCTGACCTCTGATTTGTTTATTTATTTGTTTGTTTGTTTGTTTTGTCCTGCAGGTCATGCCCAGAGTGTCGAATCACATCCAACTTTGTCATCCCAAGTGAATACTGGGTGGAAGACAAGGATGATAAGCAGAAACTCATTCAGAAATACAAAGATGGCATGGGGTACACAGACCATTTCCATTAAATTGGGACTAAAGAGGAATCACATGATACACTCACTATAAAGCTAAAAAAAAAAAACAATAGCTGTTTCAGTGCTGGACAGATACCTGATCTCTGCCAACTGCTTTGTATTTGCTATGGGAAACAGCAATTCAGGAAAAAAAGGGACACAGTCTACTAGACTTTCAATTAAATTATTATAGAGCTAAATCAGGAACATAAATCATCACAAGACACTTTACAGTGTCAGGACCTTACACAATTAAAGATGAGCCTAGCAAATCTCTTTTGAGTGAGCAGTAAACAACAGTAGAAAAGAAAATCTACTTTTCGGGAAAGATGCCTCAGACAGAACCAGGGTCAGGGTGAGTGACCATCTACATTCATTGGTTGGGGTAAGTGGAAAGGGGAGAGAAAAAAGAGGAGAAGAAGAAGAACAACAAGAAGCACCAAACAAAACATTGGGCAGGTTACTAAGCTCAGCAACTGCACATAGGAAACACACTTCTGCAGGATACCCAGCATTACAGCAAGGTACAGAGAGACAGAAGCATGACTATTGGAGTAAAAGGACACACAGTTAATGCCATGTAATGGAGACATGTAAACGCGAGAGGACCTCCTATTCTTTCACTGGAAATAGACCTATAGAGATCTGGTGCAGACCTTATTTTCTAAAGTGTTGGATGAAATTAGTTTTATTTGAATAATGAAAAGGTCACTCAGCTTTTTGATTAGTGTAGTTTGATGTCTCTGGAGTGTTTTGTGCTGAGTTTTGAGACAGTCCAACTTGATGCGTGTATTGTCTGGTTTCAGGAGTAAACCATGTCGATATTTTGATGAGGGTCGTGGAACATGCCCTTTTGGCTCAAATTGCTTTTACAAGCATGCCTTTCCCGATGGACGGCTGGAGGAAGCTCAACCCCCACGAAGACAGACCGGATCCAACAGTAGAAGCCGGGTAACCATTCATAATTAAATACTGTCACCAACAACTAGTCAGTACCTAAGGAAGGGAAAACGTTAGTGTTACTGAGACTGTCACAGTGCAGTTTGCATAGTAAAGAGCGCCAGATTTTCCCATCATTCAGTGAATTAGTTGTTTGCACCACAAGATCACTCAAAACATCAGACAGCCACACCAAAAACGATACAACATAGCAAAACATATCAAGTTTGCATCTCCATCGAGATTGTCGAGATTGAGTGTTGACCAGCTGCATAGCACCTCCCCGTGTGTGTGTGTGTGTGTGTGTGTGTGTGTGTGTGTGTGAGATTGTGAGCGCGAATGGGTGAATAAGAAGCAGCGTAAAGTGTTTTGAGTTCCAATAGGCTATATAAGTGCAGACCATTTACATCACCCTTTTGTATCACCACAAGCTCATTTAAAACCTTGACCTTGGTAATACCAAAAAAGTATTAGGCAACAGATACTATCCAAACCTTTTGCCTGATGGAAAAGCACAAACGGCGAGTACAGTCAATTTGAGCTGGTGGCGCTAATAAACCACATCTCTGCTTCATCTTTGGAAGTAACAACATTAATGCCTCCTCCTTAACTGTGGCATCCCCTACTGGTGTTAAAAAGTAAAAGGTGTTATAATAGACAATGTCACCTGGAAAATAGAAACTCCTTTAAAAAGATGATGTACAGTAATCTTAAAGTATGATGTTGCTTAAAACGTTCTGTTTGTGTTAGGATTAGAGACAACTTTATAATAACTTTACTAATAACTTGTACTTTAGTACAACCTTAACTTCAACCTGAATTCTCGAAAATAATGTCTGAATCTCATCAAGACTCAATATACAGTGGCTTTAGGAAGCCTTCAGCCAATACACTTTCTTGCACATTTTGTGCTGTAGAATGAATTTAAAACGAGCATTCAGACCATTAATTCAGTTTTTTAAAGCCCCTTTGTAGCTTTTGATCTTTTGGGGGGAGTCTGTGAGATGTTTACCCTTCTAGTAGGTTATCTCATATTTGCAGATAATCTCTTTAGCTCTACTAGTGTGACTGTAAGATTCTTGGTCACATCCCTCGAGGGCCAACTCCAGTAGGTGGTTCCATACTTCTTCCAATTTACAATTGCCATGACATCTATGCTCTTGGAAACATTCAGATCTTTAGAAAGGATTTGTACACTTGTCCTGATTTGTGGCTCACCACAATCTGTTATTGTGAAGGTCTACAGGGAGTCGTTCGGACATTAAGTTTTAGTTTTCACACTGCATATAAGGACAAATTGTGAGATACAAGTATGTGCCTTTCTAAAGGTTGTCGTTAGATTCATTTAAAGAAACAAAAATTAAACGGAAGGATTTACCACACAAGGTCTGATTTTTATTTATTTTATTTTTTAAATGAATTATTTCAGTTTTAAGTTTGAAAACATGTTTTAAAACTTTGTACTGGAACTGTCATGGGTTGTTGGGATTGAATTGAAAAATTATATCTACAATATACAGTGTCCAGAAGGTGAAGGGGTAAAGCTACTAGTGTCACAGGATGACTGTTGAGTTGCATCACAAACTTTGTTTTGATATTTCAGCTGCTTTTTCTTTTGCTTCCATGCATAGACCAGGCTTTTTTTAAGCTCCAGGACTTGACCTGCTATGTCAGTGTTACTTACTTCCCCCATAATCTCTACACATATTTGAGACAAAAACTCTATTCCTTCTCCTCAGAACTCAAGGCGAACGCCGCTATGGGACATCTTTGATGAGAGGGAAAGCACTGATTCCTTTGACAACGAGGATGATGAGATGGTGACCTTTGAACTGAGCGAGATGCTACTCATGCTGCTTGCTGCAGGAACTGATGATGAGGTGACAGATTCAGAGGATGAATGGGACTTGTTTCATGAGGAGCTGGATGATTTTTATGAGATTTACCTATAGCACCCCCACCCACTAACCTCCCCACCCCCCATGTATACTAAACACTAGAATGGACTGTCTTGTGTGAGTGATGGACAGTAGCTTTTTCTCCCCATCTTGTGTATTGTGGCAGTGCCTTTAAGCAGGCCATTAATAAATGAACTTACAGAAGATTTAAAAAGGAAAAAAAATCCAACAAGTCAGTGGGGCTTGTTAAACATTTTCTAGACATCTATTCTTGTGAGTCTGTTTTGTGGAGTTCATGTTAAAAGAAAAATAACAAAATGAAAAAAGAATTCAATATAAAATTTAACAAATTATAACTTTCTTCAAATATTGCTAATAAAATTGTCAAGTTTATTTGTGGGTGTGGGTTTGACTTGTTTATCATCTACCCAGGTATGTACATATTTGGAGAACCTGCAGATGCACTCAAACTTACTCAGCACTATTTACTGTAATTGTGATGGGCATGTTGTTAAATTTTACATACACTTTCTGAAGGCCGGAACTTCCTTTTTTTTTTTTTTTTTTTGTCGTTCCTTTATTAAAGCTGCTGTTGAGCAAATATATGTGCTGATGTTTAATAAATTTCCCATAGTCATTATCTTGTTGGACTGACAAGTATTTGCTGTCTTCCCTAGTATTGTGTACTTTTTTCAGCTTTTATTTATGCATTTAGATTTTTATGGAATGCAGACTGTCAGTCCTGTAGGCTTTGTGTCTGTGTGAAGCACAGTGATCACTAGTCCTGATCCTTGATATCCTACTGTATGTTTCTCAAACATTTCAGTCACTGAGCAGCTTATACAATCAGTGGGGGGTAAAATGATGAAAATACAAACATACCAGATGGTAGGCAGTCAGCAGTAATGCTTGTTTACTTTGACTAATTCTTTTTTTCTTTATAAAGATGCTAAAAGCTTTTCAGTGATGTCATTTAAAATGGCATTTGTTTCTGTCCAAGATGAGTCAAGATTTTACTGCGTTACAGAGATGGTGATTGCATATGGCAGGTCTTGGATCAGAGCTAGGGATAAACTTTGGCTGAATGTATAGAGAATCCCGGCACCCCCAACTCTAAAGTGTTTGTCACGGACAGACACCTGTAAAGTACTGTGGGAAAACCTTTGGCTGAAGAATTCTTTATTTCTGCAGTCAAGGTGAAATGTATGGTCCATGTGATTGATACTTTTGAGTCAAAAAGGAACTGGCTTCACACATCACCAAGCTGCTACATCACTTAAAGATGGAGGGCATCATTTCAATTCATTTCCCTTGCACTATCCTGAATCTCAGCATCCAAAACTCTACCTGTGGTACCAAATGGCAAGTCCTTTCTCAGAATCAGGCGACACTTAGGATTAGAAATTCCTCAGCAGGCTTAGTGTCAAGAATCATGCCACTGAGACTTTTAAAGTTCTACAATACACCTTTGCTGCTGAAATGCTCATCTGACTCCAAATAGCTGGTCTCAACATGTTAAACTCCCTTGGAATGCATATGTTTATACAGAAATGTGTGTTTTCTATGTTCCACAGCCGTCCATCTTAACTTGAAATTAAAGTTTATCAATAAATCACTCACTGTCTTGTGTTGTGCTTATGCTGTTTTAACTTTCTGAGACTGGTTCGATACTTTACTATAACTGTATATCCTTTATTGGTTCTTTCTCTGTACCTTTTCTCAAACTGAAAACTCTTAAACACTCCGGCATTAAATTCTAGAGTGACACCACATGCTGCAATACATATTGGATTTGACATAGGCAGGAGTCATTTGGTTGACTGAGAATCGTGGCTTCGTCAACAAGTTAAATATGATGCCAACATTCATTAACAAAAATCAGTAAAGCAAACCTCATGGTAAATCAGTACGCTCTTCACCATATCACCAAATCTGAAAATAAGAGTTATTTGAGAGGTAATTAAACCCAGCAGCAAACCTTGTCTTGGTGATGTCACTGTCTACGATCTGTTTTCAGTATTCTGACATTTTAAAATCCCCTGCTGTAGAGGAAATATTCTCTAATATCTTACACATCAGTCATTCAAAAATGTCTTTTAATGTTTAACTTCCTGCAGCCTGAATCTTTAACATGTAGCTGGCCACATAATAACTAAGGTAAACTAATAGTACAATAATGAATGGTACCTTAACCTATGGTGGTTCCTGTCCTTATTAAGGTTTATTTCAAATTATCACCATAATTTAACTTTTAGTTAAAACCTTGTTCCATATTTTCCAAGTGTTCTCTCATGTGCCTAAGTTAAAATGAACATTCAATTAAGGTAAATCTTGACTAATGAGTAACAAAATGCGTTGTCTCCCTCATTATCATCAGGTGTTAATGTTATGTAACAGTGGAATAGCATCAAAGAAATAAGGTTTTCACTCATCATTGTCAGCTTGCACATCTTTACAAGGTACTCGATACTTAAAGAAACAGAATGAAGGCATGACACTGAGCTAATGATACTGTAACTGATGCATGCATTCTGTGTTGTGAGGTAGCTGAAGGATTGGGAGACGATAATGGGCCTGTTCCTTTTTTACTGGCACCTGGTTAAAATTTGCACAAATCATCTGCTGTATATGTGTGAGAGCTGCAATACAGACCGCACAATAGAACAATCCTTCAAGAAAGTTGGAATCTAAATGGTTGCCAAGAGAAACTATGGTCCCTCAGTACCTCTGTGTTGAACCTTTAAATACACTATGGACAACGTGTGAGTGCATCAGGCCTGACACCGGGAAAAAGCTACAACTGTGTGAGAGGCGCAGGTTTAAGGTAACAGAGAAACAGAAAATCACCGGGCTGTCCTGCCGAATAAACCACTAACCAGTGTCACACCTCAACAATACTTTAGCAGAATGATGAACTGCTGCCTGCTGGACACGGATCGGAGCAGCTGCAGTCCATTCCATCCGGCCAATCCGTGCCTTTCTTTGCGCTTCTCTCCGTCTCTCCACCTTTAAGAGCATCAGGAAGAAATAAAAGAGGAGGAAGGGAGGTGACCGCACCAATACAATGGTCTCTGAAAGTGGCAACGACAATCCGAAGGCCGACTATCTCCGATCCGAGGCGAGCGACTGCACAGACTCCCCCGTCTCATCTTCTCCGGAAGCTGGGCAGCTGAGCACGCGGCGAGACACCCAGACGACCAGCGGCAGCATCATCCCAGAGGAGAGCGGCAGCATCCAGCCTCTGGTCTCCTCAGCAGCGAACGCCGCCTCCATCATGACATCGGGGGAGTTCATGCAGACCGCTCCGCTGCTGGCGCACAAATCCAAGAGGAGCCTATTGTACAAGGTGCTCTGCTTTCTCCTCCTCATCTTCCAGGGCGGCATCCTGGACTTCTACCTCATCATCTTTACCGACCTGTACTGGTGCTCATGGATAGCCACGGACTTGGTGGTCATCTCGGGCTGGGGGATTTTCTTCATGAAGAACGCGCGGAGCAAGCGGGAGCGGGCCTGCGGCTTCCACCAGAAGAGCTCCATCTTCGGCTGCAACCTCGGGGAGTTCACTTACGCATACCTGGCCTGGCTCATCTATGTGATCGCCTGCACCCCAAAGCTGGTGCTGGTCCTGGAGACCTCCATCCTGGACCTGATCGCGCTCAAGGTCCCGTGCGGTGTGACTGGCTTCAAAATCATCATGCTGCTTTCCGCGCCGCTGCTTTTCTGCCTTCTCAACTCCATCACTGAAGATCTGAACGGGGCGACGCGGCACCACTCCCAGAGCTGCTTCATGACGACCTGCCTGGACCTGCTGGACAGTTTCACGCTGGTGGAAATGCTGCTACGGAACGAGATCCCCACCGTCTACCTAAAGTACACCGTCATCTCGGTGTATTTCTTGGCCCTGGCAGTGCCGGTGATCTGGCTCTACGAGCTGACGGCGTCGGAGCTGCGTCTGCGGTGGCTGTGGGCCCGCTTCTCCACGGGCCTGTTGGTCAACGCCCCTCTGCTCATGGTCAGGTGTTTCCAGGTGTACGTCTACAAGATGCCGGTGTCGGTGTTTATGTTCAAAAACATCTTCTTCTTGGTGTGTAAGCTTTTGGAGCTGGTGGAGCAGTGCGTGGCGGTGCGGGGAGTGCGGAAGCTGGCCGGCGGCAGCAACCCGGCCCAGTTCTCCCACTGCGTATCAGAAAACGACATGTGTCCGCATGGATACGTCAACACCCTGGCAGTCACCCAGTCCTAGAGCCCGGGCTCAGTTCGTCTGTGGAAGGTGAACAAGTCTGGTGCGTTTCAGACACAGCTGGAAACTGGAAAATCCCTGTTAGGTCTGAGGTCCAAGCTCGTCCTCTAACTTTGATACTCTCCCACTAGAGCAGGGGGGAAAGTCAACTTAAACTGCAGAGTCAATCAAACTAAATATCCATATCCAGTCTCCTTAAAGCCAAACTGCAGGCTACACTGAGATTGTTATATCTAAGACTGCAGAGTTCATACAGAGGCAAATCTGGATTAATGGTGTGGGCCACAGTTGAACCCCAATTTAGTTTGGTTATAATGGGATTAATCATGAATGTATTCATTATGAAATGTCAAAAAGAGTTAAACAAACACATTTTCATCAACATATTTAATGCACGCATCATACACTTCTTGACCGTCTTTGTTGTTTCCAACTTAACCCTAAACCTGACATTACAATGTTTATCAAAAGTAACAAAAATGGTCAAGGAGAAAGTAAGAAGAGACAAACTAAGTGTATGTCTCTCTGAGTAAATATTCGCAGTAGGTAAACTAGATACTGATGCTGAACTGATCCGTAACAACAAATGTATGACTGTGTCTCCACAGAGCAGTAAACGTGTTGGGCCTCAGTGGGAACAAGGCAGAAGTTTTTGAGAAAATGTACTAAGATTTGACACATTCCATCAAAAACTTGTGCATGGTCGCATTCTGCAAGAACTGAGATTTGTCAGTTTATAAACTGAGCAAACAATTTTTCTATATGATGTAAAACGCAACTATGAAGCAATATAGAAAACTGAGAAGTGTTACATTATCACAATATTACATTATTAAATTAAACGTGATTTCTTTTGAATCAGAATCTCTGCTCAGACTAACTACGGCACCATCGAGAACTTGACCAGCTGCAGGGCCCATCTAACACAGAGGCATATTGTAGAATTAAGCTGTGTAGCAGGTAGTTGCAGCTGGATATTGATTTTATATAGGAAATGACTGGGCACAAATTCAGGAGCTGCCCTAGAGTTGTTTATTACCAAACAACTTATTAATGAATTAATTAACCACTAAGTAATTTCCACATACTGTATATGACCTGAGGCCTCTTGTGGCCCCTGAGGGTCTGCAGACCAGAGGTAGGCCCCTGCTTGTCCAACTAACAATCTTAATGCAGCTGTGGTGGACTTAACTTCTTGTGACGTCAGATTAGTGCATCTCTGAAACCTTGGATCTGACCAACTTTTCTGAGGTTGTTACTCATATTTCTGACCTTGAAGCAGAAGACAGTTTAGATCATAGAGGAGTGGATTTTCCAATTTTTGGACATGCCTGGAACACACCAGCCTGCACCAGCCTTACAATGCTCTCTTTTCAGCAGGTCAGTCAACAGGTGCTACAGTCAAACCGATACCACAACAGCCTACAACAAACTGCAGTGCTGTGTGTGTTAAAGTCTGTGACTTTTAGAGGGTGGAGAAACATCAGCTGAACTGTGTGTAGTGTCAAAGAATCTGGACCACTTCTGTACATTAGTGCTTTGTGTTGATGAAAGTCTTGCCTGTCTGGTCTGTGCCAGTTGTTCAGGCTGTGTGTGGTACTAACAGTAGTGCGTATCTGTGTGTAGGGTAATGACATGCATAAAAATCCAACAGTGCCATGACAGAAAACCAGTTTTCTACAGCCCTTATTAATAGGACAGCTGGTCAGCAGGAATTTCTTTGGGATCACTGGCTCTGTTACTTTTATTACTGCTTTCCCGGTTTGGACTCCAAAAACGTGAAACCTTAACCATCCCTGCCTCCTGTTGACTTTGTCATTTTTAAAGCTTTTATTGTAGTGAAACTTAATGCATTTTAGTCAAACTCAAAGTTTCACATTCACTTATGTGCTCAAGCTCAACAGACTGAAAACGTGTTTCAGTTTTAACACACGTGTGAATCAGCTCTGGGAGAGTAAATATTTAGTACTTAATGGAAAGAGAAGAGAAGATGAAAAATATTTTCAGTATGACCATCTATTACAAAGCCAAGTTCTTTATGAGATACAAAGTCAGCGTCATTATCATGACATTTCCATAATGTTAGAATCACGATGTAATGAATTACTCTGTGGCTCATAGACCTTTTGACCTAGGCTAACAGCATCTAGCTGCTTCCAGACTTTGTGCTTTAGCCTTGTTAACAGGGTCCAACAGAGGTGGCACTACCTTCTGCGTGGTACGGTGGGTAGGGCTGTCAAACAATCTGACACAACTTGTTCTTTATGATCCACAAATAAAATGTGACACGTGATGAATGAAAAAGAGATATCTGCCCACGTCTACTAGTCTGTCCTGAAAATCCCTCTTTTTTAGACAATCCATTTCCTGGTGCTACTGGGAAGAACAGAGGTGAATACAAACACCCTCTGAGTTACAATAAAGTGTGGAACAGCTTTGTTTGAACAGTAGATATGTTATGGCATGATAATGTCCTCTATGACGAGCCCTCCAATAAGCTTATATTAATGTTGGTTGGTCAAATAATATATGACTAAAGATCATGTACAGTAACATTGTGCAGTTTGGGTCTGAAATCATTTTAGTGCCTATTATTTATGACTTATGGGTGTCACTTTACCACACTGAGGTTTTCTTTGCAATCTCAGCTTTGCTTCTCTCTAACAGATCAGTATATGCAGGACAGAGGTTAAGATGACTTGTGCCTTTTGAGGTGTGTGGGTTGACTGACAGGACTGGTGAGAAGAAAAGTTTGACACTTCGACAGTGTATTGGTAGTGTTTTCCAATAGTTTCTTATTCTTTTGAATTGAAAATAAAACAAGATACTTCACATCTTGTCTTATTTATGTCAAAGGTGGGTGTAGCTTATTTAGAAATACATTTTTAACTGCACATGGACTTAAAAAAATGTGCTGTAAACTATGTGGCCAATAGTAGGTGTTTTGTCCACATACTTTTGTGTATTTTTGGTCCTGTAGTTCCAGTCAAAAAATACCTTAATGCTGGAATATACAATTACCTTTTCAGTACTGTTTGAGTTTTCAAATGACTCTGTCCAGTTTTATATTAAGAACTTGACTAGACAAAGAGCCCATTACATCTGTGGCTGACCATCGTAAGGCTGGATTAATCAGCTGTCTGAAAGACCTTTTGCTAATGTAGTTGTAAATGGTCATGTAGACTGAACTAAAAATCGGTAAACTGTGTAACAGTAATGAATAATTTCTGATGTGAAATACTTTTAGTTTATTTACATGCTGTTCTAAAATGTGACTTTCTGGAGAAAATCCATCTTAAAACAGGCAGTTTTCTAGCATTTGGCCAGAATTGATGCAAAGTATATTAGATTCAAAGCTAAATTAAAGTCTTATCACCAATTTCTAAGTAATGTAGGGTAACCTGGTCTGATGATGGAGAGCATGAGACGTGGTTGAAAATTGAAGCAAAGATGTGGATCAGAAATGAAATAGGATCTTTAACAGTGCTTCTTCATTAGCCTGCTGCTTTGAACTTGACCCTTCAGTTTCACCTCTGTGGAGGTTCTTGACGGATTTAATAGTTTTATTTCTCACACTGCAATGAGAGTGGCTTTTGTCTGTTGCAAACTATATGTTGCCAAAGTATTTTAAATGTTATATTTTATACTATTTTGTATAATTTCCTTGTGCCAGTAACCTACTAAACATTTGTGTATGTAATTTACAGTATTGAAAAGGCTCTCTAAAAATTGTCTCTATTTGCACATAGGCCTTACCACACAGTTCATCACAAACAGAGCTATTTCTCGAAATTGAACTTTGCACTGAGGTAATATGCCTGGACCATGCATGAATAAGCACATTGCATAACTTCACTGAAACTACCAAAGGCTTTCATGGGTATGACTTTTCAGTGGAGCCAGTCATGCTTCAGATTCTAGTGTTTTTCCTATTAAGGCTGAGAAAAACACAATGTGCATATCATTCTCATATCTTATGTATGGGCTTTCTTTTTCCTTCAAACTTGTTTACAGGGAAAGAACATTTGTTTACAGATATGACAGCATCTACTGTAAAGTTGTGTGATGTATATCTATATAATCCAATCTATGTAATGTAGATGTATTATGTGGTTGAAAGCAGAAATAAATTTGATGAAAAAGTTGTATAAAGTCTTCACATTATTTATTTACTATGGATTGTTTTAAAAGAGGAAAATTAGTGTGAAACAACAATGGGTTCTGTTAGCTTCAGTATCTAACAGAGATCGTCATTGTTCAAAGAAGACACCATCCATCCATTATCTGTCATCGCTTATCCTATTTTGGGTCGGGGGAAGGCTGGAGCCTATCCCTGGTCACCGAGCTATGAACCCACAACCCTAAAGCTGTGAAGTGGCAGCACTAATGTCATGGCAAAACTAACAACCTCTGGCCACTGACATCTTGGATGAAATCAGTAAAGAAGCTGAATCGATCCAAATTTATTTGTGCCTTTTATTTCTTGCAAGAAAGGAGCAATACAGAGTTCGGAGAAAAGCAATGGTTGGCTTTAAGGCTTATAAGCTTGTAAGCTCAAGTCAATGTGTAACAAAAACTTCTATTTATATCATACATGTTTACTATGCCTCAACCTTTATGCCATTGGTTGAACTTTAATTCACTTTTGTCATCTTGCATAGCTAAATGTGATAGACATTTAACACCCTTTTTCTAGATATAGGTTTAACAACAATTGTGAGACCAGTGAAAAGACAAACTTCAACCTTATTTTCTGCAAACAGGGGTGTTGCTGATGCTTCACTCAACAGCCTAAAGGTCTTCTAAGGTTCACAGTGTACATCTTTCACAGGAAAACATTTTTAATATGCAGCAAATTAGCACAAAAATCATCATGGCTGCAATTTTCTATTACACTAACCACTCTCTTCTATGAACGAAAAATCAATAAAAATGTAAATGTCATAGGACACAACCTTAAAACATTTGATTCAATGCAAACATCAACAGAATTCTTTACATATGACTCCAGGGGAACTGGACCTTGAGCAAGACACTAAACTCATACTTATTTGCTAACAGTGAGTCCCAGCTGCATAGCAGCTCCAATCAGTGTGTGAGTGTGTGTGTGCTTTGAGTACCAATAGGTAGAAAAGCGCTATATAAGTGCAGACCATTTACCATAGATGCTGCTTTGCCTGTAGAATATGAATGAGGTTTGTTCAGTTCCAGTTTCTCTCATCACCACTAAACCACTAAAGTATAATAGTAGAGATCATCCAAGGAAAACAGTGCAAATAATATATCCATGTCCAGCATCTATTTATAAGTAGGTTTACAATTCTCCATTCACAAAACCACATTATCTGAATATCACACATATTTAAAACCTGTTTAAAAAGTAACATGGACGAGTCTACACTACTGCCATTATCCTTTTTCCAGGAAGACACAAACATATTGATCATCACTTGATCAAATACGTTAATAATGTTTGGGTTATTATATTCAGAGAGTCATCAATAATCATTAAAAATATGTCACACTTGAGCTTTGTTGCACTCTTCTGGATTTTGGTGCTTATGGTGGTCACACAGGTGATGTCAGTTAAACTCAGTGAAGTTCGCTATTTATTGCTGAGGGTGAATTGTGAGAGTTAACTCTCTTCAGGACCTTTGTTGGAGAATCCGATATTCTGATGAAACAGCTCCTCCTGCAGCCTTGCTAAAGCCACCAGGGGATCTTCTTTCAGGGGACGTTCAGGTTGGGAAGACATTTTGGAGATGTAACCTTGATCAGATCCACTGCTTGGACCCTTTCCACTTGGCTCTCGAACCTTATCCTCCTCCACCTCCACGGGCTGGAAATGGCTGATATGGGATGCGGGGAAATATTCACTCTGCATCCTTGCACTTGTTGATTCTATAGAACTTAAAACCTGGGTGTTTTTTAAGGCCAAGCTTCTCTGATCTGAATGAACAGAGTGTTGGCTCATAGGCAGCAGTGAATCCTCCTCATCATCCTCAGTAGGAATATGACCCAAGGGTTCTTTCTCCATGGACAGCCAGTTCTGTCCCGATGTTGGTGGCTTGATCAAAGCAGGATCAGCTATGTAGACAGACTCGGGACTGGGACTTTGAACAAATAACCGATCTGGTAACATTTCATTAAAGTTTGAGGGATACTGATGTTTACCCTCAGGGATCACTGGCGTGAGTCCTACAACTGATAACAGCTGGTGTTCTGGGTTCATTTCAGGAGTAAGGACATGTATACTGCTGCCATTTCCAGCTATTTCCACCTCATGGATGTACACTGGGGCGCCATCTTTGAGTAGAGGAACACACTCCAAGACTGGAGGGATATTCATCTGATCAATGAGCAGGTTGGCCTCCGTCATGACATCCTCTTCACTGTCCACACACTCCTTTTCAAACCAATCTGGATTTCCTAACTGGTAAGCCTGGAAAACTTCAATGGCATTCTTCAAGTCTCTACCTGACGGACAGTTGAAATATTCTTCCCCACCTATGCCCTCGATGTGATTGACCTGACCTGGTTGGTATTTTTCAATGTCTACAATGCGGAAGTACAACTCTTCAAAATGCTTCATCAGCTTGTATTTGACTGCAATGTCAAAAACTGATGGCACGTCTTGTTCACTGCTGATGTCATCAAAGTAAGCCACCATATACTTGCCCAGCATACCTGCCCGGTGCATGTCTGGCAGAAAAAGGTTGAGAAAGGGGGTGAGCATGTCATCCGTGGGCGAGAGTAGATCCTCTCTCAGTGTCACTTGACCCTGACCGCACAAGGCTCTCCACTTTGCTTGGACGCCTCGTGAACACAGCACCAGGATTTTATCAGATGGGTTTTTCAGTTGTTGCCGTTGCCACTCAAGCCAGCGGACACGACCCACCATACCGATTGAGGTGGAGTCTAGCAAATCTACAAGAACCTCAGTTCCACATTTGGCCTGGAGAAAGGCACAGAGCTTTAGCACTACATCCTTGTAAAGGTAGTGGTCCTGGGAGTAGATGACGAGAACTTTGGGATGTTCAAGCTGTGGCTGCAGTGGATTCTTATCTTCCAAATCCTCCTCACCACGTTTGTCTGAAAGATTACCAAATCAACATTTTAATCCCTGAACAAAAACAAATCAAACAGTTCCTCCAGAATTTTGCAAACCATTTTCTTTCTGGGGGCTAAAATGCCTGATTTTACACTTTTTCTAAAAACAAAACATAAAAACAATTGTGAGGCATGTTAGGAAGTTTTTATGATGTTTTAAATTGCAAGGCCAAACAGAAACACACAACTTCCTGGAGGGACTGATCAAAGTTACTGTTTCTCATTACATTTTTTAAGACTTTTTGAAATTAGCAGTTACACCTAAATAGAGAGAGAACTGAAAATGCAATATATTTGTGACTAACCTGGCTTCCTGCAGATGACATATGTAATATTTGCTGTCACTACACAGATCAACATCACTCCAAAGACGACACATATGGACATGTATGCAGGAACATTTGGTTTATCACTTAGTTTTGCTGTGAGAAACAGAATACAGTTCTATGATCACCATGGTTCAGTGAATATTAAACATTTTAATTATAATTACCTTTACATTATATTGATTGTGGCTTTATATTGGCATTTGGAGCATCTAGAGCAGTATAGGGTTTTTGACAATACTGTCAGACTTTATTATTGTTGCAGTGTAATTATACAAAGTACATTATTTTAATCACTCTGCTACTTGGCCACGATATCAATATTCTGTGTCTGCCAACATACCAGGGCAAATGTTCAGAGTCCTTCTTCGTCGGGTACAGTCCTGGCCACATTGCTTGAAAAGAGGTTTTATCTGTAGAGAATTGAAGATGTGAACTTGAACGTGAAGATCATGATCATGGAGAATGCATTGGCTTTTGTATTGATAAAAAACTGGATTTACCTCAACATCAAACTGGCAGCAGGAGCTGGGCCATTTTTCAAGGCTGAATGTTACATTCAAGATGGTCTGATTGGCCTGGAAATGAGAGGTTTTTTTCATGTGCACAGTTTTACTATTGAGGTTTAGCATTTAAGAGTACTTGACAGAAATAAAGATAATTCTTTTGAATGTACACCAGATTTGTGCTTATCTAGATTATTTCTGTAACTGTGTAAAACTTCTGTAAAACTTTGGCTTTATAAATAGTTAGGCAGGTATAGGACCAGCATGCTCCAGTGAGGGCCTATGGTTTTTTTTTTTCTTTACCAGAGCAAAACAGGCAACAAGAACAATGTTTGTTTGCTTGTTTTTGGATGAATAAACTGTATGAAACGGTTTCAAAATGAACACTGGACTCTTGACTACTAGTTCCCACATCAGATTTCTGGACAGTAATCAAACCACACACTGCCTTAGAACTGGCTGTGTAACCACCACTCTGTCCACCATAACATAAAAACTACCAGGTAGTGATTATGATGTGGCTAATTGTTATATAGTGTATAAGAAACAGCACAAAACTTCAAGAATACCAATACACCAACCACTAAGGCCATCTCTGTTTTAAGGACACAAAGCACACATTACTCCTTGATGTCACACTTAGAGTAGTCCAACATAAACACAGTCTGTGTTTTGGTATTGAGTGCAGCAACTTTATAAGTAGTAGCTAATAACTACTACTTACACAGCAGTACCAATGCATTAATTAAAAACTGATTTAAAAAAACAGGCTAAGGTCATAAAAAAGGAAACTGAAATAATCTCCTATGTGAGCCTTTGCACGAGTATCTCTTTAACTGCATGTGAATGTGCATCATCATGTCATTTTACCTTGTATGTAAGCTCTACATGCTGGCTTGTAAGGCAGCTAACAATAACTATGTACTCCTCACACCGTCTGTCAGGGCTGAAGCTGACAGACAGAGCCGATCTCCTCCCGATGGCAGTTGTCTGCGTCAGACTGATGTTAGGCTGCCACAGACTTCCTGCATAAAATGTACAACACAGCAGGTTAGATATGGTTTGTAGGATTTACTCATTCCTACTGAACTTAAAAATGTACTGACTCACCTCGCTCTATGCAAAACTGAGTCATCTGCATTTTGGGTTCTTGACAATCTGAGAAAAACATAACCAGAGAATTCAATAACTCAACATAAGAGGACACATGTCAGTATAACAAATCATCTTATAAGCCTATCCCTCTCTTTACAGAAGGACTTTTTCACTGCGATGCCTAACAGAGACAAATGGAAAAAATAAAATGAAATCAAATTAAGTCACACATAATGTTACCCAACATTGACAGTGAGTTTATATACATCATTACAGTTACAACAAGGAATCAATAGAGAGTGTGAAATTGAAATTTCTGTTTTCATGTGCCATGTGAGTTGAAGGCTGTGCTTTGAATTTCAGTCATGAGTTTGAAAAGTGTCACCACAGCAGATCAGTGCTACTGCCATAGTAAGTGAGTAGAGGTTTGCCTTATTACCTGTGCCCATTTTCCATAAAATCTGAACTATTTAAATGACACACATATATATATATATAACTGTGCCATGGATACACAAGTGTGCATGTGCAAAACAAAACAACTGCAGACAGGTAAAGTAGTAGAGTGAGTAAATGAAAGTAGCGAACATCTAAGGAAGCCATTCCTACTCATATTTAAAACAAGTTCAAACTTCAAGTGCATGCAAACACACATGTCAAAAGCAGTACACTTTCTTTCACTCCAAAACAGAAAAAACAGTAATGCTGATTTTTTTTTCTTTGCTGACCCGGAACGGTGAAATCTTTGCTGACATCATAGCCGCTGTGGCCCAGCTCTGGTTTGGGAATATTGAAGACAGAGACTCTGTATTCTTGACCAGGGTCCAACACCACCATGTTAGAAGAGAATGACCACTGAAAACACAACATGATACTGTTTGTCAGGGACAGAGAACTCTTTACAGTGTGCTTTACTGACAGCAGGAATCAGCCAAATTATCATGATTAGCAACATTTAATAACATTTGTTAATCTCAGTCCAATTTAATATTTTAATAACTACGAAAAAAATGTTAAATAAACCATGGGACAGCAGCAGTAGAACTAATCATTTGGTTGACTGGATAATGTACAGTTACTTTGAGACATTGTAATTTAATTAAAAATACGCTCAAAGTGTGACCACACAAAAAGCAAATAAAAATGTAAAAAAAAAAACTTAAGTGCATCAAATCGTATTAAGAAAACGAAAACTATACATTTCTATTTTGTATGTACTAAAATGGTTCAAGAATCAAAAATCTAAAATTTAAGGGCAACTTTAGAATTTGAACTTGGCCACCCACCTTTTCCCCTGATGGACTTCTCATTTGTTCAAGTTTGTCTTTTAAAGTGTAGCGAACACACAGGTTGTGATTGGTGGGTATCACTAGGACATGGAGCTCAGTGGCCTTCAGGTAAGCAATACTGCCTGAGGAGACAAACAGCAGAGGTCAGTTTCTGTCTTTAAGGTCTGCTCTGCACTTATATAGCACTTTTCTACCTATTGGCACTCAAAGCGCTTTACACTGCTTCTTATTATGGGGCGACTGTGGCGTGGGAAGGTAGAGTGGTTGTCCACCAATCTCACAGTTGTTGGTTCAATCCCCGGCTCCTCCAGACTCATCCACTCACATGTCGAAGTGTCCTTGAGCAAGACATTGAACCTCAACTTAGTTGCTCCTGGTGAGTGTTGGCCAGCTGCATAGCAGCTCCCCCATTGGTGTGTGAGTGTGAATGGGTGAATAAGAAGCAGTGTAAAGTGCTTTGAGTGCCAATAGGTAGAAAAGTGCCATATAAGTGCAGACATTTACCATTTATTCACCAATTCACACTCATACACCAATGGGGGAGCTGCTATGCAGCTGGTCAACCAGGTTCAAGGACACCTTAACAGCTGGGGATTGAACCAACAACTGCAAGATTGGTGGACAACCACTCTACCTTCCTGCACCACAGTCACCCCTTTACCATGTATGTTTAAAGGACAACCACTTTATCTTGAGGTAAAAGTTAGAGTGAGCTCACAGAAAGTTTTTTTTAATTTATTTTAAACATTTTCCTTAACTGTCTCGCCTAAATCATTTGGTAAAAATAATTCAAACTCCAAACACTGAAATGAATGGCAGATTCTAAATATAGAGCACTAAGTAAGTAAGGAATGGTTTTGGACACTAAATACAGTTTCTTTATTACTGATTCAAATGACTGTCAAAGGTATGAAAAAGAATGCAGGTTGTTAAATGCTGGAACTGAAGATTGTAAGTGATCATCTGGAGTTTCCAAGTTTTTAAATGTACAATTACAATTAGTCATCTAGCAGATGCTTTTATCCAAAGTGACTTAGAACTAAGCAGCAGACACTAAGGGCAACTTGGGGATTCAGTGTCCTTTCCAGGGATGCATTGACTTGTACCTAGGAGGAGTGAGAGTCCACTGACCCTGTGGTTCGTGGATAACTGCTCTACCAACTGAGCTGCACCCAACCCAAATTTATTCTTTTGTCTTTCAATATTATTGTCTGAGGAATAAGAATCATAAAATTCCATCAAAGGCAAATTCACAGATTCTTCAGGTTATTCACGACACTTTATGTTTGGAAAATTGAGAAATGTTGGTCTTCAGAAACAGATGAATAATCTGCAGATATACATTAACTGTAGAGTACATTGATGTCATAATTATGATCATGTCCTCACACTCACCGTCATCCTTTAATGTCCAGTTAGTGACCAGCACAGGCTGCAATTGTCCTGTCTCATCCTGCCTGGTGTCCACAGACACGTGGAGCTTCTCTGGACCACTGGGAGTGAAGCTATGAGAATTCAGCCATCCTCTGTCCATACAGTTACCTGCTCATCCACACAAACCCTGAACATCAGATAGCCTGGGGAACCTAACACTGAGCTTTCCAAGCACATGCTATCATTCATGTATTCACAGCAAAGATTTATAGGATGTATATTTAATTTCAATACAATTTAGGTGACCTATTTAAATGTTTGCCCTTCACACTCTACTTTGAAAACACACACTGTCCCCGAATAGTTGTGACACTGTGTACATTATTTAAAAAAAGAAAATGATAATTTGAAATAAGTTTTTTTTCTGTAAAAAGTACAAAGACCAAAATCAAATGTAGAACCTAAGATGTTTCAAGATGTGATAAGTTTAGCACTGTGTAATATTTTCCCCATTCTTACTTGGTATAGTATTTCAGCAGCTGAATTCATAGCCCCCTTCATCTCATTTTGCACTTAATAATACTCCATGTTTTTGAAAAGTGACAGGTCTGGACTGCAGACAGGTCCGTTTAGCACCTGGACCTGGACTACTACTGAGCCATATTATAATACATGCAGAATGTGTTTTGACATTGTGAGGCTGAAAAAAGAAAGGCCTTCCCTGAAAAATACATGCAAAAATACATGGCAACATATGTTGCTCCAAAACCTGTATAAATGGTTAAGCATTAATGGAGCCTTCATACTGTAGATGTGTGAATTACCCATGCTGTGTGCATTATTTCCCCCACAGCATCACAGATGCTGACTTTTGAAGTGTGCTCTGAACACAGCGTCCATGATTTTCAAATATACTTTCAGATTTTGACGAAATCAGAGCAGAACAGTTTTCCACTTCACCTTAGTTAAATTTAAATGAGCTCAGGCTCAGAGAAGATGATGGTGTTTTTGGTTCTTGTTTATATGGTTGTTGAATGTTTCTTTGCATGGTAGAATTTTGACATTTGTGTTTTAGACACAAACTCTGTTCACTGACAATGGTTTTCAGAAGTGAATCTTGTCTGTTTTAAAATTTTACTTAGTGATGCCGTGTGCCTGAAAATCATTGTCAGTATTCAGTATAGGACCTTGTTCTCTGTGGATAGACATTCCTCTGGATTCTCTGAATGTTTTAAGGATATTATGATCTGTTGATACAAAAAATCCCCAAATTCTTTGCAACTTTACATTGACAAACGTTATTCTCAAGGCACTGAAAACACATATTTTCCCATCCTTACTTATGTGAGACTTCTCTGAGATGCTTTTAATATTCCCAATCACGATACTGACCTGTTGCCAATAAGCCTTATTAGTTTTGAGATGTTGCACTAGGTATTGTTTTATCAGCATTATAACTTTTCTAGAGATATGTTGCCCCTGTCCCAACTTTTTTAAACCTGTTGTTGGCATGAAATTTGAAATTAGCAAATATTAAAAATAAAATGTTTTTGCAATAATTACAATTAAAACAAGGTTTCAAATAATTTGCTTATTAAATTCTTATTATTTATGATTTATACAATGTCCAATCTTTCCTGAAAAAGGGATTTATAGTCACATTGTCTAGCATTTAAAAAAAAGATCATGTCCCAAATGGTTACACGTATCTAACTACTTTGTATATTATTACAACTTTTTAATAGATGGAAAATGTGAATACACAGCACACTGAATATGTAAAAGCTTTTCTTCAATGTGTGCTAAAAAATAAATTCTGAGGAACCAGGAAATAATAAAGTACCAATAGGAATGAGGAAAAGTACGATTCACTTACTTGTACGAACAGTACACCTCAAACCCTGGACAAACAAGGACATAACAGAAGTCGGTTGTAATGTTATCAGCGTTACTACAAACCGTTCACCGTTTATACAAAGTCCTTCATAGAATAGACCATCATACAAATACTTAAGTGTTTGAAATGTATAAAAACTAAACAATAACAACTTAACAAACGCTACTGGCCAATGATCATCTACAAGTGTTTATATTCAAAATGTGAATACACACAAAAAAGTAGGGTTGTTATCATCAATTGTTATATTTTGATGTCTTTATTTTTCTATTGCGGAGAATTTTCTGACAATACATAAACCATATGTTGGTGGAAGAGACGTTGTTGGTCTACAGTTTGTGATGTTTGTTTTATACTGACGGTATTTGAACCTTTATCTTGTGTTAAATGCTGCTAACGCCTCTATAAGAGGCTTTCTGCTGTTTCTCTAGTAGTGAAATGAAGCGGAGGTGAGCCGTGCTAGGTGCTTCTTACCTGTCGGGAGCAGTTGACAGGAGGCCATGTTAGGACCCTGACCGCGGACGACAGGGCCACACACAGCAACAGCACAACGGCTCGGAAAAAGCTCATTATCCCATAAAACACTGTCAGTCACAAAAGTTTCTATCTTCTACTCACTAGAAAGCATCTCCACAGCTTTTTCAACTGCCTTAAAAACGAAAGCGACGCTATCTCTGACGGATGTTAAACTTCCTGCTTCGTATGCAAAAACCTGCTTTGTTTACCGTAAGTCACCTCGTGCTGTATTCACGGTCCACGGGAATGTAGGCAACCGGAGGGTGGTGGGGTTCTTACTGGATCTTGGAATCCTGGATCAGGCTATGTGGTTATTACATGCGCGCTCTTGTGGTTGTTCACTAGACCACGAACATCTACAGTAGAAACCTGGATCAGAAGGTTTCCTATTGGCTACGTGCCGGTGATGCCAGAGAATAAAAAGAGAAGTCAACGAGCAGCTATGAAGAATTTAAAGATGCTGTAAAATGCTGAAAGACAGAGGCAAAAAGGGTTTGCAACTTAAGAACTTAAATATGAATTATGAATGGCACCATCATAGCATGTGCACTGACCTGCTGATAAATGCTGAACCATTTATACAGGTTTTGGAGCAACATATGTTGAAATGAAATATTGAAATGAGTCCTTTCTACTGTTTGTTTTTGTTGTTGTTGTTGTTGTTTGTTTTCCCATTTTGCAACTGAATAGAACTGAAATGAGCTTGCTCCTGGTTTGAAGGGGTCTAGGGAACATGTGGTGTTTCCAAAGTGGGTTTAGTAAAAACTCATGGTTGCTTCACCCTGAGCTGAGGGAAACTCTGCTTCCCCCTGCAGCTTTCTGAGGACAAACTGCTGCCTTCATACAGTTCACATCAAAGAGCAGATCAGAGCACATTCATATTAGAAGTATATGTCAAGAAAAAAAAAAACTCTTTAATTTACTTTGTTTATTACTAAAGGCCTGATTTTAATGCTATGGCCTTTGTGTTCAACCAATCAGTTTTTTAAATCCATCACACAGCTCAGAAGAAAATTTCTCCACTGTTTTTAAATGTACTAGAACTAAACATTTAAGCAATAATTAAAATGTCGGAGAGCCGGATTTAAAAAAATGTAAAATGTTACTCTCTGTAAACTGTGCCATTATTAGTGGGTCAGACTGATTTTAATGTACAGTCACAGGTCTAAACTTTACAGCCAGGTACAAAATGTGTGTGAAGAAACCCATCTCTGATTAAAAATAAATAACAGATTCCAAGTTTGAAGACTTGTCTGATGACAAAGGAAACCATTTAAAATATCACTACTTGTCAATTATTTCTTATCTTTGCTAACAAATGTTAGTCATTTTAAATTGCTGTATTATTTATAATATTCCAACAACAACAGCAAAGTCAGATTTTTTTCCTAACTTTTTCCCTGCTTCATTGCTTTTGTCAGTTTCAAGTCATTTTGGAGAAAATTCAGGGCTTCTTTTATTGTGTAAGGGTATTAAGTATTTTGTCCATGTCTGTATGAATAATTTAATTTAATCTTATTTAATAATTTAATCAACAGATTAAAGTTAAATAATTGGGTCTGTGATACAAGCACTATAGTCCATATAAAAATCCAAGTCTACTGAATAATGAAGGAATGAAGCTGAATAAAATATATCTTTCCCTTCACTACTATTGATTTTTAAGGTAATTATGCCATATCACATTAATATGTCTAACAGTTTCTGAGCTCTATTGAGGAGGACTTTTTATAGAAAGCAAACATACACTTAACTCAAGGTTTGAGTCTAATGAACTGACTCTGATGAGCTTTCAGAAACTTTAAACTCAAAGTTTCTCATGTCTGTGACACCAAAGTTCAGTTGCAGTCTCTGGGTTTGTTATATTTGTTTCCTGAAATACCCCCATAGTAGAATACCCTTAAATAGTGGGCTGTTGCCCCCCGGGGCCAACCTTATTTTATTCTTGTAGGCCTTAAATGCACCATTAACTGATGCAGGAGGCAGAGGAGTAGGACACACTGACTCACCACCATTAGTCATTTCCTGGCTGTACAGTGACATGCTCACCAGCAGATGGCCTAAGAAGACTTAACTGCAGCAGCTGTAAACTTTGAAGACATCTGTTAGTAACAATTCAATTCAACTTTATTTATATAGCACCAATTCACAAGAAAGTCATCTCAGGACACTTTACACAATAAAGTCAAGACTATACAGATATGTAGAGAAAACCCCAAAATTCCCCCTTTGAACAAGCCCTAGACAACGGTGGAGAGGAAAAACTCTGGAGAACCAGGCTCAAGGTGGGCGGCCATCTGCCTTGACCGGTGAGTAGAAAGTGGAGAGAGAAAGAAAAGAGCAACAAAAACCAACAACAAAACATCAAGCAGGTTGGTTAGACCAGTAGCTGCACACTGGAAAACACACAGCTCCAAAACCAGGGACACCTGCAGAAAGGGACAGAGAGAAAGAGACAGAGAAGGAGAAAGACAACTGCAGGAGAAAGAAGACACAAATTTAATGTTATACAGTGGTGTCATATAAATGCAGAGGGACAAGAGGAGGAAAGGAGCTCAGTGGATTGGGGTGTGGGTCCCCCAGCTGTCTAGTCCTATAGCAGCATGAGCTATTTCAGAGTGACTGAACAGATCTAACTATGTTGGGTTATAATCATCTAAAAAAGTCGGTCTTTTTTCTTAAATTGAACACAACTTTAGGCATAATTTTTAAAAGTATTCATTTTTGGCAGTTACTTCATTCCTAAAATACACATTAACAAATGTCAATATTTGCAACCTAGCAAATGTAGCTCATGCATAAATTTTGATTGTCTATTTTTGTTGTATCTCCGGATTCATGTACCGTTTACCCCATGGCTGTTTTTCCAATTCCATAAAAAGTTAGGATAATGTGTAAAATGTAAATAAAAACATTAAGCAATGATTTGCAAATCTCATCAACACATATTTTATTCACTATAGAAAATAAACATCATATCAGATGTTGAAACTGAGAAATTTCAACATTTCATGGAAAATAATAGCTCATTTTGAATTTGATGGCAGCAATCTGAAGCTGAAATGTTTCAGGAACATAAAACAGGAGGGTCAGAAACCACTAACATCATTTGCATGAATAGTTGACATAAAATCAACTGGTTCAGATGTATTATGAGGAATCCAGCTTATGGTTTCAAATCTCCATCTGTTTTTTCCACAAACTTAATTAATTTCCAGATCCGATTAAGGCTGAGAAATGTTACTCAACAAACCAATGTCATTTCATCACCAAGTATTGATGCACTGGAATAATTTACAAACCAAATGACAGAGGTTTGTTTTTTATATTCTGATTTCTGTAGGAACTATGACTTTAGATTGACTTCTAATAATATAATATTTTTAATACAGTTCCATGGAGAGAGAAAGCTCCTCACCTTCCAAAAATGTAGGCAAATGGTGACTAAATAAGGATCCACAAACTCTTAAACTTATGACCAATGCTTACTGATAAATTAGGAATTAACCACAACATCAAATCCATTACATGTAATGTGAAGAGGGGAGATGTTAGAATTGTCTTTAGCTCCATCTTGTGTTGCTAAAGCAGTACTGCAGCACAGAGCACTGACAGAGCCAGTGGCAGTTGGTTTTCAGTGACAGGTGATCAGACAACCTGTCACTGAATACCAACTGATCAATGTGATGAGTTTCACGGAAGGCAGACTGTGCAGCTGTAGTGACCACCCATCATCTATCTTCCAAAATAGAAACCTAATCAGTCTAAGCTCGGCAGTCCTTCTATAGAAATGTTTAATATTTAAAACGTCTTCATCAGCATTAGACTGGCTTGCTATTCAAAATGACTAATAACCCAAGTAAGAGTTGTGATTCTGTCATATGTATTTGATCAATTTGATTTTTTAACTCAATCTTTTATATTTTTTCTTTTTTGTATTCCAGTTCCATTATTGTTATGAGCCTTTTTTAAAAAGTTAGTTTGAATTCCATCACTTCCTTTTTCAGGGGCTCTTCAAGTGGCCTGTATGAGGGATTATTACAGCAAGCAAAAACAGTCTGCAAGACAACAAGACTGAAAATAAAAAAAACAAAGCTGTCTTTTTAGACAAATCATATTCACTAGAGTCTCAAGAACAAATCATCATAAAAGTAAAAATTAATCAAATAGAAGCATAAGATTCAAGTCTTGGTAGTAAATTGAAGAACTGAAAAAAAAATACAATACAAATACAACATAATAAAGTATTTTAGAATTTTATTTAAAAACATATCCATCTACTTGATTTTTATATAATAACAGCAATGGATAGCTTCTTAATAAAAAAGTTGTATTAAGTAAAATATATCAAGTGTTATGCAGAAAAGGAGATATACATACAGGATATGATAAAACAATTTACTGAAAGAAAAAAATAAAAACAATTTATACCACAAAAAACAATATCAATAAGAACACTCTGATATGTAAAACCTATGATCTTGTATGTCTATATTCTTGAGAATCCCAAGAGTCATGGGTAGTGTAATAAACAGGGTACGCTAACTGATTACGTATCTACAAAGTAATAATCCCTAGTGTGACAACTAATGAATTAGGGCTCAGTTTGTGATGGGCTGACATGAAGCATTCATGTATGATAAGGTGGAAATATACAACTACAGGAATATTTAAAATAAATTCAATAAAACTCCTAAATGGACCAACAAATGCACAATTTAACTACTGAATAAATTGAACTCATTGTGCAGTTATTTTATTATACTTATTGTCAGTGTCCTATGAAAGCAAAATTGGAATATCCATTTCATATATAGCCATTATAATTTCAGAATAAGCTTCTTAAAATGTCTGTTTTTTTTTTTTCAAAATAGCCTTTGTCAGTGACACCTAATGGCTAAAAGGTGAGGTGGGGGGGGGTTACTGGGGAAAAACAACTGGAAGCAGATGTGATGAAATATAAGGAGAATGTATTCTTTATATAATCGACACTACTACAACATTAAAACACAAGATAACATTTAAAAATAAGAAGTGAGAAGGTTAAATTTAAAACTATGATGCAGATTTTTTTATTTTTGGTTTAGATATATGTGGGTAATGTAACGACAGCTGACTGTTTAAAAGGAAAATAGAAAAGACAACACACAGATTTCTGTTTGATCCAGATGGTAAAAAAACTGGATGAAGGGAAAATTCTGGAGTGTGTCTTTGCTTAGTGAAAAGAAGGTGTTAAAAAAACTGGTGCTCCAAAAAATAATGATAAAAAGCCAATAAGAGGCATTCATCCACTGTCTGGTCTTTGTGCCAGCCAGGTGCTTTTTATTATTTTCTTGTATTAGTCTCAGATTTTTTTTTTGTTTTATGCTGACCATGCCATGCCATTTAACTTTGTTCCACGTATGCATGTATGTATGTCTTAGCATCTATTAATTAAAGATTTTTTTTTCTATGGGGGCCTGGTGGATCAGTGGTAGAGCATTGGGTTGGGATGCAGAAGGCAACGGTTTAGAATTACCAACCCACCAGGTGCTGGTCCCAAGCCTGGATAAAATGGTAGGGTTGTGGCAGGATCAGGATCTGACGTAAAAAATTATGCCAAACCAATGTGCTGAACACATTCCGCTGTGGTGACCCCTGAAGGGACAAGCTGAAAGCTGTTGACTTTTGAATTAAAGATTTCTTTCTTCCTCTCTAAAGTCTTTCTGTAAATGTAACAGACTTAAAATACTAAGGGAGTTTTACAGATCCAAATCAGGGTAAAGGGACTTCCAAGAGTTATATACACTACGGTATCACAGTGTTTGTGTTTAAACACTGATAAATTTCTGCAGGAGACCAGCAGCAACATTATTCCCCCAGTTAAACATTAATCAAATATTTGGTACTAAAAAAGCAGAATATCAGAATATATTGCACTGAATGCGCAGAAGCTGGATGTTGCATTAACATTAAAACAAACAGCTTCTGACTTCATATTCACATGTTAACAAGCACAGTAACTAAAGTGGTTAATAGCACAGAGAGCGGAGACACAGATTCCAGTCTAGAGTGAAACTCACAGAAAGAATCAACCATTATTTCAAACTGAATTCAATTCAGACTCAGAAGAACAAGAAGTCCATTAGAGGATCACACATGCACAGTATGTGCATACACACTGCAAAGAAAGAGAAACAACCAGTTATAAACAAGATCCAAAAATGCTGGTACTGACTGAGGTGAAGTGCAAAACTGTCCTGTGGTCATTCTGCAGGTATTACAACAGCATGGCTCAGTAGTAAAAGAGTCCGGGTGCTGAAGTGACCTGTCTGCAGTGCAGATCGTTTTCTAAAAACATTTGGAGTGAAAGCAGCCGAAGTGAGCAGCTAAAATGAGCAGAATCCTAAATTAAAGAAGAATGGTCAAATTTGAAAAACACATTGTTGTTAATGGTAAACCTGAGGCTGTCCCAACTTTATAAAATATTTTGTTGGCATTAAATTCAAAATACACATTTTTTTTTTTTAAATTAATTCCCTAGTTGAACACAGTTGAGATGTTTATTTGTATTGCTTACAATCAAAGATAAGTTTTTGATCATTTGATAATCCTTGCAGCCTCTTTTTATTCACATTTTGAGATATTTATCAGTAAGCGCTGCATATCCAATATTGTCAGAAAGTCAAATTGTCTTTATGGATCACCTCCAGATGTGTTTAAAGACATTAAATACTCTGCTTTAAATATTAATTCCTGCCACAAATAGCACAAATAGTTCAACTAAAAGGTTTAAATAACTTTTCTTCTTTCTCAAAGTCATCTTATGTCAAGGTGAACACAGAAACTTTTTGTCCTCCAGCAGATAGAAGTTACAAAAGTCTTCCACACTGGTAACTCAAGAGCAGTGACACTACTGTAATACAAACATCCCACCTCTGCTTTGGAGTATCAGACTGCTTCATCCTCTTGGGGGCGCTGCCTTACCGCTCCACCAAAGGCTTTGGAATGTGCACACTTGTCTCACCAGTCAGCTGAGGAGAGGGGCAGAGACACTTTTCACTGTGATGGCAAATTAGCTAGAAGCTTGCTTCTCGGATGAATATTACAGTGGTGGTTTCAAAGATTAGACATTTCATGTTTGAAGGTTCGAATTCTGGTTTGCACATTATGGACTAATTTTTCCACATACTAAATTTTGCATTATAAAAATTCTTCCTGTAGCTTTTTATGAATTTGTCAAGTATTGCATTTTATTAAAATTAGCACTGGTGTAAAAAATTATAACAAGAACAAAGGTTGCTTTTCCTACAGTGTGCGGGGGTCTTAGAGATCAAACTACATATTTGTGTGCGAGTGTGTAACTCACCATGTTCTTCTTTCTACCAGGGTTACTGCAGCTGCTCGGTGTGTTGTGGCTGTCAGCAGCTGAGCATGGAGGTCTCCGGCACAACTCAGGTCTTTGATGGACTACTGTCTGTGTAGACTGCAGATTTCTGTAAAGCCAAACATATTAAGTTACTGTCTAATGATTTTCATCTCTACTACATTTCGACAGTCATTTAACCATACCTGTAGAAATTGTTTTGGCATTATTAAACTGCATTGTTTTTACAGTGACCAAGAATACTGACAGTGCTAAATATGCTGAAGGGCCAAGGTTACTTTTACTGTTTTGAGTAACAGAAACTGTGTTTAATTAAAGGAAATTCTGCCAAAAATTTCACATTTCAACAATCATAAAGTGAAAAACTGAATTAATTGGATTGACCATAATCAAGCTAAAGTGATTATACCATGCACAAAGACAAGCCTATATTAAATATGACACATTTTTTACAAATTTCAATGAAATATCAGGCAAACCTTTATACATTCACAGTATCAAATAAACTTGTCACCGCAGACTGTTGTGAATTACTTAAAAATTCCGTGTCTGTGGCATCTATGAGTGTTTATAGTTAGAGTAATAAGGTGTGCCCAAGAATTCTGCACAGAAACACCTACAAAGTAAAAACATTTGGTCACACACAAAAGATGTGTGTAGTGATGTGAAATAAAACACACATGAAAAATATTAAAACATATTGAAATAATATCTACCAAGCTAATCTGACCCAAGCACAGAAAACAATACATGTTTGAGAATTAGTGAAAGCACCCTCCGACTGATGTCAGTGCAGGTAGTGTGTAGTCTTTGTTGAATCAATAATTCATCTATGGGGAGACACACAACTCTCTGCCCCGTGCTCCTCTCCAGTGGTGTGAGTGCAGCTGACCCCGGGTCCTCTCAGCCTGTCTTCTTCCCAATTCTCCATCACTGCTAATTACACTCCCTTGAGATTTGACCCGTCAGCCTGCAGCCACAGCCCCCATCTGCTAGGTGGTCCAAGCTCTTTGACAGCCTCCTCTCTCCTCTCTGACAAAGTGATAAACTAATACGCCTGGCCAGGGATGCCAGGTTTGGGGCCCTCGGCATAGCCTGCCTCTCTATAGCTGGGCTGACTCAAACCCTCCTCCAGGGAGCTGGGGCCAGGGTGGATAGAAGTGGAATTACTGAGGTCTGGCTGATCAATGAGAGACAGACAGGCCTGAAGTACAGTATCAGCCTCAGTGAAAGCTTATCTAACACAGGACAATCAAAACACTCCACACACTGCATAATGCTCCCAGACATTACTTTAACAGTATTTTCTGAATTAAATGCTTTTAATGAAAAACAGAGGACAGTATATCCAGTATTCAAATATCTGCATACTGCATGTACATGTATCACACACTGATACCACTGGAAATAAATGTAGAAGCAACTAAAGTGAAATCATATAAAATACATGCTGTTGTATGTACTGTATTTCCTAAAACAGTTTTTTAAATCCAAATTAATCAAAAAACAAATGTTCAAAGGACATTCAAAATCATATTAAATATGAAATACTAATAGTAATTATATTGTGATCATTTACATTCTTATTTGATGGAAAATGGTAGATGTATTTAGCCTAAAATATAGACGAAATTATAAATACTACACTCTTCACAACAGTAATATAGAATACAGTAAGTACTATATAAAGACTCTATTTGTGAAAAAAGTATTTTTCAACATACACTATGTGTGCTTCTGTGTGAAGCAGGTACGTACCTGGTGGCTGAGCTCAGGCTTTGATACCATTCATTCAGATCCTCCTGGTTGCTGGACATCAGCAGGAGTTTGGCTTTGGGGAAGGTTAACTGGAAAGGCAGAGGAGAGGAGTTAGGATGTTTGTTGGTTGTGTGAGTGTCTGACATGTTTTCTGATGTGTGTGATGTTTTTTTTTTGATGACAATTATGGGCCTACTAAAGTGTTTGGTGTAGTCAGTGAGTGGTACAGTCACTTCCAACAGAAATATTTACATACTTTTTAAAGAGAATTAGGCTTTGTAGTGCAATATTAATTCAGTGTTATGTATTTCTTGGCACTGAAAAGCTCTTTTACTCAGGTTCGCTCTCCTTCTACCTGTACATTATAGGAGCATTAGTCAAAAGACCCCTATTTTACAGCTTGCTTAAATCTGTGGTAATATTAGAAAACAATAGAAGGGAAGCAGAATTAATGAAAAACTCTACTCTCTTGTGCAGGAAAGTTACTGCTGCTCCTCACTCCAAAACCATTAACAGTTTGACGGAAATCTGAAGCTAAAGAAGATGAAGAAGGCCATATTGACTGCAAATTATATTCTGTTCTACAGGCAGTTTATGTCTACTGGGGTCTCTTGTGGGTGATCCTTTTAGGCGAACAGAGTGACTCGGTCCTCATCTTTAGAGTCAGCAGTAATTGCAACCATCTTATTCACACCACTAAAAGCAGCCTGTAATTGTACTTGCCAAATAAACCAATGGAAAACAAACAATAGAGGCCTTTAGAGAAGTATAATTACACTAGAGAAGGAATATCATAAGATTAAATTATCCTTTACATTTACACACACACATGCACACACAAAAAACTAGCTTGTTGAGCAATGACATATCAATCATGTCTTTGTGTATCCAGACAGAACTTTGCGTGGGTATAAAAGAAGCATATAGCTCATTAAACATGATGATGTTTTTAAGGAGAAGGGAGTATCTCTCATTACAAAGTAATAGATTAAGATTTCAGATGTACTATCATCAAAAGTATTATCTAATTACAGAGTTCAGTGACTGGGGCCAAATTGAGTGGCACATGATATTAAGCACTTGCCACTGTGATTTATGCACAAATAGATTCCACTTCTATAGCAATGTGGTAATTAGGGATTTGTCAGAAAATCTGACCCTCTTAGGTAGAAATTACTTTGTATAATAAGAACGGCAGAGCACGAAGCCTCATCACTGCACATAATTTAGCCTGATTATTTATACATCAAAGAATATCTGTCATGGATGAGGGAAAATCTTCTAGTAGTGAGGGGATAAGAGAGGAAGACTGCAGACAGCGAGATAGGAGAGAATAAAAAAAGTCAAGACAGACAGAAAGAGTAGAAAATAGAAGATAAAGAGAAAAGTGGGCAGAGCCGCAAATAAAAGCCTCATTTCTACAAACATCAGTGACCATAAAAAACATAAGAAAAAAACACCCAAAAAACACCAAGAATTTTAATAAAAGTGATTTTCCCCCCAAACTTTGCATATAGATTGCCATGGCATTTACAGCTGTCAAATTTAATTTGGCTTTAATTCTTCATGGCTCTGGATGAGAAGGGCCCTGGAGTGCTGACAGCCCTTTTCATTGAGCTCAGGTAGAGCCCGGGATCAATAATGTGTCCTTATGAGAAATTACGTTTAATGCTATTGAGTATGCATTTGGGCCTTGGTAGGATAAGAGGCTAATGAAATGCCATTTCTGCCATTAGATAATTTGGAGCAGGCTGGTGGAGAGCGGCGACAGGCTTGAGGAAGATGTATTTACTGAAGGGCCGGAAGAGATGGATCTGCAGCCTAATCTGATCCAGCAACTGAGAGATTCAGTTGCAGCAGGCAAGCATCACTACACTCCTCACTTCCCTACACCTTCTTTACCTCACTTTCATCAGTCACTTGAAGGATGTTTTCAATTCAACCCGCCTTTAACAAATGAAGCCACACAGGCCAAGTCACTAGACCTGCTCAGACGATCATACAGCACCACACATGCTGGAGACTCTGACACAATTTTGATCTACTATTATCTAAATTTACCCTTTTAGCTGTTTATATACAGTAAAAGAAAAATATAAATTCTGTACTTTTTTTGTCACTACTGAATGGTCATGCAGTATAATGTCTAAGAAGGCATCTAAATTGGCTAATTTGCACCAACAAGCTACCAAATATCAATCAATTCATTAATTTAATTGTAAAAAGAACTGACATATAAAAAATAAAAATAATTCTGTTTAGTATACTATTAGTAGAATGTGAGTCAGGATATAAAAACACCAAATGCTACCAATATAGATAAAAGTGTGTGCAGACTGTTATATCACAGGGAAGTGGTTCAGCAACACAGAATAAAGAGCTTTTGGAGGGAGTGTGACTCAGCTGAAATACATACTGATACTATGCAGCAATGGCTCTAAACACTTGCTGCATAAACGCTTTGGTTAATTGCTCAGTGACCTGCAACATGGTCCTTTGAATGTTTCATGACAGCATCTACATCATTTACATCAAAACAAAAATGTCAGCAGCTGCACTGAGACCTGGCAGACATATTAGAATGAGAGTAGAGAGACAATAAAAGTTCAACTTTTGGGCTACTTCCACAAGGTTTGAAGTGTTTAGGATGAAAAAGAGGCAAGGGAACACAGGTGTCCTATGTCAAGCAAAACTAAGTGACATTTCATTCAATGAAGCTGGAAAAACTGAAGGAAAGCTGATAAGCAGATTATGCAACACAAATAAGAACATAAGGCAACATACATCATGGAAATTAAATGCCTTCACTCTTGTGAATACACAAAGCAGTGAACATATGTCTCCCCACCTGCTGCCAAGCAAATACTGAGAAGGTACTTTTTAAAAATTCAACTTTTCCCATTTTTTTTCAAATTAGCTAAATAAGAAAATGTAGAAAATGTAGAATTTGTGTCAAAATCACTTTTATGTTGTGAACATGTGAAGAGCTTTGGTCCACAATATTCCAATATTTGAATTTTAGTAAAGTTATGAAAAGTTCTTATTAAAATGTTTAGTACAGAGAGTTTGATGTTTTAAAGAAAGGCTTTAATAGGAGTAAATCTCTAAATATACATTGTAGACAGTAAATTATGAAAATAAATTATTTTGGCTCATTCATAAATTAGGTTGGAATTCTAACTTCTATTAAGTTTAAAAGGTTTTTTTTATTAACTGCTCTGACACTACTTTATTACACTCTTTAAACTCCTCTCTACACTCTGCACAGCCCTTTATGTAGTCATAGTTAGCACATTACAATAAGGATATTACATAACTTAAATAGAAATCGTTGCTGTCCGTTGATTGGTTAGAGTAGTGAGCCTAGCTCTAAACATTGGTAGTATTGTTTAGTAATTCTGTATTATGGGAGGCTTCCATCACACTCTTCATATTAAAGTAAGTGTTGGAGCATATGTCTATTAACAAATATTAAAATATATTGTACATTATCATTTTAAGTCTTAAAAAAGTATTTTGCAATATTGTATACTGTCAAGGATCTGTTGCTCTGGACTCAATTATGTACATTGTATTGCTCACAGGTCATGCCGTAGATTACAAACTGCATGGAAGTTTTTGGAGCTGCATGTCAAATACAAAGTCTAAAAATGTGTCAATTTGAAAAGTTGATTTGATTAATATGGTAATGAGATGAAAAGGTGCAACTCATTTAAAAGAATGCTTAATAATACCTTGATAAACAAGCACAACATTGCTGAGAATGGGATTTGTAATCACCACACATTACATTACTTTTTTACATTGGGTGGTGTTATTTTTAGTGATTGTGAATGACACTGTGATGTACTGTTTTTTTTTTTTAGGTACGGTAGTTTAAGCTATAGCTTCTTCCTACAACCTTTTGACATTACTGTACTGTGCAAATATATGTGGATGAAGTCTAGATATGTAGGTGTGTGTATACATATGTGCAGTCCCCTCACAAATTATTGCAACAGCAAAGCTAAAGTGGTTTTTGCTGTACACTAAAGAGATTTGGGTTTAAAATCCAAAGACAGATTTGATAGATTTGTATTTAAAGCTATATAAGTTAAACATAGAACACAGCACCTGTGGTAGCAGATGACCCAAATATTACCTAATGGGCAGAAGCTAAAATAGGAAAAATCTCTGTTCCTGAAATGTGTTTTGGGGTTATGTGAAAGAATGGACAAGGGGGGACAACAAATGAAGTATACTGCTAATGGTTTGGTGGTAAGAAAAACTTTAGATGCCAAAATCATGTGATTTTTCTTTTTTACCTTTTAGACTGTTGTTTTAAGCTACAGTGTAAAGTCCTCAGCATCATGGCTTTTAAATGTAGATGTAAATGTAGAACGACTGAATACAGTGCAGATCTCCTTAAACCTGCACTAATCTCTTAGGTTGATTATAGCAGAAGAAACATCCACTTGTGAAAGATATCTTATATTATCTCACACTAGAGAATGTGAAGTTGACATCATGGCGGGGTAACATATGTTGTCTTTTTGTTTATGCACCATATTGCGTGAAGGGTGCACCTTACCAAAGTCACACATTATGCATTATACATTACTTTTCATAGTAATGCTGTGATATAATGTGTTACCTCATTAGTTTAGTAATATCATTAGTAGTTACTTTATGTAATATCATGGTACTACTTTTCAGAAACCATAGTGTAGCTGTTTTTTTATGGTTGTTGGACAAACTGAAATTCTTTAAAGGTCTCATCCATTTTGTGCTCCACTCACACATAACATTTACTGAGACTCTGATGACAGACAACTAGCAACGTCTTTGTGTAACAGAAACATTTAAAACATAAACAGTTGGATATGAATCCCTGTCTTTAGTAAAAACTGTGTATTTGAAGGAGCTGCAGCAGTGTAACAATCTGCAGCTACAACCTAAAAACTGAGATAAGATTGATATTCTGATAGGGCAGGACAAATATTTACATCACTGTATACTTATATACAGTATAGTCTTGCCTTTATCGTGTAAAGTGTTGTGAGATAGCTTTGTTATAAATGGTGCTACATAAATAAAGTTGAGTTGGTAATAGCAATGATTAGTGAATGCTACAAATGAGAAGCTGCTACCTGAAAGCTGCAGCCTACCCTAAGCTTTCACATTTTCTCAAATGTATCATTTTCACACACTGAAATGGGTGTGGAAAGAGATTATGCAGACTACGCATTAGCGGAGCTATGGTCAGAGAGCCCAGTGTAACGTTTGTTCGCACTGCACTATATTAACAGAGGTGTAGCTTATGTCCTTTGCTACTGACGCTGACACACACTAAAGGATATGTAGGGCAGCTAATACAGGCAGAAAGAAAACATATTCCAAATTGGGCCCCTCATCCACACCCACTCCAGCACCAGTCAGCATGAACCCACCCTGAACTCCATTACCACCAACATATTGACATACAGACTACAGCAGCCTAAAAGTGTTGCTTATCCACAGGAGAACCTTGACCTAGGCTTATCTGCCAAAGTAATCATTAACATAATGATATGTTAGGGTAAGATTTGTATCATATTGAAAACTAAACATCTCATCACTAAAAGGTTTTTCTTAGCAGCTCTAAATTTCTCATATTGCCAGGCCTAATGTCGGTGATCTGCATTGTGAACATTAACACAACATGAATCCAGGTTCAGGTCTGTGTGTCTGTTTGACTGCAGGCAACACCAACAGAGCAGAGAGGCCAAGATGTAGCACTGTTTATTCATGCTGTAGATACAGTAAAACCATCAGAAAATATTTTTTGATTTCTGAAATTTACTACTTTGTTCTCATTATTGTCCCTCTGTCTCTTCATTCATTCTCTAGCTTGCTTGACTACTCTCTTTTTCTTTTGTGCCGTCTGAGCCACGGAGAAGGGGACAAATGTGAATGCACCACTGGGCTGACAGCGCTGTCCTAAGTAAAGATTAGTGTCTAATAATTTTACGTGGTTTAGAATATAACTAAGTGAAATTCCCATACAACATAATTAAACTGTGAAATTTCATGGACAGTGAGGTGTTAATTAACTGCAGAGGCAGCTAACAGTGGAGTGACAGCACCAGTTTCATTATTTTGGATGTCTCTGTTAAACATGAATTTCAGGCAGTACGATCTTGGGTAACACAGAGCACCTGCATTTATAACATCATGGGTTTAAACCTGCCCAGTCTCCTATCACAATGTAAACATATATTGTATGTATTTTTATTTAATTACTCTAAACAGATGTGCTTAAACTGGCTTTGAAAAATTAAGAAAAATGTGGGTAATTAATGTGATATCAAATGACACCATCACTCATCATTTACTGCAGATATAGTAGATATAATGGGGAGTTGTTAAAGCACAAAGTGCACATCATTTGCTTTTAATAGACCACCAGTATTTGATTGTTTTCTTTTTATTCAAACAAACAAACAAACAAATAAAAGCCAAAAGGTGTAAGAAAATTAAGTAATGAATAGCCTAAAAAGTGTTGGTGAGTGTATTTTAATGATGGTAATGAATTATGAATAGTAATACTTCTGCAGCTCAGACTTGTAACATGTAAATGTTTTTTAGGTCTGACCTAGTAGGATTGCTGATTTTTATAGAAAAGGGATGAAGCCAACACCTACAGATGCCATTTATGAAAAGCAGTGATGTCTGAAAGGGGTTTACTTTAATGCCACATGTCTAATATAAATAATTAAAATAATCAACCTTACCTTACCATAATCAGTATATTGGTAATGGTGCTGGCCTCACAACCAAATTCCACAACTCAAAACTCTTTTTAAAATAGCTTTTACTTTGTTCCCTGTTTTGTCTTTGTTTTTTGTGGGAAATGTTGCCCGTGCTGCTAAAAGAAAATAATTTTTAAGATATTCAATGTTTACAAAAAACATCACATGTTCAGTTGCTCAATTCAAGTAAAAAAGACTTGCAGACTGGTAACAGAGTGGGGAGAGGTAGGGCCGAGCAATGAGTGGATTTATTTTAAATCTGATACTATATTTAAATTGCATAAGTAAGTTAGTGGTCCGCAGATTATGTTTGTGCCAATTGGTTTGTGTGTGCGTTTCTGTGTGTGTTCTCCATTATCGCAAAGTCTCTCTGATTATTAGAATGTTTAGAAAGTAACATGCACTGCACTTTAGGTAGGATGACACTTACACTGAGCAAGCCTCCCTGGCTTTTAGTGTGGCCAAACACCTTCTCCACAGTGCAATCCTGCAGGGGGTAAGCATGTTGGCCTGTGAACTTGTATCCATTGGTGGGATGCAGTGGGCTGCAGCGTTTGGCCTGCAGCAGCATGTCAGAGAACAGGAAGAACATCTTGGGCTTAGCCTCTGCACCTTTAGGAGGAACCACCTTCAGCCAGCCTTCACGGATGTACCACCTCTCTGTGAGAGCAGGTAAAAAACACACAGAATAATAAGCAGTCATCGTCTTTCGCAGGTCAGTCCTTCTTTGAGCTGTAGGAAGCTGATGGGTTTCCCTGCAGGCACTCAGACATGGGGGACACATCTCACATGTACATAAACAAAGACACTGATGCTGCTAATGCTGATTTGTGTCTTTGCTATTTAAATTCCTGTGATAACATTTTACTGAATCTGAAAGAAGTATAGATCCTCAGTTTTAGAAATGCAGCAGTAATGAATAAATACATATCAGCATTTGATCAACATTATGTCAGTCAAAACCAATCCTTTAAAGTTCCAAAGGTGCTGTTCATTTCCAACTGGACTTTAGTTCTCTAAATTGCAATGTAAATGTGAGTGCAAATGGTAGTCTGTCTGTGTGTGTCTCTCTGTGTTAGACTGGAGACCTGTCCAAGGTGGACCCTGCCTCTTGCCCTATGAAAGCTGGGAGAGGCTCCAGCTACCCTCATGACCCTAAACAGCCGCGCTTACAGGTAATGGATGGATGGATAATACCGATCTTCAGGATCAGCTTAGAACACCTCTTATCTCAAATAGAAAGTTTGGTTGTGCTGATCTATTCTACACCTTTAAAAGTACTTTACCAAAAAGTCAAGTCAGATAATGCCTGGGTTTGTTTTAGAGGCAGCTTCAATCTAGATTTAGATTACATTTAACAACAAAGCTAATTAATGAGTGTTAAGACTGTTTTTACTCCACTTAAGAGTCCCATCAATATACAGTCTCGTCAGTTACTTAAATGAAGAAAATCTTTGATGATCCAGCACATAACATTATGTGTGGGTGCCATTAAATTACTAATCCTAACTTGGCATTCCACGTTTTCTGCTGCTCAGATCACCTTTTTAGCAACAGGTTGACAATGTTAGTCTGACATTCAAAACTCTTTTGGCCTTCTAAGCCCACTGAAAGTTAAATAAAAATGTTTAAAATGTAGATATATTTTTACTTCTAGGTTCTTGAAACTGTTTTAAAATCTTCATGATTCAAAAAATATAAATTCAGTAAGTAGATTTAAAATTCAGATTCATTCTGAATTCAGAATTCCAGCATTCCAAAATTATTTTAAAAAATGCTACTGAATTGCAAAGCACCACCAATGTAGTTTTAACTCATGTCAGTGGAAAAACTTCTAATAACTGTCTTGGCAGTGTCAAATTGCAAAACTGCAGAGATAAAAGCTAACGACACAAACCCATGGTGAACTGAAAAAAGAAATAAAGCCAGTATGAAGGGAACAAAGAAAACAAGAGAAATTTTAAGAAAGACTCAGTGGGAGGAAGGTATGCTGGGTGTGGCTGCTGAGGAAAACTCTCATCTCTTTGACTATGATTGGCAGCAGCATGATTATAGCTAATAAGCAAGAGCCTGACATTTAGATAGATAAAATGAAAATTCTGCCTGGACCCAGGGTGTTTTGGTAATTGGCCCAACTAGTAGTCTGTGATAGCAGTTAGCCTGAGTGGCCAGAGCTGTGCCTCTAGGGCTTAAAGAGGACATTTTCAACTTTAGACAAGCCCACAGAGATTAAGTGCTGGGGACGGACAGGGGTCAAATTGCTTTTAATATGCCAGGGGTCTGAAACTGACAGTCAAGACACGCACCATGACACACTCAGGTGTGGAGATTGCAGCAATAGTTGCTTCTATTAAAAATTATAAGTAATAAAATAAATAATAAACCCAACCCTTTGAAGACACATTAAAATTACTTCTTACTCTTTAGCAATCACCTAGTCAGGTCTCTGTACACTTAGTTAAGAACATTTTAAACTTCCTAACTTGAAGGAAATTGTCTTCAACTCTTTAGCAATAACTTCTTTGCATTCACATGGCTATTATGGTGTGCATAATTTCATAGGGACAGGAAGTGAAAAATAGAATAGTTGAGATATAGGAAAGCCTGTCCTGTTCTAGATTAAACAATATTACTAAAAAAATTTATAACGATTACAATTATCAATGTAAATATGGATTCAGCCCAACTTTAGCCCCGATCCCATTGCACCACATTGATGTGAACGTCTTGTCATTTGAACAGCGACCTGGCGTCCAAATATTCACTTGAAGATCCTGCTTGTGTTTTCTGTGATAATGTAGGAATAGAAAATGGAATATGCCCATTTTAACAGTAAGAGTAATATTACATTTACATGCTATGATTAAACCACTGAGTGGTTTTAATGTCATGGTTGACTGGTGTACAAACTGTGGTGAAGAACTTTACTGGAGTACAGACAACAATGTCTGCATCTTCAAGCCATCTATAGCTCCATATTCTTTATTTTAGCCTTTCTTGCTCTCCTTTTTTGAAAAATCAGAAAAGCCATTTTTACACAGCTATATAAAAAAAAAACTGTATAGAAATTATTGTTGCACAAATGCAACCGGAAGCTCCGGTTCAGTGTAAGTTCTTCGTTATACATAAACATGTGACAGGAGTCGGAAACAGAACCTACAATCTTTGGATTGATGGGCGACTGCTCTACCTACTGAGCCACAGTTGTGATAAACTGGCATGCCTTCACTCCAGAGTTGTTACATTTGCTACATTATAAAGCAAAGAATACAACACATTAGGTCCCACATTAGTTTTGAAAGAGAAAAAATCCCTTTTAAAACTAAATCCATTGGTCAAGCTCCTCAACACTTAGTGATAAAAGAAGAGGGGAAGCAAAACTATTTCTAGAAAACAATAAAATTTCTCATTTTCAGTAGTGGATGTGTTTTAATATGTTTTAAGTGAGTTAGATTTTCAGAGACTAGTAGTTGTGATGACATGATGTGGTGCAATGACATGTAGACATAATCAGTTAGGTGCAGCTTATATAAATATTCAGACACTAATATCATTGCTGCTGTTGTGACCTCTGTATAGTATTTTTTCTTTCTTTTGTCCTTTTGGCCCGTGAATTCAGGGTCACCACAGGGGATCATTGTCTGCATGTTGATTTGCCACAGTTTTTTTAAGCCGGATGCCCTTCCTGATTCTCTCCCACACTCCCCAATTTCTACTGGGCTTGGACCGGCACTGCACAGCTGGGGATGGGAGTGGGCTGTTAGGGGTTCAGTGTCTTGCCCAGAGACACTTCGACATATAGCGGGGACCGGGGATCGAACCACTGACCATGTGGTCTGTGGAAGACTTACCACCTGAGCTACAGCTGCCCCGAACCTGTGTATAGTAAAATACAATACAATATTACACATAACATCTGATGAGAGCTGATGAAAATCTATGAACAGACTTATTATTCATTGTATGTGAACACAGACTATTAAAATAAATAAATGCATAACCTAACCTCTAAGATAACAGAATATGTTGTTTATTCATGCATGGGCAGTTATGTGTTACATATTTGCTCAAGCATCGGAATGCTGACAGTTTCCAGTGGTCTGAAACAAATAAATTTCACTTGACATCAAGTATATTTATTACACAGATGTGCTTGTGTCTGCTTTCGCTCCTTTCACTTTTCAAACTATATCCCGTAAATGTTTGTTATATGGATATTATAATAGGTCCCCTGCTCACATCTGACTATTTTCAATGCTTCAAGGCAGCAGCAGGTTTAGAAATAAGTACCAACAGCTACAAACATCCCTTCTCAAAAAGCACCTCTGCACTATAGCTTAGTTATTTCATGATTATCTGATGTGGACAAGCCCAGAAGAATAAAGAGGGAGCAGCCAGTATCGCAAAATCAGGACATTTTACTTTATGAATGCACAATACTGGAGGCATTTTATTATATTTCAGAGACTTATTTGGAAATGTTAAATATTTAAGGCATCGTGTGAACTCAGGAATGTAGAGTAATCAGAATACATGTTGCATCAACAGATCATTTTCTTTACCTATTATTCTGTGGATAGTGGAACCAAAAGATTTATTAGAGCGCTTATCAAAATGTAATGTAAAAAAAAATTTTGGTCAGAGATACAGTGACATTACAGACATTACGATACTGGAATACTTTGTGGGTGACCAATTAAAGGAGTTTTAACTTGTTTTCATGTTTTATCTAATGTATAATCTGGTTTTCAAAAAAAGCATAGCACAACATCCACAGCTCTTAAAGTTGCCAATGATTTTATTGAATTTATGGACAATAAGCAGAGTTGTGCAGACATTTTTATTGACCTTTCTAAAGCAATCAGGTTGAATGTGTTTCTAACTATAAATAACTTGGAATTTTATTTAATAAAACGCCTTCCTTTTTCTGACATGTTCACTAAACGGTGCCAGTTTCTAATAATTTCATATGGTCACATAAAATGTTAATGGTAAATGGTCTGCACTTATATAGTGCTTTACTAACTATTGGCATCCATTCACTATCACACACATACACCGATGGGGGAGCTGCTATGCGCTGGCAAACGCTCACCGGGAGCAACTAAGTTGGGGTTCAGTGTCATACTTAAGGACACTTCGACATGTGACCGGAGGAGCCTGGTATTGAACCAACAACTGTGAGATTCGTGGACAAGCACTCTATAGTTAGGAAGTAAAGTAAAGTAACTGTGCAGTAGCTTTATTAAACATAACACAATCTCACAGACAGTGACAGCAGGATGTAGCCAATAGTGTAATAGTTTGAGGTGTCTCTGTTAAACATGAACTTCATGTGTTGTGATGGTCTGGTGGTTAATATGAAGTGCTAAGATATAGGAGATTATATGTTCAAACCTGCCTAGATCTCTAGCTCTACATTGTTTCTTTAATTCTATACACTACTTATTTCGAAGCCTGGATAATCAATTTTCATTCTACAGGTATGCTATAACACCATAAATTAGACCTAATTTTCTAACAGATCATCTTTATTTTTCAAGACAACCATCCAAAATACAACATTGGAGCATCTGTCAATGCAATGAAAGAAATCAAATAGGTGATATCTCCAGAGTAACTAGATTTGAACCCTTTCAAGATTGTCTGGATGGGGTCAAAGCCAATTTTAAAAAAAGAGCTTGTTTGTGCAATAAAGTTCTGTGACCCAAGACTTGGGCGACTGTAGCGCAGGAGGTGGAAGGTAGAAGGTAGAAAAGCGCTATTGTATATAAGTGCAGTGCAGACTATTTATCTTCTGCAGTAGACAGTAGACTTAAAATATGTATTGAGACTGGCTGCGAAGAACAATGGGAGGGTAAAGTAGAAAATAAATATCGTCCAACATATGCACGCAAGCACACATATTCTGTCCAGCCAAATGGCGAGACCAGAGACCAGATAGCAGTACAATTTCTAAAGATTTCTGCATCAATGAATGTAATCTTGCACAACCATGATGTAAAAGACTTAATTTGCTCAAGATGTGTACAGTAAACTTAATGAATTTATTTTATTATGTCCACCTTTTTTAGTGTTTGATTTACCAGACTGAAAATTTTCCTTGCCATTGTTCACCCATTCATCCATTTGTGTACAGCTTGCTGTTGTACGACAGCGTGCAGCTGTACTTGTGACCAACAGCAACAGAATCCAAAATAACATCCATCCATCATCTGTAACCCCTTATCCAGTTCAGGGTCATGTGGTAATGGAGCCTATCCCAGCTGTCACAGGGCAAGAGGCAGGGTCCACCCTGGACAGGTCTCCAGTCTATCTCAGGGCTAACACAGAGAGACATGCATAGACAGACAACCATTCACACTCACATTCACACCTAGGGGCAACACCAATGAACTCTCAGCAGAATAAATCCCAACAATGGCTCCAAAAACTACAACAGCTCAAAACTAGAATAATTAGCTGCTGGAAAGTACCAAGATTTAAAAAGTGTTTTCAAAGGCAGACATCAGGTTTCCTCCCCTCTCTGAAATATGTGAAGAGCTGAAGAAAGAGCACTCAAAAAGGAGAAATTCTAAAAATAAAATTTCTTTATGTGAACAAAATTTGTAACCATAATTTCATATGCCAGCTGTTAAGATCTAGCTATTTGCTCTCAGGAAATAAAGAATGCAAGAATGCCAACTACTTTTAATGTTTTTCAGGATGCATGGGAACCATGGGTTATTTTAGCTTGCTGAATGAATTATATTGTTTATTTAACTTACAATGTCAAATTTAATAGGGGAAGACTGAAGACAACATAGACAAATACAAACACGCCTATTAAACACAGACACAACCACATGCAGACACACATATACACAATTCTGCCCAACAGTTATAAGTAGAAATTGACTAAATTAAATTGCTATCAATGGCAATTATGATAGAAAATGTGAAATATTAATTTTAAATTAAAGGAACAGGCTGGCAGACACAAATCTGCAGTTTACTGGGGAAACAGGCTGTCTGCCGTATTGATGTCCGATTGATTTAGCCTTTGTGTCTAACAATTGCCCCTCTCATCTCCAACAGAGCTACTTAATATGTTTGTGGGGCTCCAATGCTCCTGATTTGTAAAAGGCAGAGCTTTTTTTTTTTATCCACATTAGAGGTAATGTTAGAGGGAAGGAAGGAGAATGGGTCGACGCGAGGTTGCAGGGCAGGGTGATGCTGCTGCTGCTGCTGCTCTGAAGTCTGTCTGGTGGGACTGGAGGTTTATTGGATGGAGAGAAAGCCAACAGAGTTGCAAGGGCCTGAGAACTTAGATCAGAGGAAGCTTTTGAAACTTCCCATATCAGCACTAGAGAGGCGAGCTATTCAGAGCTCCCTCTCAGCCTTCAGCAACACATCCTTAAATATATACACAAAGCAAGGCTGCATGTCCAAGCAAACAAACATACACTAACACCTTTTGACTTTCTTTTTATCTGTTGGTCTGTAAGATGAGCCTCGGCTCTAATTGGTCCTGTGGGAGATTGGCAGGGCAAGCGGATCAACGAGGAGGCCAGATTCTCTCGAGACAAACAACAGTGGATGGGAGTGGCAGGAAGATAAGAGCCACTTCTTCACAAGTAGAATCACAACAGAAGATGAGGAAAATGAGCAAGATCGAAGAGAGGATGAAGGTGAAATATAGTTAGTAGTAAGACATCATTAAAACAGATTCTCTAGGTGTGAAAAAATGCAGACGTTCCCATTCATTTTAAAGAGGGGTTGTGTTCACTGCAGCTGGCACCGGCTCCACAGGATGAGCCAGCAAAGCAACAGAATCCCCTGAATTAAAAAAGTTGGTTTCTGGTTCAAGTTCTTTTTGCAAAAATTATAATTTTGTGATATAATTCGACAAGATGGCGCACTGACCAAACACACAATGACACAGTGGGAATGAGGACAATCATAGGGAAAAAGTTTTGTGAGATGTAAATTTCTGCTGCTCATCTAAAATTTGGGAAATGTGGTAGACAAAAATGTTGCAGAACAAACATAAATCACCTTGCAGTTACCTGACACAGAATCTATGGTGATTGCTTTTTACATCAGTTTACACTGAAAGCATGGCTAAAGAGAAAACACAAGGGACTGAAACGTCTTGCTTTGAAGTAATTCATGCTTTATGGGTATTCAATTCCAAATCTGGCTTTGGACTGCACTTACAAATGCATAGTGATGGCAAACCAGACAGACAGACTACAGGAAGTAAAACGTTTTTTTAACTATAGACTGGCACTAAGTGAGGCCTGCTATACTATCAGCACTGCTAACCAAAACACAATCAAGACTTCTGATTTTCTGGTTTAGATTTAGATTTACATGTTCCCTGGTGCAGTGCATGTCTGTAACATTGCAGCTAAAAAACAAGAAAGAGCTGAGCAGAACCTATAAATAAAATGGATTGGCCCATTTTAATTAATTGCTTTCACAGGTATGGACAAGCTGGGACTACAAGCTTCTTATGCCCCACAAGACAGCAGCCTCTGTCTCCACCTCTGCCACTCCTAACCAACCCATTATTCAGTTTCGAAACTGTGAGTTTGTGAGTAGCTTAGGGAAGAAGACACCAAATGTGATTAGTGATTGACAGCAGAGATAATGAAACCTAAAATATTTCTACTGCTAATACTGAGCACCAGGTAAACCACACTAGGAGTGAGAAAGCCCTTTATTTTATGCATTTTCTTCTATAAATTTCTATCATTTGGTTTTTGAACACTTGCTGGTTTTTGTTTGGAATTGAGGAGGAAAGAGGGGGAGATCACAGTATCATGTTATGTCTGGGTTCCACTAGACCAGATCCGGGATTTTACCCTTGCAAGTGACTGGGCATAGCAGCATTTTGTCTTTTTGACATAGACTGGCAATTGCTCTCTGATTAATTGTTTTAAGTTAAGATATTTTGCTACTTAAATTTACTAAAATTTATCTGGGGTTGAAGTAATGTATCTATTGCTGTAACACAAATGCTCAAGGAAATATTTAACTACACTCTGAAGACCCTTTTACACATGCACTGGAGTTCTGACATTCTCCTGACATTGTCCAAAGGGGGTGTATGCGAAAACGCAAATGTCAGAGTGAGACAGTCCTGACATTATCGAGATTTTATCATGTGAGCCCCCTGGTACAATGACCATATTATGTGTGTGAGCTCATATATGCAGCACTCTGCTCTATCCCAAATTGTCGGGAGGAAGGATAGAACCTTTTTTTATTTGATGCAAAGCTTCAATGTGCTGTAAAACAAAAGTCTTTCTCACAGCGTTTTCTTTCATGTTGTGTCTCCTGTGCACACTGATATCGAGCAGAGTTTCACACGTGAGGACGCTTATCACTAGGATACCCTCCTGCTGTGTGTTAAATGCGTGTAATGCAAGTCCGGACAATGTCAGGAGAAATCAGCCTCTGGCACTGTCATATAGGGGTTCATATGTGAAACATGCTTGAGAGTTCCTGCCAAAGCAAACTTGTTCATTGCAGTGATTTGGGCTCATGGTTATTCACTAAACTGAAAATCAATCACTGTGTATGATAACTGTCAAATAATGCAGTGGTAAAAATATGACCAATTATACTGTGATTATACCAATGCCCACCGGAGCTAAGCTAAAATAATAAGATAACACAAGGATTTGCAAATCTCATCAACCCATATTTTATTCATAATAGAACATAAACAATATATCAGATGTAGAAATTGAGTGAATTTGATGGCAGCAACTCAAAAAAGTTGAATGAGGTGCAACAAAAAGCTGGAAAAGTAATTGCCACAAATCAAAAACAAATTCAGGAGCATTTGACAACTAATTAGGTTAATTGGCAACAGGTCAGTAACAGGACTGGGTATAAAAGCAGCATTTCAGAGAGGCAGAGCCTCTTGAATGTAAAGATCGGCAGAGGTTCATCAATCTGCTTTGTGTTTGAATTGTGAACAATTCCAGAAAAATTTAATTGTGAAGACCTTGAAGATCCCACCATCTACAGTATATAATATAATCAAAAGATTCAGAGAATCAGGAGGAGGGATAAGTCAAAAGGTCAAAACTGGATGCATGTCATCTTTGGGCCCTCAGGCAGCACTGCATTAAAAACAGGCAGGATTCCCCATTTGACAATACTGCATGGGTTCAGGGACACTCCCAGAAATCACTGTCTGTGAATACAGTTCACTGTGCAATCCACAAATTAAAGTTTATGCAAAAAAGCCAAATGTGAACACGATCCAGAGTGTCAAAGGGGGGAATGTGGGAGAATAGAGTCCATTTAGTCATATGGTTGGATAACTAGCAAACAGTCAACCAAGATGGGCTTATTGAAGAGGTCACATAGAGGAGAAGAAGTTACAGGGTGTGTCATGTTTAGAGGACTGCTTAAGATCACAGTGGGCATTTTGTTGTTACAAGCCTCAAAGCAATATAGTAGATAGTGGGTCCTGGGGTCACAAGATCTACAAGAAAGTGCAATAAAAAGGTTTTATTGCTTTACAGCTGACATACATAACAAATAACCTAAAAAGGAACAAGAATGATGACTGTCAACTGCGTGCACCTGGTTTCTTCATTCATGTTTTGTGATGGTGGTTCCTTTCTTGGGTTCGAGTATAAATCATTTCTAATCAATTTAACAGTCAAGAAAAAAATTAGAAACATTTTGCAGTAAACAAATAACTAGAGCACATAAATAATTTTTAGTGTTCTGAGTTCCTAGGATATCTTTTAGAGCTAAGTGAAATTAGTTTATAGAGCAGCATTTTGTCTCTCCATTAGTGAGGGAAGAGCTCAGCCAAGTGTCTGGCTGCAAGAAGTGAGGGAGCAGACAACTCACGTAAAGTCAAACTTTGTCCTCAACTCGAAAGACAAAAAACTCTGTGAGCTAACAACCAATAAAATGTATTTTTCAAAACACTTGTTAAATAATCATTACATTCAGAAAAGCATTGATCTGATAGCAGTCTCCCATCCACCATAACCCCAACAAGCTGTTGTTTGATTGCAAATTGCTACAAACACATTAGCATAAATAGAGCTAAAGCTGTAACTTATGTAAACCTGTATGCACTGGACTTAATGCACACTAACTATTCAACCTAATGTGCCACCAGTTCTGATTGACAGTGAGACAGCAGCCCCTAGACTTACGAACCAGGTAACAGAGTCCCCGTTAGCAGCAGACAGAGGAAGGCAGGAATTAGTGGGTGACAGATTTCATGTGTTTTCTTCTAAAACTTCACCAAGTGTCCATTTCCAATGGAAATTATACTGATATTATGTGGTGATGTTGCGGATATGGAAAAATGTATTTTTTACTCAGTTTATTAGACTAAAACTAAGACAGTCTAATCCAACAGTCCTGCAGTAAATCATCTTTCATGAAGGTGAGAGTATTCAGTTCATCTTCAGACTTAAAAAAGATTTATTTTTGAAAGCTTTAATTTGTGCTGCCATAGACAGGAGATTGTGTTAATTAGCCAATCCTCAATGATTTACTAAATTAGGTGGACAAAAATAATAGAAAAAAACTGTTTATTGCAGTCACCAGTTAACTACTTGTTCTTGCTTGTATAAATGGTACATGGTCTACACTTATATAGCGCTTTTCTACCTATTGGCACTCAAAGTACTTTACACTGCTTCTAATTCACCTATTCACACTCACAAATACTCACACACTGATGAGGTAGCTGGTATGTGGCCTGCCTGGTCTCATGAGGAGCAGGAGCTAAGTTGGAGCTCAGTTTCTTGCTCAAGGACACTTCAACATGTGGCCGAAGAAGCTGGGAATCAAACCAACAACCCTAGCATTTGTGAATGACTGCTCTACCTCCTACTGTTATATTTATCATGTGTTAGTAAACTAAACAGCCAAGAGAGGAGGAGGAGTCCCCACCTACCAACGTCTATGTGCCCTCTCCAAGTTAGATTGACATAAAGACAGATGAAATGGCTTTTAAAAATCCCGCTTGTCTCAGTGTCTGAGATATTTATCAAACTACCAATTATAATAACAGCTACAAATGCCTTGGGATCCCACATATGAATGGTAACCATGAAAAGGCTGCTAGGTATTTACCATTAGCAGTTAGAAGTGGCTGATATGGAAAAATCATACCAGTGACTGGACAAATCTGGATTTAAAGAGAGCACAGAGGCACTAGTCCTGGCAGCACAGGAACAGGTCATAAGCACAGGATCAATAGAGGCTGCGGCCTACCATACCAGGCAGGACTCCAGGTGCAGGCTGTGTAAAGATGCGCCTGAGACAATCCATCACATAATAGCAGGGTACAAAATGATAGCAGGCAAGGCATACATGGAATGTCATAACCAAGTGGCTGGCATAGTGTACAGAAACATCTGTGCAGAGTACAGCATGGAAGTCCCAAAGCCAAAATCAGACACACTTCCAAAGGTGGTGTCTATCTGACAAACTGGCAATGGCCAACCAACTGGACCAACTGGAGAAACAGAAGAACAAGGCCATAGTGATAAATGTAGCAATCCCAAGTGATAGAATGTTTACAGATGATTATAAGAACAACATCGGAAATCTCTGTTCAGACACGTGCAGTCCTAAGAAAGGCTAAGATACTGTGGAGGATCTTCAAGCTCCCAGGCATCTGGTAGAGGAACCAAGCTAGAAGGATGGTATAAAACCCCCCTAAACTGGGCGATAGGGAATTTTTGTTTGTGTGTGTGTGTGTGTGTGTGTGTGTGTGTAAAAAAATACAGTGTGTGATTAGAGACTAACCTGCAGCCAGCACCTTTGTCTTTTTCCCTTTAAGTAGTTTCTGCACCCGGCAAAGCTGCAGGTGGTTCTCATGGCGCCGGGTATTGTTCTGAATACGCTGGGACACTTCATCCACCATAGTCATCGCCCCTACAGCAAGTACAAACAACAGCTCTACATGTTAAAATGTGTATTCCAGGGAGGACATGTAAGTAAAGTAATGAGACATATTGTTTATGTGTGTACATTCAGAGGCAGAAACGGGTGAAGTGAATGTAGTAGTGGGGGAGAGCACAGCAGTAACACTATAATCCAAAAGCTGAAGCATTTCTGTATGATAATAGCAGATTCCTTAAACCTGGTATACACTTAGCTGGGCACAAATGGAAATTTATGTTAAAAACTGCAATTGATGGCCCCTGTTCTCTGTGTGTAGGTTTGTCTGTATGTGCTCCCTTTTTACAACATTTTGATCACTTTGTTATTATGACAGAGCATAATCTCTCCTTGCTCTGTAAATTGGGATTCAATTTACAGATTTCATTTCAGAATTATTTGGCATAAGTCATATTTGGCATAATCCTACAATTTCACCTATAAATTTGAATTGTTGTTTTCCTAAATGAGGGTCCTAGGGACTTAAAGGGATGTTACAATGACAATAGAAGCAATGACTTAATTATAATTTCTTTTAAAAGGCACTCATCCAACCACTTCCCTGAGCTTTTACTGTTTATGTCCTCAAATAATGGGAAATATAACATAAAATTTAAGGCAGTAAAAATAGCCATTTGACACACACTTGTTATTCCATAGTTTCCTCCTTCTCCTCATTATTTTGTAAATAAAAATGATCTGTAAAGTTTGTAGGACAACAAAATGTTTAATATTTGTTCACTATATGACTGAAGAGTGGGGAAATCTGAATCTGTGGTGCAGGAGGTATTGCGGTCTTTCACCAATCCCTCAGTTGTTGGTTCGATGCCCGGCTCCTCTGGTCACATGTCAAAGTGTCCTTGAGTAAGACACTGAACCCCAACTTAGTTGCTTCCTGTGAGTGTTGGCCAGCTGGATAGCAGCCTCCCTTTTGGTGTGTGTGTGTCAGACAATGTACCAATAAACCTAAGGATTTCAGGACTGATTTAATTAAATGCCTATAATTTAGCAAAGTAAAATACAACCAAGTTTCCAGAATGTATTTTTTATAGTTATAGGGGAAAATTTATGGAATAGTTGTAATGTGAATCCCAAATTATGCAGGACACTAAATAAGACAGATTTTTGTAAATATAATTGTAATGCATATATATAAATTTACTAAACACTGAACATTAGTTTAGTATACGATGCAGGACTCACAGCTTTTGTTTCAAATCCACAGTGCTAGGGTAGAGCCAAAATGTGTCACTGTCAAAATATTTATGGACCTGACTGTATCTGTAAGTTCCTATAACTAAATAGGCAAATCATCAAAGTAGACATAAGCATCCAGTGTTTATATTATTTGTGTGTTTGTATGTGTGTGTTTGTGCGTGCATGTGTGTGAACATTAATAATTCCTGTAACCATTTAGAAGAAGTACATCATTAACACATCCAAAATAGGGTATGGTAATTTCAACTTTTCTACTTTTGTTCTGAGCACTGAAACTCACCAGATGAACTTGATCCTTGGGGTGGCTTGTCTACACAAAAATAATCATGGCCTAATTGGCTCGCTTAACTTCACAACAATTACAATGTAAACCAAACAAGGCATCCGTGTAGACCTTACTGTTCTAGTGTACGTGTGTGCAATATTTTCCATTGTCAGCTTTAGAAAAACAACAACTTCTAATTACTTCTGAGTTCTGGTCGATGCATTAATAATACATCTAGCCCATTATACAGTCTAAAGACAATGTCCACTTCCTACAGCTCCTTATTCCATTTATTTACAATTGAGATAGTGTTTGTCTACAGGATGAGGACTGTGAACTTGCTGGTTGAAGTTGAGTTCTAGGCTGGTCAAACTTGGTTAGAATACTACAGTGGGATCAGGCTTGTGTCAGATTAAGGCTATTTAAAGAAAACGCCTACAGTAATGTAATTACAACAATTACATCCATCCAGAATGTACTGCAAGGAAAGAGGGGAAGGTGGGGGGGAAAAAGAAAAAAAAAAAACAAGGGGAAAGACAAACTGACAGAGCAGCACAACAAAAGAAACACTGCCAACAACAACAAGTCTCTTGTGACTTTCTGCTAGTTTGGTTAATCACATACAATGTGATCTTTTCTGGGATTTCTTTTTTTAATAATTCCCTTTACAATACAACTACGCTGGCTATAGGAAGTTTTTTAACACATACACACCCTCAACTCCCAGTGAAAAAAAAGATCATTAATGAGAAGAGGAAGAGGCGATGGTGGAGCACGTTTGGATATGTACCTTCATCTTAGAGTCAGGGGCTGTTTTAATTTGTAAGCAAAGGCAGCACACCAGCAATGAGATTTTAATTGATACACATAAATAATTCCTTGTGTACATTCGCACTTGAGTCAGATTCACTGTTTATTTTATGACTAAAATTAGTCATTATCAGGATTCATGTTGATGCTGAAGATTTTATTTATTAATATAGCTCCGCACTTAATATCCTCTGATCCACTCCCAATTAATTATGTCGAAATCCACATCAAACTAGAACTTACACACATCCATAGCTTAGCCTTGCTTTCATTTCTTGACTTGCCAAGCACTGCTGTGACAATAACAACAAATACGTAATGGTGGGGGGGGGGCACTTCCCTATGTTCCTCAAATGAAGGCCAGAGTCTGACTGTTGTGATGAAAGACTTCACAGCCTATTTTCCTGCTGCTAGAGGAGTAGCCTTACATTCTGTAATTCTACAGATTAGTTTAACCCTCTCATTTCTTAAACTGCGTGTCATGCGTAGGAAGACCACTTAAAATGACTTCATTAGTTGTAGCTGGCAACCCTAACTATCCTGAAAGAGTTGAAGAGGTGACATCATAAATCTTAGCTTTACACGTGCGGTTTAGACACAATGCTCCACAGTAAAAACACACAGGGTTGAGCTCCTCAGAATTTCCTTGAAATGCAGAAAAATATTTGCCAGGGTAGCAACATTATTGGAAAAGACACTTACTTGAAAGCTGCTGAAACTCTGGATGGTCTGGACTTGTGTTGGCAATCAGATTCTGTAAGAAATGCTCATATCTGTAAGCAAACAGAAGATAAATAAGGTCAATGTGTGCTCCCTGTCAAAAAATATCGCTGGAAAAAGCAATAAACTGGAACAACACTTGGAAAAAATGAGAGACAGACTTTATATCTAAGCAACATTACTCATGTAATCAAACCAACCTCAGAGCCAGTTACCATTAAACAGTAAATGTTTTAGTCTGCAACTGCTGACTGGCAACAGGAAAAACAGCAGCAGTGCTTTTAGAGGAATATAACAAGCCAGAATATATACACATACTGTACATCTTTAAGCTCTTGGCAGAAGCATATCAAGTCATTTTTGCCAGAGAGCAAATTATACACCTCTTCATAAGTTACAAAGAATGAGTGAATCAAGGCTTGGGATAAAAGGCTGAAGCTCATCCAGTTAGGCAGGCACTCTCAGTCCCTCCTGGCTACATGTCCTAGGGCAAGACACTGATCCCTAGGTTGCTCCCAGGAGGTCAGGTTTGTGTGTGTGTGTGTGTCTGTGTAGATAAAAGTACTATACAAGCAGACCATTTACAATTTACTATAAACAGTTAAAAAACACGTGAGGAAAACAATTACCCATTTCAAAAATACGCATATCCCCAAGACCTTGTTCACCAAGAATGTAAAGATTAAATTAATGGTTTCCTCTTCCCCTTGCATGTACACATCTTCTTTTTATACTAAAATTGGGTATGCCTGCATAAACATGTTGCATAAACATAATGACCTCTGACAGCAAAAACAGCTCTTTGTTACTTGTATTGGGCTGAACAACAAAAAAAGTGAATAGTTAAATAAATAGCAAATAACCATTACCAGAGACTCAAATTATTGGGCTGCACATGATTTCCACCCAGAGCATACAAACAACATAGAAACCCTTAAAGACACGTGAAAAGCAAGAATGGGCCTTAAGCCCATTTGTTTATTCCATACAAAACATTTGATATTCAGCATCCGTTGGTGCACTACATGCCCTAATTACTGTCTTTACTGCTCAATTAGTCAAATACACTAATTCAGTAGTCTAAACTGCAAGTTTTACTCTGAAAGCAATGGGTGAGTTGCCCTATTAGCTAAAACAAGGTATTTTTGGATAGCTTCTAGATATGGACCTTATGTAGCACATGGTTAATTTAGACCTTCATCAGATGTTGATGCAAAATAAATGCCAGAGGTCAGTGTGACTCAGGACTAGGTGATATGTCTAAAAAGGTAGATCCAACTGAGCTTTTACATATTGTAAACACTGCATAGAGTAGCACTAGTAGGAGCAGCAACAGCAGCAGCTGTGAAAAAATAAATGAAATGAAATTTGACCATTCGCTGAACACAGGTGAACACTATGCTCTGTACAGTTCCTGAATGCATCAACAGCACACTGTCACACAGGAATGGTTGGACTACCATGAGCACTCATGGTAATCTGGACATTCACTTTTGGAACACTACACTCCGACTGTATCCTGTGTTCAACATCGAGCAGCTAATGACTTGCCACCCAATCATGCAAACCCACTGTGGCGCAGGAAGGTAGAGCAGTTGACCACCAATCTCACAGTTGCTGGTTCATAAATAAATTGTCAATATAAAGACCACTAAACTAAAGTAATTAGTTGCAGTATGAGCCCTTAGCACAGGCAGAGTTCAACACCCCCGCTCTAAAATATTACGAGGAATTGAATGAAATAGGGTTATTTGGGTTATCTGGTGAAGATTTCTGTATATTTTCATTTCGCAGTATATATTGGAGGGAAAAAATGCACAGTTTTTTCAGGTTCATATCTGCTATAAAATAATGTCGTAATTGCATCATTTAATTCAATTCAACCAATCCCCTGTGATTTCTGTGCAACCTTGCAAATTCAAACATCATTAAAGCACTGCAACATGCGTCACATAAAAAAAAAAAACTGTCAAAAAAATCAAGCCTTTTAGGCTGCAACAATCAGAAAAATATCTGCAAATCCTGAGGGACTGACAAATGTAGGATGCCAACAACACTGCGGAAAAAACTACATTAGGACTACACCCAGTGTGTAACTATAAAGTTTGTTTATCCATCCATTATCTGTACTACTTATCCTGTTTAGAGTTGTGGGGATGATGGAGCCTGTACCAGCTCTCATTGGGGGAGAGACGGGGTCCCCCCTGCATAGGTCTCCACTCTATCTCAGGGCCAACAAAGAGAGACATATATAGTAAGGGAACCATTCACTGGCAATTTTGAGTCACCAGTTAAACTAACATGCATGTCTTTGGACTGTGGGAGGAAATCTGAGTACCTGGAGGAAACCCACACAAGCATGGGAAGAACATGGAAACTTCAAACAGAAAGGTTGCAGCTGGTCAGGATTAAAATCAGGGACCTTCTAGCTGAGCTGGTAGTGCTAGCTGCACTACCATGCTGCCCAAATCTGTTTATTAGTTTGAAATCAATTCAAGTCATTGAGTATTAGTGCTCAACTTAGTGCCATTGCTACATTTGTCATTTTACTACGTTGGCTTGTTTGGTACTGTATTGGTTGTATTGGTAAAATTTTAGTATTGGACAACTGTGCTAAAGGTGCTGGGCAGCAGCCTTGGGTCAAACATTTGCTTTGTGTTAAGGCATTTTATTATTCACCATGATTTATCTATCTGATCTTGTAGAGCCCTTTTGGTGAAAATTCATAGTTTACATCAACTTATAATAAAAATATTAAAAGACTAATTGACAGAAAAATAGTCTTTAGTGGCAGCCATATATTGGATGGCAACTTAGTCACCCTTGGTGTGTGAATAAATGAGCAACTTTAAAAAGGAAACCCAGTACCTCAGTAATTTTCTAGAAACACAAACACTATGGATCTGCATCACCCACATTCATGTATTATAGCAGCTGACTATAGTAGTACTATAAAATATGTACTAAATTAGGTACAGTCAGATACTTCTGAAATCTCTCATAAACAAGCACAATATAAACAAGCAGAGTCTGCTCAAGCAATTTTAAGAGCATCAGCTTACTCAGAAATCTTTATCTTTTTTCTAGGATGATGTGACCTTGAAATGCATTGACAACTGACATTGATTTCCACTGTGTCTGTCTCTGCCATTGCAGCGCTCTATCTGTGCAGTCTGGGCTTGTTTTAGAGACATTGCGGTGCCACTGAGAGGCCATTAGTGACGGCTGCAGACTGTACACCATTGTCACTGGTCCATGTAGTGGCATGAATTGTAGAGAACAACAAAATGGTTGATACTCGCGCTGCAACTGGAAACTACAAGATTCCAACTATGATGCTTCTTTTTGTCATCTGTAATGTGATAGTATCATTTTACACAAGAGAAATAAAAAATGTGGATCTTAGTTATGGTAGCATTATGAAATAATACAATAGAAAGTCTCTCCTGTTGCTAACAGGCTGTCAGCAGAATTGAATGGAGGAGGGGATACACATCCCAAAATGGACCCGTCAAAATCCTACAGTACCCGTAACCAAAATGCATAAATACATTTTCAAATAGAGAGACCCATTATAAGGGTTGCATGAGAACAACTGATGCAGTTTTTAACCCTATTGTTTATTTAATTGGGTCTGAATGAGTGGAACAGTTGGCTCATAAAAACACATTAAAATATTGTGCAGAATTGTATATACCATAAGAATATGATTATCGATGCATTAATGGGTAAATCTTAGTAATGTTACAGGTGGTAAAATTGAACTTAATTCTAAGCATTTTCTGTACTGACGGAGTTTGTATTTTTGTAAATCTGTAATGTAACTGGAGCAGTCAGATAAATGTACTGGGCCTATGTAACAAAAGTGAGAGCAGTCACGTGAATGTTGTTTTAACAATAGAAAATGTGCTTGTATGTATATTTATATGCATATGATGGACCATGGCATTGTACTTATGAACCTGCCATGCATGAAAGAGCCAAAAACAGACTAAGATTGGGAGAACTGTCAGTCCCAAAAAATTAGAGTCCTGGTTACAAAAGCTGACCGGATGCTGCACCCATATCACATTGTTTAAAGTTTGCTATCACATACCAGAATTTAATAAAACTAATGCTGGTCTTCTAATATTAGTGAGAGTACTGTGTGGAATGAATGTATACATTATACAATTTCACTTCTTGAATGGAATTAGACCAGCACCTGTATATGTACAACCCCAATTAAAAAAAAGTCGGGTTGATGTGTAAAACATAAATAAACACATGCAATAATGCAATAATTAGCAAATCTCATCAACCCATATTTTAATCACAATAGAACATAAAAAAACATATCAGAGGTTGAAACTGAAACATTTTACTATTTTTAATGGAAAAAATTAGCTCATTTTAAATTTAGTGGCACAACAGATCCCCCCCAAAAATGGAACAAAAATGGGGCAATAAAATAATTACTGCAAATCAAGAACAAATGGAGGAGCATTTGACATTTAATTAGGTTACTTGGCAACAGGTCAGTAAAACGACACGGTAGAAAAGGAGCATTTCAGAGAGCCAGGGCTCTTAAATGTAAAGATGGGCAGACGTTCACCAATCTGCAACAAACTGCATCTAAAAATTGTCGAAGAATTTCAGGAAAATGTTCCTCAAGAGACCATCCAGCTTATTATAAGTAGACAGATCAAAAGCCTGCATCTCTGATGGTATGGGGGTGCATTAGTGGCTATAGTGTGTGCAGCTTACACATCTGGAAAGGTACCATTAATGCTGAAAAGTACATAGAGTTTTTAGAGCAGCATATGCTCCCATCCAGAGAACGTCTCTTTCAGGGAAGGCCTTGCATATTTCAGCAACATAACAACATCAACACTTTGCAGGAGAAGAGACCGGGTGCTGAACTGGCCTGCCTGCAGCCCAAACCTTTCACCAATAGAAAAAAATTGGCGCACCATAAAACAAAAAATCTGGCAACAAAGGCCCAGGATTGTAGAGCAGCTAGATTCCTGCATCAGACAAGAATGGGATAATATTTCTCTCCTAAAACTCCAGCAACTGGTCTCCTTACTTCCCAGATGTTTACAGACAGTTGTTAAAGAAGAGGGGATGCAACACAATGGTAAACGTCACCCTGTTCCAACTTTTCTAAGATGTATTGCTGATATGAACCGTCGTGTAAGAAATAAAATAATCTTAAAAAAAAAAACACAAAATGAAATGTGAATTACCATGAAATGTTTGAGGATTCAAGATGGCCGCTGAGAGAACAGGTGGTTTGGTAGGCTCGACACTGCTCTTCTGTTTTAGTCTGCACTTTTTTTTTTGCTAATATTGACTTGGTCAACATTATTCAGTTATTCAGTGGTTTTTCTGTATTTCACTTGGACACTGTGGATTTTGCCTGAACATGAAACAAATATTATTGTCCATGCTTCACCTGAGACCATCAAACCAAAACTGAATATTTATGGGCATGGGCCTCATGTTGTTTACTTAACAGGCTGTCAAAGTGACCAAGAATACTGTTCTGCAAGCAAAGATAAAAAGTATAGTATTGACAAGGCGAGTGTTAAGAAGATGTATTTATCGCACACATAAATTCCCCTGCATGTCACACTGCAGGCTCAATTAAAGCCCTCTGGGATGGCATCCTGTTCTAGCTGGTTGTTATGCTGATGGCATATTTAACAGAATATTCCACTTAAGATTATATCAGTCATGAAAGACAGTGAATAACTGTGCTATTTTCATAAATAATACTTATCAAAAAACTAAATAAGTTGAACATATTTTTATTTATTTACTTTAAGTTAAAATAAATGGGGCCAACAAATTGGGTCTTAACCTGGGTAATCTGTTATATCAGATTCACACTTAAACATCCCATCAACATAATGAATTTCTTAACCGTGGTATTGCCAGACCTAATGTCACTGCCCTCCATTGAAAACATTACACAAATAACACACACACCTGCAGAGCAAAGAAGGCACAGGAGAGCAGATAGAAGAAATGTGCACTGTTGAAATGTGCACAGCTTTATTCATACCAAATCCTTCCTGCAGGGTTGTGTTGAGGTGTGACAGTGTTTTAGAAAGTAACTGCTTTGTAACAACCAGAAAAGAACTATTTATTTCTCCCATTTACCAATTTTATTGCTGATGCCGCTCCCTCTCTTCATTAACTCACAAGCGCCCCATTACATTATCTATACTTTATCCTTCAAGACCCTTAGTACAATGTCCGTGCTATGTGCACAAGCTGGTGAGTGAAGCACGCTACTCTACGTCAACTGCGCTGTGGTTGAGTGATAGAATCTCTTTATTAGATTCACTGCCTATATCCATGCTGTAAACAAAACAGTATTTCACACAACTTAAGTTTTCTATCATGTCGTGCCTCCTCTGCGTGCTGATCACGCAGTAAAATCGATCAGAGTTTCACAAGTGAGGATGATTTTCATTTGGACGATTTGGCGGATCTCCCGCTGTGTGTTACATATGTGTAGCACAACTCCGGAAAATGTCCGAAGCTGATTTCTCTTGCCATTATCCAGAGTTTGTTTTGTTACACAGACTTATTTGTGTGCTGTTCAGTCTTTCGCTGTTCTTCAGGTGTGTCCACATCCTTGAGTAAATTCACAGCTTTGTTGCTTGCTGGTTCTCTCAGTAAAAAATTGCTTTTGTGGACACCAGTTTTCACAGGCTGTATCCACGAGTTACTGGCAGAACCTTCTGTGTTCCCCTCATTAGCTCACTCTCCCACTGTCAACTCAAATGATTTCAAAAACGGAAATAAGATAAAACTAATTCAAGTACACAAACACGTAGAAAAGCAAATACAGTGATTTACTGTAATTTAAATGAACTGTTTTACTGACCACTGATCTAAACACAGCATAGAATCAAATCATCAATGTGTCCTGAAAATATACAGTCAAGTGGAAAAGTTGACATACTCTTATTCTGTAATGTCAAAAAGCTAAAAGATATGTTTCTCATAAACATAATATTTAATACACATACAGCTAGTACTTTTTATTTCATCAAAAACTAAAGTTAGTTTTAATTAATGTATCAAGGGGTAGGCAAACTTGCACTGATATAATTTTCTTTTAAGTATACACCTGATCCATTACGATTCAGTAATGCTGCCCTCTGTTTGCCATCACTTTTTTTACTTAATATTAGAGTTACTTTCAGTGTAATTGGTAGAAAACATTTACAGCCTGCTGTGTGAAAAAAAACATCTACACACACCATAACTAATGATGAAGTGTTTATCTGATGCACAACTATCAATTTACAGGAGCAGACGCTTTGCACAATGGACGTTTTGTTGGTATAAAAAAAAAACAAGAAAAGGAAACTTTTGTAGTAATCGATTACTCACTAAAAAAAAAAGCCCAAACAGGCTCCAATTAAGACACTTAAGAGAGAAAAAAGTGATTTACTTCATCCTATTCATATTTTATCTTGTAATAACAAATACATTACAGGCATTTTTAGCAGGATGAACTCTTTCTTATTATGAAGCAGGGACAAAAACCTAATTAAAGCCACTGTGTAACAAAAATGGAACCCTCTAATAAGCATTATTAAAGCACATTTTAAATAATGTATATAGAACTCTCTCATTTAGCTTTCCTGTCCTGCTCATTAGTAGAAAAGCAAAAAATGATAATGAGAAAATAACATAATGTAAATCATATTTATAATACAAATATTCTAATGAAGAATGGAGCACTAATGAAGAGATATGCCGCCACTGCTGCAGCAGGAGGTACTAATTCCTTGCTCTCCAACTCCTGAAAGATATGCCAGATCATTTGGGAATTTGCACGGACGTCAAAAAAAAAAAAAAAAAGAGAGAGAGGATAAACCTTTTTTACTCTTCTGCATTTCATTTTTGCATAAAGGATTCAAATGTGAAATTAAGAGACAAGAGGCACTGGCAGGCTTCTGTATGGGTTAGTGAAAATGGCATGAGCATGTGATTAATTACTCAGTATGATATCTTAAATGGAAAACAATGCATTTCATGGAAAAGACAGAAGAGATGCTTTACTGTCCAAACTTAAGCATTATTATACAATAGATGAATACAACTCCAGAAGCAATAGCTTTCATTGTGATGTGGTGCTGCACTACCACTGGCACTGCTTGGTGAAATCATTTTTCACCAAGCAGTGTTTCAACTCTGATAAATGTGATCATAGCCCAAAATATTTTGGTCTACATAAAGGAAATGTTTACCTGTAGCAAATCCTGGTCTTATCCTATAGGACAACAGAACTTTATTTACATACTATTTTCCATACTAAACAATGAGTGTGACCATGTAGCTATCCAAAAACCAAAACTATGTTAAATACATTTGCCAGTTTTTGTCAGTTTCCTGACATGACTATAGGAACTCAAGGTGGGCACCACTTACTCAAGTAATTATTACCATTCTGATAAGTGCATGTTGTGTTTCCTATCTAAACACACAACAAGTCTTGCCAGTAAAATATGTGCTCCCTTTTTTAAAATACTGTATAGAATATATGCATAATATTTAATTAAAAGGTACAAACTGATGATGGTGGAAAGAAGTCAAGTTTCTAACTAAAAGTAAATAAAAAAGATACATGTCCATAACCTGAATGGCCACCTTTTGTCTCACTTCTAAAATGTACTTTAGATAACAGCAAGACTAAAAATAGCTGATGAAGCAAGCAAGCAAATTGTCCAAACATCATATTTCAGGGTTCATACACATCTTAAAAAGTCAAATTTAAGCACTTTTCAACCACTTTCAATTTTAGATTTGCACAAATAGATAATACTACAAATGATTAAAGTGAGAGAAATTTCAAAATCTAGGTAACACTGTTTCACTGTTGTCACACTTCTGGCAGATCCAGTATCAAATTTGCTTACACCACTTCTTTCTCACCTTTTGTTCCCCCAGCAGGACATCCTGTCTCTCGCTCGACAAAGAAGTGTGTTAGCTAGATATCAATCATAAAACTACCTACATCTGAACATTTGCTTTCTAATAGGAAACCCCCGGGAACCAGTACAGATGATCAGTCTTAAGGACTTAAAAGAGATGTGGACATGTCTACAACACACCTTTCATGTGCTTGAAAGACAAAGTGACAAGAACTTCACAAAGTGACAAGACTCCTGACCACATTGTATGAAGGTTGATTTGTACTGACTCATACCTTTGTGCTTTGTGTAAACCCAGATGCTGAGCTAAATGTTTAAAAGGCTGAACAACCTACACAGCAGGGTAAATGTGATTTGGCTCACTCTAGAATGCAGTTCTGTTCTGCTGCATGTTTCTCCATTTTGCTAATTAAATTCACCATAACCATTCAATTCTGAGTTGCCTTTTGCCTCTTAACTTGCCTTACAGTTTTTGAGGCAACAATTATCACTTTTAAAATCATATTTTAAAAAGATGGCATTATGCTATAAAAAAAACTAAAACTATTTCAAAACAGAAACAAATTAAATTAACACTCACTTGACAAATAAAAATGTCAATAAATGTGTTACTGAAAATTTAAAAAGTAGGGACATTTATCTTTGTATTGTGAAAGTAAAAGCAAAACTTAATTTGACAAACAAAACAGCATAAACAACACAACTAGTGCCAAGATAAGCAAAAAGCCGATTAGACATAACATTATTACCACCTATGCAATTTATTACAATCCAATATAACAGTTTTGCCTTGAATTCCACTTTTACAAGGTTATAATTTTTTCTGGTGAAAATTTTTTCTTTGAAAATGGCATAAAGGTGATAATTCTACTATGTGTTTATTATTCAGGTCATAGCTGGAGTATTGAGTGCATTATATTAAGACTATATAGCCTACTCACTTAACCATAAGTTGGCTGGCTGTAATGTTTGCTGAACTATTCAGTTGCAGAAAGGTACTAACATTATGGTTACTGTTAGGCAATGTTGGGTACGTTCACTGAATATTCCATAAATGAGCAGGTCATAATTGGCTTGCAATACTAACATTACCATACTAGCACACACAGTGCCTCTCAATGATTTACCCTGTGAATTTGCCAATTAGTGTTAGCATTAACACATTAACATGTGCGTTGGTAAAACATTACTCGAAGATTCCACACTACAACACACCTTTCATGTGACTTGAAAGGGCAGATTCTCCTATTGTGAAAAGCTGAAGGTCTTTTCTGCAGGATGCCATGCCTGGATTTAGTCCTATTTTTTTCCATGCTTTGAATTTTTTTGTTTTCAAACAACCTCCCGGCATGTTGGCGGAGTCATGTGCGGAGGGGCAGGGTCACACATGAAAACAGACTAACCGATCAGTCACAAGTAGACCCAGGTGTAACATTATTAATTTTAGACTAGTTTATTTCTCCACTTACTAAGCGAACTAAATACTCAGTTGCACTGCTCCTTCAAGCAGTTGCACTCGCACTAATGACAGCTATTACACAAATCATCCACACATCTCTCCCAACAGGCACTTTTCCAAGCTCATTCAAGATCAGTCTTCTGTTCTTAATCCTACTTGACCTATCTGCAGCCTTTGACACTGTGAACCATCAGATCCTCTTGTCCATACTCTCTGACTTGGGCATCTCTGGATCAGCTCTAGTCTGGCTTCAGTCTCATCTATCGGGACAAACCTTCAAAGTATCCTGGCAGGGGCATGTTTCTTATTCTTATCTTTCTACTGATGTGCCAAGGGTTCAGTTCTTGGTCCTCTTTTAGTTTTTCCGTCAATAACACATCCCTGGGTTCTATGATCAGCACACATGGCCTTTCCTATCGCTGCTATGTTGCTGACACACAGCTCTACCTGTCCTTTCCACCTTCTCATTGCACATTTCTGCCTGTCTCTCCAACATCTCTGCTTGGATGAGAGAGAGACATCTTCAGCTCAACCTCTCCAAGACTGAAGTTCTTGTCTTTCCAGCCAGACTTTCAATACAACACAACATCAGCATCACCACTGAATCTACAGTTTCCCTACTAAGTTGGCCAGAAATCTGGGGGTCATCATTGACAATCAGACACTACCTCACGGAATATACAACCCATCTCATTGTACAGGAACTGGTCATATCTCGTCTTGATTACTGTAACGCTCTGTTAATGGCATTACCTGTATGCACAATCAAACTTTGCAGATGATCCAAAATGCGGCAGCACGCCTCATTTTTAATCAGCCAAAAAGGACTCATGTAACATCACTATTTAGATCTATACACTGGCTTCCTTTAGCTGCTCGCATCATGTTCAAAGCTGTCTCTTGCATACAGGGTGGTCAACTTAACAGCTCCTGCTTACCTCAACTCCCTCATTCAGGTCTCAAATCCCTCCCGTCTGCTGTGGTCTGCCAATGAACAACGTCTGGTGGTCCCAGCACCCCAAAGAAGACATCAAGTAAAACTCTTCAGCTTAATGATACCACGATGGTGGAACGAGATACCAAACTCAGACACAACTCAGCAAACTCACTCCCAATATTCAAAAAAAACTCTTCCGCACCTTCCTTTGCACAAAGCTATGTAAAAAAAATAATTTGCCTTTGCTCTTTCTCTCTGAGTGAAAATTAATAAAAGGTGTCATGGGGAGACTGGCGCAGGAAGGTAGAGCGGTCGTCCACCAATTTAGCAGTTGTTGGTTCGATCCCCAGCTTCTCTGGTCTGGTCTTTAGCAAGACACCCCAACTTAATTGCTCCCTGTGAGTGTTGGCCAGCTGATGAATAAGAAGCAGTGTAAAGCGCTTTGACTGCCAATAGGTAGAAAAGCACTATATAAGTGCAGACCATTTACCATTTACATAATCAAAACAAGGCCTGTTGTGTTTTTTAATAATGTGAACAGGCATGGTCTGTCTCTGGCTCACACACAGACCAGTGAAGCTGATTTTAGCCACTATGGTCTAACAGGTGGCTAACCAATAAGGAGACATTAACATTTATTAGTTGTCTACATTTAAAAAAGAAAACACACAAAATTACTTTTCAATTAAAATAAATGTTGTTATTGATTAATTAAGATGTCTTCACCAGTTCAAAAGCTTAGACATGACCCAAACACAAACTGCATAAAATCTTTTTTTTTTAAAGAAAAACCCAATACAGGTGATACAGTCCCTTCTTAGCAGCTTCTTTCCCTTTCAGCTGTTCCCTTTCACCACAGCAAACCATGTGCCTCCATCTAACCCTATCCTCTGCATCCTTTTCTCTCACACCAACTAACTTCATGTCCTCTCTCACTACATCCATAAATCTCCGATCTTCTTCTAGCGATATATTCACAGTCTCTACTCTGAACATGTCCAAACCACCTCAATCTGGCCTCTCTGACTTTATCTCCAAAACATCTAACATGAGCTGTCCCTCTGATGTACTTATTCCTGATTATGTCCATCCTCGTCACTCCCAAAAAGAACCTCAACATCTTAAGCTCTGCTTCCTGTCTCAGTGCCACTGTCTATTGTATTAAGCTGTACATTGCTGGTCTCAAAACTGCCTTGAAAAGGTTTCCATTCATTCTCGCTAATACTCTTTTATCACACCTGAAAGAATGTCGCCATTCAATCGGTGGCTGTCTAGGTGGTGCCCAGCCAACGATGTGGGCTACATAGACTATTGGAAATTATTTTGGGCTGATTAGGATAGCTGACATCCATCCTACTTTAGATGGTGCAGCTTTCTTATCAAGAAATATGGCTGGTAATATTAGACAACCAAAAGTATGACATTCTATAGTTGAGCCTAGGATGCAGAGATCCAGTCCTACACACCTCTCTGCAATGTCCTTACAACCGTCACCCCCCGACAACTCCCACATATAGAGACTGTGTCTGTTCCCCGACCAACTTAAATTACATAAACTAAAAACGACAATAAGAGGAGTTAATCATGATAACTTAATAAAAGTTAAGACTACTCCTGTTACAGAACAAAACCCCAAAATTATTAAATGTGGATTATTAAATATCAGATCTCTCTCTTCTAAATCTCTGTTAGTAAATGACTTAATAAGCGATCATCATTTCGAATTATTTTGTCTTACTGAAACTTGGTTGCAGCAGGAAGAATATGTCAGTCTAAATGAGTCAACCCCCCAAAGTCATATTAATTATCATGTTCCTAGAAGCACAGGCCGAGGTGGAGGAGTAGCAGCAATTTTTCACTCAAGCTTACTAATAAACACAAACTGGAAAACTCAAAAACCACTAATATTTGTTATTGTGTACCATCCTCCAGTCCCTTATTCAGAGTTTTTGATTGAATTTTCTGATTTTCTATCTGCCTATCTATCTATTAAGTACAGATAAAGTCATTATAGCAGGTGACTTTAACATTCATGTAGATGCTGACACTAACTGCCTGAGCACTGCGTTTAATTCATTATTAGATTTAAATGTTTTCCCAAAATGTAAATGAACCCACTCACTGTTTTAGTCACAACCTAGACCTTTTTCTTACGTATGGAATTGAAGCAGATAATTTAACAATATTTCCGCACAACTCTCTTCTTTCTGACCATTTTTTAAATAACATTTGAATTTACAATAACGGACTATAACCCTGAAAGAATAGTTTAAAAATTTACAAAAAAGCTCTCTGTGAGGCCAGAACAGCATATTATTCATCATTAATAGAAGAAACAAGAACAACCCCCCGTTTCTGTTCAGCACTGTAGCCAGGCTGACTAAGAGCCATAGTTCTGTTGAGCCTACTATTCCCTTAACTCTGAGCAGCAATGACTTCATGACTTTCTTTATGAATAAAATTGTAGCTATTAGAGAAAGAACTCACCAGATCCTCCCACCAAGTACTACAGATAGATCTTCATGTACAACAGTGCTAGAATCATCAATAAGGCCCTTAGAATGCTTTTTAACCATAAATCCTGCTGAGCTAACTTTATTTATTACCTACCTTTTGTGAGGGAAATTTCAAAATCTAGGTAACACTGTTTCACTGTTTTCACACTTCTCACAGACCCACTATCAAACCTGCTTACACCAGTGCCTCCTCACCTTTTGCTCCCCAGCAAGACATCATGTCTCTGGCCACACAAAGAAGTGTGTTAGGTAGATATCAACTATAAAACTACCTACGCCTGAACATTTGCTTCCCAGAAGGGAGCCCATGGGAACCAGCACAAATCATCAATCTCAAGGACTTAAAAGACAATGAAGACAAAAGGACAAAGTAACATGAACTTGTTAATTAAGACTCCTGACCACATTGTATGAAGGTTGATTTGCATTGACTCATCCCTTTGTTCTTTGTGTGAACCCAGCTGTTGAGTTGTATGTATAAAAGGCTGAACAACCTGCACATCTGGGTCAATCAGATTGGCCCACTCTAGAGTGTAGCTCTGTTCTGCTCTGCATGTTTCTCTATTTTGCTGATTAAATTCACCGTTATCATTCACTTGTAAGTTGCCTTTTGCCTCCTAACTTGCCTTACAGTTTTTGCCACGACAGAATTGGTGTCAGAAGTGGGATTGGACGCGTGGTCTGGACTCTGATGGATGAACAGTAGCAGTGTACACAAGTAACAGCTGATTCCTCCCTATGGTTGAGAAGCTCTTCTCCTGAGGAGCCCACCCGCCGATGCGATCCAGAAGCGATACGGACCGTAATACGGCGGTGAAACAGCAACGGAGAAAAATGCGAGCAGACCAGAACTTGGTAAGAGAGCTCTATAAAACTCACTACTGGTTGGGTAGTTGACAAGACGTTGTCTTAGTTGAACCGTTGTGCTATTGACTACTGTTGTATGCAGCGCAGTAAACTCTGAGTCGCACGAGGAAAGGTAGCGCTAGGGAACGGTAACTAGAGGAATGGGTTTAGTACTGGGTACTAGAGAAATGAGCGCCTGGCCTGGGCACAGTCTGCCAACTGATTTGTCACCATTATGTAAAGAAATGTAAAAAGTATAAGGGTAATTGTAATCAATTGACTGAATGGTGGGAATTGGCGTTTCCTAAAGAGGGTAGTCTGAGTAGCAGACAGTTAGCTCAGTTAAAAGATAAACTGGAAAAGAAAGAAAGGGAGAGCACAGAGCATCACAAGTCCTTGTCCAAACAAAGTAAAAGAAAGCACAAGGTGTTACAACCTGACTGGAAGGCATTTAGCATGTGGAAGGATGAATGTCATGTGAGTAGAATGTTTAGAAGACAGAATACAAATGTACATGAAAGGCTCAAACAAATAGAACTAGAACATATAGTTTATAGAATACAAAAGACACTGAACCTCTGTATCCTGTATTGTCTGAGTTTCACAAGGTGGATCCAGATCTGGACTCTGCTCCTCCACTCTCTCCCCCACCATACCAGAGTCAAGCAGCACAGCAGGGGGAAATCCAAGCCAGCCCTCCCCCATCAGAAAATGAAGCAGCCACACAAAGAGCACAAAGGGGCAACACCTCTGAGACATCACTCCTGGAGCCCAGCCCTGGAAGTGTGAAAGGACACTCCATGCACACCAAATCAAAAGGACATAACTTTCCCCCCAATTTTGAAGAACAGAAAGGAGATGTGCATGTCCTAACTTTCCCTATGATTGAGGTGGGAGGAGTTCATGGCCACCAACTTGTTTTCCGCTCCTGGACAGAATTGGACATTAAAGAAGAAATTGAGAAAGTCACTCACCCAAAAAGAAATGCTAACAAGTGGGGAGAGGACTTCCAGAACATGGTGCAGGACTACAAACCAACTTTTTCGGAACTGGAACGCCTGTTGAAATGACAGCTGCGATGTGATTTTCACAAGGTCAGACACTTGTTTACCAACTCCAAATCTCAGGCTTCGTCTGAAGCAGCAAGACTGGGAACATGAGGACAATGCTTTATACAGGAACGCTGTAACACTACTGGTGCAGGGTGTGCAAGCAAAGTTTCCGCTTAAGCAAGACATGAGTGTGATCAGTGCCATACAGCAGGAGCCAAACGAGTCTGTGGAAGCATTTCTCGCACGGTTAACTGAGGCACATACACAGTGTTCATGTTCCACCAGAAGATGGACTGGGAAGGAACCCCATGAGTTCCTATGAGGACCATCTTAAGGATGCATTTCTAAACAGGACGAAACCAGAAATTGGCTGACTGAGTGGGAGAGCAGGGGGAGCAGACGCTGGATTTGGTGACACCCATACAGGAGCAGCAATCAGATCAGGTGACCCGCATCTACACATTCACACACACAAAGACAAAACCCAGATATGATGCATATAAATGGCAACTTGTTGACAACAGACCTGTTGCACAGCAGCTTGCAGATTTTGCACACACACACACGCAGAAACATTCCAACATCATAAGTCACTACACTACACTACACAGCACATGTAAATGTAGGGCCAGAAGGTGAATATGAAGGTCAGTGGTATGTTGAATATGAAGGTCAGTGGTATGTTGAATTGGGAAAGTCAGTGATATGTTGAAAATGGGGAATCGGAAGTGATGTGTTTGATAAATGTGTATTGGACAAGGACTGCTGCGGTTGCCTCTGTCTCACTCTCCTCTAAACAGGAAGTACTATTTAAGGGGGACACTCCACATATCCCATTGGCTAAACCTTCTGACTGGAGTTGGCAAGAACTGGGCCCATGGTTGCAGAGCCGGCTGCTCCTCGAGGATTTCCAACCAACAGCATCAGGTCCTAGGACGGAATACAGTAGGAAGGGTGATGTACATCGTACACAGTTATCAGTTGTACAAGCTGATAGTTGAACAGTTGAGCTCATTGATGGCCATGACACCGCACAGGCTGCAGCCTATAGCATCACAGAAACTAGTTTACCACCAGAGCTCGAGCAAATTCCAAAATCTCTCTGGGCAGCCCATAAATATGATGTAGGTCTTATGAGAGATGTAGAACCTCTGACAGTACATCCAAAATCAGAGTACAAGCCATGTCAGAAGCAATATCCTTTAAAGCAGGAAGCCATCGATGGCATAAGGCCTGTGTTCAATTCTCTGCTAAAAGCAGGTGTAATAATTCGATGTAACAATTCCCCAGTGCGCACTCCCATATTCCCTGTTAAAAAAAGATCTTAATTTGCCGGCCGGCTCAGCGCTCTTACAATATGTAGATGATCTGCTGATTTGTAGCCAAACTGAAGACGCATGCAAAATTGATACGGTGCACCTTTTGAAACATCTTGCAGATAATGGCCATAAAATAAGTTTTACAAAAATGCAATTTGTGCAGCAAAAGTGACATGTCTGGGCCATGTGATTACCCCAGAGGGCAAAACACTGTCACCAAAATTAATTCTTAAAATTCAAAATATTCCTAAGCCTGTTACCAAAAAAAAAAAAAAAAAAAAACAGATGATGAGTTTCCTTGGCATGACATCATTCTGCAGACAGTGGATCCCAAATTACTCTTTGTGCGAAGCTTCCCTGTCTGCTATGGTGCATGATAAACAACTTTCAGTACGTGATAAATTAAGTGGACTATTGAAGGAAAAGAAGCATTTAGTGATCTTAAGGCAGCACTCACTGCAGCTCCCACTCTGGGTCTGCCTAATCCTAACATGCCTTTTACTCGGTTTGTTGACCTCTGTGTTACGCAAACCTCACGGGGGTAACTGCGGCCTGTTGCTTATTTTTTTTTTAAATCAAAGCTGGATCCAGTAGCAGCAGGTCTTCCCCTCTGTCTGAAAGCAGTTGCTGCAGCAGAAAAAAGCTGTTTTGGCGTCACGTGATTTGGTTGGCTATTCTGATTTGATACTTATGGTTCCGCACGCTGTTACACACATATTACACACACAGAAAAGTGCACATCTGTTAACTCAGCGTTGGTTGAGATACCACACTGTATTGCTGGAAATGCCTAACATTGCTGTGAAAAGATGTAATGTGTTGAATCCTGCTACTCTTCTTCCTACAGTGGAGGATGGAGATCCTCATAACTGCACAGAGGTACTGAAAACAATATGTACTTCCAGACCTGATCTCACAGACACACCAATCTTGAATGCTGACTTAGAGTTATTTGTTGATGGGTCTGCTTCCCGAGATGTCAAAACGGCTAGAAACCTAGTTGGATTTGCTGTTGTCACCAAACATAATGTCATTTCCAGTGGTACACTACTGGAGACAAAGGGGTTTTATGACATCAGCCGGAACACCCATTGCACACCGCACTCTGGTTGCAGCACTCTTAAATGCAATCGTGTTGCCTAAACAAATATCAGTAATAAAATTTGATACTCATACTAACAAAACAGATCCCATTTCTACAGGAAATTCAGCAGCAGATGCCGCAGCAAAAGCAGCAGCCAGGACGGGACAAATGTTTCACCTAACTCTGCTTTCTCTTCCACAGGAACTCAACCCACAGGCCGACCTGTCAACCATGCAGTCATTGGCAAGCAGATCTGAAAAAACTCTATGGAGAAAATCAGGTGCAACACTACAAAATGGGGTATGGCTTGGCCCAGATGATAAACATTGCTTACCTGAGGCTTATTTCCATTTGTATGCAAAATTAGCTCATGGTAAAGATCATGCTTGCAAAGGGGGGATGTGTTTTTCAAAATATGCAGCTAAATACTGCAGAAAATGTATAATCTATGCCGCAAACAATCCCTCTGGTGCCATTAAAATGCCATTGCAAGGTCAACCCCCACCTGATGGGTCTTTTGAAATTTGGATGATTGACTTGTCACCAGGCCAAAACAAAAGATATTGCTTGACCATGGTTTGCATGTTTAGCAAGTGGGTAGAGGTTTTTTCTTCCTCCAAACAGGATGCATCCACAGTGGTAAAAGCGCTAACAAAAGACATCATTGTTCGCTGGGGTATTCCAAAAAAGATCAGTAGCGACAATGGGTTTTTGCCAATAAAGTGTTGAAGGATTTGTCAAATTATTTTGGATTTTAATTCAAATATCATTGCTCTTATCACCCTCAGAGTGCAGGTGCAATAGAGCAACAAAATGGCATCCTCAAGACAAAACTAACAAAATCCTGTGAAGAAACAGGTTTGACATGGGTTGAAGCATTACCATTGGTACTGTTCTATAAGTGTACAAGAGTAAGAACAACACATGGGTTAAGTCCATTTGAGATCATATTTGGAAAACCTCCTAGTATAGGGCTTGATCCCATCAAACAAAGTCTGATGACTGGGCGTCATGAAGATATGATGCTGGATTATTGTGCAAAACTTTCTGCCTCTCTCTAAGTCCTGTGTCCCCAGGTGAAAGCAGCCCTGTCCACCCCCGCAGACACCAGCCTGCACAATCTCAAACCGGGAGACTGGGTGCTAATCAAAGACCACCGGAGGAAACACTGGAGGCAGAGACGTTTCACAGGACCACATCAACTACTGCTGACTTCCAGTACAGCTGTGAAGGTGGAGGGACGAGCCACGTGGGTCCACGCCAGCCACTGCAAGAAGATCGCCACACCTGAATCAGAAAAGGAATTACACCCAGAAGAACACCGACTACAAAAGGGAAAAGGTACAAGACAGTCAAATTTGTCCCCTGAATTGTTCACCCCGGTGAGGGGGGAGAAGTGCCGATTGGGCTCAGCCCGCACTTCAAGCTCCAACAAACGTCAAGAAGGGTGAATACAGGAAGGTGACAAAGGCGACATCTGGTGCCCAACGATGGAGAAATCTGGCCATGATGACACCAGCCCCTGGGGCTGGTTTGACGTCGTGTTTGGAAAATGGAAGGCCTTCATCTTGTCACTTTTTTCAGGTGTTGTTATAGGCATTACTGCCCTAACCCTGTGTGGGTGTCACCTTATTCCGTGTGCACATGGACTAATAATGCGTGCAATTGATCATTCCATCTTACACCAAATGACTATACAAAGTATGCCTTTACTTAGAGGCAGTGCTCCCCTTGAGTCCTTTCACATCCCCAACTGGGAACCTCCATATAATGAAACTGATAGCATTAAGTTAAATTGATTTGGCCACAATCTGGGAACATAATGATGGAATGTTTTGAAAAATCTTTGTGAATTAACATTTCTGATGAACTGTCCCTACTGTTGCTCAGCCTTAATAAATCCTGATCATGTAATTATCATAAAATGATAAAAGGGGGGATGTGTGAGGGAAATTTCAAAATCTAGGTAACACTGTTTCACTGTTTTCACACTTCTCACAGACCCACTATCAAACCTGCTTACACCAGTGCCTCCTCACCTTTTGCTCCCCAGCAAGACATCATGTCTCTGGCCACACAAAGAAGTATGTTAGGTAGATATCAACTATAAAACTACCTACACCTGAACATTTGCTTCCCAGAAGGGAGCCCACGGGAACCAGCACAAATCATCAATCTCAAGGACTTAAAAGACAATGAAGACAAAAGGACAATGTAACATGAACTTGTTAAGACTCCTGACCACATTGTATGAAGGTTGATTTGCATTGACTCATCCCTTTGTTCTTTGTGTGAACCCAGCTGTTGAGTTGTATGTATAAAAGGCTGAACAACCTGCACATCTGGGTCAATCAGATTGGCCCACTCTAGAGTGTAGCTCTGTTCTGCTCTGCATGTTTCTCTATTTTGCTGATTAAATTCACCGTTATCATTCACTTGTAAGTTGCCTTTTGCCTCCTAACTTGCCTTACAGTTTTTGCCACGACACCTTTATCTAAACCAACAACCTGTCTGCTAGACCCTATTCCAACTAGACTGCTCAAGGAAGCTTTACCCTTAATAGATACGTTCATATTAGATATCATCAATCTATCTTTAGAAGCAGGCTATGTACCACAGGCCTATAAGGTAGCTGTAATTAAACCACTACTTAAAAAACCCTGTCTTGATGCAGGTGTTTTAGCCAATTACAGACCAATATCTAATCTCCCCTTTATTTCTAAAATAATTGAAAAAGGACCTGCAAAACAATAATGTGACCACCTTTACAGGAATAATTTGTATGAAGACTTTCAGTCAGGATTTAGAGTTCATCATAGTACAGAAACAGCACTGGTAAAAGTCAACAACGATCTTCTCATGGCCTCAGATAATGGACTAGTCTCTATACTTGTTCTGTTAGATCTTAGTGCAGCGTTTCATACCATTGATCACAACATTTTATTACAGAGATTGTAACATGAAATTGGGATTAAAGGAACTGCACTAGGTTGGTTTAAATCTTATCTAGCTGACAGATTTCAATTTGTTCATGTTAATGATGAATCCTCCATGCACACAAAGGTTAGCTATGGAGTTCCACAAGGCTCTGTGTTAGGACCAATACTTTTTACTTTATATATGTCTCCTTTAGGCAACATTATTAGAAAGCACTCCATAAATGTCCACTGCTATGCTGATGATACCTAGCTATATTTATCTATGGAGCCAGATGAAAATAATCAGTTGACAAAGCTTCGAGCATGCCTACAAGACATAAAGGCCTGGATGTCCCACAATTCTCAGAAATATGATGTCCAACCGTATTGTTACTCTAGATGGCATAAGTGTGGCCTCCAATACTACTGCAAGGAACCTTGGAGTTATTTTTGACCAGGATTTGTCCTTTACCTCACATATAAAACAAATCTGTAGAACAGCCTTCTTCCACCTACGGAACATTGCCAAAATTAGGAGCATCCTGTCTCAAAGTGATGCTGAAAAACTAGTCCATGCATTTGTTACTTCGAGGTTGGACTACTGTAATTCCCTACTTTCAGGACGCCCCAGTAACTCCCTAAAGAGTCTGCAATTAATCCAAAATGCTGTAGCAAGAGTGCTGACTGGAACTAGCAAGAGAGAGATAATATTTCACCTTCACTAGCTTCTCTCCATTGGCTTCCCATTAAATCTAGAATAGAATTTAAAACCCTGCTTCTTACATATAAAGCTCTGAATGGTCAGGCTCCATCATATATAGAAGATCTCATAGCACCATATCATCCCAGTAGACCACTTCGCTCTCAGAATGCAGGCCTACTTGTGGCTCCAAGAATTTCCAAAAGTAGAATGGGAGGTAGAGCCTTTAGCTATCAAGCTCCTCTCTTGTGGAACCAGCTCCCAGTTCAGATTCGGGAAGCAGACACCCTCTCTACTTTTAAGTCTAGGCTTAAAACCTTCCTTTTTAATAAAGCATATACTTAGTTATAGTTATGCTGCCATAGGCTTAGACTGCTGGGGGACCCACCCCCAATGCACTGAGCTCCTTTCCTCCTCTTGACCATCTCTCCTCTCCTCTCACCCCGCAATTGTCACCACTGTATGTCATTAACTCTGTGTGTTCTCTCCCGTAGTTGTCTTTGTCCTCCTCTGTCCCCCTCTCTCTGTCCCTTTCTGCAGGTGTCCCCTGGCTTTGAAGCTGTGTGTCTTCCAGCGTGCAGCTAATGGTCCTACCAATCTGCCCGATGTTTTGTTGTTGCTTTTTGTTGCTCTGTTCTTTTCTCTCTCCCCTTTCCACTCACCCCAACCGGTCGAGGCAGATGGCAGTCCACCCTGAGCCTGGTTCTGCTGGAGGTTTCTTCCGTTAAAGGGAGTTTTTCCTCTCCACTGTTGCCTATGGCTTGCTCCAGGGGGAATTGTTGGGTTCTCTTTATATATCTTTATAATCTTGACTTTATTCTGTAAAGCGCCCTGAGATGACTTTGTTGTGAATTGGCGCTATATAAATAAAGTTGAATTGAATTGAATTGAGGTAGAGACTTTAGCTATCAAGCTCCTCTTCTGTGGAACCAGCTCCCAGTTCAGATTCGGGAAGCAGACACCCTCTCTACTTTTAAGTCTAGGCTTAAAACCTTCCTTTTTAATAAAGCATATACTTAGTTATAGTTATAATGCAACCGCAAGGGGGCACAAGCCAGTGTATTCTTGTGCCAGTCCCAAGTCTGGATAAATGCAGAGGGTTGTGGCAGGAAGAGCATCCGATGTAAAACACATGCCAAATTAAACATGCAAATTGTGATAATACCGGATCAGTCGGGGCCCGGATTAACAACGACCGCCACTGGTGCTGTTGACCTAAAGGGTACCGGTGGAAATTGGACTACTGTTGGTCGAAGACGAAGAAGAGGAGGAAGGTGTGTTCGTAGGCAGAAGGAGAAGAGAAAAGCTAAGAATGTAGGACTGACAGTAGGGACTTTGAATGTTGGGACTATGACAGGGAAGGCTGGAGAGTTGAAGGACATGATGCAGAGAAGGAAAGTGGACATACTGTGTGTTCAGGAGACCAGGTGGAAAGGTAGCAAGGCTAGAAGCTTAGGAGCAGGGTTCAAGTTGTTCTACCATCGGTCAGATAGGAAGAGAAATGGAGCAGGAGTTATTCGGAAAGAGGAGTTTGTGAGGAATGTTCAAGAGGTGAAAAGAGTATCAGACAGGGTCGAGATTCTGAAGCTGGAAAAATTAAGGGGTGATGTTCAATGTTGTGAGTGGTTATGCCCCACAGGTAGGATGTGAGTGAGACGAAAAGGAGAAATTCTGGAGTGAGTTAGATGAACTGATGCAGAGCATCCCCAGAGGTGAGAGAGTGGTGATTGGGGCAGATTTCAATGGGCATGTAGGTGAAGGGAACAGAGGTGATGAGACTGTGATGGGCAGGTTTGGTCTTCAGGAAAGGAACGCAGAAGGACAGATGGTGGTAGACTTTGCAAAGAGGATAGAAATGGCTGTAGTGAACACTTTCTTACATTTACATTTAGTCATTTAGCAGACGCTTTTATCCAAAGCGAATTACAAGTGAGGTACAAGGCAGCAAAAATCTAAGTCAAGGAGAAAACATCAAAGCAAAGTCCTATCAGAAAAGTGTTCACAGTTCACGAGATACAAGTGCAAGAGAGCATAAAGTTTTTATTATTTATTATTTTTTTAAAGATTTAAGTGCATAGGAAGATGCGGAAGAGTTCAGTTTTCAGCAGTTTTTTGAATATTGGGAGAGAATCAGCTGAGCGTGCAGCGTTTGGTAGCTCGTTCCACCATCGTGGGATCATTGCGCTGAACAGTTTTGCTAGGTGTCTTCTATGCGGTGCTGGGACCACCAGACGTCGTTCGTTGGCAGACCGCAGCGGGCGAGAAGGATTGTAGAATGAGTGAGTTGAGGTAAGCGGGAGCTGTCGAGTTAACAACCCTGTAAGCAAGAGACAGAGCTTTGAACCTGATGCGAGCAGCAACAGGAAGCCAGTGTAGAGATCTAAAAAGTGGTGTGACATGGGTCTTTTTTGGCTGATTAAAAATTAGGCGAGCTGCCGCATTTTGGATCATCTGCAAGGGTTTGATTGTGGATATCGGTAACCCCATCAACAAAGCGTTGCAGTAATCAAGACGAGATGTGACCAGCGCCTGTACAATGAGTTGGGTTGTATATTCCGTGATGTAGGGTCTGATCTTCCTGATGTTGTAAAGAGCAAATCTGCAAGCCCTAGAGACTGAGGAGATGTGGTCCTTAAAGCTCAGTTGGTCGTCGATGATGACCCCCAGATTTTTGGCCGAATTAGTGGGGACAATCACTGTAGATCCAATGTTGATGCTGATGTTGTGTTGCATCAAAGGTCTGGCTGGGAAAACAAGGACTTCGGTCTTAGAGAGGTTGAGTTGAAGGTGTCTCTCACTCATCCAGGCTGAGATGTCTGAGAGACAGGCAGAAATGCGCGATAAGACAGTGGAGTCGTCCGGTGGAAAGGACAGGAAGAGCTGTGTGTCATCAGCGTAGCAGTGATAGGAAAGACCATGTGAGTGAATGATGGCACCTAGGGATGAAGTATAGATAGGAAAGAGGAGAGGACCAAGAACTGAGCCCTGCGGCACACCGGTAGAGAGGCTATGAGAGTGAGAAAGATGCCCCCGCCAGGATACCTTGAAGCTTCGTCCTGATAGGTAAGAACAAAGCCAGTCTAGAGCTGATCCAGAGATGCCCAAGTCAGAGAGTGTGGACAAGAGTATCTGATGGTTCACAGTGTCAAAGGCTGATGATAGATCAAGTAGAATTAAGACAGATGATTGACCTGTGGCTTTTGCAGCTCGAAGATATTCCACAACAGTCAGGAGTGGCATTTCTGTAGAGTGACCCCTCTTGAAGCCAGACTGGTTGACATCGAGGAGGTTATTCTTGGAAAGGAAGTCTGAGAGTTGGTTGAAGACTGCTCGTTCCATAGTCTTGGCCAGAAAAGGAAGGAGGGAGACAGGTCTGTAGTTCTCCACTACAGAGGGATCAAGAGAAGGCTTCTTGAGCAGTGGGGTAATCAAGGCCTGCTTGAAAGAGGTTGGAAAAGTCCCTGTTTTGAGAGATGTGTTGATGACTTGTGTAATAGCTGGCATTAGTGCAGGTGCAACTGCTTGAAGAAGAGTGGAAGGGATTGGATCCAGAGTGCAGGTGGTCGAATGATTAGAGAGGAGGAGGGTGGATACGTCAACCTCCGTCAGAATTGCAAATGATGAGAGCAATGCAGTGTTGGAAGAGGTTAGATGGATGTCATCATCTGGAGGAGAGAACTGTGAGCTGATGGCTGCCACCTGGTTGGTAAAAAAGTTGGCAAAGTTGTCAGCAGTGAGAGAGGTAGATGGCGGTGGTGAAGGTGGGTAGATGAGTGATTTAAAAGTGGAGAACAGCTTTCTGGTGTCTGAGGTGTTGCTGAGCTTCTCCTGGTAGTAATTGATCTTTGCCCTGGTGACACTGTGAGAAAAAGGTCCAAGGAGATTCTGATACTCAGCAAGGGCAGATGGAGTCTTGGATTTGCGCCACTTCCTCTCAGCACTCCTGAGCGTGCTGCGTTGTTCACGGATCCCGTCAGTGAGCCACGGATTAGAAGGTGAGAGACGGGCGGGTCTCGAAGACATAGGACAGAGACAATCCAGACATGATGAAAGTGTATTACTGTGGCTGCATCTGCATCGCAGATGGAGAGGTCCTGTGTTAGGGGCAGAGTTGCGGAGACCAGCGAGGAGAATCGATCCGGGCTGAGAGACCTGAGGTTGCGCCGGAATGTTACAAGTGTGGGGGAAGATTGCGAAGGTCTCGGGATAAGGACTGTGAGTTGAATGAAGAAATGATCCTCTTCCAGAAGAGGCAGCAACATAGGGTGACATATAAGAGCGGAGGTAGAAGCACTAAGGTGGACTACATCTTGTGTAGATGTTGTAATCTGAAAGATATCAGTGACTGCAAAGTATTGGTAGGGGAGAGTGTAGCCAGACAACACAGGATGGTGGTGTGTAAAATGATGCTCGTGGTCAGGAAAATGAAGACCAAAAAAAGGCAGAGCAGAGGACGAAGTGGTGGAAGTTGAAAAAGGAAGAATGTTGTGTTGTTTTCAGGGAGGAGCTGAGACAGACTCTGGGTGGTCAGGAAGTGCTTCCAGATGACTTGGACCACTACAGCTAATTTGATCAGGGAGACAGGTGGGAGGGTACTCGGTGTGTCATCGGGAACGAGGAAAATGGACAAGTAGACTTGGTGGTGGAACGAGGAAGTTCAGGAGTGTATACAGGGAAAGAGGTTAGCTAAGAAGAAGTGGGACACTGAGAGAACTGAAGAGAGTAGACAGGAGTAAAGGGAGATGCAGCGTAAGGTGAAGGTAGAGGTGGCAAAGGCCAAACAAAGAGCATATGAGGACTTGTATGCTAGGTTGGACACTAAAGAGGGAGAGGTGGATTTGTACAGGTTGGCTAGACAAAGAGATAGAGATGGGAAGGATGTGCAGCAGGTTAGGGTAATTAAAGATAAGGATGGAAATGTATTGACAGGTGCCAGTGTGATGGGAACATGGAAGGAGAACTTTGAAGAGTTGATGAATGAGGAAAATGAAGAGTAGCAGAGGTGACTGGTGCGGAGCAGGAAGTAGCAAAGATTAGTAAGAGTGAAGTGAGGAGGACGTTGAAGAGGATGAAGAGTGGAAAGGCAGTTGGTCCTGATGACATACCTGTGGAGGTATGGAAGTGTCTAGGAGAGGTGGCAGTAGAGTTTCTTACAATTTTGTTTAACAAGATCTTGGAAAGTGAGAGGATGCCCGAGGAATGGAGGAGAAGTGTACTGGTGCCAATTTTTAAGAACAAGGGAGATGTGCAGAGCTATGGCAACTACAGAGAAATAAAGCGGATGAGCCACACAATGAAGTTGTGGGAAAGAGTAGTGGAAGCTAGGCTAAGGGCAGAGGTGAACATTTGTGAGCAGCAATATGGTTTCATGCCTAGAAAGAGTACAACAGATGCAGTATTTGCTTTGAGGATGCTGATGGAGAAGTACAGAGAGGGTGGTATTGTGTCTTCGTAGATTTAGAAAAAGCGTATGACAGGGTGCCGAGAGAGGAGCTGTGGTATTGTATGAGGAAGTCTGGAGTGGCAGAGAAGTATGTTAGAGTGGTGCAGGACATGTATGAGAGCTGTAAGACTGTGGTGAGGTGTGCTGTAGATGTGACAGAGGAGTTCAAGGTGGAGGTGGGTCTGCATCAAGGATCGGCTCTGAGCCCCTTCTTGTTTGCTCTGGTGATGGACAGGCTGACAGATGAAGTTAGACAGGAATCTCCGTGGACTATGATGTTTGCAGATGACATTGTGATTTGTATTGAGAGCAGGGAGCAATTGGAAGAAAATCTAAAGAGGTGGAGGTCTGCTCTGGAAAACAGAGGATTGAAGGTAACCCGGAGCAAGACAGAGTACATGTGTGTGAATGAGAGGGACCCAGGTGGAACGGTGTGGTTTCAGGGAGCAGAGGTACAGGACTTTAAGTACTTAGGGTCAACAGTTCAGAGCAACGGAGAGTGTGGAAAAGAGGTGAAGAGGCGAGTGCAAGCAGGTTGTTATCAGCGAGAATGAAAGGAAAGGTGTTCAAGATGATGGTGAGACCAGCGATGTTGTTTGGCTTAGAGACAGTGGCACTGAAGAAAAGACAAGAGGCAGACTTGGAGGTAGCAGAGCTTAAGATGTTGAGGTTCTCTTTGGGAGTGACGAGGATGGACAGGATCAGGAATGAGCACATCAGAAGGACAGCTCATGTTAGATGTTTTGGAGATAAAGTCAGGTGCCAGATTGAGGTGGTTTGGAAATGTTCAGAGGAGAGACTGTGAATATATCGGTAGAAGGATGCTGAGGTTGGAGCTGCCAGGCAGGATGTCTAGAGGAAGACCAAAGAGGAGGTTTATGGATGTAGTGAGAGAAGACATGAAGTTAGTTGGTGTGAAAGAAGAGGATGCAGAGGACAGGATGGCGACACATGATTCACTGTGGCAACCCCCGAAAGGGAACAGCCGAAAGGAAAAGAAGAAGACAATACCAGGATACAAATGGTGTTCAGAGGGTACCCAAGAAGGTGTTGGAAATGTAATTTCTTAATTTTCCAATAAAGATAAAATTGAAGCTTATTGACAGTTTTTTTCTTTAATAGTTTACCCCCAGCACTCATTCAATACTGGGTTTCAGTAATGGGTTTAGTTGTGGCTACATAGAAGTAATAACGTGTTAAAGTGTATCGGCAAGAAGAACCTGCTATCACAACTACAGATTGACAAGGTACAACACAAATGCTACAGCAAAGGGAGCCAGGAAGACAGGTCAAGGGGGAGATATTATGTTAACCACTTATGTTGTTCAGTGTTCAGCTGCAGTTTATCCCAGCTGTCACTGGGTGATAGGCAGGGTCAACCAGGTCGCTATTCTATCTCAGGGCCAACACATAAAGAAATACACAGACAAACAACCATTTACACACACAACCACACCTACAGGGAATTTAGAGTCAACAATGAACATGCATGTCTTTGGAATGTGGCGGGAAGCAGGAGTACCCGAGGAGAACGTGCAAACTCCACATGCATGTTCTGCAATCAACAGGTTAATTTGAATGCAGGACCTTCTAGCTATGAGGCGGCAGGGCTTACTACTCCACCACCAAAATCTCATATTCTGTTTATTGTGAAAAATAGTTTTATTTTTGTGATATTATTTTTTGGCCATATTGCCCACCTCATTGTGTGAACAACATTGTTCAACCCACATGGGCTAATGAGTTGGTGTTTCCCACATATACTGGTGGCACACTCAGGTATATTTGGCGACCCATTTTTTGTATTAGTTTTTTAAAAATCTGTCTTAAGGAACAACGCAATCCATAATTCAAGTAACACCAACAGTCACCACCATTCAGTGTTTAAACCTACAACCTGTTAGCCCCCTGCAAGCAACAAAGTCTTAATAAAAATTAACCTGGAACCCAGTAGTGCTCTTTGTGTCTGACCGAAAACCCACATTGTGCATCACCTACCTGAAATTCAGTATACACGACTACAGACAGTCACACCTACAAATATTTTACAATACTGCAGTATTTCACAGTTGACCTAACTCATACCATGCTCAACCTATGTAACCTATATGCTAAGTTTATGCAGCCTGAGGAAACTAAAATTTAAGGTCACCCCTACTATCATCTAGTTTTTCATTAACAACAGACAGAAGACAGGCTTACTGATGAATTCGCTGAATAGGAAGTTGAAGTAAGTCCTCAAGCATATGGTTGTTGAACTCTGAACGGGTTTCCTGAAGTTTCTTAAAGCGTCTGAAGGCCTTGTTTTTCTTCAACTGAATCTAAGACAACACAGAAGACAATGTAAAGTTAATTTTAGAGCCATAAAAACAAATATACATAACACACCATGGCACTCGGATCAGTGATATTTTCTATGAGCCAATAAGGGTTTTTTTGGGCTGTTCAGTAAAATGGAAGTGTATTTAAATGGTAAATGGCCTGTACTGCTTCTCATTCACCCATTCACACTCACACACAGATGAGGGAGCTGCTATGCAGCTGGGCAACACTCAGCTAGAGCAACTAAGTTGGGGTTCAGTGTCTTGCTCAAGAACACTTAGACATGTGACCGGGATTGGTGGACGACCGCTCTACCTTCAACACCACAGTCGCCCCAATATTTACAAAACCAACAGGGCTTAAAATTACATCCTTCAAACAGTGAATATAGGCTATATAATATTCCACACGATTGTGTTAATGTTTTACAAGAGTGGTTGAGGTTTAAGATTCCTAACACGTCCATCAAATAGATGGCTCATGTCTACTAGATGTCTAGCGTTTGATACTATGTTTTCTTTCGTCCTTACTTTAATATTTAAATTTTGGTAAAAGGTTCTGGTGCTGCTGATGAATGAGAGGCTGGAATTGAGCTGCATACAGTCACAAAATGTTCTCTCTTAGAGCTATAAAAGCGCCATTTTGGTGAGCTCTGGCACAGCTACACATCCTCTGGCAAGATGACACTGCTGTCCCCGAGCCATTTTACAAGGACAAAACCTCAACCCACCCAACTATTTAGTGTGATTAAACACATCTTCAACTTGCAAGCCTGCATCTTGGTTCCTGTACGAAAGGTAGAATGCTCTAGTGTCCATAACAACTATAGGCCAGTGGTGTTAACATCCCAGCGGTGTTAACATCTGAAGACTTTTAAGAGGCTGGTTCTAGAGGTTCTCCAGTCTCTGGTTGAAACCTCACATCACCCCCTACAGTTTGCCTGCCATCCTCAACATGGAGTGCATTATGACATTATCCACCTGATCCAATGCAACCCTTGATACATTTTTTGATTTCTCTGCTGCCTTCAATACCATCTGACCTGCCCTTCTTAGAGAGAGATTAACAAACATGCAAGTGGATCATTCAAAACCTGTGGATGGATTTTAAGACAACGCCAGATACCCAAGCAATCTCAAAGACTTGGAATGCTTATGCCATAAATAATGGGCTAAAATTATACCTAAAATTATACAAATGCTGTTCAGAGGGTATCCAAGAACATTGAGGCTTACTTATCCTACTATCTATAATAATTTTGCCCTAGGCTCATTTAATTCCAGGTTTCATCGCTGGTGATATAGTGTATGTATTTTAGTTGTAACTACATACATGCAGTAAAATGCATGGCCAAAAGTGATTGTAGCGTTGCTGCCGATTCTGCTGTAAATGAATCTGTTTCCATAAACTACAGCTGTGCAATATGACAAAAATCTCAAATCCTGATACAGTTAAATTTAATATTACACTATCAAGATATTTCAAGATAGAGTAAATATAAAATTAAAACACGAAAAGGAATATTCTTATTGCATTTTGAATTATCTGCTTAACAAATTAAAAGTATATCTATAATTTATTTTTTTATTAATAATTAATCTTGACTTTATTCTGTAAAGTGCCCTTAGAAGACTTTGTTGTGAATTGGCGTTATATAAATAAAGTTGAATTGAATTGAATTGAATGATATACTTCTCTCATTAATTTCTAAACTTTGTGCAAGTTTGTAATTAAGCCTGTAAAACATATTGATCTAAATCTTTGGTTTGCTTTGAGCACTCAACTGTGGGTCTCATCCAGAGACTGTCTGTACTAGTTGACATAATTGCTGCATAGGTTGTAAACAACATAAGTGGAATTACAACAGAGCCTTTTCTGTTGATATTTTTTACTTACTCGGGTTCTATTGAAAAATATGTTCTAATTTCTCTGCTGTTAGATTTTGTTAATGCGGTCAAAATCATCAATGAAATTCACCTGAGTACATTTTCTGAGTAGAGTTAGTGTATACAAAAAAATAATGATAGTTTAGTATTCGTATTGAGCAGTCTGCTTATTCATCTGACAGAACTCAGTGGGGGACCGCCCTTGTCCAAAGTAATATGGTCTGCACTGCACTTGGTAAATGGTCTGCACTTATATAGCGCTTTTCTACCTATTGGCACTCAAAGCACTTTACACTGATTCTTATTCACCCATTCAAACTCACAAAACACACACACACTCGCAAACCAATAGGGGAGCTGTTATGCAGCTGGAAAACACTAACTGGGAACAACTAAGTTGGGGTTCAGTGTCTTGCTCAAGGACACTGCCGAATTGGTGGACAGCCGCCCTACCTCCTGCACCACAGTTGCAAAAGGAGAGTCTAACACATAGATGCACTAATCATGTAGAAATACTGTATTCTTACCCTGAGCACTTTGCTGGCAGTATAGATGTTGTCCACATATGTGTTGTAGAGATGTAAATGTGGACAGAATTGATCAAAGCCTCTACCGATGTAGCCATTCTCCAAATGGACCAGCAGAGATCTAAAAAAAGAAATAAAAGTTTGATATGATTCATTTAAGAACATACAGTACATGAAATTAAAAAAATGTGCAAAAAGTGCAATTTTAAACTCTAAAAAGCTGAAGGTTTAACTATAAAGTTGCACAATACTAAATTGTGTGTTAAGTAGCAGTAGAATATGTCAGTCTAAATGAGTCAACCCCCCCAAGTCATATTAATTATCATGTTCCTAGAAGCAAAGGCCGAGGTGGAGGAGTTGCAGCAATCTTCCATTGTAGCTTATCAATAAACCCTAGACCTAAACATAGCTATAACTCATTTGAAAGCCTTACTCTTAGCCTTTCACACCCAAACTGGAAAACTCAAAAACCACTATTATTTGTTATCATGTACTGTCCTCCAGTCCCTTATTCAGAGTTTTTGATTGAATTTTCTGATTTTCTATCTGATTTAGTGCTTAGTACAGATAAAGTCATTATAGTGGGTGACTTTAACATTCATGTAGATGCTGACAGTAACTGCCTGAGCACTGCGTTTAATTCATTATTAGATTCAATTGGTTTTTCCCAAAATGTAAATAAACCCACTCACTGTTTTAGTCACACGTTAGACCTTGTCCTTACGTATGGAATTGAAACGGATAATTTAACAATATTTCCTCACAACGGACTATATAGCAGTTAGGGAAAAATTCCACTATAGCAGATGCTTAAGTGAAAAAGCTGTCAACAAATTTAAAGAAATTATTTCTCCATCATTTGCTTCACCATATGTTAATACAATGGAAAGTAGTCTCCTTAATGTTACTCCTGCACAAGTAGATTATCTTGTTGACAATTCTGCAGCCTCACTACGTACAATACTCGATAGTGTTGCCCCTCTAAAAAAGAAGGCAGTAAATCAGCAGAGGTGATCTCCATGGTATAGTTCACAAACACACAACTTAAAACAGGAAACACGAAAGTTAGAAAGGAGGTGGCGTTCCAGAAAGTTAGAAGAATCTCATTTAGCCTGGAAAAATAGTTTAAAAATGTACAAAAAAGCTCTCCATGATGCCAGAACAGCATATTATTCATCATTAATAGAAGAAAACAAGAACAACCCCCGGTTTCTGTTCAGCACTGTAGCCAGGCTGACTAAGAGCCATAGTTCTGTTGAGCCTACTATTCCCTTAACTTTGAGCAGCAATGACTTCATGACCTTCTTTATGAATAAAATTGTAGCTATTAGAGAAAGTATTCACCAGATCCTCCCCCCAAAAATTACAGATAGATCTTCATGTACAGCAGTGCTAGAATCATGGATAAGGCCCCAATCCCTATTAGACTGCTTTTTACCCATAGATCTCTCTGAGCTAACTTCAATTATTACCTCATCTAAACCAACAACCTGTCTGCTAGACCCTATTCCAACTAAGCTGCTCAAGGAAGCTTTACCCTTAATAGATACGTTCATATTAGATATCATCAATCTATCTTTAGAAACAGGCTATGTACCACAGGCCTATAAGGTAGCTGTAATTAAACCATTACTTAAAAAACCCTGTCTTGACCCAGGTGTTTTAGCCAATTACAGACCAATATCTAATCTCCCCTTTATTTCTAAAATAATTGAAAAAGTAGTCGCAAAACAATTATGTGATCACCTTCATAGGAATAATTTGTATGAAGAGTTTCAGTCAGGATTTAGAGTTCATCATAGTACAGAAACAGCACTGGTAAAAGTCACCAACGATCTCCTCATGGCCTCAGATAATGGACTCATCTCTATACTTGTTCTGTTAGATCTTAGTGCCGCATTTGATACCATTGATCATAACATTTTATTACAGAGACTGGAACATGAAATTGGAATTACAGGAACTGCACTAGGTTGGTTTAAATCTTATCTGTCTGATAGATTTCAATTTGTTCATGTTAATGATGAATCCTCCATGCACACAAAGGTTAGCTATGGAGTTCCACAAGGCTCTGTGTTAGGACCAATACTTTTACTTTATATATGTCTCCTTTAGGCAACATTATTAGAAAACACTCCATAAATTTCCACTGTTATGCTGATGATACCCAGCTATATTTATCTATGGAACCAGATGAAAATAATCAGTTAATAAAGCTTCAAGCATGCCTACAAGACATAAAGGCCTGGATGTCCCACAATTTTTACTTTTAAACTCAGACAAAACTGAAGTCATAGTATTTGGGCCCAAAATCTCAGAGATATGATGTCCAACCATATTGTTACCCTAGATGGCATAAGTCTGGCCTCCAGTACTACTGCAAGGAACCTTGGAGTTATTTTTGATCAGGATCTGTCCTTTAAGTCACATATAAAACAAATCTCTAGAACAGCCTTCTTCCACCTACGGAACATTGCCAAAATTAGGAGCATACTGTCTCAAAGTGATGCCGAAAAACTGGTCCATGCATTTGTTACTTCTAGGTTGGACTACTATAATTCCTACTTTCAGGATGCCCCAGTAACTCCCTAAAGAGCCTGCAATTAATCCAAAATGCTGCAGCAAGAGTGCTGACTGGAACTAGCAAGAGAGATCATATTTCACCTTCACTAGCTTCTCTCCATTGGCTTCCCATTAAATTTAGAATAGAATTTAAAACCCTGCTTCTTACATATAAAGCTCTGAATGGTCAGGCTCCATCATATATAGAAGATCTCATAGCACCATATCATCCCAGTAGACCACTTCGCTCTCAGAATGCAGGCCTACTTGTGGTTCCCAGAATTTCCAAAAGTAGAATGGGAGGTAGAGCCTTTAGCTATCAAGCTCCTCTCTTGTGGAACCAGCTCCCAGTTCAGATTCGGGAAGCAGACACCCTCTCTACTTTTAAGTCTAGGCTTAAAACCTTCCTCTTTAATAAAGCATATAGTTAGTTATAGTTATGCTGCCATAGGCTTAGACTGCTGGGGGACCCACCCCCCAATGCACTGAGCTCCTTTCCTCCTCTTGACCATCTCTCCTCTCCTCTCACCCCGCAATTGTCACCACTGTATGTCATTAACTCTGTGTGTTCTCTCCCGTAGTTGTCTTTGTCCTCCTCTGTCCCCCTCTCTCTGTCCCTTTCTGCAGGTGTCCCCCGGCTTTGAAGCTGTGTGTCTTCCAGCGTGCAGATACTGGTCCTACCAATCTGCCCGATGTGTTGTTGTTGCTTTTTGTTGCTCTGTTCTTTTCTCTCTCCCCTTTCCACTCACCCCAACCGGTCGAGGCAGATGGCCGTCCACCCTGAGCCTGGTTCTGCTGGAGGTTTCTTCCGTTAAAGGGAGTTTTTCCTCTCCACTGTTGCCTATGGCTTGCTCCAGGGGGAATTGTTGGGTTCTCTTTATATATCTTTATAATCTTGACTTTATTCTGTAAAGTGCCCTGAGATGACTTTGTTGTGAATTGGCGCTATATAAATAAAGTTGAATTGAATTGAATTGAATAGGATATTAAAGGTTTAAGCCAGCTATAATGCCAACTGGGTAATCAGCTATAGTTTAATGCATATTGAATGATGCATATTCAAACATATGTTCTACTTTAGACAAAGAAAGGTAGGTGTTTTTTCAGGTATGGTACAAAATCACAAACACATCTTCTCCCCTTACATAAATTAAGTAATCTAAAAAGTCAGTTTAGGGGTAGATCCTAGTTCACTTTGTTTTTGACTCTATCTAATTATTTTTGAAAGAGTAGTGGAAGCTAGGCTAAGGGCAGAGGTGAGTATTTGTGAGCAGCAGTATGGTTTCATGCCTAGAAAGAGTACAACAGATACAGTATTTGCTTTGAGGATGCTGATGGAGAAATGTATGAGAGCTGTAAGACTGTGGTGAGGTGTGCTGTAGGTGTGACAGAGGAGTTCAAGGTGGAGGTGGGTCTGAGAACCTGGGCTGCTACTATGATGAATGAAGCCACAGAGGAGAGGAGAGAGGGACAAGAGGAGGAAAAGAGCTCAGTGCATTGGAGGGTGGGTCCCCCAGCAGTCTAAGCCTATAGCAGCATAAGTATAACTAACTATAAACTTTATCAAATAGGAAGGTTTTAAGCCTAGACTTAAAAGTAAAGAGGGTGTCTGCTTCCTGAATCTGAACAAGGAGCTGGTTCCACAGGAGAGGAGCTTGATAGCTAAAGGCTCTGCCTCCCATTCTACCTTTGGAAATTCTGAGAACCATAAGTATGGCTGCATTCTGAGATCGAGGTGGTCTACTGGGATGATGTGGTGCTATGAGGTCTTCTATATAAGATGGAGCCTGACCGTTCAGAGCTTTATATGCAAGAAGCAGGGTTTTAAATTCTATTCTAGATTTTATGGGAAGCCAATGTAGAGAAGCTACATTGAGGTGATTGAGGTGGTTTGGATATGATCAGAGGAGACACTGAATATATCGGTGGAAGGATGCTGCGGTTGGAGCTGCCAGGCAGGAGGTCTAGAGCAAGACCAAAGCGGAGATTTATGGATGCAGTGAGAGAGGACATTAAGTTAATTGTTGTGAGAGAAGAGGATGCAGAAAATGGAGGAATATGATTTGTTGTGGTGACCCTTGAAAGGGAACAGCTAAAAGGAAAAGTAGAAGTCCTCCTTGCAAAGATAAATACCATGCAGACTATGTATAAAAGGTGCAAAATCTAGCATCTGTGGGGGTGTATTAGTGCCCATGGCATGCATGACTTTTATATGTGTTAGGGTTCCATTAAACTCAGCATAATTTGGGGATTTAAGGAAAACACATGCTGGCATCAAGTCTGCATTTTTAGTCTGGGAGTCTGTGGATATATCAGGACAATGTCATGCCTCATTCTGCAGGTTCTAAAACAGAGATGCTTCATACACGTGACCTGCCTGCTAAAACTAATTTAAAGGGTCTAACATTTAGAGAACAATAATTTCCTATTTTCTATTGTTATTCTGTTGAGGTACCCCCTGCAACCTGACCAAAAGTGGCAGTAGCAAGGAAATCTGCACCAGAACAAGCAGAAGAAAATGCTGCAGTTGAAAAGTTGAAGGGTTTGTTGAACAGTTCAACGGGCTTCACAAAAGGTGAGATTTGCATTACTGGATGTGTATTTAAACATTGGGGTCTACTTCTAGAAAAAGCCCAGAAGAAGAGGGTGGTTTGGCAAAAGGGCAATCATTTTGTTTGCCACCACCTGTTACTTTGACACGCACAGCCTTTTACCAATTGTTTCTGTAAAATTGATCCAGGACCATCTCCTATGCAGCGAGGAGACAGTCCCTCTGTTGCCTCTGGCAAGAGACTGCAAGACACTGTTCAGTTTTTCAGTGGCTCTGTGCTGCTTTAATTATTTTGTCAGATTTAATGTGCAACCAAACCAATACCTAGATACAGATTCCTGATAAATACTTTTTTCCTTCCCCCCATACACCGGCACTGGATAAATTCATAGGAATTTCAGGGTTCCAGTGCATTTATGAAAGAAGCTTCAGATACAAAACACCAAAACTATCTGTTTTTAGAAACCATGAGTTAGATTAGCCTGCCAGCTCTTGTTTTAGTGTTCCTTAGTGGCATACTGGCTGAGAATCCACTGATCCACGGGTCTGCATCAGTGCAAAGAAGGTTTTCAAATAAGGCAAAAATCACATCTGAATCACCTACCTTAGTATAAATGTTGAGCAAATACCAGTGGGCTGCTTGATTGGTAATGAAATGTTTAAAAATCTATTGTCATTTTAAGGCCTCTTCTACTAATTTATGTGTTTTTAGGACCCAGATGGAAGGTCTACCTTCAGAGTGCCCAGGGCCACTTTGTAGTGAAAACAGGCCTGCTGCACTTAGGAACAAAGAACTGGTATAAGGCAGAGGCAAACCAGACATTCAGCCCAAGTCTACTCTCTAATGATGTTCCCAGAGACTTCTATTCTATTCCTACATGCTATGAGAAAGTGCACTTTGCCGTTGAAGTTGATTTAAATAGATTTTAATTAAGTTGCACACCAAGGTAGCCTCTGTTCATTACCAGGACATGCAGCCAAGAGAGTCCTAATGAGGGTAAAGGGCAGGAAAACTGCTTCAGTTTTTTCCCCGACTTCCAGAGACTATTATGATAAATATGAAATTATGGATTAGATTTTACTTACTTTTTCTCACAAATTAAATTGGCCATCAACAGTAGAATAGAGATTAGCATTAAGAGTCTGTGTGTCACGTTAATCCATATTACATCCATGCAGTTTGCCAAAGCTAAGTTGGATACAAGACCAAACAATTCTGCCAGATCCCCTCATTAGAGGAACAGAGGAACACTAATTGACACCACGCAAGTATCCACTAAAACTGAATGACTAATTAATAAACATAACCACTAATCTCAAAATAAGTAAGAGTGCAGCATTTGTGCTCTCACTGAACTGTGTAATGTGACAAAGTGAATTGTGTTATGACTCTTGTCACTTCATGCCTGACCTGTCAGACTACACCTATTCATTTTATGACCCACCTCATTTCCATTGTGGACGATATGCTCCACTGACAGCTCTTTCAAGTTGTGCATTCCTGTTAATCACGTTATCAGTATTCCCTCTCTGCTATTACATTAATAGTAATAAGAATGGTCAGTGCAAGTTTGCATCCCCCTTGAATTAAAAACTAACTAATTTATGATGAAGGAACATTTGTTCTAGCCAAATATCTTAAATATAATGTTAATGAAAGAAAGTTTGTTTTACCGTTTTATACTCCTGTATAGAGAACAGCACATCACCTCCCCAGAGAACTCACCACTGTGACATGTCATTGGTACAGAGCTGTGTACAGACTCATAACTACAGTTTTGGAGCCTAATATTTTTCAAGTGCTTTTGAAAATGTTTTTACTATTCACTTGTTGCACCATTGAAAATATTCTAAATGGTTACAAACTATGTAATTGTAATGTACATTTTTTCAGACATGTTGTGAGTTACACAAATGTCGCCCATTTCATTATCTAAGCACTACAACAGCCCACATTGTTGAGATTTGGGAGGTGTGCACATCGGGGCCTCTGCAATCCTCTGAGACCCATGGTTAATTCCATTCTCTACATAGTTCCACATCAAAGTTTACATGTATGGACGGAGAATTATAATTCTGCCTTTAGCCACATAATCAACCACAATCTGTAAAATAGTCACACAAAATTATTTACAAACCTCCTCTTGCATACAAAAAGTATGTAAGTTTCTGCTGTTGCCTTGACTGCCACAAGATGAAACAAATGATGTTTTATATTACATCCATAGATTGAATGATCATGCTTATGCATCCTATACTGGTGCTATTGATCCAGTGTTTTTGATGTTCTGTGAGCCTTCCCTGTTACCATGTTAACAACATAAATGTTGGTGTAGGTTGTGATGTTTTGAAAAAAGGCATTGAGAATCTAACCTCATTTGCATTTAAGCTACAAACACCCCCAAAAGTGAGGATCTGCCAGCTTCCTGAAAAGATTTTCAAACATGCCAGAAAGCTCAATCCGATTGATATTACAGCATAAAAATATGCATACACATTCAGGAGACATATGTAAATTTGTTGAAGTTAAAGCTTCCAAGAGCCCTCCTCCTGGAAAAGGAGGGGATCCTTTCTTACTCCTCTTGGCCAAAGTCAGAGGTCAATTTGCATTACCTTTGAGTAGTCGCTAGCCTGGTGGCCACATTCCTATGCATTTGTTGTAGTCTTGTGCACTACACAAATTTTATCTATTCTCACAATACAATTTTGGCAAGAAACCGCTTTGCTCTACCTGCTACTCCAGTTCCTAGTGACAATGGGACATAGTAGCTGCAAAGAGATCTACCTTACCTTTAGACAATTTAGACAGAATCTGTATGAAAAAAGAATTTTAAATTATGAGCTTGGGTCATCCACTATTCTTTGTACAAAAAGCATCATTACATGTTGCTCTAACAACTGAATACCTTGCCCACAAGATCTTCAGCAGTATGTCAGGCAGCCAATAACAATGATTTTTCTACAGAAACAATAATGCTCTTTTCTTGTGATATCACAAGGAGTAATTACAACTGATATGCAGTAATGTATGCAACAGAATCTCACTGCCTTCTGCTAACTGTCAAGATAAGGACTTGCTTTGGCAAAATAAGAGCTTATCTTGACTTAAATATAAGGACGGACTGCTAATCCTCACCTTTATATACAGTCATCCGTGACCATTTTCACAGCAGAGATATTTTCTAAATTATTCAGAGGATACTTACTGGTTTACTGAACGAATGTCTTTAATGGAACTGAAGATGCTTTCTCTAACATCCTGCCTCAGGGTTCCTTTGGCCTTTAAGATCTCCACAAAGTACTGTGAGAGCAGAAGGAGAATTACATTATTTCTCAGCATTTAAATGAAACTGGAACTTAACTGTTCTGATTGGATATGCATTTGATGAATGGCATATCAAAGTGCTCAACTCTTAATTGCTCTCCCAACATGGAAAGAAAATATAAAATATATAAGATCGTTAACCAAACAAAAGGGACTTATAGGTTGGCACTCCTTTGTTTTATATCCAACACTGACTGTTAACATTATATAGCATTGCATAAGGTACAGAGGGATGTATTACAACACAATGAACAGACAGCTGTGCCAGTCTCAACTCATTTAAAGTGAAAATGGGATTAGCAAATTGAATGTGCATTAGGTCTAAAATGAATCCTAATTGGAGTGAACAAGTGGAGGGTAAGTAATTGTTTAGAAATTACGCTGCAGCAGTGGGTGGAAAAATCTGTTCTCTCTACAGGGAGAAACACAACCAAGAATTCTACTTAAAGTCTTTTAATACATACAATACAGTAAGAGTGTGCTTTGCATGTTTTAATATAGTACTGTTACTTATATTTTACCATTTGCCTCAGGTGAGCTTGAAAAGAAAATCTTTTTTTTCCTTCATTCAGTCAATATTTTTATTAAAAACAATATTCAATCCCTCCAGGATTTTGCAGACTTTGTGATGGTTTTGGCCCTAAATGCCTGATTTTACAGCAGCTCATCTAAAGGAATTGTTACACATGTTGTAGTGTTTTTAGGCATTGCGAAAGCAACTGAAAAATATTTGCAAATAATTTATGTAATTATTAAAAACATCAAAGGAAACTTGTTTTAATGTGTTTTAAGTAACACACGCACACAGTTGGTAATGTAAACAGTCAAGCATACCTCTGTCACTCTCCGATTTGTACTAGACTTTTAGCAGTGCCAATAAGGTCTGAACGCAACGTTAAAAGTAAAAGTGTTTCTTTGATACAATTTGTGTTTTTAACAACAACATTGTAAACAGTGCTGTAGTTTACCCCCACTTACATTAGGGAATTGTCTTGATTAGTTTTTAAATGTGATTTTAGTTGGTAAATGAAAGACATTTGTTTCACATCTGCATCTTCACAATCACAAAGAAGTTTAGTAAAGTATGATATTTTTTGCATGGGGTACTGCTATGATTGGTAAAAGTCAGTGAAAACAATTAGTTGATTTTGCTAGTTAGACAAAATTGTAAGTTCGCACAAAATTCATAGGATATGCCATGGTGGACGAAACCATGTTTTTTCTAATTTACACCAAAGGCACTGTATTTCAAATGCAAAGTCAGCAATCAGAAAGACTATGTGCAGAACCTATTGAAGATTACATGGTGCAACTGGGTGGCAAAAAAATGGCAGACCTCCCACTTAATAGAGTCTTACCTTATGATAAACCATTTACCAGAACATGTGCTGATTGCTTTGGTCCTTTTAATATTAAACGAGGAAGAACAAATTAAAAACATATGTAGTCATAATTACATGTCTGGCAATCCAAGCTGTCCACATAGAAGTGGCAGTGTTGCTGAAATATGGTCAAAAGAACAAACTTTGTTGGGACTGACCGAGACCTCAAAAAGTCTCTAGAAGAATGAAACAGTCCAAAATAGAAAATACGCTTAACCACCGTGGCATCAAGTCGATGTTTAATACAGACATTACTCTGTGAAGCTGAAGCCATCATAAACAGTTGGCCGAAAACTACACCTTCAAATTATCCAAATGACTTGGAGGCATTGACACCAAATCACCTTCTCTTAAAAACCCAACCATCTATGCATTCAGGAATTTTCCAGAAAGAGGATCTCTGTGCCCGCCGTAGATGGAGACAAGTTCACTATATAGCCGACCTCTTTTGGAAATGGGGTGGCTGTAGCTCAGTTGACCAATCCCCATTCCCAGCCACATTCCAAATTGTCCTTGGGCAAGGCACTGAATGCGGTGGGTCAGGTGAGCACCTTGCATGGCAGCAAATGCCATCGGTTTGTGAGTGTATGTGTGAATTGCTGAATGGGAATCCACATTGTAAAGTGTTATATAAGTGGCCATTTTAAATGTTAGACTAATAAATATCTGCCTGAGAAATGGACGCATGCAAATTTGCAATCTACATGAAATGAAAAATGGCCTTAACATCACTTAAAAAAGTTTAAAAAAAAATGAAAGAAGGAAAGAATTAACAAATTAATGAATGAATATAGAAATCAGTCACTATTACTCATTCAACCTCTGCCCTCCTCCCTCTGATGAGATTGACTGCTGACCAGGTCCTGCTTGCAGAGGGAGGGGCTGTTAAGGGGTCAAGGAGCTACTGTCTCTCACAGCAAGAGACCACCAGAACTTCTCACAGCTCAGTTTTGACATATTACCTTAGGTGGAAAGTTACTATAGATACACCTACTGGTTTTAGCATGTTCATAGCAATAAGTGAACAAGCTTTCTATATTAACACATACCAACAATTGATGGAAGACACGTTTCTACTTCTTCAAAAGGTTAATAAACTGCCTTTATTTGCTTGTTACTCAAAGAGCATGCATATTTTTTAGTTATCGAGCAACAAGGAATCTTTCATTACTCAACAGGCTCTGGACCCTAAAAGTATCAAAGTTCGATCCCCAGCCCTAGTCTCAGAATGTACCTGTTTGCTGTCTATTTTTATCAGAAACAACCCCTGTCCCTTCATGTGTTCTGTGCATTTCTCTACTGTGTGCACCAAATCACTTAGACAAATTCCTTGTATGTGAAAACCTATTTGGCAATAAAGCCGTTTCTGAAAAATAAGGTTTCAAATGCCTATGTTTTGATATGTCTGAGATTTGTCTTGTTGACATAAAACGTAGATGCACTTTTCAGAAATGTTACAATACATACAGTGGTGACCAGCTCCAGCTGCTGGCAGTAGTGTTGTTCTGTTTGCACCAATTCTCTGGTTGTTATGCTGCGTTTTTTCTCCCAGCGCTCCCTCTGCTCCTGGATACTGCTGCGTGGACCAGGGAAGAAACTCATGGTAACAGTGACATGGAGGACACTGCAAAGAGACAAGCGATAAGCCTGAATACCAGATAGATACTGCAATAAATAAACAGCATATATCATGTGTGTATGAACTGACAGCTTGTTCAAATTTGTTTAAAAGAGAGTCACTGTTTTTTTTTTCAAGCATATTTAAATTAGCAATACTATTTACACATTTCAGATTTCACAGTTTCACTATTTTGCAGTTTGTTTCTGGTATACAAACAATTTATTAAAACTCACTTTCACTCTGTATTTAGATTCAATTTGTGGGTCTTTCAAGCTTCTTTATTCGACCATAGAAATATTAGTAAAGTTTTTCTTCTGAAAAACTATGTACCAAGACAATGTGCACTGAGCTTGTCTAACAAGCCAGGACATGCTGTGTGTGTTTTGTGTGTTTGACAGTGACTAACACAAACTCAACCCCTGTCTTCTTTGTTTTTCACTGTATATAAAGTAGATCTGCCAACACATTCATTTTCTCACATTGTGAAAAACAACTTTAAATCTTATGCCACAGCACAAGAAGAGAACATTGACAGTGTATAGACCGACAAGACACCCTGCATGCATACAGGCAGGAGACACAGAGTTTCTACAGTTACAGGGATGCTGCTCTGTGTTGTCTATTACTAGATATACTTATGCATTATGCCCATGCTTAAATGTAGTAATATACTGCATCTCCAAATCTTGACCCTTCTGACCATAGAGGCCAATATCAAAGCTTCATTTTATGTGAAAAATTTTGGAAAAGGTCATAGCAGGACAGATAACTACTTTTATGGAGCAGAATAAACTGTTTAATAAATTTCAGTCAGGTTTTTACAAAATGCATTCAACTGAGACTGCTCTACTTAAGACCTTAAGTGACATAATGATGGCTATGGACTCTGGCCTGGTGTTACTTGATTAGACATTTGCTTATGATACTGTGGATTATAGAATCTTAAATCGGCTTCAGTCGGAACTAGGCTTTTCTGGGTCTGGGTCTACCTCCACATAAACTCTAACAAGACTGAAACCTCTGTCCAGCGGAGCCTCAGAAACCTAGGTGTTGTGTTTGACCATTCTATGTCTCTCGCTTGATACTCAAGACAGTCAACGATATCACTTGAGGAGCATCTCCAAAATGAGGAAAACTTTACCAAAAGCTGATCTGGAAATGATGATTCATGCTTTCATTTCTTCTCTTTGTTTTCCCCTCTACTTTGTTTCAGATATTTCACATACTATTAGACTCCTGTCAGTCTAGATTTAGTCTACTAAATTATGAAATTATTGACTGAAGTTTTGAAGGGCTGGCCCATATTGTTTCTTTAAATTGTAAATTTTTCACAACAGTGAAAAATTTGTCATATGATTTTGACTTTTTATAGTTGCATGATCAGGTTTGATGTGCCATAAGAATGAAACTGTAGGCTCACACCAGCCTACAATTTCATTATACTGCAATAACAATAAAAGGAATTTGAATTTAAAAAAAGGAATATGAAATAAACTGAAAAGTGTAATATAAGGTCAAGCTCACATTTGAAAGACTTTGAGTATGAGTTTATTCTGAATAAACAACTTTGCTTTTCTAGCTTACATAAAACCGACTGTCTAAATTTGTCACTATAAAAACGCGATATAAGAAATACCTCAAAAAGTTTTAATAACATAAGTCATTATCTGTTAGTTTCTTTGTATGAGAAACAATATGTGTCGACGTGAAATTTCTCAATAACGCGTATACTGTATAGTTAAGTAATACAAGACTTACCTACAGGTAACGTCTATACTTTTGACCAAGGCGCTCTTTTCGAATTGAACTTCCTTCTTCCGGGCTGCGGTGTTGACGTGATCGCTAATTGGCTGCTCCAATAACAGTGGAGGACGGTCTTCTCTTGACCCGGAAAAAGTTTAATCCAAAGGTCCTCCTCCTTCTCAGAGGGCGCATCTCTGTACCTTTTTTCCTTGTTTTTTAACAATATGAACATTGTCATGCAACCAACAAAGCACTATTTGAAATATTTAAATGCAGAAAATGAGATTGCCTCGCAGTAAAATGTAAAATGTATAGATAAAGATAAAAAGAAGAAAAAATATAAAGTAAAAAACAAAGACTTATTATTATTAATTATTGTGGTAAACATGACTGCCGCAGATAATGACAGCTGCTTTATCCATCAGCATTTATAAGATATTTTGATTTTGATTTATAAATCTGCATCTGCAGATTTAGGCAAAGTACAATATTTTGTCTGAGTTGCAGCCAGGTTAAAATAACTCCAAAAGAAAATAAGCCTGCTCCATTCTATATATAAAAGTGCTGTTATTTCAATGTGTCAAACACATATTTATTGAACACTGTGGGTGTGCGTGTGCACAATGCATGCTCAGTTGCACAGCAGGTAAACTGGATGGTTTAGAGTGCTGCAGTTTGACCTGGCTGCTGCCCATCAGTGGTCTCATTGTGTCTTTTTCTGCTCCTAACATTCCTCCTTACGCTAATTAAATCTAATAAACTGTCAGAATGTTCCCAAACCTTTTCTCCAATCAAGAACAGCATAAATATCAATGAGAAGAGATTAGATTTTACGTGGCTGGCACCATACTTTTATTCTGAGAGAACACCAACAGGAATATTTAGTTAATATAGCAGTTTTACAAAGTGTCCTTAAAGGAAATTTAAAGACTCTTACAGACAAGATCCAGGTCTGTCTGAGGATTAATAACCAGCCATTAATTTAATAACATGGTTATGAGGGAGAGAGCGATAAGAGGAAAGCCAAGAGTGTAGGAATGGAAATAGGGACTTTGAATGTTGGGACTATGACAGGAAAGGCTAGACAGTTATTTGACATGATGCAGAGAAATAAGGTGGATATACTATGTTTCCAGGAGACAAGGTGGAAGGCTAGAAGCTTAGGAGCAGGGTTCAAGTTATATTACCATGGGTCAGATAGAAAGAAATGGAATAGGAGTCATGTGAGAAATGTTCTAGAGGTGAAAAGAGTATCAGACAGGTTGATGAGTCTGAAGCTGGAAATTGAAGGGGTGATGTTCAATGTTGTTAGTGGTTATGCCCCACAGGTTAGATGTGAGTTAGAAGAGAAGGAGAAATTCTGGAGTGAGTTAGATGAAGTGATGCAGAGCATCCCCAGAGGTGAGAGAGTTGTCATTGGTGCAGATTTCAATGGACATGTAGGTGAAGGGAACAGAGGTGATAAGAATGTGATGGGCAGATTTGGTCTTCAGGACAGGAACGCAGAAGAACAGATGGTGGTAGACTTTGCAAAGAGGATGGAAATGGCTGTAGTGAATACTTTCTTCCAGAATATAGGGTGGCAAATAAGAGCGGAGGTAAAAGCACCCAGGTGGACTACATTTATTCCGACATTGTAATCTGAAAGAGATCAAGGACTGCAAAGTATTGGTAGGGGAGAGTGTAGCCAGACAACATAGGATGGTGGTGTGTAAAATGAAGAGGACAAAGGCAGAGAAGAGGACGAAGTGATGAAGGGTAAATGGTTTGCACTTGTCTACCTACTGGCACTCAAAGTGCTTTAGGGGACGAAGTGGTGAAAGTTGAAAAAGGATGAATGTTGTGTAGTTTTCAGGGAGGAGATGAGACAGGCTCTGGGTTGTCAGGAGGTGCTTCCAGATGACTAGATCACTACAGCTAATGTGATCAGGGAGACCGGTAGGAGGGTACTTGGTGTGTCATCGGGAAAGAAGAAACTGGACAAGGAGACTTAGTGGTTTGCTAAGAAGAAGTGGTACAGTGAGAGGACTTGAGAGTAGACAGGAGTACAGAGAGATGCAGCGTGAGGTGAAGGTAGATGTGGCAAAGGCCAAACAAAAAGAATATCAGGACTTGTACTGTATGTTAGAGTAGAGTAGTGCAGGACATGTATGAGAGCCCCCATCAGTGTGTGAGTGTGTGTGATTGTGAATGCAAATGGGTGAATGAGAAACAATGTAAAGCGCTTTGAGTGCCAATAGGTAGAAAAGCGCTATATATAAGTGCAGTTGTTTGGGCAGTTGTTGAAGAGGAGACCCCAGAAAACTTGACAGTTGATAACCACATGCATGGGAATGGAATGTGAAGATTAAAGGCTTCAGAAAGTCCAAGAAGAACTGTCGATGCAGAGACAGTAAAGAGACAATTAAGTCTTAAGACAATTATCATTAACTAATCAAACCTTACAACGTGGCAGAGGAAACTGCTGGGAGAACATTGGACAAACTTAAAGGAGAACGGACTACAACAGCTGTGAAACCTATGAGATGCATTTAACACTTTTGGAGAAGCTGAATAAGAAATCTGTGGAAACCCTTTTAAACTGGAAACCATGGATTCACTACACAGACAATACTGACTTCCAGAATCAAGTTTGGGAGTTTAAGGCAGCTAAAAACAAGCTTGAAGCAAGAAAAGGGGAGTTTGCAAGTGCATGGAGAATTGCATAAGATGCAAAGGTCACAGAGCACACAGGTAACAAAGTAGAGCCAGTTGTGCATTTCACACCAGTTGTGAAGCTCAAACCTACAAAACTACCTACATTCAGTGGCAATAAAAGAGTAATCAATACTGGAAAAAAAGACTGAAAGTTTGCAGAGGCAAGGAGAACCAACTGGATCAGCAGAGGTAAAAAAGTTTCAACTCCTTGACAGTATCGATGAAAGGATCATCAAGGAATTGAGACTGTTAAACTATAGTACAGTTGATGACGTGTTCAGAGTACTGGAGAACAGGCATGGAAATAAGACCACAATTGCTAAGGAAATAGTAGAAGAACTGGAAAGGCTTCCTCCTGTAAAGATAAATCAACCAAGGAAGAAAATCGATCTAATCCTTACTGTGGAGAAGGCTCTGACAGACCTCACAGATCTTGGAAACATTGGTGCCCTTAAAAATCCACTGGTGATCAATTCCTTAGAAAGCAAGCTACAAGAATTTGTTGAGAAAGACTGGTTTGTATTCTTGCTCGACCCTAGCAATGTTGTCACATCTGACAACTATTTTGATGTGCTTCTGAAATTCCTGAAAAAAACAGAAGAACATATTTGAGAGACTTGAGTAGCTCAGAATATCAGACAGAGTGACAGAAAAATCCGATGCAGCAGACAAAAAAATATGCTTCCATCAGAGCTGCAAAGCAAGACCACAGTTGTCACAAGTGTATTGTATGCAGCAATAACCAGAACAAACACAAGATTTTCTTTTGCAAGAAATTCAGAGGACTGTCACTTTCTGAGATCAAATCTATTGTTAAGCCACTGGGCGTATGCAGGTAGTGCCTTGGATGTCACAAAGGTAGCGGTGACTGTAAAGATAATTAACTGTGCAAGGATAAAGAATGCAAGAAGGCAGGATCCCCTAATCATCATTTCTTTCTCTGTCTAAAAGGAGAATACAAGAAAGGCATGGTGAGAGACTACAGAGAGGTGGTAAACAGCAAAACATCTTATCTGGTGAGCAGGTTATGTTCTTAAGTGAGCTACCTCCAGAGTTGGTAGAAAGGTGCAAGGATAATATTCACCAATAATATTACAGTGGAAAAAGCAGTGCTAGTAACCAGGTAGGACTCCTGGAGAAGAATCTAACCCCTGTAATTATGATGCTAATGGAGGTCACTGCCAATGCAGGGCAAAAAATCTGAACCCTGATGGACCTCGCAGACACCAACTACATCACTCATAAAGCAGCCAGCAGACTGAACCTGAGAAGCGAGAAGGTTGCACTCTGGTTGTGCATGGAGTTGGTGGAACAATAAATAGAGTACACAAAAGAAGATATCTTTTCAAAGTCAAGACTCCCACAGATACTCTCAGAGCTCACAAACTTGTTTGCTATAGTCTGAGATAGCTAAAGTACATTGTGTAGTCAGATCTGAACAGTTAAAGAGATTCAATTCAATTCAATTCAACTTTATTTATATAGCACCAATTAACAACAAGTCATCTCAGGGCACTTTACAGAATAAAGTCAAGATTATAAAGATGTAAAAAGAGAACCAAACAATTCCCCCTGGAGCAAGCCATAGGCAACAGTGGAGAGGAAAAACTCCCTTTAACGGAAGAAACCTCCAGCAGAACCAGGCTCAGGGTGGACGGCCATCTGCCTCGACCGGTTGGAGTCAGTGGAAAGGGGAGAGAGAAAAGAACAGAGCAACAAAAAGCGACAACAAAACATCAGGCAGATTGGTAGGACCAGCAGCTGCACGCTGGAAGACACACAGCGTCAAAGCCAGGGACACCTGCAGAAAGGGACAGAGAGAGGGGGACAGAGAAGGACAAAGACAACTACGGGAGAGAACACACAGAGTTAATGACATACAGTGGTGACAATTGCGGGGTGAGAGGAGAGGAGAGAGGGTCAAGAGGAGGAAAGGAGCTCAGTGCATCGGGGGGTGAGTCCCCCAGCAGTCTAAGCCTATAGCAGCATAACTATAACTAACTATATGCTTTATTAAAGAGGAAGGTTTTAAGCCTAGACTTAAAAGTAGAGAGGGTGTCTGCTTCCCGACGATTCTTCCCAGAGGTTAAACTGGAGGACTTAAGGAGACCAGAAGAGATTGATTTTTGATCAGTCATCGAGAAGGAAGGCTTGCTCCTCAAAGAGTGAAAGCTGTTGGAGACATCATCCTATGGGAGAGCCCTCCTGGCAAGATTGAGGGTGGTGCACATCCTGATTTGTTTGAATGGGTACATTGGAGAGCGCACAAGTCTAAAATGCACCAAGGCCCTTAAGAGCCCAATCAAAATAAAGACACCAGAGATGATGAGATAATGCACCAGAATACCATAGTGGAGACCAGGTATACAGCTGGTAGCAAACGGGATGGTGGAAATGGGATAGCATCAGAGCAGCGTGTGAGCCAAAATGTGGTGGCTGTCGTGATGATAACTGTCAACCGGGAGAGAAGGAGATGAATCTAGCAGAGTAGTCTGAGGTCATAAAGGGTGGACTTGCTTATATCACAGAAGATGCTCACTGTAAGTCTCCTCACTGGGATGCAAGATATCCTTGGATAGAGGACCCAACCTCCATTCCCAACAATAGGAGAACTGAAAAACAGCCTAAGAGAGAGCCACAATGGTATGCTGTTTATGCAGAGAAGTGTAAGAAATTTAAGAGCCTGGGGTGGCAAAGTAACTCACAAAGGTGATGATAAAAAAAACTGGAGAGGGCCAGTATGGTATGTCAGCCCACTGTAGCACCCAAACCCCACTCAGTGACGACTGCAGTTTGTCTGGTGTGGAACAGTAGCCAGAGGTTCAAAGGAGTGAGAATAAATGATTTTCTCTTAAAGGGTCCAGATATACTTAATCCAATCAGAGCTGTGCTCATCAGGTTCAGGAGAGTACATGCAGCCCTAGGAGATAGTTCAGGTGTACAAGTATCAACACGTTGGGTGATGACGTACAGAAATTTGAAAGAAGTTCATACATTTCTGTGATAAAAACCCGGGTGTTACTAATTATTTACCAGCCACCAAAGCATTACTATAGAGAGTGGATGTTTACATTTAATTGCCAAACATTCAAAAGTAGGCAGTTTAGGAAGAGGGATCTTCACGGTGGATTATGACTAGGATCATCCCACCGCGGCCAGTGGTGCTGGCTTTTTCAAGGTAGTTATATCCGGGGCGGCAGGACTCATTCAAAACTGAGTAGGCCTCAGGTTTATGCCAGGTCTCAGTCAGGCAGATGATATCAGTCTCATTCTCCAGAATGTGATTATGGATCAAATAGGATTTATTTGATAGGGACTGGACATTAAAGAGTTCAAGCTTTAGTGTTTGATTTAGTATTCCTTTTGGTCACAGGAAGGAGAACTCTGGAGTCCTCTCCAGGATTCCAGAAGTCCACTACAGGAAACCCATTTCTCGTGGTCCGTGAAATGGGTGTGTTTTCAATCTCGGTGTTCGGATGATGTAATCGAGCCACCACAGATCGAGATTCTGACCACAGTGAAGGAATGGAGCTCCCAGTTCTGGTGTAAACGAACCCAAGGCCAGATCTTCTATGGACGTAGCAGGGTTGATGGAGGAGTCCTAGTTGTTCAATGACTCCAATGTCTGATGGGAGGCCGTGGTTGTTGAGCTCCAGCAGCTGCGATGGTGAATACCGGAGCATGACGCCAGGTGGATTTGGTATGCTCCCCATGTAAAAAGGTAACCATAGTCCATGTGCAGGCGACTGGGCAGCCACAGCGCCTGCCGAGGGAGACAGCAACAGCAGGTCCACCACCAACAGCTCCAAGACCAGAGCCGACACCCAGGAAAACCCACAGCAGAGCATGCGGGCAGCATCGATGGAGGTAGATGTTAGCTTGTAGCGGCTGTTAGCTTGTAGCAGCTAATGCTAGCCGCAGGAGAACACTGGCAGAGTGAACACGGGTGGCTAGCAACCAGCTACAGAGGCAACAGTCCAACAACAGCAGGTAGAACTGATCAAAAAAATTATACCAAACCCAAAAACGGCAAGTTGACAGCCGCTAGGCGTTAAAGCTCAAAATAATGTTCAGTGAAATGACCATTAGAGCATAACATACACAATCAAGCAACTTTCAAAACAAATTGATATAGCGCAGAGAAGCAGCGCAACAGTCAAAGCCAGCATCCTCTCCCAGGTCACATCTGTGAATCAGAGAAAATGTCTCAATATGGTCAGAACTCAATCTGATCAGAACTGAAGGTGAAGGTCAAATATGATCTCTCTTGCTAATTCCAGTCAGCACTATTGCTGCAGGATTTTGGACTAATTGAAGGCTTTTTAGAGAGTTATTAGGGCAACCCAAAAGTAGGGAATTACAGTAGTCCAACCCAGAAGTAAAAAATGCATGGACTAGTTTTTCTGCATCACTTTGAGACAGGATGTTCCTAATTTTGGCAATGTTCCGTAGGTGGAAGAAGGCTGTTCTAGAGATTTGTTTTATATGTGAAGTAAAAAAATAAAACTGGTCAAAGGTAACTCCAAGGTTTCCCACAGCAGTACTAGAGGCCAGACTAATGTAACTATTGTTAAACAGCATTTTTCTTATATTTTAGGCCCAAATAGAATTTCAGTTTTGTCTGAAAAGAGAAGTAGGAAGTTATAGGATATCCAGGCCTTTGTGTCTTTTAGGCACTTTTAAATAATTGCTTAGTATCTTCTGGTTTCACAGATAAATATAGCTGGGTATCATCTGCATAGCAATGGAAGTCTATGGAATGTTTCCTAATAATTTTACCTAGAGTTGACATATACAGAAAATAATTGGTCCTAACACAGAGTCCTTTGGAACTCCATAACTAACTTTTGTGCATATTGGAGATTTATCATTTACATGGACAAACTGGAATCTGTCTGACAGATAAATGGTAAATGTTCTGCACTTATATAGCACTTTTCTACCTATTGGCACTCAAAGCACTTTACACTGCTTCTTATTCACCCATTCACCCACACACCGATAGGGGAGCTGCTATGCAGCTGACCAGCACTCACCGTTATTTGTAAAGAAAGTCATGAAATTGTTGCGGCTCAGTGTTTGGGAAATACTGGGCTCAACAAAACTATGGCTCTTAGTCAGCCTGGCTACAGTGCTGAAGAATATGCTGTTCTGGCATTACAGAGGGCTTTTTTATACATTATTAAAATGTTTTTTCCAGGCTAAATGGGATTCTTCTAAAGGTGTGGAATGCTACTTCCTTTCTAGCTTTCGTGACGCCTGGTTTAAGCTGCGAATTTGTGAAGTGTACCATAGAGGTTAGCTCCTCTGATTCACTGCTTTCTTTTTTAGAGGTGGTGGTGAAAATAATGAAGTCGTTACCTTAAATTTGTTCACAGCGTTTTCAGATAGACATCTGTTGTAGTGGAATTTTTTCCTATGCTGTATAGTCCGTTATTTTAAATTAAAATGTTATCAGAAAATGGTCAGACAGAAGAGAATTATGAGGAAATACTGTTAAATTATCGGTTTCAATGCCATATCTAAGGTGTGACTAAAACACTGGGTTTATTTACACTCGGTAGTATTTTGTATTTAATTCTAGCCCTAGTCTGCATTCGCCCTGTTTTGGAGAGATTTTTAGTTTCATTAGCCCTGGCTCTCTGTTATATGTTGTGTTCAGATTTGGTATTTTAGTTTCTTATTAAATTCCCTGGTTTTGTGCTTAGTTTGTGTTTTTACTTTCACTGTTATTCAGCCTAGCCTTTGTTATTCTTCCTTTGTTTCCTTACAAATAAAAGTCACTTCTATCCCACATCCCTGTCACTTTGTTGCTTTTGGGTCCTCTTACAAAAACCCTGACAAATTGAATCTAAAATTGAATTTAAATGCAGTGTTGAGGCAGTTACTGTCAGCATCTACATGAATGTTAACGTCACCCACTATAATGACTTAATCAGTTTTGGCTTATCCCGTGAGTTTAGGGTCGGCACAGCAGATTATTGTCTGCATGTTGATTTGGCAGTTTTTACGCCTGATGCCTTTCCTGATGCAATCCTCCCAAAATTCTACCGGGTTGGACCGACACTGCATAGCTGGGGATGGGAAAGGGCTCTTGGGACATAGACATATAGCCAGAGCCAAAGACATATAGTGACCCTGTGGTCCGTGGACAACTGCCTTTACCAAGCTACAGCCACCCGCTATAAGATAGAAAATCTGAAAATTAAATCAAAAACTCTGAATAAGGGACTGGCAGTGGTCTTTGAGTTTTCCAGTTTGGGTGTGAAAGGCTAAGAGTAGCGCATTGGACTGGAAGTGCATTTTGTCTGTTGGTAACGTCAGATTCTAGGAACATCTCAGACCTTTCATACCTGTGGATGTTGATGGGGTGGAGCAGAGGATGCAGGACAATTGAGTACATCAGAGTCACGGGCTCTGCCATATTTTCCAATGTTCAGTCAGTTACTGGAAACTGAGATGCAGACGAGCTGTGGCAGGTGTCATCCGATGCCTTCTTTTGGCCGGAATTCAGGCCTCCTGTGTCAGTGGCGAGAAGCAGGCCCGTGTCGGGACAGGCCATTGGTCATCCAAAAATGTCCAAAAGCATAGAATATCCATAGGAATGTTCATGGAGGAGGAAGGAGAGACGATCTGGCAGCAAACGGTGGGGAGAGCTGTGTACAAGGGGGGGCAGGTGAAAACATTCAGGGTTAACAAGAAACAAGAAGCTAAAGAAACTAACTGGGCAGTGGTGCTCAGGGATAACAAAATAAAAGCCAGGAGCAGGAAGTAAAACTAAAGAAGGGTTAGAGTGACTATGACAGACAGGGCCAGAGGACTGTGGGCTGTCTCCAACGGAGGTTACAGAGCCAGACCATGGCAACGTGACATCAGGGTCCTGGGTCACTAAACAAACAGCCAGGTGGATAGAGACTGTTCATTCATGTGCTCGAGGTATTAAGAACTGCGAGGTGATTCGCCTGTGCGGTGGCAACGTAGGAGAACCCCAGGATAAGTTCTTTTTTTTTCATTTTCCAAAAGTTTGATGGTCTCTTGCAGCTGTGGGAAAATGTGTATGCAGTTTGCACAAACCGCCATTAACCAACTAGATGGAGACATCCTGCTAACTTCATAACAATGCATCGCTCTCCTCATTTTCCACTGACTGAGAATGACACATTCACCCTTCTTCTCTCAAAGTATTCTACAACCTGTTTTCTGTATTCCATCCTCTCCAGTGTCCTTCAAGCAACTGCACCCACACTAATTCCAGCTATTACACAAATCATTAATACATCTCTCATAATAGACACTTTCCTTTCCCAAATTTAAGCAGACCCAGATTACCCCACTGCTTAAGAAGCCTTCTCTTGATCACTTTCTTGGGGTAAAATTACAGACATATCTGTCTTATTACATTTCTGGCCAAGAACCTTCAATCTTGAAGCCTTCAATCTGGTCTGGTTAATCTGGATAAACCATTAAGGTATCTAGGTCATTTGGTATCTTGGTATCCCAGACAGCTTTTCCTATCATCGCTATGCAGATGACACACATCTTTTCCTGTCCTTTCCTCTGTATGAGTCTAGAATCTCATCACGCATTCCTGGCTGTCTCTGACATTTCTGCTTGAATGAGAGAGATCTTCAACTTAACCTCTCCAAGAGGTTGATTAGCCAAAAAGGGTACACATCACACCTCTCTTTAGATCTCTGCACTGGCTTCTAGTTACTGCCCACATCAGGATCAAAGCTCTGACGTTCAGTGGTCAACTCAACAGCACCCTGCCTAGCTGAACAACCTCATCCGGGTCTACAATCCCACCTGCCCAGTGCGCTCTGCCTACAAATGGCATCTGGTGATCCTTTCACCACATCGCAAAAGATTCTAAGCAAAGCTTGTCAGCTCAGTGGCCCCACAATGGTGATATGAGCTACCAAACTCTGCATGCTCACTCCCAATGTTCTAAAAACAAATGAAGTAGGAACTCTTCGCAACTTCCTTCCTGTCTTGCTTTGACCCCCACAAAATAGACTTGGCCACCCCTTGGTCATTTATAAATGTCAAGAATCGCATTGCTACAAACAAGATGGCATCTGTTTACCTGGGTTGGAGGTCCGTCAATTTTTTCTGATGTTTTTTCCCCTTTTCCAGTTGTCCACAAATGTTCAAAAACTCCAAAAACAAAATGTTTACAGATGTTTTTGTGCCTTGTAGATGAGCCAAATACAGCAAACTGGATGAAACTTTGAAAGGTAATTGAAAATAACATGTAAAATACATTCTCCATTAAAAAAACATCATCAATTGTTACAATTATTTAGAGCTCACTTGCAAAGATGGAGTTATAACATAAGTGCAAAAAATAAGGGTTGCAGGTAAAAGTGTAAAGTGGAGCTTGCATGAAATTTGTGACATGTCTATGAACTGGATAACAAACCATGCTGCAGGCCTAGATCATGTCAGCACCTCCTCCTGTCTGAAAGCCTATGCTGACCAACTGGCCCCAATCTTCAAATAAATCTTCAACAGACCATTGGAGCTGTGAAAAGTCTCCACTACCTTCAAACTTCATAATTCCAGCCCTTAAAAACTGTAGGCCAGTAACTATAAAATCTGTGCTGATGAAATCCTTTGAATGACTAATGTTGAACCATCTCAAAGCCACCCTGTGGCTTCTGCTTAACCCCCTGCAGTTTGCCTACAGGGTAGACAGGTAAGTAGACACGGGACTGCACTACATCCTGGGACATTGTAAATGGTAAATGGTCTGCACTTATATATCGCTTTTCTACCTATTGGCACTCAAAAAGCGCTTTACACTGCTTCTTATTCACCCATTCATATAGACATATAGACATATTCTTTGTGGATTTTAGCTCAGTGTTAAACACTATAATTCCACAAATTCTTTCCTCCATACTCTCCCAGATCTCTGTATCCCCTTCCATCTGTAAGTAAATCACAAACCTTCCTCACCAAGAGGACACAGCAGGTAAGGATAAGAAAAATGACATTTATCCGGCGCAAACAGTGCTAGTGCTCTTCAGAGATGGGTCCCTTCCCCTTTGCTCTTTTCTCTCTCTAAACAAATAATTGTACCTTAGAAGTCTGTCAAGGTCTTTAAGTTTGCAGAAGACGCAAACAATATTTTCCTTATCCAAGTTGATGACCAGACTATGGAGATTGTGAGACTGCAAGGTTGATCAGCTGACGCTGCTGTGCAGTCAAAACAACCTGGAGCTGAATACACTAGTACTACTAATATAATAAGACTGTGATGATAACAGTGTGTTTCAGGAGGAGCTCCCCCACACTGCTTCTCCTCATCATACCAAAAAAAGGGTCAAATTCTTAAGATCCACCATTTCCGAAAACTTGAGGTGTAAGAATAACATTGATTCTCTACTCAGAAAGGCTCAGCACAGGATGTATTTCTGCAACAGCTGAGAAAGTTTGACCTATGTGATGAAAAATCAAGTATGATTAAATGATTGCATTTTACTCTTAGCATTTTACCTAGTTATAATGACAACTTGAACTCAGTGTACTGTTAAAGGATGTTTAAAATGTTGTTCACTCTTGAAGTGTTTGCAGAACTGCTCCAACGTCAGTTATTTTCTAACAGCAGACTATCCACACTGTAGTGACCCAGAGTCAGTCCATGCTCACAGGTGCTCAAAGTGCTGAAAAGGGAAAAGGTTTCCATAAAAGAAGAAAAGTGCTGGGGGCAGTAGCCTGAGGGTGGATAATGTTCTGCCCAGCAACAGAAAGATACAAAACTAATGTGTGATGCCTGAAGTTTAGAACTGCATAGGAATGAGGTTTGAAACTCTGTTGATGTACTTCTCTCTTGCAAGATAATAAAATCCTAAAAGACATCCTGGATGTTGAAGCTTCTTTATTGATTACACTTGAGGTCTAAGAGGAGTCTAAGACCAGATATTGTTATTTTTGCCATTACAATTTGGCATTGTCAGCAGGACCTGTGAGTGGTCACCGGAGAAGCCAGAGTGAACAGTGGTTTGCATGCACCCTGGAAAAGAAAACAAATTCCAGCCTCAACGTCTGCTGAAACAATGAATGTAGAGAAGGAGAACTGAACACAGCAGCGCCTGTGGTGATTGCCACCAGATTCACGGACAAAAAATTAAAACTGGTCAACATGGATACCGGGTGAGTATCTTGGTCAATTGGGGAGGATAAGTGATATTGATGGTTAGATTAAATAGGTCAATGACTCCTACTTGATTGGGGAAGATAACCGAGTTGGACGAAGGGGCCGATAGGTCTCAGTGATTAGGGACTTTAAGTGATAGTCACAAAGGTAGGTGTAATGGGAGCTTATAAAAGATACCCTCACCCTTGTAGAAACATCTGCGTTGAAGGCCGTGCACGGACTTCCATGGTAAACCAGGGAAGTAAGGGTCCGATTGTTGAGATTATGAAGACCAAGTATGGTGACTATTATTAGGAGAAAAAGGCACCAAGTGAATTCTTTGTCTCTATTTGCCTTCTAAGTTTTGATTATTCTCAAGACCCGGTCACAGGTTATTACAGGGCAGAGCCGTTATAGAGAAGAGTCGATCTTCATTTGAACAAGACAGGTCCAAAAGTAGAATTAAGAGTTTTGGCACAGCCTTACTGGAAGTGTAGCTGGGAGTGCGCACACTCTGTCTAAGCTTTAGGAATTGTGACAGTGAGAGAATGGAGGAAAAAAGAGGGCAAACAGACAGCAGAGAAAACAGTAGAATACTCCAAATGTCAAGATTATGAAAAAGTATGGTGACATTAGTCTTAAATGTAAACTTTCGATTTAATATTTGGTTTTCCTCGAGAAGGTTGCTTTAGTAAAAATTAGCTAACAAAATTAGAGGAAAAATTGTTAAATCAAGAAAATAAACTGAAGGCTAAAAATAGTGTCAAAAAAGACATATAGAGGTGTAATTTACACAATGTTAAATATGTGAAAAAAAAAGAAAAATGAAGTAGAGTTTAGGGAAAGAAGACGACCGAAAAGAGTAAAAAAAAACAAACTCATGACAACTGCACCACACAGAACAGATAACGCTTCAGTACAAAACACCCACCACCAACATATATACTCCCAGTGTGTCTTCTCTCTGTCCATAGATGACGGCGCTGAAACTGGACGCTGGCTTGGACTCCTACCCATCAGTGCCGCCACAACCACCACCGCAAGGACACCATGAACAACGAGTGCAACGATAACCAGTCCCACAACAACAACCACCACCTGACTTCACCACATCTCCATCCTCATTCTCATCTTCCTCCCTTTCTGCATTCTCATCATCTGCCTCATTTGTGAGCACCTCAGGAGGGGAAAGATAGAAGGAAAAAAACATGTTAGTAAGTGGCCCAGACAGTCTATAATTCAGGATGAAGATGTCTTCATATGACAGAGGTCGTGGAGGAAAAGGATAATTTGGACGATGGAGAGGCAGAGGAAGAGAAGTTGGATGTGGCTGATGTTCAGTAGCTGCAAATGGATGCCACACATGTGGGCAAAGGGGACAATGTGCAAAGAACTGTCCCTCTGGGAGGAGGACAGACCCAGAGATTGTCCTGAGAAGTCATCGCTAGTGGCAAACTGACGATAGGAGGAAAAGCTGGTGTCCAGGGGACAGTTGCTGATTGATCAAAAGGAGGGAGGTACTTCACACTGACACACACTGCAATGAAGACATGCTTACACACACATACACTGATTTGCAAACTGCAATGAAAACTGCTTGATAAAGCTCACACATGCTAGAATAAATGTGGATTTGATTGAGCAATGTGTTCAATATCAGAGCTAAATTTAAACCACCTGAGGTTTAAATGCTGAGGGAGAGAGAGTAAATTTCCTGAATGCACTCTGAAAGTAAATGGTCAAGAGGTGATTTATTTTTTTATTTTATTTTTTTGGTAGGCAGTGGAGAAATTAGGTCAGTATTAAAAGCAACTGAAGTTGCAAAATGAGCAGAGTTCATGTTGGTGTTTCTGCAAAACCACAAAAAGAGTACTTGGCACTAATTCTCAAGATCAATCTTTTAAACATGGTAAATGTTCTGCACTTATATAGTGCTTTTCTACCTATTGGCACTCAAAGTGCTTTACACTGCTTCTTATTCACCCATTCACACTCACAATCACAATCACACACACACTCATACACCAATGGGGGAGCTGCTATGCAGCTGGCCAATACTCATCAGGAGCAACTAAGTTGGAGTTCAGTGTCTTGCTCAAGGACACTTCGACATGTGACCAGAGGAGCCAGGGATTGAACCAACAACTGTGAGATTGGTGGACAACCACTCTACCTTCCTGCACCACTGTCGCCCCCCAACATGCATTCATGTTGTCAAAATTATGCCCCGTAAATGTAACATATCTATTGATTAATTTGTTGATCCATCTGATAACTACATCAGAAGTAATACAAGTGTTCAAAAATTAAAAAATGTACAAACCCATCATGATGAATTATACTGTAGTCTTGATTCTCTGTTATATCTGTATGAATGGAAGCTGCAGCAGTCTGTCTTGTCTTGTTCATGTCAGAAAGTGATTTACATTGTGCAGCACATGTTTCACATGGCCCTGATGTTCCTTATGAACAAAGAGAGGATTCAGTGAAGTTTCAGAAATTGACTGGTGTGTTTTATTGGTCTGATCACTTATGTGTGCTCTCTCTGAATGAGAAACAAATCTGTTTCTATGATGTTCCAAATGCTGTTCCCAATATTTTCATTAGCTAAATCAGAATAAGATAGGTAAGAAAATTCAGGCTATTTTGTCAGAAGTGTTCTTCTGTGCATGATTGGTAGCAGCTTGAGGTTGAATCAACCGTGATATTTTTAGTGTCTGCCTGCCTACAGGAAGTCTTTTATTTCTGTTTTGCTATAGTCGAAACAAAAACGTAAATGGTCTGCACTTATATAGCACTTTTCTACCTATTGGCACTCAAAGCGCTTTACACTGCTTCTTATACATCCATTCACACTCACAATCACAGTCACACACACACACACACACTCATACACTGATGGGGGAGCTGCTATGCAGCTGGCCAACGCTCTACCTTCCTGCGCAACAGTCGCCCCTGCGCCACAATCGGTGCAAGCAGAGAGGAGAGGGTTAGGATCAGATGAGCTAGGGATTCTTTCCTGTATGAATCGACTAAGATTTTAATACTTCCCAGTAAAAGGGCATAAAGCTGTCCTTGTTATAGAGTAGGTTACATAATAATACATCCTGATGTCACAGTGAGCTGAATGTAACCTGTGATAACCTGTAAATGAAAAACAAAAAGCTCTAAGAGCTCTAAGCCACTGATGGAATTACATCAGTTTTTGAATTGCTAAAGAAAAGCAGCTTCAATTGTGTCTTGTGAATATTTACTGATAAATATGTGTGATAGTGGAAAGTGGAGATTTGTTCAGTATTTGCGAGCAGTAAAAACGCCAATCCATCCGAGAGCTCTGGAAGTATTAATTCCACAACCAAATAACTTCTTGGTTTCTGAATTGGATAATGTATTTTCCTCATTCCTTATATATGCGGACAGTCATTACTTGTTTGTTTTCTTCTTTAAAAAAATAAAAATAAAAATAATGAGGATTACCTGGATGAGATTTGTTTTATTAATTGAGTTTTTAGGAAGTCCGGGTGTTTTCCATCAGCTGAAATCTCAAGACATTGTATTTACCAGCAGGATCAGCTCTGCTGCAGTACATTGATGATTTTATGATGTGCAGCCTGTTTGAGAAAGCCTGCATGTCAGATAAGGTGACCTACTCAAACATTTAGCAGAACACAAAATCAGTCTGTTTACTTTACAGTTTGCTCTAACTTCTTTAGGTCATGTGATCATAGCTAATAAGCAAACAATCCATTCTCATCTCTTTAACCAAGAAACAAAGGATGAGTTTCTTGGCTATGACGTCATACTGAAAACAATGGATTCAAAATTATCAAGACAGAAAGGCTCCAAATTTATTGTTCCATGGAAAATAACTCTCAGTTTATGATAAAATAATTTGAGCACCATAAGCAGACCCCACATTAGTGTTACACAATCCCTATGTTAAGTTTATTAACCAGGGACTTTGCTGTATGATATCTGTTTTGTTACAGGACCATGATGGCAGATAACAGCATATTGCTTACTTTTCAGCTAAGCTGGATCCTGTAGATGATGGATTATGATACCTGCAAGCTGTGACAGTTGCAGACGATGTGTTGGTTAGGCTGATCTAACTCTTTTGCTTCCTTATGCAGCCTCTCTGTCATAGAAGAATCTCATCACCTTTCTACAGTGAGATGTCTGAGATACGATACAGTGTTACTTCACATACCTAATGTAACTGTTAATGGATGTAATGTTCTTAACTCAGTTACAATGTTACTTTTTGCAGATGGTTCTGCATTACACAATCCCACCACTGGAGAGAACCAAGAAGATTTTGCTGCTGTTACATAATGTGATGTTTACCATATTATTTATCTCAAGATACTGAATTTGTGGCTCATAGAAGAACTGGAGACAAAAACAGTAGAGATGTTGGATTTTAGATTTGACTTTTGATTTGTTGACAAATCTGGAACACTCAGGACAAACAGAGTTCAAGGAATCTGATAATAATCATATTTTTTGTTTAACATAATAATGCTGCTGCATAGCTTGATATAAATATTTGTGTAATAACACTGACTTAGTTTCAGCAAGAAACATAAAAGTGGATGCTGTAGCTGAGGAAACTGCCCAACAGGAAGTATCTCAAACAAACACACACTCACATGCTGAACAGACACAGATGTTTTATCATCACTCACTGCTGTGCAACAATTTTCTATCTCTGAGAAAGAAAAAAGAAAAAAGAGGGGATTTCCCCCTATTTTTCCTAAACACTGATAAAGTTGACACACCAAGGGGTGTGTATCATATTGTCAATCTTGCTTTGTCTGTGTGACATTACTAAAGCCACAGGGAGCACATCCTCCATCTGATAAACCATGTGATCATTGATTTCATTTAGTTGATGCCCAATTGACAGAAGAGATATGTGTGGTTATGACTGACATGTACTCAAAACAAATTTGGTGCAAAGAAGGAGGTCTCCTTGGACTTAGGTTTCTCAGGTTGTTTTAATGAACATGGGGATAAGGGAAAAAAAAACTATAATATAATTGTTTGGGAAATTTCCAAATTTGGGAAAATGACATGTTGCACTGTGGCCAGACCTTGTCTTCTGCTTTGTTTCAAATACATTAGAAACCAAATAGCTGCAGGATTTGAGTCTTTGTGCCATTAATAAAAATGTTGATTGGATGAATTACATATATTATATTCACCACACCTCTGATGCTGTAGAACGCCTGGCGGAGCAGCTGGCAGAATAGGATGGCCCTAGACATGCTCCTTGCTGAGAAAGAAGGTGTTTATGTGATGTTTGGAGACTCATGTTGTACTTTCATTCCTAATATTACTGCATCTGATGGAAGTGTCACCAAAACCCTAGAGGCTCTTAGATCCTTCAGGGAGGGTTTTTGCATGAAACTCTGGTGTAAATACTGGTTGGATCGACTGGACTGACCAGATATTTTACAATTTTTACATTTTACAGGTGTTGTCTTATCACATGAATAAGAAGTCTAATTATGTGAGTCACAGAGTGCTATGACTCATCAGATGGCACTCATTGATATAACATCTGCAAAGAATTTTGTTTCTCTTTTACAACCTCATGTTGACCTGCACACAGATTCTAGTGATGAAAATCACTATGTGTAAATATGCTATATGATACTTACTAATCTCTGCTTAGCTCTGTACTCCAGTGATGTCTATGTCACATAAAAACAGTGCCTGAATTTCCAATACAACATTAAGTAATCAAAAGGAGGGAATTGTGATGGAAAATCAAGTATGATTAAATGATTGCATTTTACAAACCAACATTTCAGCATACAAAAACTCAACGTCTAACCTGAGGAAATATGTCATGGTAAGTTTAGCTGTTTTATTTATTGTAACTGTATGAACCAACCAGGGTTTCTTCTGTTTTTTGTTTATGTTGTGTGTTGTGTATCGTGTACTGTACTGTATTGTGTATTGTGTATTGTGTTACATTTAAGTGTACTGATGATGTACACCTAATTGAATGCTTCGTTTAGAGATACTCAGTGTCAGAATGACTTTACAGAAATTCCAGATAAATGCCACAGGTTTTATGCTCAACCTCCTTAAATGGTTCCTAACTTTAGTGGAGATCCTGTAGACTATGGACTCTTCATCAAACATACAAACACGGGGTGGAAGGTAAAATGGGGGATGAAAGTGATCAGCTCTATCTTTTAGAGCGGTACACGAGTGGACAACCTAGGGAGATGGTGCAAAGTTGCTTTCATATGGAACCAAGCCAAGGATATGAAAGGGCCAGGAACCTTTTAAAGGAGCATTTCTGCAATGAATATAAAATATCAGCAGCCTACATAGAAGTTGGAAATTAATTGGCTGACAATGGTGAAATGTTCCATTCGTTCACTCTTTTCCTAACCAGTTGTGTAAACGTAATGGCAGATATAGAATGTATGGAGGGTCTTAATACTACATGTAATACGCGGGTGATTGTTTCTAAGGTTCCATATAGGTTGAAAGAGGAGTGAGGAAAGGTGGCTTATGATATTTCTGAGAAATATGAGCAGAGTGCTACGTTTAAAGACCTAGTGGAATTTGTAAAGAATGAAGCCTGTGTCATACTGCACCCTTTCTTTGGGGACGTAACAAACAAACCTAAGGAACACAAAGTGTTCTTCAAGTACCAAGCTATGGAGGGTAGGTGGTTAAAAAAAAGAGCTTTACCACTACTGCAAAGCAAGTGAATACTCAAAAGGATGTGAGTGTAGAGCCTAGCTCTAACAAGAAAGGCCCTTCCAGTACCATCAAAGCCTCACCTAAGTCTTGTCTTTTTTGCCACGAGGAGCATACTTTTGAACACCATAAAAAAATCTCCAGAATTTTTCTTACCAAGATAAGATGGACTTTCTCAAGAAAGGCCTATGCTTCAAGTGTCCTAAACCAGGACATATGTGAGCACTGTCAGGAGGAAGAAACTTGTAAGACCTGCTAAGGGACACACCCCACTTTGCTACATGTGAAGATCAAGAAGAAGAAGCTGGATGGTGATGAACAGGCAGTGTTCAGCAAATTTGTGAACAGCAGACGTAATCAAAACTTTGATGTCAGGTCTGAGAGCACCAAGGGCATTCTTGCCATAGTTCCTGTCTGGGCAAAGGCCAAAAAGGGCAACAAATTACTTTGTATAAATTCTTGAATCCTGACAGCACAGCTATATGTTTTGCACAGATAAACTTCTTGATGAGGTGAATGTTAGCATATATAAATAGCATATAAGCTAGAAGCTAAGAAATATATGAAATTGGTTCTGCTGGATAAGCAGTTACAGTAATGTGGTGACCACAATAGTCACCACAAATCCTACTTTAATTAAATTAACTTTAGGAAATGAACTGAATGTCATGATCTGGCCCTCACAGGCACTTCCTGTCCGGGACTTTTATTTTGTCCCCCTTTTTCTTAACTTCCTGTCCCCAGTTTATTTCTCCAGATTCTCCAGCTGCCTTTTAAAAACCCAGCTCTTCCATTGATTCCCTGTCAGGTGATTGTTTCATCTTTGTTAATTATGCCACACCCTGTCTTTGAGTTTTCCCTGTCTCATGTTTTTTTTTGGACTCCTGACTTTTGTTCATATGGAATTCTGTTATCTGCTTTTGGTCTGAGCTTTGGTTATGTTTTTGTTTTTCTTGGTAGTCCTGTTTTAGTCATTAGCCAAACTTATTCTGTAATAATTTGTATTTTATTCTAGACCAAGTCTGCGTTTGCCCTCCATGTTTTTCGAGTGATTTTTAGTTTCATTAGCCCTGGCTCTCTGTTATATGTTGTGTTTAGATTTTGGTATTTTTTAGTTCCTTGTTAAGTTCCCTGGTTGATGTGCTTAATTTGTGTTTTTGCTTTCACTGTTATTTGGCCTAGCCTCTGTTCAGATTTGTTATTCATCACTTGTTTTTGTCACAAATAAATTTACTACATTCCTACATCCCTCTCGCAGTGTTGCCTCTTTGGTCCTCATGCATAGTTCTAATACTTAATGTGTGATAATGAATGTATTTTCATAGCTCAATCCCCTTTAGCCTTATAGACTGATATTTCTTCTGTCAACAGAGGGTTCACCCCAATAAAATGACATATACAGAATTAATAAACTCCCAGAGAAATGGAAAGTCCTCCACTTTCCTTACGTCAAGAAGCTGTCATGTGTAATGCTGTCACCATAAAGGGTTACTAAAAATGTCCTATTTCTGAGGTCTAAAATAATGAAGAATGATGTTTGAGGGTATCGTTGCATTTCTGCAGAGTCTAGACAGATGTAGTGTGGAGTAGCCCCCACCCCGTATCTGCACAGTGCAGAGCGGATGCAGACGAGAAACGAGGAGAAGAGAAAGTTTGGTTTTCATTTGTGGGAAAGTTTATTTAAGGATTTTCGTCTGTGAAAACTTGACCAGGCTGTGTTCAAGCCTCCTATACTTTGCAGACATAAGGTTGTGGATGTACTGGAACTCTTCTTGGTGAGTAAATTAGTTCATTAGAAGAAATGGAAGCAAATTCATAGTAACAAATGGTTAATGGCTAACGGCATTAAGTTAGCACTAGTGTTTTGAAGTTGTAAGCATTCTTAGTTTTTTTCCTATTTGTTCTACAATGAAATATATAACTGGGAAACCGAAAAGCTGTTGATAAGGGTGTTGATTATTTGAGCTTTATTTTGTGTGTGTATGCACATAGCATGAATGGTGAAAAGGTCAGTGCACTCATAACAGTTCTTTGACTGTAGCTGGTACTTGGTGCCATGTTGCTCCATTGTGAGCCTTCAGAGGAGTTCTGTATCTTGGTTCTTTTGGTAAGAGAGACAATTTAGGGGATGTTGTTAATCCCTGGCTTCTCCGGTCACACGTCAAAGTGTCCTATAGCAAGACACTGAACCCCAGCTTAGTTGCTCCTGGTGAGTATTGGCCAGCTGCATAGCAGCTCCCCCATCAGTGTGTGTGTGAATGGGTCTTCATCCTTCTCAGCACCAGAGTAATTTTACACACCACCATCCTGTGTTGTCTGGCTACATTCTCCCCTACTAATACTTCACAGTCACTGATCTCTTTCAGATTACAACATCTACACCTGAGTGCTTCTACCTCCGCTCTTATGTCACCCTATGTTACTGCCTCTTCTTGAAGAAAGTGTTCACTACAGCTATTTCCATCCTCTTTGCAAGGTCTACCATCATCTATCCTTCTGCGTTCCTGTCCTGAAGACCAAACCTGCCCATCACATTCTCATGATCCACACTCTCTCACCTTTGGGGATGCTCTGCATCACTTCATCTAACTCATTCCAGAAGTTCCCCTTCTCTTCTAACTCACATCCTACCTGTGTCAACCAACTCTTTAGCCTTCCCTGTCATAGTCCCAACATTCAAAGTCCCTATTGTCAGTCCTACACTCTTGGCTTTCCTCATCTCTCTGCCTATAAACATGCCTTCCTCCTCTCCTTCTTCGACCAACAGTAGGCCAATTTTCACTGGTACCCTGTAGGTCCAGACATCAGGGGTGGTTGGTGGTGGCAATAGTCATTGTTTTATGTTGTTTGCCTCCACTGCCACCATGTGATAGTGAAACAAATGCTGAGGATTGCTAACATATGAAATGCAGTGGAATAAGGGAAAGAAGAATCAGAGTCTACTTTAATCCAGAGATTAATGTATATAGAGATGTTGGTACTGTAGAATGGCAAATCATGGATGAAAGGGCAGCATGAAAATCCATCAGCATAAGTCATCCATCCCCAGGAAGATTAAGACTACTTTATACATCCACCAAGAGGGCCAAACCTAATGACCCCAATCTTAAGTGTGTAGGAAGTTAGGGTCGTAATCATTACATATTGATGCCTCCACCTTGTTCCCACCTCCTACCTTAACAAGCCTATTGAGGCCAGGGTGGAGGATATAACTGGGTTCCCTAGCCACTTTATTCAGACTGAAGAAGTTGCTTGGATAAGTAGCAAAAAGTTTCTAACCAAGAAAAAGAAGTCCAGGTGACATGATTCAAACTTTGGATGGAGTTGTTAGGTTTACTATTTTTGGTTATAATTTTATTGTTTTTATAGTAAATTTGATGTTATAATAATTAGCCCCAAAACAGTTGCAGATTTCCAATTTTGGCTTGAGGCAAATAAGGCATTAACAGCAGAGGGGATGACAGAGAAGAGGTCAATTTTTTAACTGGGTATAGGGGAAAAAGGTAAAAGTGTCAATAACGTAGTGAAGCTACGGGAAACTCTCCCAAGGTGTTTGGAGTCCTTCAGTGTATTATTTATACCAGCTATTGCCCAAGGACTCACAATTGAAATTTGGAAAAAAAAAACTTCGTGAGATGAAAGAATGTGATGCTTTGTAATTCTACTTTTTGAGTCCCCATCTCCCCAATCCAATAGTATTGGATTGCAAATCATGAATTATTCAACACAAAGTAGACAATCTGGAAGATATTATATAAAACAAGGTTGCAAGACTAAGATATATCAAATCAGTTGACTCTAAAAGAAAAAAACTAATAAATAGGAGCACTTAAGAGACAGAAATCTCTTAAGTGTAAGAAGTAAGAGACAAGAAAGAGACAGAGACAGAAATCTCTTAAGTGACTAGTGCCTAAAGGTGAAATATTACTGTCAAACTGTTTTGCATTTTTGCACAAGATGCTGACATATAAACATATATAAACACATATTATTAAAGTATTTATTTATTAGAATGATTTGACTTCCATTATCTACTGGGAAAAAAGGAAAGACTGCAGTTAAGTACAGCATTATGAACATGCTTCAACATAACGTTTTGTTTGTAGTTAAAGACTTTTTTAATCAAATGGTTATTCTGGAGTGAAGTGGGGATGCTTGAGCCATATTTTTGTGCTGCTCACAAGTATGTCATTGTATTATTTGGATCTAAGCTGTAGAATTCAAGTTTTGTAATTGAAAATTGAATAAAGTTTCTGTTAGAATGTGATAGCTGAAGTCCAACATTGAGTACAATTATATATGTAATAAGCATTTATCTCTATTATTTTAAACTCTTTTCCAGCTTTGTTGTGATAATATTTTAATGTGCATTGTTCAACAAACAGCTTACGATTCCAGCAGACAGATGAGCTGCTCTTACTAAGGTCCATGCCAGTGGCCAGTGATGACTTTGCACCTTTGCCTTTGTGGGTGACTGTGGCGCAGGAAGGTAGAGCGGTCGTCAACCAATCTTGCAGTTGTTGACCAAGACACTGAACCCCAACTTAGTTGCTCCCGGCGAACGTTATTCAGCTGCATAGCAGCTCCCCCATCGGTGTGTGTGCGCAGAACTGCACTACCTTACCTTTATTGTCTTATTGCTCTTATTTTTTGATCTTATTTTTTATTTTATTTGTATTTTATTTTATTTCTATTTTTCTTCCTATTTCAATTTTACTTGACTGTATGACATTTAGTGTGGACGGCAAAGTAACAATTTCATTGTGCAGGGAAACATGCTTTCTGTCTGTGCATATGACAATAAACACTTTGAATCTTGAATCTTGAACATTCATCAAAATAATTTCGATAGTACACTGACTTGTAATAATGCACATTGCTTTTGTGTCATTGCAACACCTGGCCAGTATCATCAGACACTTTAGTAAGGAGCTCTGAATCCCATCACTCACAGGAACTATATAAAGCTTTATGGTACTGCTTAGCTTTTATATGTCATGCAACATCACCGGTTATCCTATGTATTTGGGTCGCTGGGGGGCTGGAGCCTATCCAAGCTGTCATAGGGCGAGAGGTGGGGTACATCCTGGACAGGTCGCCAGTCTATCTCAGGGCCATGAAGAAACATACACAGACAACCATTCTATTCAATGCAATTCAATTCAACTTTATTTATATAGCGCCAATTCACAACAAAGTCATCTCAGGGCACTTTACAGAATAAAGTCAAGATTATAAAGATGTATAAAGAGAACCCAACAATTCCCCCTGGAGCAAGCCATAGGCAACAGTGGAGAGGAAAAAATTCTCACTCACATTCTCACCAATGGGCAATTTTAGATTCACCAATTAACATGCATTTCTTTGGACTGTGGGAGGAAACCTGAGTACCCTGAGGAAACCCACAGAAGCATGGGGAGAACATGGCAGGAGGCAGAAATATATCCACATAAGAAACTGGAACAATCTGTAAGGGCAGTCTGTCTTGGAGAAGTTGGGGGAGGGACTTTTGTCCTGTCATCTCCTCTTTAGAGTCACTGGTACTGGTGCACCAAATACATATGTTTACATTTGCATGGTCTAACTTTGAGTCACCTGGAATAATCTGACAAATCAAATATGAAGGCATGGCATATGTACACAGAATCATTTGCAATTCAGCGCAACTCTTTTTAAACATGTTTTTCACCCATTTGTCATTGTGATGACATTGAAAATAAATGTATCGGTTAGCACTAGATTGGATCCAGTTCAAGACAGCAAAGTCACTGGAGTTGGAATTCTTCTACATAGATACTTTATTCATCCCAACATAAGATCATAAGCTGAGATAAAATAAACCTTTATTCATCTGACAGTAGGGAAATTTCCATGTTCCAGGAGCAACAAAAGTCTGCAAATGTGTGAGAATTTCTTTATAGAATGAAAAACTAAGTCGATATAAAAAAATCTATATAAATAAAAAAAAAACTTCAATAAAAACAAGTGCAATTTTAAAATTGTACTGTACAAATAAGTTTACAATCATCATCAAACCGTTGCACTAGGGTTCATGCAACAATTCTATTAATACATAGTCGCAAAAAGCCTGAGATATTGTCCATTGAAAGTGCCTTAGTGCATGTTGCATACTGTTTCTACTCATGTACATGTGTAGAAAAAGTGCCCATAGGTGTAAATAGTTGTCTGTCAGTGTATGTCTCTGTGTTGGTCCTGATATAGACTACTTCAACTTCAACTTCAACTTTATTTATATAGCGCCAATTCACAACAAAGTCATCTCAGGGCACTTTACAGAATAAAGTCAAGATTATAAAGATGTATAAAGAGAACCCAACAATTCCCCCTGGAGCAAGCCATAGGCAACAGTGGAGAGGAAAAACTCCCTTTAACGGAAGAAACCTCCAGCAGAACCAGGCTCAGGGTGGACGGCCATCTGCCTCGACCGGTTGGGGTGAGTGGAAAGGGGAGAGAGGAAAGAACAGAGCAACAAAAAGCAACAACAAAACATCGGGCAGATTGGTAGGACCAGTAGCTTCACGCTGGAAGACACACAGCTTCAAAGCCGGGGGACACCTGCAGAAAGGGACAGAGAGAGGGGGACAGAGGAGGACAAAGACAACTACGGGAGAGAACACACAGAGTTAATGACATACAGTGGTTAAAATTGCGGGGTGAGAGGAGAGGAGAGAGGGTCAAGAGGAGGAAAGGAGCTCAGTGCATTGGGGGGTGGGTCCCCCAGCAGTCTAAGCCTATGGCAGCATAACTATAACTAACTATATGCTTTATTAAAGAGGAAGGTTTTAAGCCTAGACTTAAAAGTAGAGAGGGTGTCTGCTTCCCGAATTTGAACTGGGAGCTGGTTCCACAAGAGAGGAGCTTGATAGCTAAAGGCTCTACCTCCCATTCTACCTTTGGAAACTCCAAGGTTCCTTGGAGTTATTTTTACTTGAGACTAGAGACTTGTCCAGCTTGTACAACTGCCTCTCACCCTTCGAGAGCTGGGATAGGCTCCATCCCCCTCACAACCCCAAACAGAATAAGCAGAATCACATAATGAATGAATGGAAGATGAAAATCTTTTTGCATATGGCCCAATGATTCCTCCTGTCTCTGACTGTGACATCACCCATGATAGGGGATGAAATAAAAACCATTGTATAAAAGAGGGTTGCTTCAGATCTTAGGTTAAAACATCCACTAATCCATTCAGAACACAAATAAAATGTACTTGGTCATGATATCAGGATCAGGATCGCTGAAGCAGAGAGGAGACAAGAAACAGGTAATGGGAAGCACCCTGATTACAGGGAGGAGAAAGGTCAAACGCAAAAGAGCTTAGATTGGAGCTGAATCAGTTTTATGTATTGATTCTATCTGTGTTATTAAAATGCAATACATTTGTATTACATTTTTATTGTACGTAACTGTAACAATTAAGTAGGAAAGTATAGAGGCTGTAGTTATGTAACAACATATGTAACAGATGTTTTTTGGCTTATTCCTTACCACATTTAAAAAGCCACTTGCTGTTGAAGACGGAGAAAGCAACATGATGTGTTAAGAGCCCTTTTGTAGCCCCTAGACCTTGTCTGTTTGATGCCTGAGTTACAGCTTTTGAGTGGGTTGGTGTTCCTGACTGTCAATTAGGAGCAAGCCTTATTGATACATATAAAAAAAAAACCTGCTTTCTAGTACTTTCAGTAATTGCAGGAATGACAGTTTGTCATTATCCATGAAAACCACTGGAATTTTCAAGCACATGGCTGTTTTTATGGCCCTCCACCACTTGAGTGTCACTCAGTTTTGTGCAGCTGTTTGTTTCTATGATTTTTATTTTTTCTCTCCCGGAGCCAAATGGTCATTTTACTTTAATGAGCTCACCATTCTACAATCCACAAGCAGCATTGGGGTGCAAAGTGCGGGGTTGCAATTGCTGATTGCGAGTTTTCAACCAAGGTTACTAAAAGTAGATAATGGGTACTTAAAGCTAACTGCTTTTGAACATTTCTAAAAAAAAACCAATCCATCTTCTTTCCCATCTGTTTTCTATACTAGGTCAATCCAACCAGGGCTAGATCTAGCCTGCCTGGTTTGGGATGAAGTAAAAAATATCAGGGGAACATACTATTACAGTCACACATGTTCGTTTATGGCTTATTTACATTTGTTGTTTTTAACCCATTGTGATCCACAGCTTAATAGAAACACTGTTTTTCTAGATTGGATCTACTATACTATAATTTAGTTCAGACATGTAGATCAACCTGAAGTAACAGGTGAATTTAATGGTGCTTTCAAATAATAATTTTACATTTTTAGTCACTAATTCTTAGCCACTTTTGACTTATTTAAAGCAGTAGACACATTTGCAATGCACCTTTTGGGCAGCATGGATTTTGAAACACAATTTTGTAATTGGATAGACTTTCAGTAAATTCTTTTTGAAAGCAACTGCCAAGTGCTCAAAACTAACATAGAAATTATTTAGACTGACAGAAAAGACAATTTACAATTTGTCTTCATAAGGTCCAGTATTTACTTTGAAAACTTATTTTCAGTTGCAATCTGTTTCTAGATTGTCTAGAAGACCAAACACTAAATGATCAAAAGCAAATAAATCTTTATCCAAAACATCTGGATGGGTCAACACTCCTTAACTGTCCAACCTGCTTTATATTTCAATACAGTGAAGTTTCCTGGGATTTATAGATTCCACACCTGATTAAATGACGTTTTAGGTCAACTGTAAGGGACAGAAGGATCAAGTTGCTCATAAAGCAGTTTTACACAGTAGGCAAAAAAAAAAAAAATCTAACAGTTCAAAACAAAATAAAGTTACCAAATTTTTTATTACTTTTAACCTCCTTTTCCCTTAGTTAACAGAAACTTAGTTTAAACACACAAGCTACATAAGTGCACCTGTCTCAGCAGCTCCACATGGTTAACTACCACGGTATACTACTAAACACACATTTCAACAAAGGTTGTACCGCTATACCTGTAGCATTTCTTCCATTGAACTTCTATAAGTTGGCTGTTGTCATCTTCTTTTGAACGATTCCTGTAAATGGTAAATGGTCTGCACTTATATAGCGCTTTTCTACCTATTTGTACTCAAAGCGCTTTACACTTTTTCTCATTTACCCATTTGCACTCACAATCACACACACACACCAATAAGGGAGTTGCTATGCAGCTGGCTAACGCTCACCAGGAGCAAATTATGTCAGTGTCTTGCTCAAGGACACTTTGACATGTGATTGGAGGAGCTGGGGATCAAATCAACAACTCTTGGCTCTTAAAAGTGGTATGATTTTTGTGTGTGGTATGTCCACGGTACCCTACTGGTGGCGTTCTGTCAGCAATGAAGTGTGTTCAGTTCGAAAAAAAGCTCATTAAAGCTCATTAAGTTTTAAGCCTAGACTTAAAAGTAGAGAGGGTGTCTGCTTCCCGAATCTGAACTGGGAGCTGGTTCCACAAGAGAGGAGCTTGATAGCTAAAGGCTCTACCTCCCATTCTACCTACTACTGGACTATTTACACATAACTTTTATGCTATGTTACCGGGGGCGGCTATAGCTCAGTTGGTAAAGGCAGTTGTCCACGGACCACAGGGTGAGTGGTTTGATTCCTGGCCCTAGCTATATGTCGAAGGGTCAGGTAGGAGGAGAAATGGAGTAGGAGTTATCCTGAAAGAGGAGTCGGTGAGGAGTCTAGAGGTGATTAGTCTGAAGCTGGAAATTGAAGGGGTGGTGTTCAGTGTTGTGAATGGTTATGCCCCACACAGAGTTCGAAAAGAATTAGATGAGTTAGATGAAGTGATGCAGAGCATCCCCAGAGGTGAGAGAGTGGTCATTGGTGCAGATTTCAATCGGCATGTAGGTGAGCAGAAGTGATGAGACTGTGATGGGCAGGTTTGGTCTTCAGGACAGGAATGCAGAAGGTCATGGATGGTAGACTTTGCAAAGGATGGAAATGGCTGTAGTGAACACTTTCTTCCAGAAGAGGCAGGAACATAGTGTAACATATAAGAGCGAAGGTAGAAGCACTCAGGTAGACTACATCTTGTGTAGATGTTGTAATCTGAAAGAGATCAGTGACTGTAAAGGTAAAGGTAGGGGAGAGTGTAGCCAGACAACACAGGATGGTGGTGTGTGTGTAAAATGATGATGCTGGTGGTGAGGAAGATGAAGAGGACAAAGTGGTGGAACAGATGGTGGTCCACTTGGTGGTGGAACGAGGAAGTTCAGGAGTGTATACAGTGAGGTTAGCTAAGAAGAACTGGGACACTGAGAGGACTGAAGAGAGTAGACAGGAGTACAGGGAGATGCAGTGTAAGGTGATTGGAAGATGTTAGGAGAACTTTGAAGAGGAATGATGAATGAGGAGGAAAATGAAAGGGAACGAAGAGTAGAAGAGGTGACTGGTGTGGAGCAGGAAGTAGCAAAGATTAGTAAGAGTGAAGTGAGGAGGACGTTGAAGAGGATGAAGAGTGGAAAGGCAGTTGGTCCTGATGACATACCTGTGGAGGTATGGAAGTGTCTAGGAGAGGTGGCAGTAGAGTTTCTGACTAGTTTGTTTAACAAGATCTTGGAGAGTGAGAGGATGCCACCCGAGGACTGGAGGCATTTGGCAATTGTGCCAATTTTTAAGAACAAGGGAGATGTGCAGAGCTGTGGCAACTACAGAGGAATAAAGATGATGAGCCACACAATGAAGTTGTGGGAAAGAGTAGTAGAAGCTAGACTAAGGGCAGAGGTGAGCATTTGTGAACAGCAATATGGTTTCATGCCTAGAAAGAGTACAACAGATGCAATATTTGCTTTGAGGATGCTGATGGAGAAGTACAGAGAAGGTCATAGGGAGTTGCATTGTGTTTTCGTAGATTTAGAGAAAGCATATGACAGGGTACCGAGAGAGGAGCTGTGGTATTGTATGAGGAAGTCTGGAGTGGCAGAGAAGTATGTTAGAGTGGTACAGGACATGTATGAGAGCTGTAAGACCGTGGTGAGGTTTGATGTAGGTGTGACAGAGGAGTTCAAGATGGAGGTGGGTCTGCATCAAGGATCGGCTCTGAGCCCCTTCTTGTTTGCTCTGGTGATGGACAGGCTGACAGATGAGGTTAGACAGGAATCTCCATGGACTATGATGTTTGCAGATGACATTGTGATTTGTAGTGAGAGCAGGGAGCAGGTGGAGGAAAATCTAGAGAGGTGGAGGTCTGCTCTGGAAAACAGAGGAATGAAGCTTAGCCGCAGCAAGACAGAATACATGTGTGTCAATGAGAGGGACCCAAGTGGAACGGTGAGGTTACAGGGAGCAGAGGTGAAGAAGGTGCAGGACTTTAAGTACTTAGGGTCAACGGTTCAGAGCAACGGAGAGTGTGGAAAAGAGGTGAAGAGGTGAGTGCAGGCAGGTTGGAATGGGTGGAGAAAAGTGTCAGGTGTGTTGTGTGACAAAAGAGTATCAGCGAGAATGAAAGGAAAGGTGTTCAAGACGGTGGTGAGACCAGAGATGTTGTTCATCTTAGAGACAGTGGCACTGAAGAAAAGACAGGAGGCAGAGCTGGAGGTAGCAGAGCTTAAGATGTTGAGGTTCTCTTTGGGAGTGATGAGGATGGACAGGATCAGGAATGAGGACATCAGAGGGACAGCTCATGTTAGATGTTTCGGAGATAAAGTCAGAGAGGCCAGATTGAGGTGGTTTGGAAATGTTCAGAGGAGAGACTGTGAATATATCGGTAGAAGGATGCTGAGGTTGGAGCTGCCAGGCAGGATGTCTAGAGGAAGACCAAAGAGGAGATTTATGGATATAGTGAAGGAGGACATGAAGTTAGTTGGTGTGAGTGAAGAGGATGCAGAGGACAGGGTTAGATGGATGCACATGATTCGCTGTGGCGACCCCTGAAAGGGAACAGCTGCAAGGAAAAGAAGAAGAAGCGTCAGGAAGGGCATCCGGCGTGAAAACTGTGCCAAATCAACATGCGGACAGTGATCCGCTGTGGTGACCCTGAACTCACAGGATAAGCTGAAAGGAGAGTAGTAGTAGTAGTTTTATGCTATGTTACCACAAAACTGCTCATTTGCACTGCAGACTGTTCATTTACAGTCACTACTGCACCTTACAAAACATGCAATCACTTACACTGCACTACTATCACTTTAAAGCCTCTGTTCAAAATTACCTGCACTATACCCATTGCACTACTGCCCACCATAGCCTTATTTATTTATTATTGTTATATTCTTACTTCTGTTTATAGCTCACTGCAGCACATGTACATGTGTAATGACAATAAAGTTTAATCTAATCTAATCTAATCTAAAGTAATCTATTCATCATGGGTTGTGGTCATGTTTTACTGTGTGTGGTTTTGGTGTCAGATCATCCTTTCTTATCTTAACATGTACTATAGTGACTTTTCCATGCAATGACAAATGATTTATGGAAAATGTATTTCTGCGGTTATTACCCTTATACTGTAGAATTCTCTTAAAAGCATTTCTCTCTCTTCACCTGAAGTGATCACGGTTCACATCTTCTTCTTATTTCCCTTTAAGCTGTTACCTTTCATGTTTCCCCACAGTGAATCATGTGCCTCAATGTAACCCTACCCTCTATATCTTCTTTTTTCACACCAACTATCTTCATGTCCCCTCTCGCTACAACCATAAATCCCCTCACTTGGGTTCCTCTTATCCACACACGTGTTCTGGCTTGGTGCGGCTAACCTTCATTCATCTGTTTTCCAGAGCAGACCACCACCTCTCTAGATTTTCCTCCACCTGCTAACTGCTCTCTCTACAAATCACAATGTCATCTGCAAACGTCATAGTCCACAGAGATTCCTGTCTAACCTCATCTGTCAACCTGTCCATCACCAGAGCAAACAAGAAGGGGTCAGAGCTGATCCTTGATGCAGACCCACCTCCACCTTGAACTCCTCTGTCACACCTACAGCACACCTCACCACAGTCTTACAGCTCTCATACATGTCCTGCACCACTCTAACATATTTCTCTGCCACTCCAGACTTCCTCATACAATACCACAGCTCCTCTCCCTGTCCTACGCTTTCTCTAAATCTACAAAGACACAATGCAACTCCCTATGACCTTCTCTTTACTTCTCCATCAGCATCCTCAAAGCAAATACTGCATCTGTTGTACTCTATCTAGGCATGAAACCATATTGCTGCTCACAAATGCTCACCTCTGCCCTTAGCCTATCATCCACTACTCTTTCCCACAACTTTATTGTTTGGCTCATCAGCTTTATTCCTCTGTAGTTGCCACAGCTCTGCACATCTCCCTTGTTCTTAAAAATTGGCAACAGTACACTTCTCCTCCATTCCTCGGGCATCCTCTCACTCTCCAAGATCTTGTTAAACAAATTAGTCAGAAACTCTACTGCCACCTCTCCTAGACACTTCCATACCTCCACAGGTATGTCATCAGGACCAACTGCCTTTCCACTCTTCATCCTCTTCAATGTCCTCCTCACTTCACTCTTACTAGTCTTTGCTACTTCCTGCTCCACACCAGTCACCTCTTCTGCTCTTCGTTCCCTTTCATTGTTCTCATTAATCAAGTCTTCAAAGTTCTCCTTCCATGTTCCCATCACACTCCTAGCACCTGTCAATTCATTTCCATCCTTATCTTTAATAACCCTAACCTGCTGTACATCCTTTGCCACCTCTACCTTCACCTTACGCTGCATCTCCCTGTACTCCTGTCTACTCTCTTCAGTCCTCTCAGTGTCCCACTTCTTCTTAACCTCTTTCTCTTACACTCCTAAACTTCCTCGTTCCATCACCAAGTCTCCTTGTCCACTATCCTCTTTCCAGATGACACACCGGGTACCCTCCTACCTGTTTCCCTGATCACATTAGCTGTAGTGGTCCAGTCATCTGGAAGCACCTCCTGACCACCCAGAGCCTGTCTCATCTCCTCCCTGAAAACTACACAACCGTCTTCATTTTCCACCTTTCACCACTTTGTCCTCACTCTGCCTTTGTCCTCTTCATCTTCCTCCGCACCAGAGTCATTTACACAAGATGTCGTCCACCTGAGTGCTTCTACCTCCACTCTTATATGTTACACTATGTTCCTGCTTCTTCTGGAAGAAAGTGTTACTACAGCCATTTCCATCCTCTTTGCAAAGCCTACTACCATCTGTCCTTCTGCGTTTCTGTCCTGAAAACCAAACCCATCACATTCTCATCACCTCTGTTCCCTTCACCTACATCTCCATTGAAATCTGCACTAATCACCACTGCATCTGCATAATTTCATCTAACTCATTTCAGAATATCTCCTCTTCTATCTCACATCCTACCTTCGGGGCATAACCAATAACAAAATTGAACATCATGCCTTGAATTTCCAGCTTCAGACTCATCAACCTGTCTGATACTCTTTTCACTTCTAGAATATTCCTCACAAACTCCTGTTTCAGGATAACTCCTACTCCATTTATCTTCCTATCTGACCCATGGTAGAACAACTTGAACCCTGCTCCTAAGCTTCTAGCCTTGCTACCTTTCCACCTGGTTTCCTGGACACACAGTATGTCCACCTTCCTTCTCTGCATCATGTCAACCAACTCTGCATCATGTCAACTATGACTTCCCAGTCATAGTGCCAACATTCAAAGTTCCTACTGTCAGTCCTACACTCCTGGCTTTCATTTTTTCTTTTCTTCTTGTCTATTGCATGCTGGGCATTCTGTATCAATGCGGGTGTGACTGAGGGTTTAAACTTTTTCTTAGCTCTATTTGGGGTTTTCTCTATTTTCTTTCCATCTGTTTTCTCTTGCATGATTAGGTAAGCCTTGTTGCTTTTTTGGGGCTATTTTTCTTCCCTCCACCAGGGAATTAGGATTGCCCTGCCGCATGGTAGAATCACAGTGGAATAGGTTCTGCCAGCCATTGGTGACCAGGTAGGACATGTAAATCAATTTGTTGCATTAAGAATGAACAAGGCAGTGGTCGTGTTCCTGAACACGGAGCGTAATGTTAATGACCTAATAGAGAGTGGCATGGCTATCCGGGCTTGTTTGTACAAGTATCCCCCCTGTTAGCCCCTTCTACGGGGATCACTGTATCAGGTGTACCGCTGTTCATCCCAAATGCACTGATGGAAAACGAACTCCGTAAGTTCGGCAAATTTGCAAGCGGTTTTAAAACAGTCAGCTTGGGATGTAAAGTTCCCAAGCTGAAGCATGTACAATCTCTGAGGTGACAGGTGTTGCCTGTCCTTGACAGACACTGGTCCATATAAACAGCAGTCGGTGAACGCTACGGAGCCGCAGTAAGCCGCTGCGGTTGTAGACATCATGAGTGGCGAAGTGGTCAATGCCGCAGATGGTCCAACGGTAGAAGTAGAGGGTGGCCCCGTAGCTTGTCCCAAAGATGAGTCCAGGAAAACAGCAGCAAAGCGAGGTGTGGAAATCTGCAAAGCAAGGGTGACTGTGGTGCCGGAAGGTAGAGTGGTTGTCCACTAATCTCCCAGTTGTTGGTTCAATCCCTGGCTCCTCCGGTCACATGTCGAAGTGTCCTTGAACAAGAACCCCAACTTAGTTGCTCCCAGTGAGCGTTGGCCAGCTACATAGCAGCTCCCCCATCGGTGTACAAGTGTGTGTGGGATTGTGAGTGTGAACAGGCGAATAAGAAGCAGTGTAAAGTGCTTTGAGTGCCAATAGGTAGAAAAGAGCTTTTTTCAGGCTAAATGAGATTCTTCTAAGTGCAGACAATTTACCAATTATAATGGTGATAATGGTACTGTAGAAAGGGATGCACAGAGTGTGTCTGTGGTACAACAGGAGACATCTGTGCAGTGTGGGTTACGGTGTTCACTGAAGGTTGCTTAAGCAAGTGGGGACACTGAGTGTTGTGTTGACCGGTTGTAAATTGGGCATTGAGTATGGAGAATGATTGTCTTTACATCCCAAGCAGTAGACTTGAGGGAGGGGCATCATTCTTCTCTGCTGGTGGAGATGTGGGTGCTAATTGTCTTTTGGTATTACCAATTTTTTCAGAATTCATGTTGTATGTGCCCTGTATGAGCCAAACAAGGGTTTCTTCAGTTTTAAGTTCAGTTTTTGTTTGTTTTATGTAGTATGTATTGTGAAGTGTACTGTATTCTGTGTACTGATTATGTCATTAGTGACATCATATAGCTTTGATAGTTTGCCTTTGATGTTTGGCTTTGTTGTTTACCTTTTAAGTTTGCTGTCCAGTCATCAAGGAAACAAAGGATAGCAATGATTTGGTTACAAGAGAGTGCAGTTCAGCTCAGCTACTGAGGGGTGCTGACGTGACACGGTAGCTGGAGCAGAGAAACTGACTACAAGGTGGTGTGGACCTTAGAAAAAAAAGGTTCAGTGTGTAGCTGTGGAGGCACACAGCTTTCTTACCGAGTTCTGCGAGTTCAGTGAGTTCAGCCATACTTTGAGAAACTTGTTTGATGAAGCTGTTTGCAAAGGTGCTAATGAGATTACTGTACTTAAACTTGTATGTACAATTGACCCGTCATCGGCTAAGTTGAGAAGCAAGTACAATAAATGTTCGTCAAACAAGGATCTGAGGAGTAAAGTATTTGCTGGAGCGTCAGATTCGTCAGTTCCGAGTAAGATCGCCTCTAAAGTCCCTTTCCAGCTGCTGTCAAAGTCTTGCCAGTTGATCTGCTATTTTGACACCCTGACACATGGAGTGGTACATATACATATACCCGGAGTGTCCATTTAACGGGGTAGACAACGCAGTACGAGAAAAATAGTATGGGAGGCAAAGCCAATCTCCTAAAAGAAAAAAGTTGAGAGAATGTATAAAATGAAAATAAAAACAGAATGCAATTAATGCAATACAAGCTTGGCACACCCATTTTATTTTTTGGGCAGTTTCTCTCATTCAATTTTGCAGTAACCCCTCAAGCTCCATCGTGTAGTATGGGTAGCATCAGCCCTTTTCAGATCTTTTCAAGTCTGGGCTCTGGCTGGGCCACAAGTCCCATAGCCACTCTTTTGTTATCTTGGCTGTGTGCTTAAGGTCTTTGTCCTGTTGAAAGATGAACCATTGCCCCAGTTTGAGGTCTAGAGCACTCTGGAACAAGTTTTCATCAAGGATGTCTCCGTACATTGCAACATTCATCTTTCCCTCAATCCTGACTAGTCTCCCAGTTCCTGCTGCTGAAAAACATCCCCACAGCATGATGCTGCCACCACCATGCTTTACTGTAGGGATGGTATTGGCCAGGTGGTGAACAGTGCCTGATTTCCTCCAGACACTTGCCATTCAGCTTTGTTTCATCAGACCAGAGAATTTTCCCAGAGAACTCTGGGATGTTCAAACCAGTCGTTAAGTGTCCTTTGCCCTTTACTCAGTTGTGTGCCCCATTCCAGAATGTCAGAGATCAGAAATCTGTGGTACTTGGTGGACCCAATCTTTATGTGTGAACTATCCAGTCTTTGCTAGTCTTCAGGTGTGTCCCCAGCTTAAGTCAGACTCTCAGCATGTGTCATTTGCACTGATTTCCCAGTGTAATTGTAAAATAGAAGTATTTTTGGATAGTGGATACTTTTAACTTGTTTGGAATTTTCGACTGAACTTCAAGGACCAGAATCTTGTAAATAGCTTCTTTCCTTTTAACCCCCGTCTATTTTTCCTGAGCTCCACTGCACTCAAGTATCTCTAGGAGGATGCTGAGAGTAGGGGCTGCCATCTCACTCATGCTCATCCACCTGCAGAGAATCCACTCCTCATCACCCCTCCTGTCCACCCTAATGAAGTGGATTAGATATCACGTTTTTCTGGTCCCCAAAAACTGCAGTAGGCTATTTAATAATACTAAATGTAGGCACAAGACATTTTGTCAACTCCAGTGTGATTGGTGGGAGTGGTGTGGCCACATAGCTGTCGAAGAAAGAGGGGTGTTGCATTCCTACTATAACTACCTACTATAAAGTCAAGATTATAAAGATGTATAGAGAGAACCCAACAATTACCCCTGGAGCAAGCCATAGGCAACAGGGGAGAGGAAAAACTCCCTTGAACGGAAGAAACCTCCAGCAGAACCAGGCTCAGGGTGGACGGCCATTTGCCTTGACCGGTTGGGGTGAGTGGAAAGTAAAGAGAGAAAAGAACAGAGCAACAAAAAGCAACAACAACACATCAGTTGGTAGGACCAGTAGCTGCATGCTGGACGACACACAGCTTCAAAGCCAGGGACACCTGCAGAAAGGGACAGAGAGAGGGACAGAGAAGGACAAAGACAATTACGGGAGAAAACACACAGTTAATGACATACAGTGGTGACAATTGCGGGGTAAGAGGAGAGGAGAGAGGGTCAAGAGGAGGAAAGGAGCTCAGTGCATCGGGGGTGGGTCCCCCAGCAGTCTAAGCCTATGGCAGCATAACTATAACTAACTATATGCTTTATTAAAGAGGAAGGTTTTAAGCCTAAAGTAGAGAGGGTGACTGCTTCCCGAATCTGAACTGGGAGCTAGTTCCACAGGAGAGGAGCTTGATAGCTAAAAGCTCTGTCTTCCATTCTACCTTTGGAAATTCTGGGAACCACAAGTAGGCCTGCATTCTGAGAACGAAGTGGTCTACTGGGATCATATGGTGCTATGAGATCTACTATATATAATGGAGCCTGACCATTCAGAGCTTTATATGTAAGAAGCAGGGTTTTAAATTCTATTCTAGATTTAATGGAAAGCCAATGGAGAGAAGCTAGTGAAGGTGAAATATGATCTCTCTTGCTAGTTCCAGTCAGCACTCTTGCTGCAGCATTTTGGATTAATTGCAGGCTCTTTAGGGAGTTACTGGGGCATCCTGAAAGTAGGGAATTACAGTAGTCCAACCTAGAGGTAACAAATGCATGGACCAGTTTTCCATAGATAAATATAGCTGGGTATCATCAGCATAGCAGTGGTAATTTATGGAGTGTTTTCTAATAATGTTGCCTAAAGGAGACATATATAAAGTAATAAGTATTGGTCCTAACACAGAGCCTTGTGGAACTCCATAGCTAACCTTTGTGTGCATGGAAGATTCATCATTAACATGAACAAATTGGAATTGATCAGAGTTAAACCAACCTAGTGCAGTTCCTCTAATCCCAATTTCATGTTCCAATCTCTGTAATAAATTGTTGTGATCAATGGTATCGAATGCAGCACTAAGATCTAACAGAACAAGTATAGAGACAAGTCCATTATCTGAGGCCATAAGAAGATTGTTGGTGACTTTTACTAGTGCTGTTTCTGTACTATGATGAACTCTAAATCCTGACTGAAAGTCTTCATACAAATTATTCCTATAAAGGTGGTCACATAATTGTTTTGCAACTACTTTTTCAGTTATTTTAGAAATAAAGGGGAGATTAGATATTGGTCTGTAATTGGCTAAAACACCTGGGTCAAGACAGGGTTTTTTTAAGTAGTGATTTAATTACAGCTACCTTATAGGCCTGTGGTACATAGCCTGTTTCTAAAGATAGATTGATGATATCTAAGACAAACGTATCTATTAAGGGTAAAGCTTCCTTGAACAGTCTAATTGGAATAGGGTCTAGCAGACAGGTTGTTGGTTTAGATGAGGTAATAATTGAAGTTAGCTCAGAGAGATCTATGTTTAAAAAGCAGTCTAAGAGGGATTGGGGCCTCGCAGATGATTCTAGCAATGTTGTATATGAAGATCTATCTGTAATATTTGGGGAGAGGATCTGGTGATTTTTTTCTGTAATAGCTACAATTATATTTATAAAGAAAGTAATGAAGTCATTGCTGCTCAGAGTTAAGGGAATAGTAGGCTCAACAGAACTATGGCTCTTAGTCAGCCTGGCTACAGTGCTGAACAGAAACCGGGGGTTGTTCTTGTTTCTTCTATTAATGATGAATAATATGCTGTTCTGGCCTCACAGAGAGCTTTTTTGTAAATTTTTAAACTATTTTTTCAGGCTAAATGAGATTCTTCTAAATTTCTGTAAAGCCACTTCCTTTCTAACTTTCGTGTTGCCTGTTTTAAGTTGCGTGTTTGTGAACTATACCATGGAGATCGCCTCTTCTGGTTCACTGCCTTCTTTTTCAGAGGGACAACACTATCGACTATTTTACGTAGTGAGGCTGCAGAATTGTCAACAAGATAATCTACTTGTGCAGGAGTATCATTAAGGTGGCTACTTTCCATTGTATTAACATATGGTGAAGCAAATGATAAAAGAATAATTTCTTAAAATTTGTTGACAGCTTTTACACTTAAGCATCTGCTATAGTGGAATTTTTCTCTAACTGCTGTATAGTCCGTTATTGTAAATTCAAATGTTTTTAAAAAATGGTCAGACAGAAGAGTATGTGGGAGTTGTGGGGGGTGGGGGGTGACGGTTGTAAGGACACTGCAGAGAGGCGTGTAGGACTGGATCTCTGCATCCTAGGCTCAACTCTGGATTGTCATTCTTTTGCTTGTCCAATAAAACCAGCCATAGTTCTTTGATAAGAAAGCTGCAGCATCTAAAGTAGGATGGATGCCATCTCTCCTATTCAGCCTAGGTTTTCCCCAAAATCGTTTCCAATTGTCTATGTAGCCCACATCGTTTGCTGGGCACCACCTAGACAGCCAGCGGTTGAATGACGAAATGCAGCTGTACATGTCGTCACTGGTCAGATTTGGCAGGGGTCCAGAGAAAACTACGGACTCCAACATTGTTTTGGCAAAGTTACACAACGATTCAACATTCATTTTAGTGACCTACAATTTGCGTAATCGGGCGTCATTAACTCACGTGTGAATAATAATCGTACTATATTTATGTTTATCTTTAGCCAGGAGTTTCAAATATGATTCAACGTTGCCCGCTCTGGCCCCAGGAAGGCATTTGACTACGGCCGCTGGAGTCTCTAACTTTAAGTTTCTGACTAGAACTGCCAATTACCAGAATTGGTTTCTCAGCAGGTGTGTCGCTGAGTGGGGAAAATCAATTAGAAACGTGAACCGACAGGTGGTGAACCTCGGGCATCTGTTTAGCATTAGATCTCTTACTAACCCTAACCCAGTCAGCTAGTGCAGTCAGCTAGTGCAGAAGCAGCCAGTCAGGTAACCAGCAAACACAGAGAGAGACGACAGAACAAATAGAAATATTATTGTACTGTATAATCACTAATTTCAGAACGTGTGGACTGCTTTCATGTTTTTTAACTTTAGTGCATTTTGGATGAAAATTATGTTTTTATCTATTTAACATTGAATCATAGTTGATACTTTGTAGACATCTGTTGTTATAACCCCAATTCCAAAAAAGTTGGGAAGAAAACCTAAATAAAAACAGAATGCAATGATTTGCATCTCATCAACCCATATTTTATTCATAATAGAACTTAAACAACATATCAGATGTTGTAACTTAGACATTTTACCATTTCATGGAAAATATTAGCTCATTTTGCACTGCAGCAAATAAAAAAAAAATGTTATGCTACCAAATACATTTAACAGGAAGGAAGGCAACAGTTGAGCAGTACACAAATATAGAATCACATTAAATCATAACATCAGTTTCCAGCAGAAAGATGACTGTAAAGAGTAGAAGTTTTTTTATTACAGGTTAAACATATATCTCAGCATGTTATAAGGTATAATTTATTCAGTCTTATAGTAACCTCCTGACATATAACTGTGTTCACTCATTGTAGTATTCACTTAAATAAAGAAGTATAGTCATAGCTGTAATAAATTCTTCACTGCTTCCATCGCTACTCACTCCTGACAAATCACTGCCATTGCATTGACTAAAATTACATATCTGCTAACATAACTGCTCCCTATTCCGATGGTGCTTAGCTCTAAAAATTGCCTTCTGACTTGTGGCTTTATAAATGCTTCTAAAACGTAAATCAGGCATTGGTCCTATTATACTTTAATTGTAACATACAGAATTTATTAACTGTGATCTACAGGCTTTTTTAGTGGCTTCCATACAATACGTATGTGCGTTCAGACACTTTGGGTTTAGAAAGGTTAATTAACCTCTGGTGGTAAACCTTTCCTTTGCACAACTTGGTATATGTCCTGATAGTGCCATTAACCCTCGGCCCTAGCCTCTTAACCTCTTCTATCATTACCAGCATAAAACCCATTAAAACTTCCGATTGATTTTTTTCATACAACTTGTAACTGATTTGCAACGTTTTTCATATTCCACACATAATTATAATAACAAAAGACAAGCAGATTGACAGAAAATGAAGAGAAAATGTTACTGGTTGGGAAAGAATTATATTTCATTACTTAAACAACATACCTACTGGAATGCTTTGTATTAACTTCTTAATATATTGCACTCCAATAGGACTCCACTTAACATTCTACATTTGGGTATGTAAGAAATGCTGTTGGCATGATTGGATCTGTTTTCTAGGATGGACAGTCAAACAGTAGGTGTCGTCTACAGAACAAAGCTATAAATCAAATTTACATTTAAGACATTTAGAATTATGTTATTATAACATGAAAAACTGAAAAATATAATTTTTTCATTTAACCTGGTTCAAACAGGGAGCAAAAAGCAAAGAGCAGTTTTTATCAGTCCGAAAATGGCAAAATGTGTGATAGATGGCTTTATTCAGGATTGTTAATTTCATATAGGTGTACATTTATTTGATTAGCTTAGACATCTGTTCGTTGTTCACTGTCACTCTTAACATTAGGGAGCAGAGACACACATTTCAAAAGTGTATCCTCTTTCTCTTCCCACTTTGTTAATTTGGCAAATGCTGAATTTTTAATCCGTGCAGTTGCTGTGGCAACTAAGCAAACAGCAAAGAAAAAGCACTATAAACAGGTACTTCAAGCAGCGCTTCATCTCTCATGATGTACAGGTGTTCTTTCCTGCCACTGGTCCTCACATGGTTGAATGTCGTCCTGTTTACACTGACATGGGGTCGAGTGACTTTACTAACTATTCTACTGAGAGAAACACAAACACGGGTGATGCAAGACAACATCTAGTATAACGTACAGAAAGCAAAGAAATCAATGCAAACTTTTAATTTGACACAATTTCTGAGTAAATAGGATCATGTGCTGCTTCCTTCACATGATACAGTATCATGGTTCTCCTGGTCAAACAGAGACAGCATCTTTGTCCATTCATAAACATTTCCACAGATGCTCCAGCCATGAATCTGCAATAATAATAATAATAATAATAATAATAATAATAATAATAATAATAATAATAATAATAATAATGAATTTGGATAGGAAATCTATTTTTGCTAAATGAGCCCTCTTTGGTGACAAACCCAAAGTGATTCCTCAGTTTTTCTCCTATGTTTTATTTATGTGGTTTTTCTAGCTTATTTTAAATTCTGCTTTTGTCATCTTTGTTTCGGTAAAATAAAGCTATAAATCCTCTGAACACTACCTGCTTAGAATCAAACAGCACACACACAAAGTTAGTAGATATATTAGTGAACATACATGAGAGCTAGTATTTAGCAGCCTAAGAGTAATATAATAATGCAAATTTAAGATTCTTGGTTTAAGATTATGGTTCTGTATTCAAAGCCAGTCAACAGGTTCAAGTCAGCAATAAAAGTGGGAACATTTTCTAAAATATCCTACTTTGGTTAAAGTAATCCTATATCTCTGATATACAGCTAATGCTGTGGTATAATTAGATATTTTCCAGTTGTAGTTATGGGTGCACACTGACAAGACACATCAGAATCAAAATCACAGGTTTATTATGTGGCTTTTGTGTGGATTCAGTCTTAGCATGTGTGGTATGTAGACTGACACAATAGAGTGATTGCAGTTTATTGTATCAGCCACACACATTGTTAACCATCTGTACACTCTAACTACTCTGTAAGAGAGAAAATGTTTAATTTACATGTCTGATCTTGTCCTTTGTCAAGGCAACCTTTGTGCATTTGAAACATTACACATGATGAATGTGATCAGTGCAGACATGCAGCTCCTTCTTAGAAACAAACAAGGAGCTCAAATAACTGAGCTCCACTGGTTTTAACTGTAATGTAATTACATGTCCCCCAAACTATTACCACCAACTGAATATTCATTATACATTAGTTATTTACCACATAATAAGGGAATGAGTGGAAAAGTACTGTAATGTTGACCTTTCAAAATGACAAATTTGCACAAATCTTCACGTTTGTGATTTTCAAAAAAAATCTGGGAGCAGTTCTTATTTGCGCACACCCTATTTCCTATTTTCCAATCCCAGTTAAAATCCTTAAAGAGATAGGGGGCCAATATAAAAACCAAAGCTGTCCCAAAGCAGGGTGATGGCTGATGGGATGAAAGGGGTGGAGGGGCACTGTGAGGGGGGAAGGGGTATTAAGTCATCAGATTTACTTTCATCTTGATTGCATTGTGGAAGTCTTCCATAATTAATGGAGGTAGCTTATTAGGAAGAAATGATTAGGCAAATTACACAGGTGTCGAATACATTTTTCATGATGAATTTTGCAAGGACAATCTTGGATTTCCATCTGTTCTGCTCCTATCAGAATGTCACTTCAGGGGAAATTAATCCGACACAATAAAATGCAAATCGCAGGCTGGCAGATAGAAAATAAAAATATAAATAGGAATTAAGGGCTATGCTAAAATTAATAACCAGAGAATTGCAATATTGTAGTAACATAAAAGCAAGCTGCTGACAATTGAAACACAATATGTCTCTATTCGTTGGACATATTTTTTGTGTTTAAACTTTAAAAAACTAAAAATCAAAAGTATAACTTTGTCCATAGTTATCTGATCTGAGCTCCTCAGTATTCCCTGCCTGACTGTGGGTATATTTAACACTCACTTTTTACTGTCTTTTTTTAGTAGAAGGTTGGAAACCCAGTAAGTACAGCCTTCTGTGCGTCCTGTGTTTTAAAGGAAGCTATTCTATTAAATGTTGACACTGATGCTTAGACCTTCATTTTATTTTAAAAGAATTTTAAAAGCCTTTCTTAAATGTAGTCATAAAATAACTGCATCTGACCGAGACACATATTACATAAATAATTTCTAAACAATTAGGCAAATTAGAATTTTTGCAAAGCCTTTACATGTGAATTTGTACAATTTTAAATTATCATAGCAATAACAGAGAAGATGGAAAGGACATTATGAAACTGCACAGAAGGCTGAGGCCATTCCCACCTTTATTTCCAATGATCAAACCTTACTAGCTCCTGCATTATTGAAAAGAAGACTCTCTTTATGCCTGAGTGTGACCACCATGTCTTTTCTTGGTGTGGTCCTCTCCTGTTTGCCTTTACTGAAAATCCCCATGGAGAACTTCAAGGCCCCCTCAGATCATTAGGCTCAGCCAGTTGGGTTTTCACCTCTCACACCTGTGAACCTTCTTCATAAATTCTGTCCTCCCACAAGCAAATCAACAATGCTGTTTGTGTTGTCTTCATCTCGGCCTTTTCTACTGCTGCTGGTTGTTGAGCTGCTCATTTGTCCGTCAACTAAATAAAAGGAAGAGTAGGGTTTTTTTTTTATTGACCTGTGAAATAAATGTAGATCTACTTTTAGTTTCAAGCTGTATTAAATAAATGTATTAGTGTTCATTTATTTTTTCTTTACCGTTCACTGTGTTGCTTTTAAATCTGCTTTACTGTCACAATAATATTTATAGCACAACTGAATTAAAACATAGTGGACCAGCACCAGCAAATTACATGGCATCCCAAATCATTGTGGAAACTTTGCAACTTCAAGAAACTTGGATTCTTAGGCACTCGATTCTTTCCCCAGACTCTCCTTGGCCACTTCTAATGTAGTCTCTGGTTCAAGAGTGGCTTGACTAGAAATAGTTGTAGCCCGTTTCATGAAGACATTTTTGCATGGTGACTCTGATGCTCTGACTCCAGCCTCACTCCACTCCTTGTAAATCTCTCCACTTCTTGAAATGGCTTTGCTTGACAGTCTTCTTTAGACTGTCCCCATGATCAAAGTTAAATAATAACCTAAAATTACAGTGTGGATTACTACCACATCAATTTATTAAAAGATAAGTGTGTGAGAGTGATTGTGAGTGTGAATGACTGAATGAGAAGCAGTGTGAAGTGCTTTGGGTACCAATAAGTAGAAAAGTTCTATATTAGTGCAGACCATTTAGCATAAAAACAATCATGGCTATAAAATGTCCTCTTTCACAACACCTTTACAAATAGAATTTAGAATATAGGTGAAGGTGATAAACTGCCAGGACTTCCTGGCCTTCTAGGTGGATTCCTGGCTATTCCACATCTCAAATTATTCACATAGGATAATATTGCATTGAGGATTACTAAGAGGAGAGTGAGAGAGAATTTTAAGTTTTAAGGATGGCTGAGTAAACAGATGTGTGACCTGACCTTTAGGTGCTGGCAGAATGTGTCAGCAATCTTGGTAAACCCTTTCACACATAGTGCCTCTTTTCTTAACGCCATTACATTTATTTTCCACAAAGCATAAAATTAAGGCTTTTTATAACCTGGTTGATAAACAAATTATCCTTCTGCCATTACAATTAGGTTTCTGGTTTTTATTAGAAAATGTCACAGTTTAAATAAAATCTCTGGCAGCTTATTTGGGCAGTTGTGCTTTTTATTCACTTCTCACATGCTTGAAGAGACACTCACCAGGATGATCACCTGATGACATCCTTTACTACTGCCTGCTGATTGACAGCACTGCTGCCACTGCACCACCTCCAAATTACACTGTAATCAGTATAATTTGGCTTGGACATATCCCCGTTTGATTGCGAGCCTTAAGGGTGGACATGATGAAGTTTGACGTAGACAGATCACGTCACCTTTAAAATGTCTCAGTGTCAGTTAAATGGCTAATTACATTATCAAAGCAAAACTGAGACTGCTGGACGTCCTCTGTCACCTTGGAGGAATTAATAATTAAATTATGAAGCAAACATCCCCTGGGGAAAGAAAAATTGTTAAGATCTAATGTTAGCAGTGAAAATGTAGGTACTGTGCACTGAGACCTAACTTACAGGTAAGAAAGAATAATGTCATGAATTTTTTAGCAGCGATATATACTCAATAATAAATCACTGATAAATAAAATATACAAGCTTGTGTTGATTAAGGTGTGTATATTTCCGTCCCCTGATGCTGACATACCTTTGATTCATGGATCTGTGTTTGTGCAGTCCTCCTTCCTCCTCATATTCAACATTTCCACTTTATGTAACACACTTGAAAAAGCGCTGTTTCTTGGCTGGAGGGATATTGTATAGAAAGGAGCCAGAGGAATGTCTTGCCTGTGGCATTGGCTCAGGGCATAGTTAGAAGCCAAGACCACCCTGGATGCTCATTTATGTTTCACTGTGGAAGGGGAGACTGTGAGTGTCAATGTGTCCCACTTGAGTGAATTGTGGACGTGGCTAAAGAAAATGTGGAGACCAGTAATTAATACCTTGTGGATAGTTCTCATTTTTTCCTCTGTTGATCGATTAAACCATGCAAAACACTCCTAATTATAAAACTCCCCACAGGATGATTTGTGTCTTGGAGCTGACTGCAAAATATCATGGATGAGTGTTTATGGCATCAGCATTGACTCTTAACTCTGCTGGAGACAGATGGGAATGAACTTTGTATGCAGTCACTCTTCCAAATGAGCAGCCAGCTGGGCCATCTAAACCCGAGTTGGAGACATTTATCACTGTGCTGATATTGGCCTTTCAATAAAACTCATGTAGTGGCTGGTCAGTGCGGCCCACTGGAATTGACGTGACAGAGGATTAGATATGATTTTCCCTAACAGCTTTAGAAGTGTCAGCCTGTAAAAACTATAATGAAATATCCTAACATTCATTCAAGATCAACATTTAAAAGTCAGCTACTAGGATAATTTAAAAAACCCAATTGATCTATTGCAGTTTCAAAAAATATGCACTTCTGAGAGCAGACCCAAAAACTCCCTTGTCTTATAATGCTGTTGGGATATATTTTTAGGAACATAATAACAAACATTTTAACAGTTGTACTGACAAAGAGACAAAAAGCTCATAATGAACTAATTTACATTTTTAACCATTTGGTAATGAGAGCTGAAGCAAAAACTATATTGGTCCAACTCACAGTCCTTTCGGTATACTTTTTAGATAAGGTAAAGATGGTCACCATGGTTAAATATTGAACAAGCCCGGTAGAAATTGGGTTGGGTTGTGTCAGAAAGGGCATCCAGTGTAAAAACTGTGCCAAACCAACATGCGGACAATGATCCACTGTGGTGACACTGAACTCATGGGATAAGCCGAAAACAACAACAACAAAAAAATTCACTTGTACGTGCAATGTGTATATGTGCTCATTGACAATAAAATGTGTTGTTGTTAAATGTAACCCCGCACAGGATCCATAATTCAAAGTAAATTAAAAAAGCAGTTGGACTGATATTTGGATTATTCTCAAATAGAAAGTTTGGAATTATGAAAAAATTAGTTGCCAAGTCATGTAAACTTCAAATTTTAAACAATTAGAATTATTAAAGCATTTTAAAGGGAAATTATGTTCAGGTGTTTCTATCCATTGAATGACCATTGGGTATGAGTCTAGGGGGTTCTGGCTGATTTAACAAAACGAAATATGAGTCTCCTTTATCAAGGATCTGATGTTAAAGACATTATCTTTGGTGATGACCAAACACCAAATTCCAGTGTAAGAACCTCATTCTATCTTTTAAATGAGACTATTTTCTTGTTTACTTCACATTACATTAGAGAAGATACTAGTAAATATTTACTTTAACTTTTATATATATTTTACATTTTTTAAAATATTCTTTACATTCTCTTTTGATTTACGTTTTACACCATATATAAAACACAACATAAATGTTTGGACACAGTCAAACACAATACACCACTTCATTTTGTCCTCCCCTGCACCACTCTCAGCTTAAAAGGTATCTTCTAGCTTCTGATTGACTGACTGACCACACTTGATCAGCAGCTGCTATTGTGGGGATAGTTACAAAACAAGCAGGACAGCCAATCTGGGGGACTGGGTTTGGCTTTCCCTACTCTGGTCTGTCTGCCAAATTCAAATCCAAATGTTTATCATGCTTCAGCTCTCAGTGTAAAGTGCTTTGAGTGCACTGAGGGCAGTGTGTGGAATAGCGTCCTTGGTGATGCCAGCTCTTCTGCATGTTGCAGTTACACAAGTAGTGGCAACTACTGGGCCCAGTAGTGAACTACATGCAATTTACCTTCAAATACTCTGCAGAATATAACTAGGTTCCCTAGCCACCTTATTCAGACTGAAGAAGCTCCTTGGATAAGTAGTGAAACATTTCTAACCAGGAAAAGAAGTCCAAATGACATTCAATCTTTGGATAACCAAACATGGATGACTTCACAGACAATTAACCTTCAAATTACACAAATAGCCTCTACGTCATTTGTTGCCAGTGACCTTGGTCCCTTACATAATAAAGGCTATTTATCAGTCAACCATTGGAAGTCAAGACCTTTATTCTGAAGTAGTTGTTAAAAATAATCTTTATTTATTTAGAATATTTATTGTCCTCATTATGAACATATACATATTGCAGATACATGTTACAATGACATTGGGGGGCAGCTGTAGCTCAATTGATAAGGCAGTTGTTCAATCCCGGTGCCGGCTATATGTCGAAGTGTCTCTGGCCAGGACACTGAACCCCCAACTGCCCATTCCCATCCCCAGCTGAGCAGGTCCAAGTCTGGTAGAAATTGGAGAGGGTCAGGAAGGGCATCCGGCGTAAAAGCTGTGCCAAATCAAAATGCGGACAATCATCCGCTGTGGCGACCATGAACTCATGGGATAAGCTGAAAGGACGAAAAAAAAAAAATTTAACAATGAAATTCTTTATTTGCTTTTAAAATACCCATCCCCCTGGTGGGAGCAGTGGGCAGCCATTAGGGGGCACCCGGGGAGCTAGCACTGAGTGTCTCGCTCAGGGATACACATGGTATGTAGGCTGGGTTTTAATAATATGCATTTTATCATGTGAGACTAAAAAAGTCCTCTGTTTGCTGGGATTTTCCAGCTTCATTGGTGGTTGTCACACCAAAGAAAGCTCAAACAAGAGTGAAGAAAGTAGGTAATAAGAGAGAAAATTATCTAATTAAGACCAACATGTCTGAGTAAGACAAAACCAAGGACCTGTTCAAAGTCAATGGTAATTGGTCTGCACTTATATAGCGCTTTTCTACCTATTGGTACTCAAAGCGCTTTACACTGCTCATTCACACTCACAATCACACACACAAACAGGGTGGGGTTTAGTGTCTTGATCAAGGACACTTTGACATGTGACCGGAGGAGCCGGGGATTGAATCAACAACTGTGGAATTGGTGGACAACCGCTTTACTTTCCTGAGCTAGAGTCACCCCAACTGTGGAACTTCTTGTCAATATAACCAGGTTAACAGGAAAACATTACCCTGCCCATGGACAAACTTTGTTAATTATGCAGGTAAGTTTGTTTCAAAGGTTTGTATAAATTAGACACAACATGCATCACAGCTTGCTACTAACAATCAGCATAAAAACCTAAAGGCTTTGCAGAAAGCCTTCAGAAAGGCAGAAATAACTAAAATAAGTTCATGTCCAGTAAACCAATTATATAAGTTTATATTTGGCTGTGTGTGAGTGAGAAGAAAAATAAGCCAAACAGAAACAGCTTTCCTTAGAAACATGTCACTCAATACTTGTCTTGAAAAAGGATAGAACCTTTTTCACAAAAGGATAGAGGATAGAACCTTTTTCACATCAGACACAGTGTCGTATGTCATCCACTCTGCCCTTACCAAACTAGAGAGCAGGAATGTTGCCTACATACATGCATGGCTACATGACATAAAGGCCTGGATGTCCCACAATCTTTTACTTCTAAACTCAGACAAAACTGAAGTCATAGTATTTGGGCCCAAAAATCTCAGAAATATGATGTCCAACCAATTCAATTCAATTCAACTTTATTTATATAGCGCCAATTCACAACAAAGTCATCTCAGGGCACTTTACAGAATAAAGTCAAGATTATAAAGATGTATAAAGAGAACCCAACAATTCCCCCTGGAGCAAGCCATAGGCAACAGTGGAGAGGAAAAACTCCCTTTAACGGAAGAAACCTCCAGCAGAACCAGGCTCAGGGTGGATGGCCATCTGCCTCGACCGGTTGGGGTGAGTGGAAAGGGGAGAGAGAAAAGAACAGAGCAACAAAAAGCAACAACAAAACATCAGGCAGATTGGTAGGACCAGTATCTGCACGCTGGAAGACACACAGCTTCAAAGCCAGGGACACCTGCAGTAAGGTACAGAGAGAGGGGGACAGAGAAGGACAAAGACAACTACGGGAGAGAACAAACAGAGTTAATGACATACAGTGGTGACAATTGCGGGGTGAGTGGAGAGGAGAGAGGGTCAAGAGGAGAAAAGGAGCTCAGTGCATTGGGGGGTGGTCCCCCAGCAGTCTAAGCCTATGGCAGCATAACTATAAGTAACTATATGCTTTATTAAAGAGGAAGGTTTTAAGCCTAGACTTAAAAGTAGGTCCATTTTCAGGATGCCCCAGTAACTCCCCAAAGAGCCTGCAATTAATTCAAAATGCTGCAGCAAGAGTGCTGACTGGGATTAGCAAGAGAGATCATATTTCACCTTCACTAGCTTCTCTTCATTGGCTTCCCATTAAATCTAGAATAGAATTTAAAACCCTGCTTTTTATATATAAAGCTCTGAATGGTCAGGCTCCATCATATATAGAAGACCTCAGAGTTCCCAGTAGACCACTTCGATCTCAGAATGCAGGCCTACTTGTGGTTTCCAGAATTTCCAAAGGTAGAATGGGAGGTAGAGCCTTTAGCTATCAAGCTCCTCTTCTGTGGAACCAGCTCCCAGTTCAGATTCAGGAAGCAGACGCCCTCTCTACTTTTAAGTCTAGGCTCAAAAGCTTCCTCTTTAAAAAAGCTTATAGTTAGTTATAGTTATGCTGCTATAGGATTAGACTGCTGGGGGACCCATCCCCCGATGCACTGAGCTCCTTTCCTCCTCTTGACCCTCTCTCCTCTCCTCTCACCCCACAATTGTCACCACTGTATGACATTAACTCTATGTGTTTTCTCCCGTAGTTGTCTTTGTCTGTCTCTGTCTCCCTCTCTCTGTCCCTTTCTGCAGGTGTCCCCGGCTTTGAAGCTAATTGTCTTCCAGTGTGCAGCTACTGGTCCTACCAACCTGCCCGATGTTTTGTTGTTGCTTTTGTTGCTCTTTTTATTTTCTCTCTTCACTTTCCATTCACCCCAACCAGTCAAGGCAGATAGCTGTCCACCTCCAGCAGAACCAGGCTCAGGGTTCTGCTGGAGGTTTCTTCCGTACAAGAGAGTTTTTCCTCTCCACTGTTGCCTATGGCTTGCTCCAAGGGGAATTGTTGGGTTCTCTCTAAACATCTTTATATTCTTGACTTTATTCTGTAAAGTGCCCTGAGATTACTTTATTTATATAGCGCCAATTCACAACAAAGTTGAATTGAACACTGCACCAACTACTTTAGGCTAATCTGCACTACTAGTTTGTTTTCTCTAAAAATGTCAGCCATTTCTGTTGAACACTTTAGTTGAAATGCCACCATCCCACGGTGGAACAAGTTACCAAAATCTGCATGCTCTGCAAACTCTGCCTTGAGATGACTTTCTTGTGAATTGGCGCTATATAAATAAAGTTAAATTGAATTAAATGGACTATGCAGTCCATCTGCATCTGGATGACAAGGGTCACCCCATTGAAGACAGTAATATCCATATTTTCGATGGGTAACAGTATTATTTCGAACAGTGTTTAGAAATCTGTTAATGTCAGACTGGAGGAGTCTCGCAGTTTCCTCCCACAGGTCCAGCCCATAACTGAACAAGACCTGCTAATTGATTACAACAGTTGCATGTCACCAGTATCAGGGATGACATCATGAAGGGAAGGAGAAACAAAAAGGGATGAAGAGGAGCAATACTGTGGATTAGGCACTAAGAGAAGATGGAGATTAGACAATTTAGAATTTTTCAGCTCATGGCCAGAAAAGCGTGACATGATATGTCACATAGGTCTCAGTTACAGACCATGCACTGATCATGCAAAACTTGATCCTAACGACAAAGAATTTCCCATTGAAAACGCAATTTTTGATCCCACATTTATCTTAACTTAAAGTAATGGATTCCTTTAGAATAAGTTTTCATTTCATTATCATACTGGCCTTCTATTTTGTAATTAAATATTTTTCCACCTGATGTCTTCATAACTTTTTACTATTCAAATCATGCAGAAGATTTCTTACTTTTTACGATTTCCTGCAAGGGTGCCTTGCTAGTGGTAAATGGTCTGCACTTTTCTACCTATTGGCACTCAAAGCGCTTTACACTGCTTCTTATTCATCCATTCACACTCACCAGGAGCAACTAAGTTGGGGTTTAGTGTCTTGCTCAAGGTCACTTTAACATGTGACCAGAGGATAAAACCAACAACTGTGAGATTGGTGGATGACCGTTCTACCTAATGTCACTACTGGGGTGTTTGTGTGTGCGTGTGTGTGTGTGTGTGTGTGTGTGTGTTTTGTTTGCTCTTAATTAGGGTGTTATGCAAACATAATGATTTTTAAAAGGCTTAAAAACACAAAAATATAATATTTGATATGGTGAAATATACATATTAATATTCAAATACACCTTCAAATTATTTTTGTCTTGTTTTGTTCAATAACAAAAATTATGTAAACATAATGGCCTTTTAAGGGTTAAAATGCAATAATATTAATACTTGATATGTATTTTTCAGGCTGAAGTAGTTTTAAAAGACAGAGTAGTTTAAAGTGGAACAAATGACATTTTTACAGCAGTTTTTGGGACGATGATATTTTTTTGTCATTAGGATCAAATGTGTGAGTTTTGAGGACCTGTTAAGGGTTAATCTTGAATTGCCACAGCAGTATACCTGTGTTGCAGGTAATGTTAAGGAGTTGTAAGTTTTTTCTTCAAACACACTCTACTAAATTAAAATGACTAACTTTCACCAATAAACTAACATGTAAATTGAAACAGACTCAAACATTTTGAGGTGAGGGTATTTGATGACCAAAGCACAGCAGCTCTCTAAAATCTGATCTGTGTCAACAATCTGTGTCATCTGATCTGTGGGAACAAGAAGCGGGGAAAAGGGTCTACAAAATAAAAATCCAAAGGCAGGAAATGTAACTGAAGGCCAGATTGTGACAGTCATCTCCACTACAAGTTCACAAATGGCATCCATATTTTATGGGATAAGAACATTTTGACCAGATGCCTATCCCTATCCCAGCTCTCACTGGGTGAGAGTCTCCAGACAGTTCTCCAGTTTATCTCAGAGCCAGCACAGAAAGACATACACAGACAGACAACCATTCACACTCACATTCACTCCATCAGGGAATTTAGAGAGAACTTGACATGCATGTCTATGGACTGTGGGAGTACACTCCAGTCTATTTGAGGTGCTGCAGCTGCTACATTAAAACTAAATAATTTATTCATACAATTTTGTTTCTTTGGCAAAATAGCTATATCTCATTTTGCAATACAACATCAGATTGTGGTGACTACAGCATTATTTTGCTTTTGTATAGTTATGTCTATACGCAGTGACAATATTTTGTTTTTACAGTTAGCAACAGAGTTTGGTCTGGTCTAATACAAAAAAGGTCTGCAGATACTACAAATTTTCCCTAATGCTTTTTCTACTTACATATACCCACAAAGGGGTCTCCAGTGTTACCTCTTTTCATGTTGATCTTGTCTTGACTGAAGTCATGTTTATATCTTGCTGCTAATGTGGCTGGTGCCAAACCAAACCTATATTATATATATTTATTAAAAAAAGATTTTGCAAAAGTGATTTACAAGATATTCAAAGGTCACTTGATGTCCTATCATACAAGTGTTTCCTAGTTACAGTGATAGAACAAAATCTGTTTTGGAATTTTCTGGTCAGTTCAAATGGGCAATGCAAAAGAATGAATGTGTGAAAATAAGGCAAAAATGAATACACTGAATAAAGTTGCATTGAGTATACTGAGGTCATGATTCTAATTTATAGGAAGGAGATAAAGTTGATTTAAATAAAGTTTTAGTTAAATTAAATGTAAAGTTGAGATGATTGTCCCGCTGGAAAGTTTGATGAGCACTAAAATTCAGTTTCATTCTGAATCTCATCTCATCTCATCAGAATCTCATCTATAATGGAATCATGGAATAATAATGATGGAATGTGGCAGAAACACTGATTTCAACAAACCCACAACAGCCAAGCCACAGGAAAAATAACCCTCCACACTCCAGGGATGGTGTTTTTTTCACCACCCTTCCCATTCTTGGTGACTGTGGCACAGGAAGGTAGAATGGTTGGTCACACCAAGCAGTTGGTGGTTCAATCCCTGGCTCCTCCAGTCACATGTCAAATTTTCCTTGAGCAAGACACTGAACCCCAACTTACTTGCTCCCGGTGAGTGTTGGCCAGCTGCATAGCAGCTCCCCATTGGTGTATTAGTGTGTGTGTGTGATTGTGAGTGTGAATGGGTGAATAAAAAACAACTTTTGCTAGGTGTGGCCCTCTTGGTGGATGTGTGAAGTGGTCCTAATCTTCCTGGGGATATATGAAAGGGCAGTATGAAAAATGCTGGCTCACTTAGGATAACCATGGACCTTGAGAGCTGTCCTCAGATGTCTCTGCTCATTCTTTTTCGGTTCAGAGGAGGTGGGGTTAGTTTCTGTCCTGTGGGGCAGGGTCCTGATGACTCCTGTTTTTTTTTTTTGCAGTGGGTGGTGGGAGTCAAACCGTAAGTACTGGTCTGTGTGTGTGGGTTTCCTGTAGATTTCTATTTCTAGGTTGCCACAAGTGCAGTCCTGGAAGACCAGTCTGTCAAGACAGATCTCAAGGCCTGCAATTATCCTAAGTGGGCCTAAAACAAGATGGCATCCAGATCCAACAGAAGGCTGACGGACAGAGCAGAGACTCAGAGTCAGTGGAAAAAGCTGGTGATTCCTTACATGGCTGGAGTGTCAGAGAAGCTCAAAAGGATCTTCAGAAGACACCACATACCTGTTAATTCCAAACCCACCAACACACTGAGACAAAGACTCGTGCTCAGAATGCTACAGAGCTCTACATTGGAGAAACCAAACACCTCTACACAAGAGGATGGCCCAGCACAGGAGAAGCAACACCTCTGGACCAGAATCACCAGTGCACCTACACCTTAAGGACAAAGGAGACTCGTTTGAGGATAACAATGTACACATTTTGGACAGAGAAGACAGATGGTATTAGAGATGGGTATGTGAAGCCATTTAAGTTTACATGGAGAATCCTTCTCTTAACAGAGTTAAGAGGCCTCAGGCACAACCTGTCTCCAATTTTCAATGCTGCCCTTTCATCCATGCCCAGAAAGATTAAGACCACTTTACACATCCACCAAGAAGGCCACACCTAACGATCCCCATCTTAGGGGTTTAGGGAGTTAGGGTTTTAATTGTTACATCTTGATGATTTCACCCTGTTCCCAGTTTAAGGAGCCTGTCAGGGTGGAACAAAAACCTACTCTGGAGGATATAACTGGGTTCCCTAGCCACTTTATTCAGACGGAACATTTGTAACCAAGAAGAAAAAAAGTCCAGTTTGCATAATATAATCTTTGGATTTGTAAATCCTGTTAGTACCTATTACCTGTGCCTAGTACCTGTTAGGTTCTATTTAATCTTAAAATGTAATTTTGACAATTCATAACTTATGTACACACTGATTGTTTCAGTTAAAGACTTACTGTTTCCCAGGATACCTTTCAAACAAAACTAAACATGAATAAGAGAAATGTCAACCAAAACCATTGCTCATGCTGAGAAAGTAACATGATTGTGCCTCTTTTATTGTGAAAGTGAATATTTACAGTAAGCAATTAATTAAAAGCTTTTGACTTGTACTACAGCATACTTTAATGCCTTAAGACTACATGCTCTCAGCTAATATTTGGACTGAGTGTGCTTATAAAAATGCTGGTCACAGCTCTAGCTGAGAACACGACAAACTAAAGGGTAAATGTATTGTGTAAATAGTACACATGGCCTTTAAAACAATGTTAAGGTGAGAGTGGTTCTGCTCCTCAATGCCAGGACACTAAAGGTTGCACACCTCTCTGTTGGCTGAGCTCTCACAGTTTTGACAGTCCCTCAACACGCTACTCTCCCAGTGGCGAAGCAAAACACTACAAAAGGTTTGAGGAAGTGCTACATCTGACCTTTTCCAATCTACCCAGATCTATGTGTTGGTGATGGTGATTGTTGGCTGTAGTTCATAAGTATAAGTTTAAGGGTGAATGGCCCTCTGAGATAATCATTTTTTATTATTTTGTCATTGTTTTCTTTTATCAACACTGGGAGTTAATTACTAACAACTGCAGCTTGACCTTCTCAGGACTCAACTTGTTAAATACTGGAGATGTTTGCGAGGCACTTGGCAGGACTCCGTTTGGTAGATGTCGCACACAGCCTATCACCCACAGTATAACCAGAAAGAAACTTTTTTCTTTTAAATTAGTAATGTATACTGGCAAGAAAATGTTTGGAAAACCTACACTTATGTATTATTGTCTTTTGTATGTTTTATTTAATCAAATGGTTATAAATGAATCCAAAAACACACCAAATATAAAAGCAAAATAATGACGAAATCCATTGTACTTTCAGCAATAACTTTTTGACATTCTACTGATCAGTTATTCCAGAAATACAAGTGCAGATGCTCTTCAATTGATATGTATGTCCCTCTTAGATTTCTTAAAATAAGTGAATGTCCTGTAAACCAATAATAGCAATTTGTATTTGGCTCTTCCTCCATACGTAGGGTCATGTAGAATTTTCAGTGAAAATTAGAATTAAAAATGGCCATACAAAAACGCTTTCCTTAGAAACTATACTTGTTTTGAAGTGTTTTCAAAGTGGTCTACTTGGATGATATGGTACTATGAGGTCTATATATTGTGGAGCCTGACCATTCAGAGCTTTATATGTAAGAAGAAGGGTTTTAAATTTTATTCTAGACTTTACGGGAAGCCAATGTAGAGAAGCTAGTGAAGGTGAAATATGATCTCTCTTGCTAGGTTCAGTCAGCACTCTTGCTGCAGTATTTTGGATTAATTGCAGGCTCTTTAGGGAGTTACTGTGGCATCCTGAAAGTAGGGAATTACAGTAGACCAACCTAGAAGTAACAAATGCATGGACTAATTTTTCGGCATCACTTTGAGACAGGATGCTCCTAATTTTGGCAGTGTTCCGTAGGTGGAAGAAGGCTGTTCTAGACATTTGTTTTATATGTGAGGTAAAGGACAAGTCCTGGTCAAAAATAACTCCAAGGTTCCTTGCAGTAGTACTAGAGGCCAGACTTATGCCATGTAGAGTAACGATATGGTTGGACATCATATCTATGAGATTTTTGGACCCAAATGAGTTCAGTTTTTCTGAGTTGAGAAGTAGGGAAGAAGAAATTGTAGAACATGTCTGCTTTTGTCTTTTATAGTTGTGCTTGAAGTTAGATTAAAAAATTGTTTTTATCTGGTTCCATAAATAGATATAGTTGTGTATCATCAGCATAGCAATGGAAATTTATGGAGTGTTTTCTAATGATGTTGCCTAAAGGAGACATATATAAAGTAAAAACTACTAGTCCCAACACAGAGCCTTGTGCAACTCCATAACTCACCTTTGTGTGCATGGAAGATTCATCATTAATGTGCACAAATTAAACAAATAAACAAAATAGAACAATTAAATAATAATTCTTGACATTAACATGGTAAATGGTCTGTCTTGCACTTATGTAGCAATCTTCTGGGAACCTGGGAATTGAAACAACAACTCTGGGATTGGTGGGCAACTGCTCTACCTACTGAGCCACAGTCACCCCATCAACCCACCAAAAGAATGTGGATTTGAGCAGTGGCAGGTAACACAGTCACTCTACTAGCTACTTTGGCTGGTTGGATTTTATATATTTTCTAAATGGTAGTGTCAAAAGCATCTGAAATAATTGCAATGTGACACTATGGCACTACGATGTACACAAGCACTACCTGCAGACAGTGTTCGCTCATTGGTTCATAATGAAGCCTATTGTGCTTCTGCACTAGCGACCAACAGCACACAACACTTATAACGAGACATCCCTGTGGAAAACACAGTGGAGACAAAACATATAATAAAACTCAGAGAGGCCTGTCACAACAATTGAATTATTAACTTGCTATCAACGAGTTTCACAGGCAGGGTGCATTCAGGACACTACAAAGTGCAGGTCATGTGTGATTGATCAGAAAAGGCTTTGTTGTTCAGGCAGTCAAGGGACATTACAGCTAAGCAGCTGTGTTACACAGTTTAACTTAAAAAACAAAGATCAACCTCATAATTGTGATTTTATTTGTGGAAATACTTCTCCATACCTGCCCTGAATAGGATCGTTATTGTGTGGATAATAGGCGAGGTGGGAACATGGTGGAGTCCTCAAGATCTACAGATTACAACTCTAACACGTTAGGTGTGGCCCTCTTGGTTTATGTGTGAAATGGTCTTAAGCTTCCTGGACATAGATAAAAGGGCAGCATGGAAAATGGGAGGCAGATTCTTTCTTCTCTTCTTAGTTGAGAGAAGGATCCTCTATGTGAACATAAATGGCTTTAAATACTCGTCTCTCATATTATATGTCTTCTCTTTCCAAAATGTGTGCATTGTTGTCCTTAAATGTTACCTTTGTCCTTCAGGTGTAGGTAGGAGACATGCGTGGAGTATGCATGGGGGTGGAGTATGATTTAAAAACTTGCACAAGCTCATCAAAATTAACTAATGCATTTTGAGAATTTTTATTTTATGTATTCACGTTGTTTATGTATTATATGCATTTTTAGGCTGGTTTTCTGTTCTGTTCTTTGTACAACTACTGTTTTACATGTTATACAGCAATCCCTTTGTTCAAGCTAAATTTCTCCCAAGGGAGACATATATGGTAACTTTGACTTTTGACTTTGAGGTCCAGTGCTGGTTATGGTCCTGAGGTGTCGCTTCTCCTGTGCTGGGCCATCCTCTTATGTAGAGGCTTTTTGGTTTCTCAGCTGTAGAGCTCTGAATAGTCTTTACTGCACTAGAGTGCATACACATTTTTCTTTAGAGTTCTACACTGGAGAATACTCACACAGCAAAATACACGTCAATGCGCTTAAAACTACTAGGCAAAGCCACATGCACACACACTGCCACAGCCTAATCCATAGCACTAGAGTCAATCACTTGGTAATCAAACAGTTGTGGCCAGAGAATTCTCACTGCCTTACCAACTCGATTTGCAGCCAGCTCTATCTCATGGGCCTCATCCCCGCATGGCTTTACTGGCCACACCTCCAAGAAAAAGCTTATCTGTGCATACAGTAGCAATTCTTAAATTTTAAAGGAAAGTAGTTTTCTTAAAATGAGCTGGACTACATAGCCCTCATCAGAACTGAAGTAAGTATAGGCTCAACCCAGGTGAATTGTGAAATTGAGTTTCCATTCAGTCTTGAAATAAAGCAAAGCTAATACCAAGTATGGTCAGGTCCATTTGGATTCACATGGGTATTAGACATATTTGCACACAAACTCAAACCTGCATCAGTAAAAAGAGACTTCACCCAACTCAGGTCTGGTGTTAGGTTTTGATTCCACAGACCCTAGAGGTCTGCGAAAACCCATGACTGCTCATTGTATGACCTCACTATGAGGGAAAACAGCCAGTGCTGCTTTTTTTCTGCTATGATGCCACTTTTGTCATGCAAAAAGGAAGGTATAGAAGATGTGGTCGTAGCGTTGAAATTAAACAAAATCTGACAAAATGTTACATGTTACTGCCAGTGTTACTAAAGTTTAAAAAGCTATGTTTTGGATATTACAAAAGTTGTCAAAGTATGTATCATAATCTACCATGGAATTTTAGTATAGATACACTACATTTTAAAAATACTTACCATATAATTCATTTTTTGAAGCTCTCTGGTTGGTAACCCCTTGTTTGCAAAATTTGCATGTTGTTTCCAGGTTCCTACAAAACCTATAACCAAAAGGTATCATACGTTTTACTTACACAAGAAGCTGGAGGCTTATTTAGCACAGAGTACTGAGACCTTAACCGTACTATGACTTGTCCCCAATTGTTATTCATCCAGGAGCAGTAAATCTCTGGAATATGGTGCTGATAACCACCATCAAGATTAGCTTGGCTTAATAATAAAAATTGGTTCTTTCAGCTCTTAAACATCTGTACATTTAGGGCAACCTATGACTTTTATTAAACTATGTTTATTGAATATTATAATTATTTAGATTGTTGTAAATTGTCAGTAGTTACGTTTTTCACTTCTTTTATTAGATGTAATTTTTTCCTGTGTCTTTTGTTTTTTCATTTTGTGTCTGTATGTGTCCCCACAGTTCTCCTCCCCACCAGCTGAGGCTTCCCACCACTCAGTTCTACCTCAGTCTGTCTCCAGTCCCTCTTGGTTTTCCGTTCCTCAACTGGCACCGGTCAACACACCTGGTTCACATCACCCATCTGTTTTTGTTTTGTAAGGACTTCCATCCCTATTGTTTGTTGCTAGTGTGTCTCCCCTATTCTTGTTTGTATTCCCGACCACTAGCTTTAGATTCAACCTAGTGCATTAGTTAGTCTTGAGGTTTGATTTGTAAGTTAGTTCGACTAACAGTCAGTGGTTCAACTCCTGGCAGCCACTGCTATCAGTGTGTGAGTGTGAATGGTTGAATGATAAGCAAGATTGTAAAGCGCTTTGAATAAGTGCTAAATAAGCAAAGTAACCAAGCAAATTTAGCAATGCTGCACAGAGCACCTTGTGACAGAGCAGCATGGCTAAATCAAAATGACCAGAGCTCCAGATAGGTTTTAAACAGTTAATTTAGAAAACTAGTGCAAGGAGTGTGGGAGTTCATCAGGTGGGAATGACACTCAACCGGGATCTGGGAAGACAGGAGAGGTCAGTTAGTAGCAGGTCTGTGTAATATAGATGAGGAATACAAAAAAGCAGATAGTTTACTCAGAATATGTCACAGCATCCGCCCTTCTATCCTCCCCTTCCCTCCTGCTCTCTCTCTCTCTCCCTGTTTGTTTTCTTTCTCCCAGAGCACCTGGACTGCAGCGGCGGCCACACCTGCAGGCAATCACTCATCCTAATGACAGCAGTTCATATACCGGTCTCCTCCACGCCACAAGTTGCCAAATCGTCGCAGTAACCTCCTTGGTACTCGTGTACATTAGGCTCCTAGTAAAAACCCGTTAGTTAGAAACAGCTAACCTGCTCTTTGTCTCCCTGCCCTCAGATCCTCCGGCCGCCCTGCTGTGTTCAGCGATCCCCTCGGCTCCTCGTCTCCACGGCTAATTCTCCCGCGGTCACCATTCAACCTCCACCTGTGACTCGCCGCCCAATCGCTCCCCCCCGCACAAGGCATCAAGCTCCTCGGATCAGCCTCTCCGTTCTCCGGACATCGCCTCCCGGCAGCGCTCCCCTTTTCTCCGACCCAATCCACTATACCTTCCCCTAAATAAACATTCACGTCTTCCTGAACTGCCTGTTTCCGTCTCTCTTTCTGGGTCCGCAAAACATTAAATAGACATCAAAGTGTGACAGAATATACTGCAGTAGGGTCCACGTGAAGGGAAGTAGAACACAATTCAATTGTGTTGCCACTAAGTTGTATGCCATCATTACAACAACGATGTAAAGCATCTTCAAAATTATAGGCCAACATGAAAGTAGGAGATACATTACTCACAAAAAGTTTTGACTTTTGTGTTAAATTTCAGAATGCCCCAAAAATGCACTATAACCTTTACAAATAAACTTAATTTGAGATTCTCTAAACCTTCGAATGCATGTGTCCAACTGTTCAATGTTTAAGTACTTGCTGCATAACATGCTGTTCTTGCTTCACAGCCGCTTCACACTCAAGTTCAAATCATCCATGTGTATGCTAACGTTCACGCCTGATGAAGCCGTAAATGATACAAAATTTTGCTTTACAAAAATAAAACAAACATTTAAAAAAAATTCTCATCTTTCTTTTTCATTTTTCAGTGATCTATAATACCATCTACTCTAAATGCCAACTGATAGATGTTGTATTTGATGAAGCCAGCAGAGAAGAGATTATGAGGTCCCTAAACCAGACACTGTCCTCCTCCCAGCTGCGCCTTGAAATCCTGTCCATGAAAATCACAAATCCGGATCAGTGACAAGAGCCAACCCTGATGGAGGCCATCACCACCTGGGAATGTGTTTTTTCTTACCAACAATGCTGAGACCTCTCTTACTCGGGTTATACAAGAACCAGACAGCTCATAAAAACTTACCCGGCACACCATATTCCCACAATCCCCCATCCAACACCCTGCTGTAGATGGTAAAAAATTTTGCTTTACAAAAATAAAACAAACATTAAAAACAAAAATGTCTTTTTCATCTTTTAGTCATCTACAATACCATCTACTCTAAATTCCAACTGATAGATGTTATGTTTGTTGTCCTATCTGTGAAGTAACCTTTAATGATTAGGTTGTCATATTTCCATAAATCTGTAAGCACAGCTGAAACACATTAAGTTCAATTCAATTTAATTCAACTTTATTTATATAGCGCCAATTCACAACAAAGTCATCTCAGCCCACTGTACAAAATAAAGTCAAGACTATAGAGAGAACCCAACAATTCCCCCTTGAGGAAGCCCTAGGCAACAGTTGAGAGGGAAAAACTCCCTTTGTGCATGGACCAGGCACAAAGTCTCTTTTAGGCATCACTTGTTGCCTAAAGGAGACTTATATAAATTAAAAAGTATTAGTCCTAACACAGAGCCTTGTGGAACTCCATAGCTAAGCTTTGTGTGCATGGAGGATTCATCATTACACAAGAATTACTACTTGAGATGTGACATATATTACACAAGCACCTGCTCTTCTAAAACATAACTAGCTAACATTAACCAATTCCAAATTATACCTATCTTAACTCTACTAGTTTAGCACTTATCTGTTAGCAATGGCTTCTCTGTCTTTTAAAGTTTAATGTTTTTGCAGCTTTGAAGGCGAGGCTCACAGAATTGGAAGCGTGGCTCCGCACCATGGAAAATATTTCAGCTAGTCAGGCCCTGACTAGGGGCAGGCGACGTTGAATCATATTTGAAACTCTTGGCTAAAGATAAATGTAAATACAGTAAGATTATTATTCACACAGGAGTCAATGAAACCCCATTACCCAAATCGGAGGTCACTAAAATTTATGTTGAATCGGTGTGTAACTTTGACAAAACAATGTCGGACTCCGTAGTTTTCTCTGGACCCCTGCCAAATCTAAACAGTGACGACATGTACAGCCTATGACCTTCTCTGTACTTCTCCATCCGCATCCTCAAAGCAAATACTGCATCTGTTGTACTCTTTCTAGGCATAAAACTATATTGCTGCTCACAAATGCTCACCTCTGTCCTTAGCCTAGCTTCCACTACTCTTTCCCACAACTTCATTGTGTGACTCATCAGCTTTATTCCTCTGTAGTTGCCACAGCTCTGCACATCTCCCTTGTTCTTAAAAATCGGCACCAGTACACTTCTCCTCCAGTCCTCGGGCATCCTCTCACTCTCCAAGATTTTGTTAAACAAACTAGTCAGAAACTCAGGGGTCGCCACAGCGAATCATGTGCCTCCATCTAACTCTATCTGCATCCTCTTCACTCACACCAACTAACTTTATGTCCTCCCTCACTACATCCATAAATCTCCTCTTTGGTCTTCCTCTAGACCTCCTGCTTGGCAGCTCCAACCTCAGCATCCTTCTACCGATATATTCACAATTTCTTCTCTGAACATGTCCAAACCACCTCAATCTGGTTTTATCTCCGAAACATCTAACATGAGCTGTCCCTCTGATGTCCTCATTCCTGATCCTGTCCATCCTCGTCACTCCCAAAGAGAACCTCAACATCTTAAGCTCTGCTACCTCCAGCTCTGCCTCCTGTCTTTTCTTCAGTGCCACTGTCTCTAAGCCGAACAACATCGCTGGTCTCACCACCGTCTTGAACACCTTTCCTTTCATTCTTGCTGATACTCTTATCACACAACACACCTGACACTTTTCTCCACCCGTTCCAACCTGCCTGCACTCGCCTCTTCACTTCTTTTCCACACTCTCCATTGCTCTGAACCGTTGATCCTAAGTACTTAAAGTCCTGCACCTTCTTCACCACTGCTCCCTGTAACCTCACCGTTCCCCCTGGGTCCCTCTCATTGACACACATGTATTCTGTCTTGCTGCGGCTAAGCTTCATTCCTCTGTTTTCCAGAGCAGACCTCCACCTCTCTAGATTTTCCTCCACCTGCTCTCTGCTTTCACTACAAATCACAATGTCATCTGCAAACATCATAGTCCATGGAGATTCCTGTCTAACCTCATCTGTCAGCCTGTCCATCACCAGAGCAAACAAGAAGGGGCTTAAAGCCGATCCTTGATGCAGACCCACCTCCACCTTGAACTCCTCTGTCACACCTACAGCACACCTCACCATTGTCTTACAGCTCTCATACATGTCCTGCACCACTCTAACATACTTCTCTGTCGTTCCAGACTTCCTCATACAGTACCACAGCTCCTCTCTCGGCACCCTGTCATACGCTTTCTCTAAATCTACGAAGACACAATGCAACTCCCTATGACCTTCTCTGTACTTCTCCATCCGCATCCTCAAAGCAAATACTGCATCTGTTGTACTCTTTCTAGGCATGAAACCATATTGCTGCTCACAAATGCTCACCTCTGTCCTTAGCCTAGCTTCCACTACTCTTTCCCACAACTTCATTGTGTGACTCATCAGCTTTATTCCTCTGTAGTTGCTACAGATCTGCACATCTCCCTTGTTCTTAAAAATTGGCACCAGTACACTTCTCCTCCAGTCCTCGGGCATCCTCTCACTCTCCAAGATTTTGTTAAACAAACTAGTCAGAAACTCTACTGCCACCTCTCCTAGACACTTCCATACCTCCACAGGTATGTCATCAGGACCAACTGCCTTTCCACTCTTCATCCTCTTCAACATTCTCCTCACTTCACTCTTACTAATCTTTGCTACTTCCTGCTCCACACCAGTCACCTCTTCTACTCTTCGTTCTCTTTCATTTTCCTCATTCATCAACTCTTCAAAGTTCTCCTTCCATCTTCCCATCATACTCCTGGCACCTGTCAATACATTTCCATCCTTATCTTTAATCACCCTAACCTGCTGCACATCCTTCCCATCTCTATCTCTTTGTCTAGCCAAACTGTACAAATCCACCTCTCCCTCTGTAGTGTCCAGCCTAGCATACAAGTCTTAATATGCTCTTTGTTTGGACTTTGCCACCTCTACCTTCACCTTACGCTGTATCTCCCTGTACTCCTGTCTACTCTCTTCAGTCCTCTCAGTGTCCCACTTCTTCTTAGCTAACCTCTTTCCCTGTATACACTCCTGAACTTCCTTGTTCCACCACCAAGTCTCCTTGTCCACTTTCCTCTTTCCAGATGACACACCAATTACCCTCCTACCTGTCTCCCTGATCAAATTAGCTGTAGTGGTCCAGTCATCTGGAAGCACCTCCAAACCACCCAGAGTCTGTCTCAGCTCCTTCCTGAAAACTACGCGACATTCTTCCTTTTTCAACTTCCACCAGTTCCTCCTCTGCTCTGCCTTTGTCCTCTTCATCTTCCTCACCACCAGCATCATTTTACACACCACCATCCTGTGTTGTCTGGCTACACTCTCCCCTACCAATGCTTTACAGTCACTGATCTCTTTCAAATTACAACGTCTACACAAGATGTAGTCCACCTGAGTGCTTCTACCTCTGCTCTTATACGTCACCCTATGTTCCTGCCTCTTCTGGAAGAAAAGTGTTCACTACAGCCATTTCCATCCTCTTTGCAAAGTCAACCACCATCTGACCTTCTGCGTTCCTGTCCTGAAGACCAAACCTGCCCATCACAGTCTCATCACCTCTGTTCCCTTCACCTACATGCCCATTGAAATCTGCACCAATGACCACTCTCTCACCTGTGGTGATGCTCTGCATCACTTTATCTAACTCACTCCAGAATTTCTCCTTCTCTTCTAACTCACATCCTACCTGTGGGGCATAACCACCCACAACACTGAACATCACCCCTTCAATTTCCAGCTTCAGACTCATCAACCTGTCTGATACTCTAATCACCTCTAGAACATTCCTCACCAACTCCTCTTTCAGGATAGCTCCAACTCCATTTCTCTTCCTATCTGACCCATGGTAGAACAACTTGAACCCTGCTCCTAAGCTTCTAGCCTTGCTACCTTTCCACCTGGTCTCCTGAACACACAGTATGTCCACTTTCCTTCTCTGCATCATGTCGATCAACTCTCTAGCCTTCCCTGTCATAGTCCCAACATTCAAAGTCCCTACTGTCAGTCCTACATTCTTAGCTTTCCTCTTCTCTCTCTGCCTACAAACACACCTTCCTCCTCTTCTTCTTCGTCTTCGACCAACAGTAGTCCAATTTCCACCGGTACCCTGTAGGTCAACAGCACCGGTGGCGGTCGTTGTTAACCCGGGCCCCGACCGATCCGGTCATTGTCACGATTCGCATGTTTGATTTGGCATGTGTTTTACGTCGGATGCCCTTCCTGCCACAACCCTCTGCATTTATCCAGACTTGGGACTGGCACAAGAAGACACTGGCTTGTGCCCCCTTGCGGTTGCATTCCCAACCAACTAAATTACATAAACCAAAAATGACCAAAAACGAGTTAATCATGATAATGTAATAAAAGTTATGACTACTCTTACAGAACAAAACCTCAAAACTATTACATGTGGATTATTTAATATCAGATCTCTCTCTTCTAAATCTCTGTTAGTAAATGACTTAATAAGCGATCATCAATTCGATTTATTTTGTCTCACTGAAACTTGGTTGCAGTAGGAAGAATATGTCAGTCTAAATGAGTCAACCCCCCTAGTTATATTAATTATCATGTTCCTAGAAGCACAGGCCGAGGTGGAGGAGTAGCAGCAATCTTCCATTCTAGCTTATCAATAAACCCTAGACCTAAACATAGTTATAACTCATTAGGGAGCCTTACTTTCACACCCAAACTGGAAAACTCAAAAATCACTATTATTTGTTATGGTGTACCGTCCTCCAATCCCATATTCAGAGTTTTTGATTGAATTTTCTGATTTTCTATCTGATTTAATGCTTAGTACAGATAAAGTCATTATAGTGGGTGACTTTAACATTCATGTAGATGCTGACAGTAAATGCCTGAGCATTGCGTTTAATTCATTATTCAATTTGAAATGTGTTTGTTGGTTTCAGAGGTAGCTGAGTTTCTGTCATTTTTCTTTGTTTGTTTGTTTTTAATAGAGTTAAGAAATGTAGGTAGAAAGTTTTGCTCTTCTGGTGAAGTGGATATTTGGTCTGTTGTTGGTGGTAGTTTCAGGTTAGTAATCACTGAGCGTTCACACCTTTGACCTAACAAAGGCACACAAGTTAGGTTGGTTTCAACGAGGGGGCGGTTTCGACTGTAGCCAATTAAGACCATATATAAGGCACCTGTTGGGCTGGAGCGTCAGCCCTTGTGTTCAGCCCTCCTTGTGTGAAGACTGACGGTGTAAAGACAAGAGAGTCTACCTGTGCGAGTCTGACGGTGTAAAGACAAGCGAGTCTACCTGTGCGAGTCCACCGAGCGAGGACACTAGGTAGTTTATTTTAAACTTCTTCTACTTCTGTTTCTCTACTTTGCTTCACATTAACCCTTTCTACTCCGGAAAGCCTTTCTTTGTTATACTATGTGTTTTTAGCAGATCCCTGTTCTCCTCCGCAGACGCAGGACATGGCGTCCTACTAGGGGACGACATGTTTCTCACCTGCGCACTCTCACCCAGACCACTTTGTCACCAGCCTCTTTTTTCTCTTGCCCTGTGGAACTGCCAGTCTGCAGTGAACAAGGCCGACTTCATTCCAGTTTTTGCTACACAGTCAGCTGTTCACCTGCTTGCACTTATAGAAACCTGGATCATGCCACAGAACACAGCCACCCAAGCTGAGCTCTTTGCCAATTTCTCATTTAAACCAACAATCTGTCTCCTAGACCCTATTCCAACTAAGCTGCTCAAGGAAGCTTTACCCTTAATAGATAAGTTCATATTAGATATCATCAATCTATCTTTAGAAACAGGCTATGTACCACAGGCCTATAAGGTAGCTGTAATTAAACCATTACTTAAAAAACCCTGTCTTGACCCAGGTGTTTTAGCCAATTACAGACCAATATCTAATCTCCCCTTTATTTCTAAAATAATTGAAAAAGTAGTCGCAAAACAATTATGTGATCACCTTCATAGGAATAATTTGTATGAAGACTTTCAGTCAGGATTTAGAGTTCATCATAGTACAGAAACAGCACTGGTAAAAGTCACCAACGATCTTCTCATGGCCTCAGATAATGGACTCATATCTGTACTTGTTCTGTTAGATCTTAGTGCTGCATTTGATACCATTGATCATAACATTTTATTACAGAGACTGGAACATGAAATTGGAATTACAGGAACTGCACTAGGTTGGTTTAAATCTTATCTGTCTGATAGATTTCAATTTGTTCATGTTAATGATGAATCCTCCATGCACACAAAGGTTAGCTATGGAGTTCCACAAGGCTCTGTGTTAGGACCAATACTTTTTACTTTATATATGTCTCCTTTAGGCAACATTATTAGAAAACACTCCATAAATTTCCACTGTTATGCTGATGATACCCAGCTATATTTATCTATGGAACCAGATGAAAATAATCAGTTAATAAAGCTTCAAGCATGCCTACAAGACATAAAGGCCTGGATGTCCCACAATTTTTTACTTTTAAACTCAGACAAAACTGAAGTCCTAGTATTTGGGCCCAAAAATCTCAGAGATATGATGTCCAACCATATTGTTACCCTAGATGGCATAAGTCTGGCCTCCAGTACTACTGCAAGGAACCTTGGAGTTATTTTTGATCAGGATCTGTCCTTTAAGTCACATTTAAAACAAATCTCTAGAACAGCACACAGAGAGAACACACAGAACTCTGTGTGTTCTCTCCCGTAGTTGTCTTTGTCCTCCTCTGTCCCCCTCTCTCTGTCCCTTTCTGCAGGTGTCCCCCGGCTTTGAAGCTGTGTGTCTTCCAGCGTGCAGCTACTGGTCCTACCAATCTGCCCGATGTTTTGTTGTTGCTTTTTGTTGCTCTGTTCTTTTCTCTCTCCCCTTTCCACTCACCCCAACCGGTCGAGGCAGATGGCCGTCCACCCTGAGCCTGGTTCTGCTGGAGGTTTCTTCTGTTAAAGGGAGTTTTTCCTCTCCACTGTTGCCTATGGCTTGCTTGAGGGGGAATTGTTGGGTTCTCTTTATATATCTTTAAAATCTTGACTTTATTCTGTAAAGTGCCCTGAGATGACTTTGTTGTGAATTGGCGCTATATAAATAAAGTTGAATTGAATTGAATTGAATCTTGGTCACTCTTCTGCATGTATCGGATAATTTCTTCATTCAACACAGGACCCCAACACAGAACCTCTCCATCCGCAATGCAGATGCAGCTACAGACAGCCTTTGCAATACACTTTCATCATGTCTGGATTGTCTCTGTCCCATGTTTTCGAGACCTGCTCGTCTCTCACCTTCTAATCAGTGGCTCACTGACGGGATCCGTGAACAACGCACCATGCTCAGGAGTGCTGAGAGAAGGTGGCGCAAATCCAAGACTCCATCTGTCCTTGCTGAGTTTCAGGATCTGTTTGGACCTCTTTCTCACAGTGTCACCAGGGCAAAGATCAATTACTACCAGGAGAAGCTCAGCAACACCTTGGACACCAGAAAGCTGTTCTCCACTTTCAAATCACTCATCTACCCACCTTCACCTCCGCCATCTACCTCTCTCACTGCTCACAACTTTGCGGCCTTTTTTACCAACAAGGTGGCAGCCATCAGCTCACAGTTCTCTCCTCCAGATGATGACATCCGTCTGACCTCTTCCATCACTGCATTGCTCTCAATTCTGACTGAGGATGACATATCCACCCTCCTCCTCTCTAATCATCCGACCACCTGCACTCTGGATCCAATCCCTTCCACTCTTCTTCAAGCAGTTGCACCCGCACTAATGCCAGCTATTACACAAGTCATCAACACATCTCTCAAAACAGGGACTTTTCCAACCTCTTTCAAGCAGGCCTTGATTACCTCACTGCTCAAGAAGCCTTCTCTTGATCCCTCTGTAGGGGAGAACTACAGACCTGTCTCCCTCCTTCCTTTTCTGGCCAAGACAATGGAACGAGCAGTCTTCAACCAACTCTCAGACTTCCTTTCCAAGAACAACCTCCTCGATGTCAACCAGTCTGGCTTCAAGAGGGGTCACTCTACAGAAATGCCACTCCTGACTGTTGTGGAATATCTTCGAGCTGCAAAAGCCACAGGTCAATCATCTGTCTTAATTCTACTTGATCAATCATCAGCCTTTGACACTGTGAACCATCAGATCCTCTTGTCCACACTCTCTGACTTGGGCATCTCTGGATCAGCTCTAGACTGGCTTTGTTCTTACCTTTCGGGACAAACCTTCAAGGTATCCTGGCGGGGGAAGAAGATCTTCATCTTCTTCACTCTCATAGAATCTCTACCGGTGTGCCGCAGGGCTCAGTTCTTGGTCCTCTCCTCTTTTCTATCTATACTTAATCCCTTGGTGCCATCATTCACTCACATGGTCTTTCCTATCACTGCTACGCTGATGAGACACAGCTCTTCCTGTCCTTTCCACCGGACGACTCAACTGTCTCATCGCACATTTCTGCCTGTCTCTCAGACATCTCAGCCTGGATGAGTGAGAGACACCTTCAGCTCAACATCTCCAAGACCGAAGTCCTTGTCTTCCCAGCCAGACCTTCGATGCAACACAACAGCAGCATCAACATTGGATCTACAGTGATTGTCCCCACTAAATCAGCCAAAAATCTGGGGGTCATCATCGACGACCAACTGAGCTTTAAGGACCACATCTCCTCAGTCTCTAGGGCTTGCAGATTTGCTCACTACAACATCAGGAAGATCAGACCCTACATCACGGAATATACAACCCAACTCATTGTACAGGCGCTGGTCACATCTCGTCTTGATTATTGCAATGCTTTGTTGATGGGGTTACCGGTATCCACAATCAAACCCTTGCAGATGATCCAAAACGCAGCAGCTCGCCTCATTTATAATCAGCCAAAAAAGACCCATGTCACACCACTTTTTAGATCTCTATACTGGCTTTCTGTAGCTGCTCGCATCAGGTTCAAAGCTCTGTCTCTTGCTCACAGGGTGGTTAACTCGACAGCTCCCGCTTACCTCAACTCACTTATTCAAGTCTACAATCCTTCCCGCCCACTGCGATCTGCCAACGAACGATGTCTGGTGGTCCGAGCACCACACAAAAGACACCAAGCAAAACTGTTTAGCCCAATGATCCCACAATGGTGGAACGAGCTACCAAACTCTGCATGCTCAACTGAATCTCTCCCAGTATTCGAAAAACTGCTGAAAACAGAACTCTTCCGAGTCTTCCTATGCACTTAAATCTCTTAAAAAAAAAAAAAAAAATCCTTTCTGCTCTTTCTCGAACTTGCATCTCGTGAACTGTGAACACTTTTCTGATAGGACTTTGCTTTGATGTTTTCTCCTTAACTTAGATTTTTGCTTGCCTTGTACCTCACTTGTAAGTCGCTTTGGATAAAAGCGTCTGCTAAATGACTAAATGTAAATGTAAATGTCAATTGTTTTTTCCCAAAATGTAAATAAAATCACTCACTGTTTTAGTCACACTTTAGACCTTGTCCTTACGTATGAAATTGAAGCTGATAATTTAACAATATTTGTGGCTTTCCAGAAATTTAGAAGAATCTCATTTAGCCTGGAAAAATAGTTTAAAAATACACAAAAAAGCTCTCTGTGATGCCAGAACAACATATTATTCATCATTAATATAAGAAAACAAGAACAACCCCTGATTTCTGTTCAGCACTGTAGCCAGGCTGACTAAGAGCCATAGTTCTGTTGAGCCTACTATTCTCTTAACTCTGAGCAGCAATGACTTCATGACTTTCTTTATGAATAAAATTGTAGCTATTAGAGAAAGAATCCTTCCCCCAAATATTACAGATAGATCTTCACGTACAGCAGTGCTAGAATCATCAAATAAGGCCCCAATTCCCCCTGGAGCAAGCCATAGGCAACAGTGGAGGGAAAAACTCCCTTTAACTGAAGAACCAGCAGAACCAGGCTCAGGGTAGACGGCCATCTGCCTTGACCGGTTGGGGTGAGTGGAAAGGGGAGAGAGAAAAGAACAGAGCAATAAAAAGCAAAAACAAAACATCGGTCAGATTGGTAAGACCAGTAGCTGCACGCTGGAAGACACACAGCTTCAAAGCCGGGGACACCTGCAGAAAGGGACAGAGAGAGGGAAACAGAGAAGGACAAAGACAACTACGAGAGAGAACACACAGAGTTAATGACATACAATGGTGACAATTGCAGGGTGAGAGGAGAGGAGAGATGGTCAAGAGGAGGAAAGGAGCTCAGTGTATCAGGGGGTGGGTCCCCCAGCACTCTAAGCCTATAGCAGCATAACTATAACTAACTATATGCTTTATTAAAGAGGAAGGTTTTAAGCCTAGACTTAAAAGTAGAGATGGTGTCTGCTTCTCGAATCTGAACTGGGAGCTGGTTCCACAGGAGAGGCGCTTGATAGCTAAAGGCGCTGCCTCCCATTCTACCTTTGAAAATTCTGGGAACCACAAGTAGGCCTGCATTCTGAGAGCGAAATGGTCTACTGGGATGATATGGTGCTATGAGATCTACTATATATGACGGAGCCTGACCATTCAGAGCTTTATATGTAAGAAGCAGGGTTTTAAATTCTATTCTAGATTTAATGGAAAGCCAATGGAGAGAAGCTAGTGAAGGTGAAATATGATCTCTCTTGCTAGTTCCAGTCAGCACTCTTGCTGCAGCATTTTGGATTAATTGCAGACTCTTTAGGGAGTTACTGGGATATCCTGAAAGTAGGGAATTACAGTAGTCCAACCTAGAAGTAACAAATGCATGGACCAGTTTTTCGGCATCACTTTGAGACAGGATGCTCCTAATTTTGACAATGTTCCGTAGGTGGAAGAAGGCTGTTCTAGAGATTTGTTTTATATGTGAGGTAAAGGACAAATCCTGGAATTGTGGGACATCCAGGCCTTTATGTCTTGTAGGCATGCTTGAAGCTTTATTAACTGATTATTTTTATCTGGTTCCATAGATAAATATAGCTGGGTATCATCAGCATAGCAGTGGAGTGTTTTCTAATACTGTTGCCTGAAGGAGACATATATAAAGTAAAAAGTATTGGTCCTAACACAGAGCCTCGTGGAACTCCATAGCTAACCTTTGTGTGCATGGAGGATTCATCATTAACATGAACAAATTGAAATCTATCAGATAGATAAGATTTAAAACAATCTAGTGCAGTTCCTTTAATACCAATTTCATGTTCTAGTCTCTGTAATAAAATGTTATGATCAATGGTATCAAATGCAGCACTAAGATCTAACAGAACAATTATAGAGATTAGTCCATTATCTGAGGCCATGAGAAGATTGTTGGTGACTTTTACCAGTGCTGTTTCTGTACTATGATGAACTCTGAATCCTGACTGAAAGTCTTCATACAAATTATTCCTGTAAAGGTGGTCACATAATTTTTTTGCAACTACTTTTTCAATTATTTTAGAAATAAAGGGGAGATTAGATATTGGTCTGTAATTGGCTGAGACACCTGGGTCAAGACAGGGTTTTTTAAGTAGTGGTTTAATTACAGCTACCTTATAGGCCTGTGGTACAAAGCCTGTTTCTAAAGATAGATTGATGATATCTAATATGAACTTATCTATTAAGGGTAAAGCTTCCTTGAGCAGCTTAGTTGGAATAGGGTCTAGGAGACAGATTGTTGGTTTAGATGAGGTAATAATTGAAATTGGCTCAGAGAGATCTATGGGTAAAAAGCAGTCTAACAAGGATTGGGGCCTTATTGATGACTCTAGCACTGCTGTACATGAAGATCTATCTCTAATATTTGGGGGGAGGATCTGGTGAATTCTTTCTCTAATAGATACAATTTTATTCATAAAGAAAGTCATGAAGTCATTGCTGCTCAGAATTAAGGGAATAGTAGGCTCAAAAGAACTATGGCTCTTAGTCAGCCTGGCTACAGTGCTGAACAGAAACCGGGGGTTGTTCTTGTTTTCTTCTATTAATGGTGAATAATATGCTGTTCTGGCATCACAGAGAGCTTTTTGTACATTTTTAAACAATTTTTCCAGGCTAAATGAGATTCTTCTAAATTTCTGGAAAGCCACTTCCTTTCTAACTTTCGTGTTGCCTGTTTTAAGTTGCATGTTTGTGAACTACATACAACTAAAACATAAAGATATTAAAAAGGGGATTTGTCATTTAAATGCTTATTTTAAGAACAATAGTACAGACCTTCATTGCAAAAAGCCCTACATTGATAAAGCACATACTAATTGCATTTACTATGAAAAAAAAAAAATTATATATATATATATATATATATATATATTTCTTTTTTTATGTAATAAAGTTACCAGTAATAAATATTTATTCAAGGTTACAGAAACTCATTATTTCCCTTTGTTAAAGTTGTCTTTCAGTTTACAAAACTCCATAAAATAGCTTAAATCACTTGGTTTTGAATTAAGCTCTTAGAAAACTAGTTAGAACCTGTTTTTGTTGCTCTGCAGTTTGTTTGCCAGATTTACTGGAGTCTTCAAAGAATTATACTCTAACTCCCAGGTGTAAGTATTGTTTTAGCCAAGTTGTAGCAGAACCCCCGCCAGAGTGAAGCTGCAGGTTGGTCAGAAACAGAGCACAGACTACATCATCGCAATCTATTAATGCGGTGTGTAAATCCGTCCAGACCTTTTTTTCAAATCAAAATAGTACTGGCCCTTTTTGATCCTACAGCAATTTGCAGAAGGTAACTAGATTTTCATTTCTAATATTGCAGTTTTTGATGGTTGTAATGCTAATTAGCATGTTGGCATGCTAGCAACATTAACATAGCTTTGGTATATTGAGTGTTGTTAGCTAATGTGTAAATCTAAAACTAGCTTGTGGGATACAGTCTATGAGCAGTCTGGTGACAAATTTGACTGAGGAGAGGACGTTTGTAATATTATACAAGCAGGTAATTGGCTGGACTGTGTGAGCAACGCACCGTTCTCTGTCTGTGCTGCCCATGGACCGGGGAGTACAAGCTAAATTTATATGTGTATTTATTTTGGTAGTAGATGAAGCAGCCAATAGCTCCCAGTTTATCAATCTGGGCTGTTTGTCCGCTATATTTTTTAATTCAAGTTGCAGAGTAAAACAGTTCAGTGTCACACTGTCGCTGCTTTAGTTAGTTTGACAGTGACTCCACAGTTCCCGACCTGTTTCCATGCTTTGTCATATAAAGTCATTTTAAGTTGAGACATTTCAGATTTTAGAGTGAGTGAAAAGAGGAGACGAGAAAAAATGTACAGGTCAAATTTACTCTTAAAAAATAAATATATAAATAAATAAATCTCAATCCATCTCTAACATGGAACCAGCTATACTCTGCCGCTAACACAGGACCTCTCCATCCTGTATGCAGATGCAACCACGGACAGCATCTCCAATACACTTTCATTGTGTCTGGATAGTCTCTGCCCCATGTCTTCTAGGCCTGCTCATCCCTCAGCTTCTAATCTGTTGCTCATTGACAGGATCCGTGAGCAACACACCATGCTCAGGTGTGCTGAGAGGAAGTGGTGCAAATCCAAGACTCCATCCGCCCTTGCTGAGTATCTGGATCTGCTTGGATCTTTTCCTCACAGTGTCACTAGGGCAAAGACTGATTACTACCAGGAGAAGCTTAGTAACACCACAAAGCTGTTCTCCACTTTCAAATCACTCATCTAGCCACCTCCACCTCCGCCATCTACCTCTTACTAAAAAGGTGGCAGCCATCAGCTCCACGTTTTCTCCTCCAGATGATGACATCCTGCTATCTTCTTCCAACACTGCATCGCTCTCATCATTTTCGACTCTGACTGAGGATGATGTAATTCAATTCAATTCAACTTTATTTATATAGCGCCAATTCACAACAAAGTCATCTCAAAGCACTTTACAGAATAAAGTCAAGACTTTAAAGATGTACAGAGAGAACCCAACAATTCCCCCTGGAGCAAGCCATAGGCAACAGTGGAGAGGAAAGACATTAACGGTAGAACCTCAAGCAGAACCAGGCTCAGGGTGGACGGCCATCTGCCTTGACCGTTGGGGTGACTCGAAAGTGAAGAGAGAAAAGAAAGGAGCAACAAAAAGCAACAACAAAACATTGGGCAGGTTGGTAGGACCAGTAGCTGCACACTGGAAGACACACATCTTCAAACCTGCAGAAAGGGACAGAGAGAGGGAGACAGAGAAGGACAAAGACAACTACGGGAGAAAACACACAGAGTTAATGTCATACAGTGGTGACAGTTGTGGGGTGAGAGGAGAGGAGAGAGGGTCAAGAGGAGGAAAAGAGCTCTGTGCATCGGGGGGTGGGTCCCCCAGCAGTCTAAGCCTATAGCAGCATAACTATAACTAACTATATGCTTTATTAAAGAGGAAGGTTTGCCTGCTTCCCGAACACATGGCATGTTTTCACAGCCATGTTAGGCATTTTCAGCAATACAGTTTGGTATCTCAACCAACGCTGAGTTGACAAATGTGCAGATTTCCGTGTGTGTATCTGTGTAAAAGCATGCGGAACCATGAGAATAAAATCAGAATAGCCAACCAAATGATGTGATGCTAAAACAGCTTTTTCTGCTGCAGCAACAGCTGCTGCTATTGGATCCAGCTTTGATGAGAAATAAGCAACAGGCTGCAGTTTATCCCATGAGGTTGGCATAATACAGAGGTCATTATTTGTCTTTTTGATCAACAAGCTGAGTAAAAGGCATGTTAGGATTAGGCAGACCCAGAGTGGGAGCTACGTTAAGTGCTGCCTTAAGATCACTAAATGCTTTTTCTCCTTCAATAGTTCGCTAAATTTTGTCACATACAGAAAGTTGTTTACCATGCACCATAGCAGACAGGGAAGCTTCGCGCAGAGAGTAATTTGGGATCCATTGTCTGTAAGGATACTGCAGAGAGGCGTGTAGGACTGGATCTCTGCATCCTAGGCTCAACTCTGGATTGTCATACTTTTGGTTGTCTACTAAAACCAGCCATATTTCTTGATAAGAAAGCTGCACCATCTAAAGTAGGATGGATGCCATTTCTCCTAATCAGCCTAGGTTTTCCCCAAAATCATTTCCAATTGTCTATGTAGCCCACATCGTTTGCTGGGCACCACCTAGATAGCCAGCGGTTGAATGACGAAATGCAGCTGTACATGTCGTCACTGGTCAGATTTGGCAGGGGTCCAGAGAAAACTACGGACTCCAACATTGTTTTGGCAAAGTTACACAACGATTCAACATTCATTTTAGTGACCTCCAATTTGCGTAATCGGGCGTCATTAACTCCCACGTGAATAATAATATTACTGTATTTACGTTTATCTTTAGCCAGGAGTTTCAAATATGATTCAACATTGCCCGCTCTGGCCCCAGGAATACATTTGACTACGGCCGCTGGAGTCTGTAATTTCACGTTTCTGACTATAGAGCTGCCAATTACCAGAGTTGGTTTCTCAGCGGGTGTGTCGCTGAGTGGGGAAAATCGATTAGAAACGTGAACCGACTGGTGGTGAACCTCGGGTGTCTGTTTAGCATTAGATCTCTTACGAACCATCACCCAGCCGGACTGGCTTCCCGGCTGCTTTGGAACTGCCGGGGGGACAGCTAGCAGGGGCTACGCTAGGTCAGCCCACACCAGCTACCGGGGCCTGACTAGCTGAGTTGTTTTCCATGGTGCGGAGCCGTGCTTCCAATTCCGTGAGCCTCGCCTCCAAAAACCTTACACTTATTACATATACCATTATCACTAAAGGAGGCAGAGGAAAAACTGAACATGAGACACACCGAGCAAGTTAGAGAAGGAGAGACAGAGGGAGACACAGAAGCCATTGCTAACGGATAACTGCTAAGCTAACGAAGCTAAACTTTAGCTGGTTATCTTTTGCAAGAGCAGGAGCTTCTGTAATACAAGCATATGTTACGACTCAAGTATTAATTCTTGTGTGAGGAAATCAATTATTTAAGTAAAAATAAGAGCTACAATTAATCAGTAAACAGTCCTTCGGTAGAAACCCAAGAGTATGTAGAAACAGGAAGCTTACCGCACGAGGAGCAGGAGGAGCCAGTTCTCTTCTCTTATTTGTTCAACAATGTTGAGGGAGTTACTTGTGCTACTAAAAATGACAATATTGCAATGTTAGGGCACCTCAATGTAAAAATTTGACAAACAGGACATTTACCACAAGGTTACAAGGAAACAGGAAGATGAAGAATATCCATCACAGCTCAATCAGATGATTAACATCCATTCACAATATGCATATAAATGGCAACTTTTTGACAACACGCCTGTTGCACAGCAGCTTGCAGATTATGCACACACACACAGCACACAAGCAGAAATATCCCAACATCATAAGTCACTACCACTGCACAGCACACGAAAACCAGAAGGAAAATAAGAAAGTCAGTGGTATGTTGAAAATGGTGAGTCTGAAGTGATATGCTTGACAAATGTGTATTGGACAAGGGCTGCTGTGGTTGCCTCTGTCTCACTCTCCTCTAAATAGGAAGTTCTATTTAAGGGGGACACTCCACATGTCCCATTGGCTAAACCTTCTGACTGGATTTGGCAAGAACTGGGCCTATGGTTGCAGAGCAGGCTGTTCCTCGAAGATTTCCAACCAACAGCATCAGATCCTAGGACAGAATACAGCAGGACGGGTGATGTACATTGTACACAATTTACATCAGCTGTACAAATTTATAGAACAGTTGAGCTCATTGATGGCCATGACACCACACAGTCTGCAGCCTATACCATCACGGAAACTAGTTTACCAGCAGAGCTCGAGCAAATTCCAAAATCTCTCTGTGCAGCCCATAAATATGATGTAGGTCTTATGAGAAATGCAGAACCTCAGTACATCCAAAATCAGAGTACAGGCCATGTCAAACACAATATCCTTTAAAGCAGGAAGCCATGGCATAAAGCCTGTGTTCAATTCTCTGTTAAAATCCGGTGTAATAATTCCATGTAACAATTTCCCAGTGCGCACTCCCATATTCCCTGTTAAAAAAAAGAGACGAAGGTCAACCAACTGAGTGGGGCTTTGTGCAATATTTGCCTGGACCCGTTGTCCTCAGGGCTATTCTCAGAGTCCAGGTTATTTTCATCAGTCCCTCAACAGAAACCTTCAAGATCTTCATTTGCTGGCAGGCTCAGCGCTCTTACAGTACGTAGATGATCTGCTGATTTATAGTCAGACTGAAGATGCATGCACCTGTTAAAACATCTTGCAGATTTTTTTGTCCTTCCAGCTTATCCCTTGAGTTCCCCAGGTTTGCCACAGCGGATCATTGTCCGCAGTTTTTATGCCGGATGCCCTTACTGACGCAACCCTCCCCAATTTCTACCGGGCTTGGACTGGCACTGCACAGGTAGGGATGGGAATGGGCTGTTAGGGGTTCAGTATCTTGTCCAGAGAAACTTTAAAATATAGCTTGGGCCGGGGATTGAACCGCTGACCCTGTGGTCCTTGGACAACTTACTGAGTTACAGCCGCCCCCATGTTAAAACATCTTGCAGATAATGGCCATAAAATAAGTCTTACAAAAATGCAATTTGCGCAAAAAAAGTTACATATCTGGGCCATGTGATCACCACAGAGGGCAAAACACTGTCATCAAAACGAATTCTTGCAATTCAAAATATTCCTAAGCCTGTAACAAAAAAAAGATGATAAGTTTCCCTGGCATGACATCATTCCACAGACAGTGGATCCCAAATTACTCTCTGCGCGAAGCTTCCCTGTCTGCTATGGTGCATGGTAAACAACTTTCTGTGTGTGACAAAATTTAGCGAACTACTGAAGGAGAAAAAGCATTTAGTGATCTTAAGGCAGCACTTACCGTAGCTCCCACTCTGGGTCTGCCTAATGCTAACATGCCTTTTACTCAGCTTGTTAATCAAAAAGACAAATAATGACCTCTGTATTATGCCAACCTCATGGGATAAACTGCAGCCTGTTGCTTATTTCTCATCAAAGCTGGATCCAATAGCAGCAGGTCTTCCCCTCTGTCTGAGAGCTGTTGCTGCAGCAGAAAAAGCTGTTTTAGCATCACATCATTTGGTTGGCTATTCTGATTTGATTCTCATGGTTCCGCATGCTTTTACACAGATACACACACGGAAATCTGCACATTTGTCAACTCAGCGTTGGTTGAGATACCAAACTGTATTGCTGAAAATGCCTAACATGGCTGTGAAAACATGCCATGTGTTCGGGAAGCAGGCAAACCTTCCTCTTTAATAAAGCATATAGTTAGTTATAGTTATGCTGCTATAGGCTTAGACTGCTGGGGGACCCACCCCCCGATGCACGGAGCTCTTTTCCTCCTCTTGACCCTCTCTCCTCTCCTCTCACCCCACAACTGTCACCACTGTATGACATTAACTCTGTGTGTTTTCTCCCGTAGTTGTCTTTGTCCTTCTCTGTCTCCCTCTCTCTGTCCCTTTCTGCAGGTTTGAAGATGTGTGTCTTCCAGTGTGCAGCTACTGGTCCTACCAACCTGCCCAATGTTTTGTTGTTGCTTTTTGTTGCTCCTTTCTTTTCTCTCTTCACTTTCGAGTCACCCCAACAGATGGCCGTCCACCCTGAGCCTGGTTCTGCTTGAGGTTTCTACCGTTAATGTCTTTCCTCTCCACTGTTGCCTATGGGTTGCTCCAGGGGGAATTGTTGGGTTCTCTCTGTACATCTTTAAAGTCTTGACTTTATTCTGTAAAGTGCTTTGAGATGACTTTGTTGTGAATTGGCGCTATATAAATAAAGTTGAATTGAATTGAATTACATCATCCTCAGTCAGAGTTGAAAATTATGAGAGCGATGCAGTGTTGGAAGAAGATAGCAGGATGTCATCATCTGGAGGAGAAAACGTGGAGCTGATGGCTGCCACCTTTTTAGTAAGAGGTAGATGGCGGAGGTGGAGGTGGCTAGATGAGTGATTTGAAAGTGGAGAACAGCTTTGTGGTGTTACTAAGCTTCTCCTGGTAGTAATCAGTCTTTGCCCTAGTGACACTGTGAGGAAAAACAAGCAGATCCAGATACTCAGCAAGGGCGGATGGAGTCTTGGATTTGCACCACTTCCTCTCAGCACACCTGAGCATGGTGTGTTGCTCACGGATCCTGTCAAAGAGCCACGGATTAGAAGCTGAGGGATGAGCAGGCCTAGAAGACATGGGGCAGAGACTATCCAGACACAATGAAAGTGTATTGCAGATGCTGTCCGTGGTTGCATCTGCATACAGGATGGAGAGGTCCTGTGTTAGCGGCAGAGTATAGCTGGTTCCATGTTAGAGATGGATTGAGATTTATTTATTTATATATTTATTTTTTAAGAGTAAATTTGACCTGTACATTTTTTCTCGTCTCCTCTTTTCACTCACTCTAAAATCTGAAATGTCTCAACTTAAAATGACTTTATATGACAAAGCATGGAAACAGGTCGGGAACTGTGGAGTCACTGTCAAACTAACTAAAGCAGCGACAGTGTGACACTGAACTGTTTTACTCTGCAACTTGAATTAAAAAATATAGCGGACAAACAGCCCAGATTGATAAACTGGGAGCTATTGGCTGCTTCATCTACTACCAAAATAAATACACATATAAATTTAGCTTGTACTCCCCGGTCCATGGGCAGCACAGACAGAGAACGGTGGAGAACAGAAGGGGTGCGTTGCTCACACAGTCCAGCCAATTACTTGCTTGTATAATATTACAAATGTCCTCTCCTCAGTCACATTTGTCACCAGATTGCTCATAGACTGTATCCCACAAGCTAGTTTTAGATTTACACATTAGCTAACAACACTCAATATACCAAAGCTATGTTAATGTTGCTAGCATGCCAACATGCTAATTAGCATTACAACCATCAAAAACTGCAATATTAGAAATGAAAATCTAGTTACCTTCTGCAAATTGCTGTAGGATCAAAAAGGGCCAGTACTATTTTGATTTGAAAAAAAGGTCTGGACGGATTTACACACCGCATTAATAGATTGCGATGATGTAGTCTGTGCTCTGTTTCTGACCAACCTGCAGCTTCACTCTGGCGGGGGTTCTGCTACAACTTGGCTAAAACAATACTTACACCTGGGAGGTAGAGTATAATTCTTTGAAGACTCCAGTAAATCTGGCAAACAAACTGCAGTGCAACAAAAACAGGTTCTAACTAGTTTTCTAAGAGCTTAATTCAAAACCAAGTGATTTAAGCTATTTTATGGAGTTTTGTAAACTGAAAGACAACTTTTACAAAGGGAAATAATGAGTTTCTGTAACCTTGAATAAATGTTTATTACTGGTAACTTTAATACATAAATATATATATATATATATATATATATATATATATATATATATATATATATATATATATATTTTTTTTTTTTTTTTTTTCATAGTAAATGCAATTAGTATGTGCTTTATCAATGAAGGGCTTTTTGCAATGAAGGTCTGTACTATTGTTCTTAAAATAAGCATTTAAATGACAAATCCCCTTTTTAATATCTTTATGTTTTATGTATGCTGTGGAATTGCTAATTAATTGAACACTTTCTGTTAAATCAGAAGAACAATTTACAGTTAATTTTCATTGTTTATCTGTCACTGTCATAGGGGAGGCTATAGCTCAGTTGTTAAAGCAGTCATGCATGGAACACAGGGTCAGTGATCCGGTCCCAGCTACGTGTCAAAGTGTCTCTGGGCAAGACACTGAACCCCTAACAGCCCATTCCTATCCCCAGATGTGCAGTGCTGGTCCATCCCGGTAGAAATTGGGAAGGGTTACATCAGGAAGGGCATCCGGCATAAAAACTGCGGACAATGATCATCTGTGGCGAACCTGGGGAACTCAAGGGATAAGCTGAAAGGACAGGGAAAAATCTTTCAGTTAGCAGATGCTTTTATCCAAAGCAACTTGCATGTGAGGTACAAGGCAAGGAAAAATCTAAGTCAAGGAGAAAAACCTCAAAGCAAAGTCCATCAGAAAAGTTCTTCACTTTCATTAGATGCAAGTGCAAGGAAGAACAGAAAGGAATTATTATTTTTATTTCAATTTTTTAATATGAGGAAGAGTTTGCAGAGCATGCAGATTTTGGTAACTTGTTCCACCGTGGGATGGTGGCAGTTTGGATTTCAACTAAGTGTTCAACAGAAATGGCTGACATTTTTAGAGAAAACAAACTAGTAGTGCAGATTAGCCTAAAGTAGTTGGTGCAGTGTTCAATTCAACTTTGTTGTTTGCGCTATATAAATAAAGTCATCTCAGGGCACTTTACACAGAATAAAATCAAGATTATGAAGATGTATAGAGAGAACCCAACAATTCCCCCTGGAGCAAGCCATAGGCAACAGTGGAGAGGAAAAACTCCCTTTAACGGAAGAAACCTCCAGCAGAACCAGGCTCAAGGTGGACGGTCATCTGCCTTGACTGGTTGGGCTGAGTGGAAAGGGGAGAGAGAAAAAAACAGAGCAACAAAAAGCAACAACAAAACATCGGGCACGTTGGTAGGACCAGTAGCTGCACGCTGGAAGACACACAGCTTCAAAGCCAGGGACACCTGCAGAAAGGGACAGCGAGAGGGGGACAGAGAAGGATCAAAGAAAACTACGGGAGAGAACACACAGAGTTAATGACATACAGTGGTGACAATTGCTCAGTGCATCGGGGGGTGGGTCCCCCAGCAGTGTAAGCCTATAGCAGCATAACTATAACTAACTATATGCTTTATTAAAGAGGAAGGTTTTAAGCCTAGACTTAAAAGTAGAGAGGGTGTCTGCTTCCAAACTGGGAGCTGGTTCTACAGGAGAGGACCTTGATAGCTAAAGGCTCTACCTCCCATTTCTACCTTTGGAAATTCTCGGAACCACAAGTAGGCCTGCATTCTGAGATCGAAGTGGTCTAACTGGGATGATATGGTGCTATGAGATGAAAGCTCTAGGTTGTGACTAAAACAGTGAGTGGGTTCATTTACATTTTGGGAACATTTAAATCTAATAATGAATTAAACGCAGTGCTCAGGCAGTTACTGTCAGCATCTACATGAATGTTAAAGTCTCCCACTATAATGACTTTATCTGTACTAAGCACTAAATCAAATAGAAAATCAGAAAATTAAATCAAAAACTCTGAATAAGGGACTGGAGGACGGTACACGATAACAAATAATAGTGGTTTTTGAGTTTGGGTGTGAAAGGCTAAGAGCAAGGCTGTTCAAGTTTTCTCGAATGTTTTCCTGAATCATGCCTTTTCCAAAAAAACAATCACAAATTGAAACAAGTTAACTTTCTCTAATAACCTCTAAGCTGATTTAAATCACACGGACTCTAGACAAATCATAAGATTTAATATATTTACACTGCTTCTCATTTACCTACTTGTGCTCACACAATGGTGAGGGAGCTGATATGTAGCTGTCCTGCACTCACTATGAGCCACTAAGTTGAGGTCAAGTGTCTTCCTCAAGGACACTTCATTATGTGACTGGAGGACCTGGGGAAACAATCAAACAACCTTGGGGTTGGTGGATGACTGCTCTACTTTCTGAGCCACAGTTTTATGCAGATGACATGCTCATTTAGTGTTCTCACATGGAACTACTCTGGGAAAGTCCACTGTTCCCCAGAACTCTGGGAAGTCCAGGGTTCCAGGGCAAAATAGGTTTAGTGATGAAAAAAGACAGCAGGAGCAAATAAAACACAACATTCTTGGCCTTGGTTTGAAAAAGCATACAATGTTGGGTTGGGCCAGAAGCAACAGAGAAGATCTCAGGAAAGCATGTGTCTGCAACAGCTTAGTTCATTGCTGAGATGCAGTGGTAGAGTTATTAGTCCAAAAATTTAATATATTACTCAGTATCTTTTACTCTGTTTAAAATTAATATTATTACTTATTACTCCCTGTCCAAAGGAACTTGTTACAGTACTTTTATTACTTTTCTGAACAGTTAGAGTCTGAAAAATGGCAGGGAAGTCAAAAGTGGAAATAGAAAACCTTTAATCTATTACATAACAGCCATATGCTGTATGTGTAATGCATATACAAATTGCAGTGCAGTATAAATGATACTAACTGTAGCCTGATAACGGATGTAACCATATTCCTCTAGCTATTTAAAATAGTGATGGAATTTTCATCACTATTTTAGCCAACCAGATCAAAGAATTGTCTGTGGCGACATATAAAAGCAATATTTGCTTATAATGTAATTATATTATGCTCATTCATCACAGGCTTACTCGTAGCAGAGTGTTACCAGTCTTTCCAGTAATAGCAATCATGTTGGCAAGTAGGACAGAGACTTTAGAAGATAGTTACAAGACCATAGGCCACAGGCTTGCAGCAGGGCTGTGACAGTATTGATAGAATAGGAAATGTGATAGCTTTTAGTCTGCACTTTTTCATGTGGGAAAAAGAAGGCACAGAAGATAGAGAAATTAGGGGGAAGACAGAGGGACTGTGTAAGGGATCCTGCCAGTCTCTTAGTCTCTTGCTGTATCCTCCTGTTGTCTGGTATCCTAATCAGTAAAGCAGCGACAGCAATCCTGTCTTACTGCTGCTTGGCTGCCAATCCGGGGGCTATTGATGGGAGTTTGGAGCAGCCTAGCCCAGCACTTTTTGATCTGCTACTGGAGTCAGGCCGTCTGTCCGGTTTATGTTAAAAAATGTAATACGTTGACTTGAATCTGAGAAGGGGAATAGGGAAGTGGCTTCAGTTTGCATACCATATAAACTTATTGATAAAATGCTTTTATGTTAAATAAGGTATTGAAATGTATAACCACATTTTAAACCAGACCGGTCAAACTACATATATACACACAGACACACACAAACAATTTTTGAGTATGACAGTCAACTAAATGGGAAAAGTAAGAACAAAGTTTGTGTGATTAACAGTTATGTCCTGCTGGTCATCAGGTACCCTGCTGGCAGAAAAAGCTCGGTGAAAGAGAAGATAGAAGACAACAAAAAAAAAAGAGGCTCCCTCCAATAAATAGAGGCCTGTACCCTAAATCCAGCATCCTGAGACTGTACACTAGATGGACAGAATGATGTGCTTAGTGAACACCTCAGGCAGCAGAAACCAGAGGTGCAAGGGAAGGAAGAGCCCCATGCATCATGGATGGGTTAGTACAGACTGGAAGTACAAATATCAAAATAGGATAAATCTCTTTAGTAGCTAAAAATGACCAAGCTAAGATCCTGAAACGCTACTGACATTATCTTTATGTTATGAATTTATACTTTGAGCCACCAGTACAATGTCCATATTATGTGTGTGAGCTCATGCGTGTAGCATGCTGCTCTGTCCCAAATCGTCGGGAGGATTAAAGTGAGCTTCTGGGCATGTTGATGACATTTCTATCACTCGACACATAGTGTATTTGAGTAACTGAACCTTTTTTATTAGATTCACAGATCTGATTTGCTGTAAACAAAACATTTTCCCAAATTGTAAGTTTTATATTATGTTGTGCCTCCTGTGCGCACTGATCGCGCACAGGAATAGAGCAGATTTTTAAATGTGTTGACAGGTGATCTCACACTGTGTGCCCACAATGTCCGAGTGAATTCTCCTAACATTGCCCAGAGATCATGTGTGAAACAGGCTATACACAGAGAGACAACCATTCACACTCACATGTCGACTTTGGCGAGTAGGTGAAGCAGTCATCCACCAATCCCATAGTTGTTGGTTCGATCCCCAGCTCCTCTGGTCACATCCTGAATTTTCCTTGAACAAGAGGCTGAACCCCAACTTAGTTGCTCCCAGTGAGTGTTGGCCAGCTGCATAGCAGCTCCCATATCGGTGTGTGATTGTGAGTGCAAATAGATAAATAAGAAACATTGTACTTTGAGTGACAATAGGTGGAAAAGTGCTATATAAGTGCAGACCATTTCAATTACATTCACACCTATGGGCAATTTAGAGTCAACAGTTAAGCTAACATACATGTCTTTGGGCTGTAGGAGGAAACTGGAGTACCTGCCCACAGAGATTTTGGGAAGCAGGTACTCAAGCCACAAAAAAGGGCACTTCTCCCACATGCCTTTTTGTTTTTTAATAGTTTTTAAAAATAGTTGCCTACATTTGAATTGAATGTTTTATTTATTATTTACAACAGACATCTGTACTCTAATGCATATTTGTTAATACTCAACAGGCAAAAGATATATGTAATACATATTGATAAGATATATGTAATACATATTGTGAGTTATACTGTAGGTATACTGCAAATTACTGTAACTACTGTAGACGTAACTTTGAGGTTTGTTCAGCTATAATGCTGACAAAATAATGATATACAGCTAAAGCAGCCTAATTCTGTAAACTTTCAAAATTAATCTTTAAAGGGACAACTGCATACAACTACCAGTATATTTAGTTCCATAGGAGTAAAAATCAGTTTCTTTCTAGTAGAATAACCCCTTACAAGTATAGAACTTTTGAGCAGAATTATATACAGTGCATCATCCTGACTGATTTTTGATGCACCACATTTAAGTATTATGTTGGTTTAGTATTGTTCAGTCACTGATACTGCCTCTGTGTTTAATGATTATCAACATATGAACACTAACAGTGAATGGCTTGATGAGGCTGTGCAACTGAACTGACAGCAATTAGCTGTGGAAAGACACAGGGAATTGAGGAAGAGATTGGCACAACACCACATTGTGTCTCTCTATTTAATGTTGAACTACAGGCTCAAGGCAAAGCACTGTTACCTGTCTTTAACTAAACAAACCCAGCCAGGACAAGTAGCTTTGTGTGGACTCTGCTCTGCGTGGTGCTCAGATGTACTTTAAAAAATACTGACAATCAGCAAAGTGAAAAATGCCAGACTGTACATAAATACAGGTGGGCTGTAATTCGGTTGAGATCTGTTTGTATATGCATAACTCCACCCACTGTAACCACACAAATGGCCAATTTTATACACTAAATAGGCTAATATCTATGGATTTATGTGAAGAGAGAATGGGGAAAAAGCCTGACTACTTATATTTTCATTGAGTGAGCTGCAAAAGAGGGAGAGATGGAGTTTGAAAGCAATTGACACTAAAAACTAATTGCAATAAACTGAGAGCACAAATTTAAGTCATACTTTCCCACATTTTAGTAATCTGTGCCCCCGATTAAGTAATATCTGCACACAGTTTACTTTTTTCCTAAAGGTTCCCTAATAGGCTCTGTGGGTTTTTGACAGTATGGCACACAAAACTAAAACTGATCATGGTCTTATGTCACCTTCACTATACAGACTAGATTCAAATGATTAAGAGGGCCACTGTTAGTCTATATCTAGACTAACTCACTGGGTTTGCTGATTTTAAGCAGAAATTACAGCATTTACATGCACGTAAGTAACAAGGATACTCAGATAAATTAGCTTGAGTAATCAGGGGAAAAGTCTTTGTTGGGAATTGGCACTATATAAATAAAGTTGAATTGAACTGAATTGAATAACTGAATAATCCTGATTAAATGGAAATCACAGATACAGCAAAGGAGTAATCCGATTTCTCATTACCGTCTGGCTTATCTTGAAAAACATGGCTCACAGATTTTAACTGTATAGTGTACAGTGACTGTATTGTGACAGTAAATGTTTTTTTAGTTGTCTGTTTGTGTCTCAACATATTGACAAGAGACTGAACAAAGACACACAGTCTACTTATCCTAGTTCATGCTGGCTCACCAGCTTCTTCATGCCCCATCTTAAGGACTCTGCTCTCATGTGTCAATCAGTCCAGAGTCCTGAACAGGCTAACACACTACTACCATAGCCACTGAAGACTGTGCTCAAAATGTCCAATGTGCTTTTTCAGTTGCTTGTACTTGGGCTTTTGCCATTATTCTGCTCAATCATTTCTTTCCTGTTCCGATTCATGTTTTTTCCAAGTTAAGCTCACTGTGAGCTTCCAACAAAAGAAAGTAGTTACTTACCTGTACCCTTGGTGAATATGCTGCTTGAGAACCTTGAAGTTATTTGCTGATACTATTACTTACCTGTTGTCAGTCACCAAGCTTCTGTTCCAGTCTGATGGTCCAGTCTGATTCACCTGTTGAAATCATTAGATGACATTTGTTTATATGACTTAATTGAAGCTGAATACATTTAGAAACTACTTTAAACTCTGGCAATGGGGTAATTTGTAATAAAATGTTTATTTTTTTTCCTATTTGTTAAAAAAGATTAATACATATCTATATGTAACTGTAATTTATTACAACATACAGGCTGCTTTTTCTTTTATCATCAGAATGGTGCTTGGCTTTGTTTCTGCACCAAAATAATCCAAGATCTATTCTCAAACACCTCTGGAGCTGTTACATTTAAGAAGATGATTAGGTAAAAATTTCAGATACAGTGTTTTGTTGTTTGTTAATGTGTTTCTGAGTCTACGTAGAAGTTATTTATAAGTGAATGCAATCTGGTATTTTTAAAGGTCATCAAATCTGTAGGCTGTGTTGTGTAATGTGTAAATGCAACATTCACGCTGTTAAATGACAATGGTGAAGCATTTAGCAGTTTTACAAATGTTCTGGGTATAAAGAACAAGAATAAAACACAATGCTAAAAGTCAAATGAATCTTAGATGTAGTACTGTTTATTGATTCTGCTTGGTTGGGTTAGTTTAGTAGCCTAAACTTTAGCCAATAGTTTAGACGTGGTAATAATTTGTCATTTTGGTATTAGGACTGATTTTTTCATAGAGAATCACTAGAAACTGGAAATGGAAGTAGGTAGGAAAAAATAATTACCTTAAACGAAAAGTCAATAAACTACATTCAAAAATAGGATAGCATAGTATGTTTTAGTAAATATTTGGCAATAATACAAAATCTATTTAAATCAAAAGGGCAAAAACATATGTGTAGTACTACATTTTATTGTTTCACTTTCCCACAACTGCCTTGCAAAGAGAACTATTGTTGGATCCCTATGGTCGACACACACAGTTAGCTTCACTTTGACCATGTACTAAAGCTTAAGTAATAAGGCCCAATTTGACTCAATTAGGTTGTGTGTTTGTTTTGATGGTTTATTGAGTGTGTGTATTGTTGGGCTCACTGGCCATCCTCTTGCCTCTGGGACTCCCTGAGGCCACAGTGTGGATAATTAGAGTTCATGTGAGTGGGTTAACCCACCTCAGTGAGCGCAAGAGAGAAAGACAGCTCACTGCACCACATCGCTTTTGATGTCTGGCCAGCTCTCTCTCCCCACTATCTACCTGAATGTCAACCAATTGGGACAGTGCAAGGGCTTGACATTATGTCTGCGGGTTATCATTATATGTATTTTTTTCCACCTGATCGATTGGCTCTGGTGTGCAGTGGTGCTTCTGGGGCTGTCACTGCTAGTTACAGATTGACCAGTGGGTATCATTAACAGCAAAAGCTCCTGCTTTGGGGAGGCTTTGTTGTGGGGAGGGGCTGTGAAAAAGCAAGTCTTTCTCTTTTAGCCTTATGGACTTAGTTGACCTTTCACTTAGGGAGCAGCTGGACCCAAGAGATATTTAATTGAATGGAGTCTTCAGATGTATTTTGGAGAGAGGAGAGGAGATACCGCCAGCTTAAGACCAGGCAAGGGTGGGGAGGGAGAGACAGAGACTGCAAGGGGAAAGAGTTTGCTTGACCTTCAAAGCCTAATTGATAGGCTTTTCATAGACCTTGTTTGAAATGTGCGTGGTCCCTGTTGTTCAGCAGACCCTTACAACTCCAGCAGAAGTACAAAGTCAACTACAGGTAGGGAGCCCCCAGTGGCCCACTGCAATCAATAGCAGCCAGCTCAGCTAACGAGAACTGCAGTCACTCCTCAGCTTTCAGAAGCCCCATTAACAGGCAGTGCCCAACCTAATTTCACTGCCTGCACTCATTAATGTGGCGATATACAGGGCAATAGCAACATTAAGACACAGCCTGGAGAATAACTGCAAAAGAATTTCAATTGTATTGCAAAATTATGTATCTGGTGCCTAATTGATGAGGAGAAATCCCATTTATCAAAACAAAAGCAAACTTGAAATATTGGATGCTTCACTCTCCTCAACATATTTCTTATTCCGTGTCTTGTATCCTCATCTGCCTCACTTTTTATTTTAGATCACTGGATCTTCATAAAACAGGGCCATAGATTAAGCAGAATAATGACAATTCATTTTACATCATGCCACAGAGGTGCAAGATAAAAACTAACTGATTCAGTTCAGTAAGAGAAGAAAGCTTTTGACTTAATGTTTTGAAAAGTGATTAGACCTACCTTTACCCCCTTTCCTCCTGACTACTCTGTGGAGACAGCAGGGCTACAAAGGTAAGGCATAGGCAGCTGCCATGGACACACAGAGAAGGATCATGTACAGAGATCAACTGATATCCAACTAATTTTGTGTACTTACGGGAGCTGCCCCCCTCTAGAATTCCTCCAGCCAAGAGGATGAAAGCAAGGAGCAGAGCCCAGATGTGAGTCTGTTTCAGCCATTAATGCTGATCTCCAAAATTAAAGATTTATACCTCTTGATAGAGCACACTAGAAGCAGCACACACACTAGATAAGGAGGGGTGGGGGGTAGAGCCTTCAAGGCTTTCTTTAAAGTATTTGAATGGGAAAGGGGGTGGGTGTGGGGAATATAGTCACGAAGAACCACTCTTGAGCTAATTAGCTCTTATGAGCAAGTTACCAGTGAATGATTAATTTGGGAAATGATCTTACAACACTTTGATGGGAAATTAAAGGAGATGGGATTCATCAGCTCAACTAGGATTTAAAACATCATCTACATGCTGATTGATTCCACACACCTCAACGCCTGAAGCTGGCAGACGAAGTATAAAAAGTATACTCTTTTTACTTACATAATGCATTTATATAATATATAATTTTAATATTGACAAGGAGTTCAAATTAGGCCATACATTGACATATCCTACTAATGAGAAGATGCATAAACACTATATATACACACGCATGCACGCACGCACACACACACACACACACACACACACATATACACATATACACATATATATATATATATATATGCCTGGCCTGCAAATAACTTGGGGTTCAGTGTCTTGCTTAAAGACACGTGACAGGAGGAGCTGGGAAACGAACTAACAACTCTGTCCCTGAGATCTTGGTTAAGTGCCTTACCACCCATACTAGACAGTTTTTGCTATGTTTTGTGTCAATTTTATAACTAAAGGTTTTTTGGCAAAAGATTTATAGTAAGGTCATTTGAGAGAGGCACAGTAATGGTCAAAACTGGGGTGGGGTGGAGGTGCAGGTGTGATTTGAGAGATGTATAATTTATTTAAATTCCTTTTTGATATATGGAGAACAGCCACTGCATTGGCTGTGCTTGAGTTCTCTGGCCAGTAATTATTCAATTAAACAAGCTAACTGACACCTTGTGTTGTACTATATAGGTTGATTTATTTTGTAATTGTGCTACCTCTAAAAAAGCCTCTCCACCCTTGCTGTGCTTGTTCTGTTAACAGTACTCATGAGGCCCACAGAAATGAAGAGAGCAAAGAGTTTATCATGTTTTTGATTGAAGCAAGTTATTATTGTTGTTGTGTTTATACATGAACAGTGAGTGCTTTGGTATTCTCTGCAGCTCTCCTACTTTTGTCTGGTAATTCCTGTATCTATCAAGTACCATTAAAAACATAATGTCAGTGAGAGGCTGCAACACCTGGTTGTCTTACAAAACCTGCTAAATGGGCTCACCTCTGACATGCTGACTGTGTCATGCAAAATGGTCTTTGTTTAGGCAAAGCAGTTGTGTGGCCAAACTCAAAGCACATGTTTGAGTGAGAATCCTCTGTTGTATCTAGCAAGGACATATCTGGATTGGGTTGCACCAGTTGTCATTTAGTAGTAGTAATAACTACTACTAGCTACACTGTAAGAGAGATGTACATTTGTTTCCTATGTTCCAATGATCCATAAAGTGTCCTATCATTTTCCAGTGTTTTTACATTTTTTAAATGGGGGTCTAATGTTTTTTCTCAAAAGTCAGTGCCCCATGATGACAAAGTAAAAATGGAAATTTTGAAAAGCTGAAATATCACATGTACATATCCCTTTATTCAGACGCTTTATTCAGGTTGCTCCCACAGTCCAAAGACATTCTTGTTAGGTTAATTGGTGAATCTAAAATATCTCTAGTTATAATTTTTCACTAATATTCATATTAGCAGCTGATATATTCTTCCTTTGTGTAGATGTTATTTTCTCCATCGCGGTGTATTCCACCAAAAGGTTGATATATAATATGTTTTTGATTTTTAATTTAGAAGGATTGTTTTCTTGGTGTCTGTATGTGTTGTTAAGCCCATTTGTTTCCTTGAGTGATGTAAGTTCTGTATTTTACTGTATAGGTTGTAAATCTTTATTACTAGAATTACATGAATTTATTATTTTGAAAAAAGCTGATGGAGGTGAGTTATTCCTCTGTGCTGCCCCAATGAAAAGTATATGTATGTAACTGAAGATTAGGGTGTACTAGCACACAGTAAGTTATGATTTACTGATTTTGCCAGTTTTCCACCAGGCTGTCACAGGTGTAGAGATTGTGCTGCTTTTAAAGATCCATAAAGTTTCTCTACATTTTACATTGATTTTGCTCTAATTTTGTCCATAGGTTGTTGTAATTGTTCTTTTAAATCAATTTGAGAAGATACAGTAATTGAAAATTTGGTACTTCAAGGCCACCTTCTGAATTTTTCTTTTGTAATGTTTAAAGGGTTTTTTTTTTTTCAGTAAAAGTAAATGATTAATGAGTCAAGTGATTGAAACCATTTTTCTATGGGGTTATAGAAAGCACTGAAAATAGAAAGTTGATTTGTGGTAGGGTTTTCATTTTAACTGTTGCGATTCATCTAATAAGTGAGGGTAGGAGATTATTCCAGCGTTGAAAATTATCATCTATCTTTTTTAACAGATGGGCATAATTGAGGGTAAAAAGTTCTGACAACCTGGGAGAAATATTAGTACTTAAATTATTAATGTTGCCAGGGCAGAGTGGTAGAGGGGAGTGTTGACATGCAGGATCCAAGGCATCCTTGGTGACTGTTGGTATAGTTGATTTGTTCCAGGGCCACCTCTTAATATAACTGAGAAATAAAACTGAGAATTTATAATCATTAAAATACATAGAATTGCCACACAAAGTATCTATAAGTAGGGACTTTGAATCTTGGGACTATGACAGGGAAGGCTAGAAAGTTGATTGACATGATGCAGAGAAGGAAAGTGGACATACTGTGTGTCCAGGAGACCAGGTGGAAAGGTAGCAATGCTAGAAGGTTAGGAGCAGGGTTCAAGTTGTACTGCCATAGGTCAGATAGGAGGAGAAATAGAGTAGGAGTTATCCTGAAAGAGGATTTTGTGAGGAATGTTCTAGAGGTGAAAAGAGTATCAGACAGGTTGATGAGTCTGAAGCTGGAAATTGAAGGGGTGGTGTTCAATGTTGTGAGTGGTTATGCCCCACAGGTAGGATGTGAGTTAGAAAAGAAGGAGAAATTCTGGAGTGAGTTAGATGAACTGATGCAGAGCATCCCCACAGGTGAGAGAGTGGTGATTGGTGCAGATTTCAATGGGCATGTAGGTGAAGGGAACAGAGATGATGAGAATGTAATGGGCAGATTTGGTCTTCAGGACAGGAACGCAGAAGGACAGATGGTGGTAGAGTTTGCAAAGAGGATGGAAATGGCTGTAGTGAACACTTTCTTCCAGAAGAGGCAGGAACATAGGGTGACGTACAAGAGCGGAGGTAGAAGCACTCAGGTGGACAACACCTTGTGTAAACGTTGTAATCTGAAGGAGATTAGTGACTGTAAAGTATTGGTAGGGGACAGTGTAGCCAGACAACACAGGATGGTTGTCTGTAAAATGACTATAGTGGTGAGGAAGATGAAGAGGACAAAGGCAGAGCAGAGGACAAAGTGGTGGAAGTTGAAAAAGGAAGAATGTCGTGTAGTTTTCAGGGAGGAGCTGAGACAGACTCTGGGTGGTCAGGAGGTGCTTCCAGATGACTGGACCACAACAGCTAATTTCATCAGGGAGACAGGTAGGAGGGTACTCGATGTCATCGGGAAAGATGAAAGTGGACAAGGAGACTTGGTGGTGGAACGAGGAAGTTCAGGAGTGTATACAGAGAAAGAAGTTAGTTAAGAAGAAGTGGGACACTGAGAGAACTGAAGAGAGTAGACAGGAGTAAAGGGAGATACAGCGTAAGGTGAAGGTAGAGGTGGCAAAGGCCAAACAAAGAGCATATGAGGACTTGTATGCTAGGTTGAACACTAAAGAGGGAGAGGTGGATTTGTACAGGTTGGCCAGACAAAGACATAGAGATGGGAAGGATGTGCAGCAGGTTAGTGTGATTAAAGATAAGGATGGAAATGTATCGACAGGTGCCAGGAGTGTGATGGGAAGATGGAAGGAGAACTTTAAGAGCTGTCATAATATGCTAAATCCACTTTTGTCTTTTTTTTTTACTTTTTATTGTTCTGTCGTGTACGTAGACACATCCTATAGTAACACAGAAGTACGTCTCCTTAATCTTTCACTTTTTCTGTTTTCTGAAACCAGTCTCCATTTCACCTCAGCACTGCCCATGAAAAGTTCTACTGAAACTTGCCTGCCAGTGTCATTTCCTTTCTTCAACAGACTCACAGAGGATCGACATGAATTCCCTTAAACCTAAGCAAAGGCTTCTGCTGGCTGTTGCTCAGTTGGTAAGGCAGTCATCATTAGACCACAGGGTCATTCGCTTGATTCCCGGTCCCTCCTGGCTACATGTCAAAGTGTCCTTTAGCAAGACACTGAATCCTAAGTTCTTGCTGGCTGTTATAATGTTTACAGAAGTCTGTTCACACTACCATTGTCACGAGAAATGAAGACAGTGGATTTTTTAATTTCGGCTGTTCCCTTTTTGGAGTTGCCACAGCGAATCATGTGCCTCCATCTAACCCTGTCCTCTGCATCCTCTTCTCTCACACCAGCTAACTTCATGTCCTCTCTCACTACATCTATAAATCTCCTCTTTGGTCTTCCTTTAGACCTCCTGCCTGGCAGCTCCAACCTCAGCATCCTTCTACCAATATATTCACAGTTTCTCCTCTGAACATGTCCAAACCACCTCAATCTGGCCTCTCTGACTTTATGTCCAAAACATCTAACATGAGCTGTCTCTCTGATGTCGTCATTCCTGATCCTGTCCATCCACGTCACTCCCAAAGAGAACCTCAATATCTTAAGCTCTGCTACCTCCAGCACTGCCTCATGTCTTTTCTTCAATTCAATTGGTCTAACCACCATCTTGAACACCTTTCCTTTCATTCTTGCTGATACTCCTTTGTCACACAACACACCTGACACTTTTCTCCACCTGTTCCAACTTGCTTGCACTCGCCTCGTCACCTCTTTTCCACACTCTCCGTTGCTGTGAACCGTTGACCCTAAGAACTTAAAGTGCTGCACCTTCTTTACCTCTGCCCACTGAAACCTCACCGTTCCACCCTGGTCCCTCTCATTCACACGCATGTATTCTGTCTTACTGCGGCTAAGGTTCGTTCCTTTGCTTTCCAGAGCAGACCTACACCTCTCTAGACTTTCCTCCACCTGCTCCCTGCTAAGCCTATGGGATGGGGCCCCAGTGCACTTCTCTTCTATTCCTCGGGCATCCTCTCACTCTCCAAGATCTTATTAGACAAACTGGTCTAGAAACTCTACTGCCACCTTTCCTAGACACTCCCTACGTGTTACATCTGTCCAAGGACATAAATAGAGAGGGCCTTGCCAAAACACTTGTATAGCTTTAGGCAAAGGAATGGGTACCAAAACCCTGTGCCACATGGCAGTGGTACCAAGATGGTCAGGGCCCTATTTCAGTGCCATGCCAGACCTATCAATAAACCGTTTGCCCTCTAGTGCATTGAAGTGGATGTAACAGACAACTGAAGCATTGCTGTGCATCATTTAGCATTATATGTTGTTGTTTGTCTAAGGTTGTATTTGCCTAATATTATGACCTGCTATGAACAGATAATATTTCTTACATATTTTACAGAAAAAATCTACATCAATTAAAGAGGTAGTACTAACCTTTGCATGTGACTGTAATAGTGCCCTTCAGTTTTCTAATTTACAGAATATAATTTTGTTAGAACAAATATGTATGTCATCAGTAGTTACTAAGCTGGCAATTATTCATATTTCAGGGTTCCCTGAAAGGGAACAGCCAAGAGGAAAAGAAGAAGAGGAATTTGGACTTTTTGTCATGACAAAGGAACACTTTTTGTAGATCCTTGAACATCTGAAACACATTCTGAAACATCTAAAACACACTCTAAAAAGATATTTAAAAGTGGTTTAAAGCAGACAACAATTATTTTGTCACTTTTGGATATGTTATAACCTACAACCAACGTAATGTAGACATCATATGTTAGTTTGTATATTTTCTTCAGTGCACACTAACAAATAAGTGGAGACTTAAATTTGATGTAATCCAAATAAGCATTAGATCAGATGACACTGTTACAATATGAGATAAATAATCTAATCATGCTCTGTCTCATAACAATGCTTGCTGGAGACATAACAGACATATAATGTAGTCACTCATATTAAAGGACGATTTCACTGATTTTAAACTTGCTTCTTTTGGTTCTAGTTTGGGTAGTACATGTACATAAATGCCATTAAACCTCAATTTGACATTCCTATATCAAATTATCTCTCTACTTCCAGCTGAAAAAATGCCTTCAGATGATTGGAGGAACCTTCAGTTCAGATTATGTTATCCTGTTCCTAACACTATGGATTTTGTAATCATGGTCAACCTGCTTTTGCAGAGCTCCCCCAGATGACATCATTTGAACTCCTAATTTAAAAAAACTCCTATATTTTAATATACTGAAGTCTGAGGGAAGTTTAAAAGCATTAATGCACATTTACACTAAACTAAAACCATAGAAAATAAATTGAAAATTGGTGAGGTCACCCTTTAACCATCATTTACAATCTTAACTCATCCCATCTCCAAGACATGGTCATTAATAACCTAATAAACAACTGTGAACTGTTATCACTGCTGTGCGGCATACATCTTAATTAGGAGACACTCATTCCCACTGCTGTATTATGTCCAAAGCAATTTAAATAATAAACAGATTGTTCTGTAACATACAAAGTGACTTAGCAGTAAGAAGCAGACACCAGGGGCAACTCAGGGTCCAATGTCTTGCCTGGGGACATTTGCTAGGAGGAACCGAAAGTCAAAGCATTACTTTACTACCTGAGATATAGCCTGGACATAATAGTATACAATCAGCAATGGTAAAGATGCTTCACCCTACATAGATGCTCTCAAGATCAAGCTTGTATGGACATTCAGATGCTGTCCTGTCTGTTGAAGCAATAGTTAATGGCAAGTGGGAGAGAGAGATATTGAAAGCAGTTATCTGACACTAAAATCAGAAAGAAAACAACCAGCACAGACATAAAACCACTGAAATCTGCAATAACAAGCTTTTTGAATATACATATATAATATAAACTGTACATAAAACTTAACCATAAAGTTTCATCAAGCAAATTAAAGCATGGTAATTTCCACTCAGGAAAAGCAGCAATAATCATGATTGAATAGTGATGATGACTGTCATAAAGCTATGCTTGTCTGATCAACTTGGCTCAGATCAAGACTAACGACTACAACAGCACAGAAAAATTGACGATGACTAATTAGCAAATGCATAATTTCTCTCTCTTAAGCATCTCCCTTGAGGCTGTGTTGAATCATTATGCAAATTATGTTGTCAAATGTCAATTAACATGAGCAGAAATTCTGTGATTTATTATTTTAAACAGTTGTGGGCTGAAGGAAACTTTCTTCTCCTGTCTTAAAACAAGACAAAGTGGTAGCAACGAAAGGGACTTACCTAGAATAACTGCCATACTGAGCCAGTTTTCATGTAATGATCACATGAAAACATGCAATGGGTATAAAATTTAGGAAAACTGTATGTAATTACCAAAGGATAAGGGCAAGATAAAGATAAACACAACTACCAACAAAAAACAACTACAACTACAATTGTTCGAAAAATGTAAAAATGGTGGGTTTAATAAAAAGCATTCAAAGCTGAATGTCTACATTCCAATATATTGTAGTTTACTGTATATTGTTAAATACTGTTACATGCCCAGATACCTAAAATATTTTATTGTTTTTAATTGTTTACATGCCAACCTTAGCCAATGCAGCACAACCAAATGATATCATCCACACAATCAGACTACAGTCTTCACATCCCAAAGCTTTAATAGTTTTAATACAATGACGCTCCTCTGCCACCCTGCCTAATGGGTGGATACTCAAAATGAGCCTGACAGGACTTATCTGTGTCGAGCTTGGGTCAGTTTCAGACATGAAATACAATGTGTTTGTAAGGCTCTGGTTAGGTTTGGAATGAAAAATGCAGCCTGTTCCATGTTCTACAAAAAGCTACTTCTAATCAGTTTTTGCATACTGTAAAATAAGGGAAGATACAACATAATTTAGAGTCTTTAAGGCCCTCTGGTTGCTATTGTGCTTTGCTCTTTATCATGGAGCAGGTAGCAGGAGGTGAAGCCAATCATGATGATTGAAGGCCACTAGGCTAAGTGTTTTCCTGCCTATAAATCCCAGCCTTTACTCAGTCAGCTGAAGCTCTCCTCTCCCCTGTGGATCCTTTGTTCACTTTGTGCCTTGTAACATTGTTTCCTATCGCCCATATTTTACTCATCCACACAAATTGTTTATTTGGCTTTCAGTCTACATTCCCATTTGTCATGGCTTAAGATCCAGGTAGTGGCACAGTACATTGATCAGCAACAACTTTAACACTGTTGGTCTTAATAATGCCATGAAGGACAAGGGTCAGCATGGCCACTCTGCAGTCTGTGGTTACACTGCCTTATACACAGCAAAATGGAATATACTATGTACAGAGGTGTTAGAAGTACCCGAACCCTACACTCAAGCAAAAACCCTACACTCAAGCAAAAATGGAATATACTATGTACAGAGGTGTTAGAAGTACCCGAACCCTACACTCAAGCAAAAGTGCAAGATCTGGCCTAAAAAATGCTCCACTACAAGTACCACCTCAAATGTTTTACTCAAGTAATAGTACTAAGCTAATTATTTGCATTTTACTTACAAAAGTACAAAAAGACTTTGAGAAGGGTAGGTAGAGCAGTCATCCAGCCGTCCTGTGGATGTTGATTTTATTCCCAGCTTCTCCTGTCACACCTCGAAGTGTCCTTGAGCAAGACACTAAACCCCAATTTAGTTGCAGAAGAGTGTTGGCCAGCTGCATAGCAGCTTCTCCATTGGTGTTTGGGTGTGTGTTTTTGAGTGCGAATGGGTGAATGAGAAACAGAGTAAAGTGCTTTGGGTATCAATTAGGTAGAAAAGTGCTATAAAAGTGCAGACCATTTACCATTTAGGTCACCTGTTGGGCTAAAGATGATGGACTAACCTGAGGAACCCAAATGACACACAAGTGGTGTGCTGTTTGCAGCAGGAGCAAAAAAAGGAGGAAAAAAGTTGGAGATGCGTCCTTGCAGCATGGATGGGAATTATGACTTTAGTTGTTACCACCACTAAATATAAAGAAAATACCAGGTCGCTTATATAGCGCTTTACAATGTAGCTTCCCATTCACCCATTCACACACACACTCACACACCGATGGCGGTGGCTGCCATGCAAGGTGCTCACCTGACCCACCGGGAGCAACTTGGGGTTCAGTGTCTTGCCCAAGGACACTTCGACTTGTAGCCAGGAGCGGGGATTGAACCACTGACCCTGTGGTCCATGGTCAACTGCCTTACCAACTGCCTTACCAACTGAGCTACAGGTGAATGAGAAGCAGTGTAAAGTGCTTTGAGTACAAATAGGCACATGAAAGCCGACCTGAAGGACTCTCAGACCACCTCTTTGGTCTTCCTCTACCTGCCTGGCTCTCATCTGAACATGTCCAAACCACCTCTGGCCACCTCTGGCCTCTCTGATTTTATTTTCAAAACATCTAACGTGAGCTGTCCCTCTGATGTACTCATTCCTGATCCTGTCCATCCTTGTCACTCCCACAGAGAACCTCAACATCTTAAGCTCTGCTACCTCCAGCTCTGCCTCCTTTCTTTTCTTCAGTGCCACTGTCCCTAAGCCTTGAGAGGTACTGTAAAGAAGAATTGGAGAAACTGCCCAAAAATAGGTGTGCAGAGCTTGTAGCATCATACTCAAAAAGACTATAATTGGTGCTAAAGGTGCTTTAACAAAGTATTAAGCAATCGCGGTGAATATTTATGTACATGTGATTTTTAAATATTTTTTTATTTTTAATAAATTTGATTTCAAACAAACTTCTTTCACATTGTCATTATGGGGTATTGTTAGTAGATCTTTGAGGAAAATAAGGAATGTGATCCATTTTGGAATAAGGATGTAACATAGCAAAATGTGGAAAACGTTAAGCGCTGGAAATACTTTCTGGATGCACTGTATCTGAAACCAATGTAGAGATATGAAAAGCGGTAAAGTAACCTGGGTCATTTTTAGCTGAAATGAGATGTTATGTTATTTGAATAGTGTTAACTGTACACACTGGTTGCCCGGTTAGTAGGGCATTGCAGTAATTGAAAAAAATGCCTAGTGTCTACTTGAGGAGCTGGGTAGTAATTCAGAAAGGTAGGATCTGATCTATCTGATGTTGTAGAGCGCAAATCTGCATCCTCGAAAAATGGTTATTAAGGTTGACCCCAGATACCTGGCAGACATTGTTTGAGCATTCAGTAAAGATCTGATCTTGATCTTTATAGAATTCTGACTGGAAGGACCAGAACCTTGCAGAGATGTCAGACAGGCAGTCATCCAGTGGACAACACAGAATACAGAAACACAGGTAGCTGCATGTCATAATAAGTGCAATGACAGCAAAAGCAGTGTGAGCAGATAATAACCAGGTATGTTTTAAAAATGGGAGAGAAAAGGGCTGAGAATAGAATTCTGAATTTGTGGAAAGTCAATAAAAGCCCCAGCATTCCACAACTGCCAAGAGGACCGTATCTGTAGTATGACCACTCCAGTTAAACTGAAGCTGAACCTGAACCACCCACTGTTTTAGTGTCTTGACCAAGAACACATTGACGTGATCAAACCATCGACCCTGTGACTGTAGATGATGGCTTAACCTCATGAGTCACAGCCTCCTAAGCACAGGGGGAGTGCGTAATGGTAAGATCCAACTACTAGTAACAAGTCCCTTAGCCAGTGACAGCTGCCATTGACTGTAATTGGAAACCCAGCCCAGTTGCTCGGTAGGTCCATATAGCAACAATTAAAGAAAATAATTTAAATAACAAAAACTCAAAAATAACAAAGACATGGTATAAAATAAACTAGTTAGAGTGATGGTTGCTGTGACATCCTGAACTTGCCCCAACTTCACAGACTTGCAGGTTACGACGATCACTCATTAAGGTAGGATGAGCTAATGATCAAGGTGAACCTGAAAGAACAACAGCAACAGACCAAAGCAATACCTTCATATGGCCTTAGGGGGGCTGATGCATAGGGTGGTGCATCAGCAATTACATTTTCCCGACCTTTAATATAATGTTTGTTAAGGACATTCAGCTGAAGAAATGGATAGAAAGGTTAGAGGGTTTTGGTCTGTATAAATTGTAATAGGCAATGATGATGATTCAACATACAGTTTTAAGATCACTGCAAGCATAAAAATTGAGAAATTGAGTGTTTTTAGCCAAGAGGCTTGTTAGTGGAGCCATTACAATAAGAAAAGTTTAGATAAGACTTTAGTGATCCTACAATGGCGAAATTCCACTGTTCCTGCAGCAAAAAAATAAGCACCTGGTATTACACCTCACATTCAAGTAAATTATTGCACCTCACATTAAAAAGAATATTGCACAAGAGCGCAAAAAAGTTACATAACCAACACAAAAGTTATTCCCATTATAACCATACATATAACAAACACAAAAATGTTACTCCCGTTTGTGTATCATTATTTTGATGTGTTGTGCAGTCTGACAGCTGTGGGCAGGAACAACTTGCGATATCCCTGTCTTACACTGGGGGTGTAACAGTCTTGTGGTGCAGGGGGTGGGAGAGGTTATCCATTATGAATGTAATTTTGGCCAACATCTTTCTGTCTGCCACCTCCTCGATAGAAGTGGGCAGCCCAGGACAGAGCAGGCTCTCTTAACCAGCGTACTGGTCTTTTCCTGTCTCTGTCCATACTGCATACAGAATCATAGAAAACTGCAAAGGCCACCACAGTGTCATAGGAAGTTTGGAGAAGTGCCCTGCTCACACCAAAGGACCTTGGTCTCCTAAACAGTTGAGGCGACGCTGGCCCTTCCTGTACAGTGCATTAATGTTGTTGGACCACTAGAAAAACAATAGAAAAATGTTCCACCTCTTTTAATTCTGTTTTTCCATGTAAAAGGTTAGTCAGAATAATTTGCTTGTAGTGGTATTGGTATTATTTTAGGCAAATAAAACCTCAGATGAATGATGATAAACATTTTTCACCATGGCATTATTTATTTAACAAAGATTAGCCAAAAATAAATAAACATGTGGGCATCACCTCTTAGATTCACCTTCACCAGCAATAACTTGAAGTGATTGTTTCCTGTATGGCTTTCTCTCGCATCATTGTTTCAGTTCATTGTAAATGAATGAATGGTAAATGACCTGCACTTATATAGCGCTTTTCTACCTATTGGCACTCAAAGCGCTTTACACTGCTTCTTATTTACCCATTCACACTCACACACACTCATACACCGATGGGGGAGCTGCTATGCAGCTGGCCAACACTCACCGGGAGCAACTAAGTTGGGGTTCAGTGTCTTGCTCAAGGACACTTCGACAGTGAATGGAGGAGCCGGGGATTGCTGGGGATTGCACCAACAACTGTGAGATTGGTGGACAACCGCTCTACCTTCCTGCGCCACAGTCGCCCCTGTCCTGTTGCATCACCCAGTGTTGACCAAGCTGATGGATATATGGCCTCTTATTTGCCTCTAGAATCCTCTGGTATTGAAAGGAGCTCATGGTCAACTTAATGACTGCAAGGTGCCCAGGAGCTGGGATTGCAGAAGAAGGCCAAATCATCACCCCTCCACTGCCGTGTTTGATGGTAGATGTGAGGTGTTTCTGCTGAAATGTTGTTTCACCAAAGATGGCGCTAGACATTAAGGCCAAACAACTCCCCTTTGGTCTCATCTGTCAATAGGAAATTATTACAGAAGTCTTGCTGTTTGTTGAAATGCAGTTTTGTGAACTTTAGTCATGCTTTCATGTTTACACAGAAGAGGTTTTCTCCTGGCAACCCTTCCAAACAGACCATACTTTTTGTACTGTCATGGACTTTATGGTCATTTACATTTAGTCATTTGGCAGACACTTTTATCCAAAGCAACTTACAAATGGAGCACGAGGCAAGCAAAAATCTAAGTCACAGAAGAACCTCAAAGAAAAGTCCTATCAGAATAAGAAAAAAGTTTAAAGTGACCTATCTGCAGCCTTTGACACAGTGAACCATCAGATCCTCTTGTCCACACTCTCTGACTTAGCATCTCTAGATCAGCTCTAGCCTGGCTTCTGTCTTACCTATTGGGACAAACCTTCAAGATATCCTGGCGGGGGCATGTTTTTCGCTAATAGCCTCTCTACTGGTGTGCCGCAGGGTTCAATTCTTGGTCCTTGGTCCTTCTTTTTTCTGTCTATACTACATCCTTGGGTTCTATCAGCCTGGATGAGAGAGAGACATCTTCAGCTCAACCAAAGTCCTTGTCTTCCCAGCAAGACCTTCAACACAACACAACATCAGCATCAACATTAGATCTACAGTGACACTAAGTCGGCCAGAAATCTGGGGGTCATCATCGATGATCAACTGAGCTTTAAGGACCATATCTCCTCAGTCTCTAGAGCAGCAGATTTGCTCTCTACAACATCAGAAAGATCAGACCCTAATTCACGGAATATACAACCCAACTCATTGTACAGCCGCTTGTCGTATCTCATCTTGATTACTGCAAGAATTTGTTAATGGGGTTACCAGTATCCACAATCAAACCCTTGCAGATGATCCAAAATGCGGCAGCATGCCACATTTTTAATACACCAAAAAGGACTCATGTCACACCACTCTTCAGATCTATATACAGGTTCAAAGCTCTGTCTCTTGCATACAACTCAACTGATCAACTCAACAGCTCCTGCTTACCTCAACTCCCTCATTCAGGTCTACAATCCTTCCCGTCTGCTGCGGTCTGCCATCGATTGACGTCTGGTGGTCCCAGCACCGCACAGAAGACACCAAGCAAAACTGTTCAGCCCAATGATACCACGATGGTGCAATGAGCTACCAAACTCTGCAGACTCAGCAAACTCACTCCCAATATTCAAAAAAATGCTGATCTATTTATTAAAAAAATGTCCTTTCTGTTCTTTCTTGCACTTGCATCTTGTGAAATGTAAACACTTTTCTGATAGGACTTTGCTTTGAAGTTTTTCTCCTTGACTTAGCTTTTTTCTGCCTTGTACTTCATGTGTAAGTTGCTTTGGATAAAATCTTTTTAGCATGACCATGGTGTCATCGTACTTGCAAGCTCCTGGGGAAAGCTTGAGAAGTCATGTGTTTAGTCAGCTGGTACCGCCAATTTTTCTCCCATTTAGCAGCCAGTGCCAAATTTGGCTGATTTTACTCTAAACCAATTCAGTACACAGATGCTTGCAGGGCTTGGGTGATGTTCTGTCTCAAGTTCAAAATGGATGAGACAGTAATTGCTTTTGCAAGATGTTTATAGTCCACTGAAAAGAATTATCCGAATTACATTTCATTAAAACTTTAATTGCTGGCTTTTAAGTGGGCAAAAAATGTAAAGACTATCTGTTAGGGGCAGATTTCACTTTCGACTACCTTGTATAGTTCTTACTGTACATAAAGCAACACTAAGTGTAGTAAAACAGATGTGGATAACCCATCTTAGAAATTATCAAATTGAAGTAACATTAAGAAGGCTCAGTGGCCATTGAGAGACTCTGCAAATATGAATGACATTACTGTAAATACCTAGGGTCAACTGTTCAAAGTAAGAGCAAATGTGGCAGAAAAGTGAATAGTAATGCAAGCAGGGTGGAGTGGATGGAGTAGAGTGATTTATTAAACAAGGGTATCTGCAAAAATGAAAGGGAAAGTTTACATGATGGGGGTGAGACTAGGTGTTGTATGGCCTAGAAACTGTGGCAATGACAAAAAGACAGAAGGTTGGACTTGAGAAGGAGTTGCTGTAATTTTCATTGGGAGTGACAAGCATGGTACAATGGAACGAAGTAGACAAAGACAGAAGCAAAATTTTGAAGGTTTGGGGATGTGCAGAGGAGGGATGCAGGGTATATCAGGTGAAGAACGCTGAAGATGCAGAATAGGAATGCCAAGGAGGAAGTTCATGAACCCTTTGAGAGATGGTGTGACACAACAAGAGGGCAGATTGAGATGGAAATGAATGATCCCCAATAGAAAGATAACAGACAGACATTTTTGGTTTTTAACTCTATAAAAGCCATTATTTTTACATAAATCCACATTTTGTTTATCAAAACAAATTTGGCCTTCTATTAGAACACACTTATGACTTTGGACACACACACACACACACACACACACGCACACACACACAAACACACAGGTTGACTCATTGAGACTGACATATTCTTCCTGCTGCCACCAAGTTTCACTAAGACAGAATAAATCGAATTGATGATACTCTAGATGGCATAATTGTGGTCCCCGGTACTACTGCAAGGAACCTTGGAGTTAGGAGGTCGGGCAGGAGGCCAGCGACGATGGCTAAAGCTCTCCGGGGGCCGGGCAGGCCGACGACGACGACGGCTGGAACCCAGCAATGGAGGACCAGGAGCTGCACCATGAGCTGGACCCGAAGGGACGCAAAGGGAACCAGGCTCAGGGACAGCAACAGGATCGGAACCAGGCCGGACCTTGGCCGACCTGGAGCCAGGAACAGGATCAGAACCAGGCCGGACCTCAGCCGAACCTTTGCCAGGAACAGGAACAAGATCAGAACCTGCCCGGACCTCTGCTGACCCGGAGACTCGAACAGGAACAGAACCAGTCCGGACCTTGGCCAACTCGGAGATGTGATCACGAACAGAACATGTGGCGGTGCCTGCCGGCCCAGAGACAGCGACAGGACCAGAACCGGAGCAGAAGCAGGAACTGGACGGGCAGTAGCAGGAGCAGGGGCAGGAACTGGACCTGGACGAGCAGGAGGAGGAACTGGTCCTGGATGAGCAGGACCAGGAACTGGATCTGGACGAGCAGGAGCAGAAACTGGACCTGGACGAGAAGGAGGAGGAACTGGTCCTGGATGAGCAGGAGCAGGAACTGGATCTGGACGAGCAGGAGCAGAAACTTGACCTGGACGAGAAGGAGCAGGAACTGGACCTGGACGAGCAGGAACTGGAGCAGAGCCGGGAGCAGAACTGGAGGCGGCGTTGGCCCGCTCAGATACAGGATAGGAAACAGGTGAGGAGTCCTGGGCTATTGGAGGTTGTGCCCATCCATACTTGGCCCTGAAAGCCCCTTAGGAGGCCAGTACTTGGGGTATCCCCTCCCGATCCAATAGCCAAGACCTGGACCTAATAATTTCCTCCATCATGTAGGCCACCGTGCAGCAGACTCTAGGATCTCCAGCGGTGTAAAAAAAAAGTCAATGTAGTCTCCAATTTAAGTCAGGCAGTGTAAAATGTGAATAATAATTTGATAATTTGAAATGTAATAAGATGATAAAATGTTATTTCATTTGTTTTATTTGGATTTATATTGGTTTTTATTTAAGTGCATTTAAATAGTTGTATGTTAAAAACAAAGAACATATACTTATATGATATAAGTACTGAAACATGTGACTGACAGGTGTTTCTTGTTATCCAGGGGTACCTTGTTAGATTATTAAAACTATAAAACAATACTCTTGGTTTTAACCTTAGTTTTTACCAGAGACTGCATTTATTGTTAATAAGGTCAATTTTATTGTATGAAACCAGGTTCAGATTCCTTTTATACGCAAACATACTGTACATACAGTATATACATAATAAAGCTGATTCTGAAACAAATTCTACACGAGGACATTAAGCTGTTTATGGGAGAAAATAAGCCATTTTAAATCTGGGAAAAGAGGAAAAATCAATGAGAGGGATTGCACAAGCATTGGGCTTAGCCAATATAATAACTTGACAAAAAGAAGGATTGTAAGACCTAAAAAGAAAAAGCACTAAACCTATGGCAAAGTGATAAAAAACCTTCTCATGAAGCAAAGCATGCAAGCTCCTCTGCGAAGCACAGTGGGGGTAGTGTGACATATTTAGCTGAATCGCTGCTTCTGGAACAGGCTCACTGATCCTTACTGCTAAGCAGCAGAATGAATTCAGAGGTAAACAGAAACATTTTGACATTTCACAGGGAGATGCATCAACTGAGTGGAGAAGGTTCATACAGCAACTCACTGATCTAAAAAATACTAACTCGACAAAAGACTTCATCAGAGTGGTTAGGGTTAGTCAATTACCAGACCTTAACCCAATGGAACCTGCATTTAAAGAATGCATGCAAGAGAAGAATAAAGGAGAAGCATATCTAAACAAAAAACCAACAGTTGGCTTGATCAGTAAGCCACAGGCTTGATGCAGTCAGTGCTTGAGTAGAGCAAAACGGTGTAGGTACTCAAAATGGAAGGCTATGGGTCTGGTTCACTAGTAGATTAGTAATTAGGATGACATTATCATTAATGACATTTTAATAATTTTGTGATAATAAAGATAAATAATTGGATTAAGTTTTTTGAGGTGATACAGTTCTTTTAATGAGAGGTTCAACTGGGCAAATTTTTATCACAAATCCTATCTAGAAAATACTACTTGGTAACTGAGTTTAGCCTAATAGTGATAATAATAGTGATATTAATTAAACTGTTCTTGCCTTACTATGAGGCTTTTGGCTTTGCTGTGCATCGTTGCGCAGTGAAAGCAGATCTCTGCAGGTGGGCAAAATGCCAATAAAAAGTCCTAGTATGCCAAGCAGCAAAATGTAGAAGTGCTGTTCTATGTACTTGTGAGTACTGGGCCACTTTGAGCACTGAATGCAATTATTGCAAACAACCATATCTGTCTGCTTTAATTTAAATATTAATAATTAGAAATAATCTGTTCCAATAGTATTGCTCACTTATTTGGATCATCTGATACAAAACCCGATACGTTCATTGTGGGACAAATTATTACATTATACAATATAAATTATAAAATGGCACATATCTGTCTGCACTGTCGACACTGTCACAGGGCTGTCCTTAAGCTTTTCTTGAGCCTCCTAAAATGTTTTTAACAGTCCTTTGTACAAAAGCCATCAGTCAATAAACAGATCTCCATTTTGGGTCCATATGCCTAGAAAGTACTGATATCAGATACCCGTGGCTTACCACTATGTTCAACCTCATGGCAGGCTTCTGCTAGAACAGGAGGAGGTGCTACACAGTTCTGCACTGTCCTGTCTCTGCTGTTCACTACTTTAACACAGTAGACTTTCCATTTTACTCAGATAATTACACAATTATCCTGCTACACTCAAACAAAATTCCATCCGGGGTAATTGGTATGCTGGATATGGGGTATCAAGAATAAACCAGTGTCTGGAGGGACAAATCCAGATAAGTCAGGCAGAAAAAGGGAGGGGAAAAGCTGCACTTATTCAATTTTAATCTCTCCACTTTACAAGCCTTTAAATAGCCTTCACCAGTCTCCTGGCTTGCAGCCCTGCCACTAACCTGTTATCAATGCCAAAAATGTCTTTTTAAATGTCAGTGTAAGCACAGAATGGAGACGCAGAAACAGGTGCCCTGCCTGAGGTGAACTGCAGAAATGCCCCCATTACTGGTTCCTCATAGAGCTGTTACATGTTGCATTGTTGCAGCTTGCGACAGAGCATTCTGTGAGTAAAGAAGAGCTCAATTATTTGCACGTAAACACACAAAGTCACTCATTGGCAAACAGAATAGGGGCTACCCAGAGTACACATGTTGCCTATAAAATAACCTTGATAAAAATAATTGAATTTGGCTATGATAAGATTAAGTTGTGCTAAATGTGAGCAGTAGGAGTGTTGGGTTCATGCAAAAAGACACAAACTGTATGACAGGAATATACACCCCCCCCTCTCAAAAAAAGAATATAAAAAAAACTGTGGAGGAATCAAATCTAAATTCAGCGTCTCAGTGGCCAACACCCCCACTCAAATGGCTATAGATGTCCTGATTACCATGCATACTCTTACAGCCCTTTTAAATGTGCTGAGATGGGCTTTAAACAAGATTCAACACTTTAAACCCCAGCAGACCTAATTAAGGGTGGGACCTAACGCATGCAGAGACGAGCATAGAAAAGAAGAGAGGAGAGAGAACTGGATCTGTGAAAGAAGGGGAAAGTATGGTAATGTAATTCGAGAAGGACGGGTGGACGGGTGTGAGAAAGGCCATGTTTGTGCTTCATTTCTGCCCACCAGCTATTGTCCACACTGAAAAACCTGCATCTCTTCTCAAAACAGCAATGTATCTTAAACTCCCCATTTTTAAACCAGCCTAAAATATCAAAGAGTGCTTGGCATGGGGGTGGGGTGTTGTTTAAGCAACCCTGTTTCATTTCCATACAGTTTTTACATGTCACTAAAAGATATATCAGCAAAGGTTCTAAAAAGAGAAGCATAATTATAGGATTTGTACATAATTGCTTCAACACATTGACATAAAAAGACCAAACTTGTTTTTTCTCCCTTCAAACATTTATACCCACAGAATGATCTGTCCCAGTTCTGCTCTTACCTTAATTTCTCTCCCCTTCAGAACATATACTGCTCAGAGTGAGGCCCATGCATGTTGGCTTTGAGACTCTTCTTTCTACTTGTCTTTTTTTCTTTCTTATTCCCTCACTCTGACTGATAGACAAATGGGTTATAAAAAAATGTAAATAAGACGTGACCTTTGTCTCATTCCGCTCTGTTAAAAAATAGAATAGGGCGCAAGAAGGTAGAGTGGTCGTCCGCCAATCTTGCAGCTGTTTGTTCAAGCCTCGGCTCCTCTGGTCATATGTCGAAGGGTCCTAGAGCAAGAAAATGAACCCCAACTTAGTTGCTTCTGGTGAGTGTTGGCCAGCTGCATAGCAGCTCCCCCAACAGTGTGAAAAATGGTGAATGAGAAGCAGTGTAAAGCGCTTTGAGTACCAATGTGGGTAGAAAAGTGTGATATATAGGTGCAGACCATTTACCAAAGAATCTTAAAGAGTAAAATGGACTTTACATGAAGCAGGATTTAGTAGTCTTATTCAATCTGGAGGCAGATGCACAAATAGTTCAACCTGCCAGAAGAAATTATTTTTTTATTTTATTTTTTATTCACCAAAAAGAAACAAATGCACAACAAAAAACAAAAACAAAAACAGTACAAATCACACAATACAAAACATAACATCATAACAACTGTGTGAGATACGGCAAACCTATGTACAGCGTATGTTTGCTTGTAAAGGTACATGGCGGTTGGAGAAGTGAGGAGGGGTAGTGAGGATGAGCAGAAAGGGTATAATCATAAAACCCATGTCATTAACTCTGTATGTTCTCTCCTGTAGTTGTCTTTGTCCTTCTCTGTCCCCCTCTCTCTGTCCCTTTCTGCAGGTGTCCCCAGCTTTGAAGCTGTGTGTCTTCCAGGGTGCAGCTACTGGTCCTACCAATCTGCTCGATGTTTTGTTGTTGCTTTTTGTTGCTCTGTTCTTTTCTCTCTCCCCTTTCCACTCACCCCAACCGGTCGTGGCAGATGGCCGTCCACCCTGAGCCTGGTTCTGCTGGAGGTTTCTTCCCTTAAAGGTAGTTTTTCCTCTCCACTGTTGCCTATGGCTTGCTCCAGGGGGAATTGTTGGGTTCTCTTTATACATCTTTATAATCTTGACTTTATTCTGTAAAGTGCCCTAAGATGACTTTGTTTTGAATTGGCGCTATATAAATAAAGTTGAATTGAAATTGAATTGAATTGAATTAAAAGAAATAACAGTTGGGATGGGAAAGTACAGGGTAGGGGTATACATATTAAGGATATAAACATGTTCTAAGCATATATATTGTATAATATTTATTAATGAGAAAAAAATTGTACATTCATATAAATTAGCTTAAACAGAACAGAGAGTAAATGAAAAATGATAATAAATGAATAAATAAAATAAATAAATAAAAAAACAAAATTTAACACACACACACTTATAAATATATATAGCAAAGAGTTAAAATATTAATGTTCGTAATAATATCTACAATAACAATAGTAATAATAACAATGATGTTAATGAAACTAATATCAACCAATAGGCTTCATAATAACATTATCAATAATAGAAAGAATACAAAACATAGTTAAATAATATAATGATGATATAATGATACACACACAAAAAAAAAGAAAAAGGGGGAGAAGGTAAGTTACTATTACCACTTAAGAAGAAGAAAAATGATATTGCTAATAATAATAATAATAACTTTAATCAAAATTACTACAGCTAATAATTATGATGGATATTAATAAAAATGATGGTATTTATTCAAAAAATAGATTTAAAAAAATAGGATCATGACGAGTCAAAGTTTTTGCTGTTTGTGGTGGGGGGGTGTGTGTGTGGAGATGTGCGTGGCTTCCATCTCAGGCATTTTGTTTAAGTTAAAAATTTCTAAGAATGGGTTCCAAGCTTCATTGAAGTTTGCTGTATTGTTTTTGTATGTAGCTGATGTTTTCGCTGTGGTTATGTTTTCTGTGAGAAGATTTATCCAGTGACTGATATGTAGTGAGCTTTTAGATTTTGAGTTTTTAATTATTATTTTCATGGTGATTGTTAAAGAGATGAGTACTGGGTTTTTATATTTAACTTGGAGATGATCAATTTCTGAGATGTTTCCAAGTAAACAGAGGGATCGAGATGTGGTGATTCTGCAGCTCAGGAACTATCCTGAGAGTGTCTCTGTCACCCCTACCCAGAAAAAATACACCGGGTTGCAGGCCCAAGTGGCATGGAAGTAATCATCTGTGCTACCTGAGGTGCATTGTGAGCAGGTATCTGTGTTGGTTAAGCCCATTTTAAACATTTTCCTTTGAGTGATGTGGGTTCTGTGAATGTTCTTGTATTGTATAAGTTGTAAATTTGTGTTGCTAGTCATGGAGAAGGTGTTGTTACAGATTTCTATCCAAAAGTCAGAGTTGGGGGAGAGAGTAAGACCTTTTTACCACTTTTCAATTGGGAGTGTTATTATATATCCTTTGTTTGATATAATTTTATAGAGCTTAGACAAAAGTTTCTTTGACATAGTGATTTTTATTATCTCGTCAGTTAGTGTAGGGGGCTGTAGTGGGTTGTTAGTTATATTCATTCTTGGTTTAATTATAAGTTTTAATTGTTGGTATTGGAGGAACTGTTTTCCCCCAACTCCACAAATTAAAAATATTTTAATGTGAGGTGAAAATGATTTTTTATTTTTTTTATTTATTTTTGTAATGCAACCGCAAGGGGGCACAAGCCAGTGTCTTCTTGTGCCAGTCCCAAGTCTTGATAAATGCAGAGGGTTGTGTCAGGAAGGGCATCCGACGTAAAACACATGCCAAATTAAAAATGCGGATCGTGAGAATGACTTCCATACCGGATCGGTCGGGGCCCGGGTTAACAACGACCGCCACCATCTGCTGTTGACCTACAGGGTACCGGTGGAAATTGGACTACTGTTGGTCGAAGACGAAGAAGGAGAGGAGGAAGGTGTGTTTGTAGGCAGAAGGAGAAGAGAAAAGCTAAGAATGTAGGACTGACAGTAGGGACTTTGAATGTTGGGACTATGACAGGGAAGGCTAGAAAGTGATGCATGATGCAGAGAAGGAAGGTGGTTATACTGTGTGTCCAGGAGACCAGGTGGAAAGGTAGCAAGGCTAGAAGGTTAGGAGCAGGGTTCAAGTTGTTCTACCATGGGTCAGATAGGAAGAGAAATAGAGCAGGAGTTATTCAGAAAGAGGAGTTTGTGAGGAATGTTCAAGAGGTGAAAACAGCATCAGACAGGTTGATGAGTCTGAAGCTGGAAAAATTAAGGGGTGATGTTCGATGTTGTGAGTGGTTATGCCCCACAGGTAGGATGTAAGTTAGAAGAGAAAGAGAAATTCTGGAGTGAGTTAGATGAAGTGATGCAGAGCATCCCCAGAGGTGAGAGAGTGGTGATTGGGGCAGATTTTAATGGGCATGTAGGTGAAGGGAACAGAGGTGATGAGAATATGATGGGCTGGTTTGGTCTTCAGGACAGAAATGCAGAAGGACAGATGGTGGTAGACTTTGCAAAGAGGATGGAAATGGCTGTAGTGAACACTTTTCTTCCAGAAGAGGCAGGAACATAGGGTGACGTATAAGAGCAGAGGTAGAAGCACTCAGGTGGACTACATCTTGTGTAGACGTTGTAATCTGAAAGAGACCAGTGACTGTAAAGCATTGGTAGGGGAGAGTGTAGCCAGACAACACAGGATGGTGGTGTGTAAAATGATGCTGGTGGTGAGGAAGATGAAGAGGACAAAGGCAGAGCAGAGGACGAAGTGGTGGAAGTTGAAAAAGGAAGAATGTCGTGTAGTTTTCAGGGAGGAGCTGAGACAGACTCTGGGTGGTCAGGAGGTGCTTCCAGATGACTGGACCACTACAGCTAATGTGATCAGGGAGACAGGTAGGAGGGTACTCGGTGTGTCCTCTGGAAAGAGGAAAGTGGACAAGGAGACTTGGTGGTGGAACGAGGACGTTCAGGAGTGTATAAAGAGAAATAAGTTAGCTAAGAAGAAGTGGGACACTGAGAGGACTGAAGAGAGTAGACAGGAGTACAGGGAGATGCAGTGTAAGGTAAAGAGGTGGCAAAGGCCAAACAAAGAGCATATGAGGACTTGTATGCTATGTTGGACACTAAAGAGGGAGAGGTGGATTTGTACTGGTTGGCCAGACAAAGAGATAGAGATGGGAAGGATGTGCAGCAGGTTAGTGTGATTAAAGATAAGGATGGAAATGTATTGACAGGTGCCAGGAGTGTGATGGGAAGATGGAAGAAGAACTTTGAAGAGTTGATGAATAAGGAAAATGAAAGGGAACGAAGAGCAGAAGAGGTGACTGGTGTGGAGCAGGAAGTAGCAAAGATTAGTAAGAGTGAAGTGAGGAGGACGTTGAAGAGGATGAAGAGTGGAAAGGCAGTTGGTCCTGATGACATACCTGTGGAGGTATGGAAGTGTCTAGGAGAGGTGGCAGTAGAGTTTCTGACTAGTTTGTTCAACAAGATCTTGGAGAGTGAGAGGATGCCTGAGGACTGGAGGAGAAGTGTACTGGTGCAAATTTTTAAGAACAAGGGAGATGTGCAGAGGTGTGGCAGGTACAGAGTAATAAAGCTGATGAGCCAAACAATGAAGTTGTTGGAAAGAGTAGTGGAAGCTAGGCTAAGGACAGAGGTGAGCATTTGTGAGCAGCAATATGGTTTCATGCCTAGAAGGTTTTACATCAGATGCAGTATTTGCTTTGAGGATGCTGGTGGATGGAGAAGTACAGAGAAGGTCATTGGGAGTTGCATTGTGTGTTTGTGGATTTAGAGAAAACGTATGAGAGGGTGCCGAGAGAGGAGCTGTGGTATTGTATGAGAAAGTCTGGAGTGGTAGAGAAGTATGTTAGAGTGGTGCAGGACATGTATGAGAGCTGTAAGACTGTGGTGAGGTGTGCTGTAGGTGTGACAGAGGAGTTCAAGGTGAAGGTGGGTCTGCATCAAGGATCAGCTCTGAGCCCCTTCTTGTTTGCTCTGGTGATGGACAGGCTGACAGATGAGGTTAGACAGGAATCTCCATGGACTATGATGTTTGCAGATGACATTGTGATTTTTAGTGAGAGCAGGGTGCAGGTGGAGGAAAATCTACAGAGGTGGAGGCCTGCTCTGGAAAACTGCTGCAGGAGGAATAAAGTTTAGCCGCAGTAAAACAGAATACATGTGTGTCAATGAGAGGGACCCAGGAAGGACAGTGAGGTTACAGAGAGCAGAGGTGATAAAGGTGCAGGACTTGAAGTACTTAGGGTCAATGGTTCAGAGCAACGGAGAGTGTGGAAAAGAGGTGAAGAGGTGAATGCAAGCAGGTTGGAATGGGTGGAGAAAAGTGTCAGTGTGTTGTGTGATAAAAGAGTATCAGCGAGAATAAAAGGAAAGGTGTTCAAGACGGTGGTGAGACCAGAGATGTTGTTCGGCTTAGAGACAGTGGCACTGAAGAAAAGACAGGAGGCAGAGCTTAAGTCTTTGGGCGTGACGAGGATGGACAGGATTAGGAATGAGGACATCAGAGGGACAGCTCATGTTAGATGTTTTGGAGATAAAGTCAGAGAGGCCAGATTGAGGTGGTTTGGACATGTTCAGAGGAGAAGCTTTGAATATATCGGTAGAAGGATGCTGAGGAAAAGAAGACTTAAAGGATTTTTGTGTGACATCAATGAAGCTTGTGGTGCATCACAGTGACGCTCAGTCTTGAACTGCCTAGACTACTACCTCTTAGGACCTAGCGTCCACATGCGTGTACATCACATTTTGCGTTATATTTCTATAGTAGTTCATTCTACTTAACTGAGACCTCTTGGCCACGTACATGGACATTTACACTGCCCTCTAGTGGTGTCAGCAGCATACAACACTCTACAGGTAAAATTTAAAATGGCGGAGAGAACAAGAGAACGTTCGAGTGGGCACTCCAAACCCAAACATCGACAAGGTAAGAAATCCAATCATATTTCATGGCTAATTTTTGTTGAGATATGCATAAAAGGGTTGTAATTTTGTTATGACGTGCAAAATTGGCAAAAATAAGTAAAAGTGATTATAGAATATGCTGCTAAACATGGTGTACACGTATGTGTACAGAGAGACTCGGTATTGTTAAAATGTTAATATGTTAGCAAAACTCTGCAGATGTAAATCAGTTCATAGCTAATTCTTGTGCGGGTTTTAAAGCTGTACATTGTGCCAGTGAAATAAATGAACAGTTAAATAAATACTTATATGCATAAATAAATAATTTTATATTTTTTTTAATATATTTTTTTCATGATTTTATTTTCAGAGCGTTATTCTTTGCAAAAAGTACTTGAGTTTCTCGATCTAATTGATGGAGACAAGTCAGATTTGGAAGATTTGTCTGACAATGACGATGCCATCCTGGATGTGGATTATCAATCCCCACCACGAAAGCAAAGCAGCAGTGACAATGAGAGTAGTGGTGATGAGGACCCCATTCCACAGCCCAGTGAGCACAAACCATGTTGGCATAAAGAACTTTGTTTCTGCCACAGCAGATGGCATTGTGCTGGACTTTGATCTGTATCAAAATAGAGATGCACTGCTTGAGCAGGTCGAAGAAGCAGAGGGTCTGGGTTTGGGAAGCTTAGTCAAGGCTCGTCTGTGTCAACTCTGCGTCCTGGCACAAAAGTGTATTGTGACCGGTTCTTCACAAGCATTCAAGGTGCAGAACAAATGATGAAGAAGGAGCTATACATGACTGGTACAGTAATGAAGAACCGAGTCGCTGCAGCAGTGCAGAAGTTACCCACTGACAAAGCCATGAAAAAAGCAGGAAGAGGTACCTCAAGAGAGGTTTCCACTGAAGATGGAAAATTGTGCATTGTGGTACGACAACAAACCAGTACTGATGATGTCTGTTGTTCATGGTACACAGCCTGAAGACACCTGCCAGCGCTGGGACAAGAAATTGAATCAATATGTGGCTGTCTCACAACCAAGCATAGTCCATGAGTACAACCTCAAGATAGGTGGAGTTGACTTGGCTGATAGAATGATTAGTTACTATCGCATGAGCGCCCGTACTAAAAAATGGACAATGCGAATGCTGATGCACTTCACTGATCTGGCTTTAGCCAACAGCTGGCTACTCTACTACAAAGACCTTACAATATGTGGTACACCAAAGAACAGCATCATGCAGTTCCTTGAGTTCCTTATGGAAGTGGCTAGGACCCTCTTGGCTCAGCATCACAGTCAAGAAGACGATGGAGACCTTTCAGAGCTGTCAGAGGAAGAAGACAATTCAAAAGTGAAAAACCGTCCAGTGGCGGCAGTGCCCCATGTCTCAGTCCACAGGAGGGCAAATGCACATCTCCCAGAGATGATCAGCCTGAAGAATGCAGCACGCTGCAGTGGGAGAAGCCAAATGCGTTGTGTGACCTGCAAGGTGTTCTTGTGCTTACAAGCTGATTGCAACTGTTACATAGTCTTTCACAAACAATGAATATTTTGTTGGCCTATGTTTGGAAATAAAGAGTTTTGCACTTAATTACACAAAGGTGACTCTTTTTTTTTTTTATTCAGACAGAGTGTCCACATATGTGGACATCATTTTTTTCCAAAACTACATCATTTCAAAAGGTGATGCTTAGTTTTTATACTTATGAAGTTCCAATAAGCCCAAATAGCAAAGAGAAATAAAAAATGCACATCAAATTAGAGCTTGGGTCTTAAGCGCTGGTACTACATAGTCTTGTAGGATGCATCATTGTTTGAGAAAGAGTTTTTTTCAGATAGATACATGTTCTTCACTGGGTTGATCAAATCTTCCTTTAACTTTTGTGGTGCTGAACCTTTAATGCCTTTTACAGCCCATGTGATTTTTTTTTCTCAGTTGCACTTTATCCATATGCAGAAAACACCCATGTCAGTGGCTGGATTGACAGCTCCCTAAGTGAGTTTACTCAGAGCTTCTCATTCAAAACTCATTCTGTCATCCAATTCAAATGTTAGACATATCTGCATCTGGGAGAGAGAGACACTTATGCTGGCGTCATCGGGTTATAAGCAAAGGAATCAGCTGACTTACACAAAACCTTTGAATCACTTTCTCTCCTTTTGATGAACACAAGAGAATTTTACAATTAAAAAACTAAACAATGCTGGTCCTCGAGAGAGGATTTTTTTTTTTTTTTTTTTTTTGCAGCAGAGTTAATTCTCTTTCAAGGCTTATAGTAGGATTAATTTTATTAAATGTCATGGTCAGAGTGTATGTGGCCAAAATTGGTCTCTGCTGACAGCCCAGAGACAGTTATTATGGTTGGCTGCAATGATGTATCAATGCAGCAGCAAAACCTCTTTATTCCAGAACAATATACACCACTCAGAGCACAGGAGGGCAGAAAAAAAACATCCCTTTACAAGATAAAATTACTTTTTCTGCCAAAGAGACAGAAAAATGATAGGAATAATATAGCATTCATGGTACTGGAGAGCAGAGAGAGGAAAGAAGTTAGGCATGTTTTATAAGCTTTTCCCAAACTCATAAACCTCACTGCTGACCAGTGCAAAAAAACAGGTATCCCAGTGCAAAAAGTAACAATATTGGTACCTATTGAATTCAGATGCAAGCAATGCAGCTTGTAACAGATAAGGACCTGATGGAATCTGTCTTTGCTCTTTCTTACCCAGTAAGGTCACTGTATGAGTCAAATAGAGGAGCCACATTGATAATTCAGAATGAATATTACTTTGCATTACTTTGCTTCCCTTACCAGGTGGCAGCAGCTAGATTGCATTTTATATACAAATGTCCTTCTTTTTTTGAGAGCCATTATATTCACTCACATTATAATACTGTCCAGAAATGTTCAAATACTGTAAATCCATGGTATATTACCTAGTTCCTTGGATGCTAGCATGACCAATTACGCTGGAAACCATGTTCTTCTGTGCAACATTATTAGACTTTACACTGCTAAGCTTTTTAAAATTAGTTCTGTTGAGCCTAGTATTCCCTTAATTTTAAGCATTTCATGACTTCATGACTTTCTTTATGAATAAAATTGTAGCTATTAGAGAAATAATTCACTGGATCCTTCCCCCAAATATTACAGAGAGACAACAGTGCTAGAATCATCAATAAGGCCCCTATCCCTCTTAGGCTGCTTTTTACCCATAGATCTCACTGAGCTAACTTCAGTTATTATCTCATCTAAAACAACAACCTGTCTGCTAGACCCTATTCCAACTAAACTTCTCAAGGAAACTTTACCTTTAATAGATATGTTCGTATTAGATATCGTCAATCTATCTTTAGAAACAGACTATGTACCACAGGCCTATAAGGTAGCTGTAATTAAATCATTACTTAAAAAACCCTGTCTTGAACCAGGTGTTTTAGCCAATTACAGACCAATATCTAATCTCCCCTTTATTTCTCAAAGTTGAAAAACAACTATGCAACAACTTGTACAGGAATAATTTGTATGAAGACTTTCAGTCAGGATTTAGAGTTCATCATAGTACAGAAACAGCACTGGTAAAAGTCACCAACGATCTTCTCATGGCCTCAGATAATGGACTAGTCTCTATACTTGTTCTGTTAGATCTTAGTGCTGCAATCCATACCATTGTATTGACATTTACATTACATTTAGTCATCTAGCAGACGCTTTTATCCAAAGCGACTTACAAGTGAGGTACAAGGCAAGCAAAAATCTAAGTCAATTGAGCGACTGTGGGGTGACTGTGGCGCAGGAAAGTAGAGCTGTTGTCCACCAATCTTGCAATTGTTGGTTCAATCCCCGGCTCCTCCAGTCACATGTTAAAGTGTCCTTGAGCAAGACGCTGAACCCCAACTTAGTTGCTCCCGGTGAGCATTGACCACCTGCATAGCAGATTCCCATCGGTGATTGTGAGTGCAAATGGGTGAATAAGAAGCAGTGTAAAGCGCTTTGAGTACCAATAGGTAGACAAGTGCTATATAAGTGCAGACCATTTACCATTGATCACATTTTATTACAGAGACTAGAACATGAAATTGGGATTAAAGAAACTGCACTAAGTTGGTTTGAATCTTATCTATCTGATAGATTTCAATTTGTTCATGTTAATGATGAATCCTCCATTTACACGAAGGTTAGCTATGGAGTTCCACAAGGCTCTGTGTTAGGACCAATACTTTTTACTTTATATGTCTCCTTTAGGCAACATTTTTTGAAAATACTCCATAGATTTTCATTGCTATATCTATTTATGGAACCAGATGAATAAATTAGTTAATCAATCTTCAGGCATGCCTACAAGACCTGGATGTCCCACAATTATTTACTTCTAAACACAGACAAAATTATAGTCATGGTATTTGGGCCCAAAAATCTCAGAGATATGATGTCCAACTATAGTGTTACTCTAGATGGCATAAGTCTGGCCTCCAGTGCTACTGCAAGGAACCTTGGAGTTATTTTTGACCAGGATTTGTCCTTTACCTCACACATATAAAACAAATCTCTAGAACAGCCTTCTTCCACCTACGGAACATTGCCAAAATTAGGAGCATCCTGTCTCAAAGTGATGCCGAAAAACTAGTCCATGCATTTGTTACCTCTAGGATGGACTACTGTAATTCCCTACTTTCAGAATGCCCCACTAAAGATCCTGCAATTAATCCAAAATGCTGCAGCAAGAGTGCTGACTGGAACTAGGAAGAGAGATCATATTTCCCCCCTAGCTTCTCTTCATTGGCTTCCCATTAAATCTACAATAGAATTTAAAACCCTGCTTCTTACATATAAAGCTCTGAATGGTCAGGCTCCATCATATATAGAAGGCCTCATAGTTCCATATCATCCCAGTAGACCACTTCGATCTCAGAATGTAGGCCTACTTGTGGTTCCCAGAATTTCCAAAGGTAGAATGGGAGGTAGAGCCTTTAGCTATCAAGCTCCTCTCCTGTGGAACCAGCTCCCAGTTCAGATTCGAGAAGCAGACACCCTCTCTACTTTTAAGTCAAGGCTCAAAACCTTCCTCTTTGATAAAGCTTATAGTTAAATATAATCATGCTGCTATAGGCTTAAAGTGCTGGGGGACCCACCTCCTGATGCACTGAGCTCCTTTCCTCCTCCTGACCCTCTCTCCTCTCCTCTCACCCCACAATTGTCACCACTGTATGAAATTTACTCTGTGTTTTTTCTACCGTAGTTATCTTTGTCCTTCTCTGTCCCCCTCTCTGTGTCTCTTTCTGCAGATGTCAACGGCTTTGAAACTGGTTGTTCTCATTGTGCAGCTACTGGTCCTACCAACCTGCCTGATGTTTTGTTGTTGCTTTAGTTGCTCTTTTGTTTTGTCTCTACACTTTCCACTCAGCCCAACCAGTGAAGGCAGATGGCTGGCCACCCTGAGTCTGGTTCTGCTGGAGTTTTTTCCAGTTAAAGGGAGCTATTCCTCTCCACTGTTGCCTAGGGCTTGCTCAAGGGGGAATTGTTGGGTTCTCTCTATACATCTTTATAGTCTTGACTTTATTCTGTAAAGTGCCTTGAGATGACTTTGTTGTGAATTGGCACTAAATAAATAAAGTTGAATTAAATTCAATTGAATTAAAAATTAGAACAGATAACAAATCTTACATACTATACTACTACTATATGGTAACCCGTTTGTAGATGTGAATATGCCTCCCCACAGTACATACATCAGTTAAACCCACAGCACACTAAATTGAGCATATAAAATAAATGCAAAAGCAGTGCACCCTTAACACATATGATTTGTTTTTCTGTGGTTGTCATAGGGATAACACCAACCTCTGACCTCTTCAGCCTTGAGGAGGTCCCCTGATAGCTTCTTCTTCATGAATCTTTTAAGCTAGACTCTGCAGTTCAAAGTTCCTGTGAACCCAAGAAATAATAAGTTCCCTGATTAGTGTGGCTGAAAAGGCTCCAGGTCGGCCCTGCTCAATGCTGAAGCATTTACATGCTGGGAGGCTGGCTGATGAGCACCTTCTCTAGCTGAAGATAAGACAGCTGAGAGGTGAGTTGGCACAATCATCCAGAAAGTCAGTAGCCTGGATGACATCAAGATGCAGTTTGCTGCAATTTGTCTTATTTGAAGAAAGATTTTTTTCCAATAAAATGACAGCACTATTAGTTCAGTAGTAAAACACTGTTAATTTAAAGATTGTTTTGATTATTGCAATCAAACGCCTTCAATAAAGTGTTGACACATGCTTATAACTGTAAAAGAATTTTATTTTTGAAGAAAAACTATCTTTTAAAATACTGTATAAAACAAATTAAAATCATGCCAGACTTTAAACTTAACTAAATACATAATGTTAAAAATCATGTTTTTAACTTAAAACAATATTTAATTATTCCCTTAGAAGCCTTAAATAAAATACAACATTGTATATTTAAACTACAGAAGAAACTAAAAGAAGAAACATTTCTTCAAATTTCTCATAACACAAGCTTTAAGAGTGCTGTGGGATATCCTGAACTTAAAACATACAGAAAAACTAAAAAATAAAATGGAGAATAAAATCTGAAAATAAAGGAGATGTGAAGGTCACCCACATTTTAGAAGCACTCAGAGCTCAATACACCATCACTGGTGACATGAATAAACACAGACAATTACGCTACAGGTTGTGTGTAAGCATGTTTGGTTGTGTGAGATACACATGACATAAAGTTGTAACTCTTTTCATGTAGACATGAAGGTAAAGGTGGACTATCGCCCTGTGAAATGTAATGGAGTAGCATTAAAATGTTGTACTGTATGCGGAAAGGGTTAACCCTAACCCTAACTATACAGTGTGTTATTAGTATTGAGCTACCATATATTTCACTAATGAGAGGTAGCATAGACAAATCCCATATTATTATTATTATTTGCAATATCGGATAATTTCTAAAAGTAAACACTTGAGGTAACACCTTTAAACACAGGAACAGACTAATCTGACATCACCGGTTTATTCTGCCTTCACTTTTCCCTGCCAGCCTGTCTGTACACAGATTTTCAAATGCCACACAAGTACCTTTTGGCACATATTTGTGACCCTACTCGTCCCCATTTTACATCTGTGATCATAACTGTCTCACTGAAGGAAAACGTTTCACTATTCAATGGTGACCTGGTGGCTCAATGGGTAGGGGACGTTGTTTAGGACATCAAACTGGAATGCAGAAATCTCCTGGTTGAAATCCCACTAGGTTTGTCCTTAAGCGACACACTCACTGCAAGCTCCCTGGGCACTGCTTGTGGCAGCCCACTGCTCTCCCCAAGGGGATGGGTTAAATACAGAGAATGAATTGCATTCTAACATATATATATATATTCAATGATTACTATAAAGCTTCTATTCTATTATTATTCTGCTACAATAAGTTACTCAACAGGAATTGTTTGTACACTTCTGCCTCTTCTAAGCAGATAGAACACACACACACACACACACACACACACACATATACTCAGTTCTCTTTCCTCTTCTTTCAAATGTAACTTCAACCTGTCAATTAAAGCATGAGAGGGCAACTAAGAGAAAAGAAAGAGGGAGAGGAGACAGCAAGAAGCACATTACTAATTAGGCAACTGTGTAATTTTAATTAGCTGTTTTGATAATTAAACTAATTAGTTCCCTTGTGTTTCCACAATGTGCAGTCGACTGGAGTTTTTTTTTTTTTTATCACGGCTTCAGAGCTCCACTCCGTTGGTTAATTAGTCACTTTTGCATCAGAAAGCTTTATTGATAGCCTTAATTTGCAGTTGAAATGAGAAATCTGCTGTCAATAATTTGGATAATTGCTCGCTGTTTGATTGCAAAGAACAAAAGTAAGCAGGCCCAGCTCCACGAATCCTCAAATCCCCAGGGTTGTTTTCTGAATACTTAGGCTCCATGATCTACATATCGGCAAATAAACTCCCTCCTGCAAGCGTCTCCTTCTTAACCTCACTAACTAGTATAGATAAGTCAAAGATTGACCCACCACACCCTTCTCCCATCCTTAGTCCCAAAACACCTCCTTAAAACACCACCCACAGCCTAGTCTCTTTTTCTTCCTCTTTTGCTAGCTAACTTTTAAGTGTCCTGCATATGTTGTAATTGGAAAAGAAGGCACGGGAGGAAAAAAACAGAAGGAAAGTTACTGCATGCTTTTGTAGCTAATTAGTGTCCTTGAAATTAAATGAGCAGCTTGTTGTGCACCTTCAGCTCCTGCGGCCCATGTTTGTGAATTGAATAATTGATTCTCCTCCACTAATCAGAGAGTGACATAATGAGCCAGTTTAATTAAATGGGGATCTAACCTGGTGAACACTGGGAAAATATTTGCTCATTTATAGTTAATCAGGAATAACACGGTGAGTGGGATGGGGGTGTGCAGGATGGGAAAATATATTGTGTGTGTTTGTGCGTGGGTGCTGCGTAAAGTGGCTAACAGGGAAGATAATTGTGCTGTGGGGGTTGGTCAATGCCAGTAGTAGCCCTGATGTCATTAATAGTTACTCTTTTTACATGTAATAACATTTTCTGATGTTTGAAGGTCTTCTAAAAAGACTATCCATAAAGCTGTCATATTTGATTGTTAGTAGCAATATATTTTTGCTCAAATACTATGTTGCACAGCAGACCAAATTAAATTACTTTTGATTCACACTTTATAGTACAGCATCACAGTTTCCCTTCTGAATTCTACCTTAAATAGAGCTTGGAATTAAATGGATTGTTAAGAAATTACTTTTATATAAACTAGCTTAACCCTGTAGGAATGCATTGCATGAATCCTAATCTTATAGCTTAGTCATAAATAGGGTATGGTATGTCCTAGCCAAAAACAAAGTCTCCACCTGGATTTAACTAAGTAAATATTCTTCCATTTTATAATTACTGCACTCACCATCATACACCGATGGGGGAGCTGCTATGCTCCTGTCCTTCATTCATCAGTGTGTGAATGGGTGAATAAAAAGCAGTGTAAAGCGTTTTGAGTGCAAATAGGTAGAAAAGTGTTATATAAGTGCAGAACATTTACCATATGCTCAGCTGTGGTGACCCTGAACTTATGGGCAAAGCCAAATACAAAAAAAAAAAAAAAAAAAACTCTACACAGAATGGATGGACAATGGATGGACAATGGATGGACAGTCATAGGTACCCAGGCAGTATAATTCAGTCGGTATATTTCTGCCCAGTTCAGCTCAAAGTATTGTGTATTCTACTCAATGTTCTGTCGCTATTTCTTTCACACTAAGGATTTCTCGTCGTAAACTGCTACACACTACAGGATTGTTTGGGCCAATTAACCAGCCATAAGTCAGGAACGCCCCATCCCAGATTTTCAGAAGGAGCAATTCAGCCCCAAATCATATAATAACAATAATAATAATAACAACAATAGTGATAATAATAATAATAATTGAACCTTCCAGATAAAGGTGCATTCACAGCAACCGTCACACTAACTTTAAAACCCCCTGTTGGTGTTATTAGTAGACTGGAGCCCTCAGATCAGTCTGTGGTAAATGGTAAATGGTCTGCACTTATATAGCGCTTTTCTACCTATTGGCACTCAAAGCGCTTTACACTGCTTCTTATTTACCCATTCACACTCACAATCACACACACATTCATACACCGATGGGGAGCTGCTATGCAGCTGGCCAACACTCACCGGGAGCAACTAAGTTGGGGTTCAGTGTCTTGCTCAAGGACACTTCGACATGTGACACCAAAAGTAGGGAATTACAGTAGTCCAACCGAGAAGTAACAAATGCATGGACTAGTTTTTCTGCATCACTTTGAGACAGGATGCTCCTAAATTTGGCAATGTTCTGTAGGTGGAAGAAGGCTGTTCTAGAGATTTGTTTTATATGTGAGGTAAAGGACAAATCCTGGGGTTCAGTGTCTTGCACAAGGACACATGTGACCGGAGGAGCCAGGGACAACCAATTGGTGGACAACCGCTGTACCTTCAATGTAATTCAATTCAATTCAATTCAACTTTATAGCGCCAATTCACAACAAAGTCATCTCAGGGCACTTTACAGAATAAAGTCAAGATTATAAAGATGTATAGAGAGAGCCCAACAATTCCCCCTGAAGCAAGCCATAGGCAACAGTGGAGAGGAAAAACCCCCTTTAACGGAATAATCTTCCAGCAGAACCAGGCTCAGGGTGGACGGCCATCTGCCTCGACTGGTTGGGGTGAGTGGAAAGTGAAGAGAGAAAAGAGCAACAAAAAGCAACAACAAAACATTGGGCAGATTGGTAGGACCAGTAGCTGCACGCTGGAAGACACACAGCTTCAAAGCCGGGGACACCTGCAGAAAGGGACAGAGAGAGGGGGACAGAGAAGGACAAAGACAACTACGGGAGAAAACACACAGAGTTACAGTGACATACAGTGGTGACAATTGCGAGGTGAGAGGAGAGGAGTGAGGGTCAAGAGGAGGAAAGGAGCTCAGTGTATCGGGGGGTGCGTCCCCCAGCAGTCTAAGCCTATAGCAGCATAACTATAACTAACTATATGCTTTATGAAAGAGGAAGGTTTTAAGCCTACACTTAAAAGTAGAGAGGGTGTGTGCGTCCCGAATCAAAACTGGGAGCTGGTTCCACAGGAGAGGAGCTTGATAGCTAAAGGCTCTACCTCCCATTCTACCTTTGGAAATTCTGGGAACCACAAATAGGCCTGCGAGCGAAGTGGTCTACTGGGATGATATGGTGCTATGAGGTCTTCTATATATGATGGAGCCTGACAATTCAGAGCTTTATATGTAAATGACTGCGCCACAGTCATCCCTCAAATCTCTGAGAGTTTTATTGCATCACTCTTTCCCCAATGTGAAGTTTAAACTCAACACATTAGTATGCAGATATGACACACTACTAATACGGTATATACATTATTTAAATTATCTTATTATGTCATACATAGATATGCATTGTATGGGTTGATGCTGGCCTTGGCCACCCCGCTGTCAGATCCTTGCTTTAGCATTTTAAAATGGCAGAGTATCATATTTAACCCCCCGTCAGATATGTTTACCAGCTTCTGGCAGCAACTGACCTGTCCTTATCACTGTGGTGGAGAGCCAAAGAGACTTTGCCGGGGTCCCTCTCAGTGGTGCTACAGGGTAGTCAGAGTCTGATAACAAAGCCGGAAAAAGCTATGGCACTGTGTCCATCACAGCTGTGAGTGGACAGAGGGGCAGTGATGAAAATGTGAGATGTTGGGGATTTTATGAAGAAAAAAGTGTATTTTTCATAAAGCTGTGGTCTAGTCTGTACAGTGTAAAGTGAATTTAAAACAGGTGACCAATGAGGTCATTACCAGGAACACAGTGTCTTTATAGTCTCAATTAACTTTCTTTAAATTGAGGACCGTGATAAATTAGGATGAAAATCTAAAAACAACTGGAAGCAATCTGCCTGTATCTTCAGTCACATTTAATAATGCATTTGCTGCACTCTGCTACTCAAATTAGTTCAGGAATTATGTCTAAATCTTAGATTATAACTTTAAAAAAAGACCAAAGGAATATTCCCTATATCCCGGTTTTTATTGTTGCCATGTTCTGCAGTTAATTAATTGGTCACAATTGTTGGTCAATCAATTTATTTTTTGCAGCTGTGTCTACTTGATGTGTTTCTCATTTTTCTGTAGAAACACACTGGTTTTGTGTCTCTCTGTGGAGTGTAGCGTGAGTGACACACAATCCAACATGCAGGCTGCTTATACAGCAAGCTTGATTAAAATAGCAGTGTGTCAGTTGCATGTCACGATAACCTTTTAAAAGCCTCATTTACTTTTAAAAGAACAATTAAATGTCATCTTAATCTTAAATTTGCTCCAATCTTTTTTAGTTACAATATTTTCAGTTAGTTTATTCATTTTAATCATTCTATATGTATTTATATTTAGTTTTTATATTTAGTTTATTTAATACTGGTGCACTTTCATATAGGTTTTAAAGTTCAATTCCATATGAAAAGTGGCACATAAATCTTACAATCTATTAGTTGTTTATTTTAAAACATAAATAATTTGCAGCTCATGTTGTCATGTTTGTTTGGTGTCTTTATTCAACTGTGCCGGCCATGCAAGCTGTCACCCCAATGTTCCACTGTTTTGTTCCATTCTGTGAACAGATTCCTTGGTTTCAACTTTTTCTTTAAGTTGCTTAGTTTTTTCAAGCCTCTACAATGACTGGGTAGGCTAAGTCGTTTTTTTTTTTTTTTTTGGCTCCTTTAAATGTGTTTGTTGTTATTTCCTTCAGAAAAGTCAACATTTACTCTATGAATGACGTGGGTCTGATTTGTGGTTGTTTGAGTTCCGTCATTCATCTTTTAAATTATTTAAGATGTTAGCAAGAGGAAACTTTGTGTTTCATTTTTATTTAAAACTCTACAGATGAAGGTAAAAGGAGGAAACGACTAACTGAATGCTTGGTTGAATGTTCTCAGAAGCATAACAGAAGCTGTTTCATTATAAAATACAATAGGTGTGTTTGTTTAGCTGAGCACAGCAGAGAGACACCTCTGAGAGACACATGCTGTATTACCCCTGCTAAAATTAATAACACTGACGAGAGAGACAGCAGTGAAATTAGGACACAGTGTCAGAGCTGGAAAGCAACCCACGCACTTCCAATGGAATTGAGGGTCATTACTCTCATCAAGATGGATCCAAACCTGCATCAGGTATGACCTGCCCTGGTATTCCTTTGATTGGATAACTCTAACTTTATGTACACCACAACTTAGAAACTCAGAAAGTGGACACAATAGAAAAAAGGTAATGTTAGCTTACTTACTATTGCAATTTTGCAACATCATTGAAGTAGTACTGCCACACAGGGAGAAAGGCATCTCTTTGTATGACGCCCTTTTTGCTGCCATGAAATCTTGGATACTGTTACTTGCCCAAATAGCAGGCAGTGCTTTTGGCTCCAAACTTTTAACAACATAGGAATAAACATACAAACACAGAGGTTTGGTTAGGCACAAGAATATCAGTGTGATCAGTGTAGACACTGTTATATGATATATATGTCATACTAGGACCAAGCTCTGGTCTGCTGTAGCAAAGTGCTATGTTTTGTAACCCATCCAACCACACCAACATTTAAAGATGCAAACAACCTACATAGTCATAGATTCTACGCAGTGGGAGATGGACTCTGATTATAATGGCATTTTGAAAGTGTAAGTGTGCAGGAAGCAGTAGAATCTCTCAAAAACATTTCACAACTATAGATTTTAGAGCAACTGGTCTGTAGTCATTCAAGCAAGAGACAGTTTTTTTAGCTACAGGATTTATTGTTAGGGGCGGTTGTAGCTCAGTTGGTAGAGGCAATCATCCACGGACCACAGGGTCAGTGGTTTGATCCCCAGTCCCAGCTATATGTCAGTGTCTATATATCAGTGTCAGTGTCTCTGGGCAAGACACTGAACCCCCAACAGCCCATTCCCCTCCCCAAGCTGTGCAGTGGCGGTCCAAGCCCGGTAGAAATTGGGAGAGGGTTGCATCAGGAAGGGCATCCGGCATAAAAAATCAACATGCTATGAACCGCTGTGGAGTCCCTGAATTTTTTGTCCTTAGGACAAAAAATAAATAAATTGCTGCCTATATTGCACGGTAAAATACAGGGACTGGTTAAAGACGGGGGACAGCTGATCAGCACAGACCTGAGTTTAACTGATCAGCAAGCTTGTGTTGGCTGTGGGAATGATATAAACTCCTGGTTGGATCAGGATAATGGAGGCAAACTGACAAGAAGAGTAAAATGGTCTGCAGTTGGTGATGATATATTCAAGCATAATAGCATTGTTTGCAGTTTTCTGCAATTATTATTATTATTAGTAGTAGTAGTAGTAGTAGCGGTAGTAGTGTTAGTAGTCATAGACCAAATAGTGGTTTAATTAAGTAGTACTACACTATTTTTTTGAATAGTTTTTGGACAAACTCTTATGTTTCTGAAATATGGCCTACCCATAAACCACTATTTTAAAGCTATGACTAAGAAGAGGAAGAACAGCCTTAATGATTAACACGCATTGTTTTTGTACAAAGCACAGACCTTCTTTAAGTCCACTGAAACATTGTAGTTTTGTTTAGTTAAAACAAAACTACAACGGACTGTCAGCTTTAATTTAATGATGACAAACTATGATGATATTAGAGCTATTTAAGTCAAAGACCCCCAATTTTGGTGGCTCAGAAAATTTTAGACACAATTAAAATAATTACATAATAATAATACCACAGCGGATCATAGTCTGCATGTTGATTTAGCACAGTTTTTATACCAAATGCCTTTCCTGATGCAACCTTCCCCGATTTCTACCGGGCTTCGACCAGCACTGCACAGCTGGGGATGGGAAAGGGCTGTTGGGGGTTCAGTGTCTTGCCCAGAGACAATTTGACATATAGCCGGGACTGGGGATCAAACCACTGATTCTGTGGTCCATGGACGACTGCCTCTACCAACTGAGCTACAGTCGCCCCCCTTGTTATTTATCCTATATTAGGTTTTAAATGTCATGTAACTTATTCTAGGTCAAAAGTCTACCAAAATATTTTGATAAAATATAAGTAAATATAATGTTAAGGATCTGCCCCAGACGCCATATATACTGTATGTACATTACATACAGTCTGCAGGTTTGGATAAGTGCACATACAATCCCCATTTCATGCACACTTGGTACACTGTATAAAATGTAAATAACCACTGTGGTTCTATCTCCAGCTAAATGCATTAGGTTTTGTCCCATGGTTCCATCCAAAAGCTTACCACAGACATATTTGGACCTGTTAAAGTGAACCAGTAAAATTTATACTTTAGTACAAAATTTTATTGCATACATACAACATAACTGTGAACTGGATGACAAAGTTACTGAGCATATATTACAAATAAAAGAAGCGCTAAATCATCAAACTCCGATAATCAGTCAAGGCAATTTAATCAATTGAAAATCAACCTTTGCTGATTGCTGATGATCACACATTTTGCATATGGACTGATTATTGCTTAACCTTCATGTGATTTGGAATATCCAGCGATCCTGCTGTCGCAAAAGAATCAGCTATCAATCCTAAGCAAACTAAATACATATCAAGCAATCAGCCATGAAGCAGTCAAAATAAACTCTAAAACTGATAAAAGGTTATAAACGGGTTGCAAGAAGAAGGAAAAATTCTTAAAATGTCATCTTAAGGCACTTTACAGAACAATGTCAAGACTATAAAGATGTATAGAGAGAAACCAACAATTCACATTGTTAATATAATAAATAATAAAGTATAAATTAACAAAGGTAACAATTATCAGTTTACATAAAAAAGGTGTGTAACGTAGTAGGCAAGTGACCATAACTATAAAAATACATCTGTATTGACTTATTTTTTTGTCCCATTCGGCTTATCCCATAAGTTCAGGGTCACCACAGCAGAGCTTTAGTCCACATGTTGATTTTGCACAATTTTTTACAACAGACGCCCTTCCTTAAAAAACCCTACCCAATTTCTACTGGGCTTGGGACCGGCACCGCACTGCTGTGGATGGGGATGTGCTGTTGGGGGTTCAGTGTCTTGTTCAGGGTCACTTCTACATATGGATGGGAAGAGTGGGGCGCAAACCCCCGACCCTATGGTCGATGGGTGGCCACGCTGCCAACTGAGCCACTGCCACCCTACATCAGTAGTCACTAAAAATAAAAAACAAGACAAACAATAATGATAATAATAATAATCATCATCATCAACATCATCACCATCTCTCTCTCTCTCTCTCTCCTTTCTCTCTCTCTCTCTCTCTCTCTCTCTCTCTCTCTCTCTCTCTCTCTCTATATATATATATATATATATATATATATATATATATATATATATATATATATATATAAAGTTAGCCACACTATTTCCTAGTTCCAGTTTGTAGAAATTATCTACAAATGTGTTTGCAAATAAAACACCGTGTTTTATTTGTTTAAATGCTGGCAATTAACATGTTAGGGTTATGGGGTTAAATAGCAGCTAGAAGAGTTTTCAGGAAGTTATTGGGGATGAAATGGGTAACCCATCTATTCTCCTCACAGCACTGTTTTTATTTTAGTTAGTTTTAGTTTTAAATAAGCATCACTGACAGATTATGACAAACTAGCAAAAAGCAGCTACTGTTCTCATGTCTAAAAAGGCACTGACCATTTACTTTTGACATAAAACATAAAACAGCTGATTGGCAAATTCTGAAGTATCTTTTTTCTGATTTCTAAGCAGATTTTGTGGAAGCCTGTTTGCACTCTGCATCAGTGATAATGATATTCTCTGGAAGTGTAACTCACACTGAATGATCTTACTAAGATTTAGCTGAATTATGACTGAGAAAAAGTAGAATTTCTGACTTACTGCTGACTGTAAAGCTATGCAAAATTCAAGACACGGTTCTTAGTCCTTTTAAATGTAATGCTCTCAACAAATTTTATTTAGGTACAGTAGTATAGTCCAGTAATTCCCTGCCTAAGGCAGCACTGATGGGGCTCAATAAAAGGATTTCAATTTAACCTAATTTAAATAAAAACAAAACCATCTCAAGGCACTTTACATAGTAAGGTCTACAGAAAAAAATAAAGTTCCCTTGAACAAGCACCAATAAGGTGACAAGGTGACAGAGGAAAAACTCTGTTTAATGGAAGAAACCAAAACCTTTGGGCTCACGGTGGGTGGCCATCTGCGGCGACCAGTTGGGGTGAGAAAAGAAAAGAAGGGAAACAAGATGCAACAAACAAACTGGCAGGGCCAGTAACCGCACATTAGAGGAACACACAGTTTTGAACTCAAGCAGAACGAGGGAGAAGCACAAATACAAGAGATAGAAAACACAAAAAACTGAAAGGAGAGGAGAGGAACAGAGCTTAGTGCATGGTGGGATCCCTCAGCCATCTATAGCAGCAGGCGGTCTAGTGGTATAATATAGATAAAGTGAAGCTTGACCATTAAGGCTTTCGCATGTAAGAAAAAGAAATTTTAATTCTATTCTGGATTTTATGCTGAGCCAATGAGGACATGTTAATGAAAGAGAAATATGATCTCTCTTGCTAATTCCACTCAGTACTCTTGGTGTAGCATTTTTAATTAATTGAAGGCTTTTTAGGGAGTTACTGGGGCATCGTTATAGTAGGGACTGACAGTAGTCTAGTTACAAATGCATGGACTAGTTTTTTAGCATCACTATAAGACGGGATGCTCAAAATTTTTGTCCTATATTGGTACTATGTTAACTGGATTGGGAAATCCTATCCTGTTTGACAAAGCTAAGATTCCCTCATGTGCAGTAAATTCCTATTTTGCATGTTTTCTAAAAACATATCAAAGTAAAAGCCTTTGTATTTCCTGAGCCATTGTGAAGGCACAGTGTTACCACAGTTTTGATGTTTATCTTAATTCAGCAATGACCAGGGGGAGATTTTGGGGGGATGGAGGGTAACAGAGAATCACTGAAAACAGTCTCTGTGGGGAAGAAAAAAAAAAAGAACATTGAAATTCTGCACCAGAGAAAAGGGGAGAGGAGTAGGAGCTTTGAACCAGTTGCCTGTCAGTCTTTCCCTATGTTTTTGTGTGAGGATATGAGTGAGAGTTCCCTGTTCCTCCTCCATGCTACCTCTCCCCAGAGTTTAGACAAACCCGCTGCACAGGTTGGAGAAAAGTTGAGTTTGTGGACTTTGAAAGGGGGAAGAGAAAAAAAACTCCTTGCTTTGAACTTTCCTAACAGCTACATAAACAACAGTACCCCAGCACTCAGCAGAGTGTGTATGGGAATAAAAATATCAACTCAACAACCTTGGAGTGTAGCACAAACTCAAGGAGGACAGGTGCATTGTTGTAGGCATCATTTGAAATGTACAGCTGGGTTTTTCTTTCACTTATTAAAATAAATTTCAGCAGCTGGGTTTGTGTTTTCCAGTGGGTTTCCATCACACACATCACACATACTGGGCCTTCTCAATTGGAGATGGTCTACAACACCAAACATCTGTCTGTGTGTGTGTGCGCACACATAGTTATGTTATTGTTATGATCCATGTTATGTTACTTAAAAAATTGTACAGATTTCAGAAGCAAATACTGCACTTTTTATTTAACCAGATTTGTTAATCAGCACATGAAGTTTGCACACAGTGTATTAGCTTATGAAACATGATCCTTTGTTCTTGATGGGGTGCCTGTGGTGCAGGAAGGTAGAGCTGTTGTCCACCAATCTCGCAGTTGTTGGTTCAATCCCGGCTCCTCCGGTCACATGTGGAAGTGTCCTTGAGCAAGACACTGAACCCCAACTTAGTTGCTCCCTATTAAGTAACTCCTGTGTACTGTACAATTTGTTATTTTAGTTATTTTAGGTCTAGTAAAGCACACATGTAATTTGTGCCAGCCAATAGTTATTACAACCCAAAGTAACATGGTATAATTGGGCAACGTGTAATGACTATAATGACACAAGCAAAGTAAAAGTTGGGTGATGTCATTATTAAGTGTGAAAGCCCATTTAAGGAGGAGGCTGGGATGGAAAGATGGCCAAAAAAATGAAGGACTTTCCCACAAGGGACCACGTGTACTATATATATCCAATATTCATGTTTGTAGTTTCTGGTTATAGAAAATAAATTATTTGTGGAACTGTCTCTTAACATGTTTGGATCATATTTAGATAGAGTTTAACAAAACAAACAACTAAAAATGATGACTTTGTTGTGAATTGGCGCAATATAAAGAAAATTGAATTGAAAAAAAAAAAATAATAATAATAATTGGACATGTCCAAAGTGTTTTATTTAAAGTAAACATATAAATATATATATATATATAGAATGGAGATGGGTGGTTAATATGCTACTTAGTTTATGTGGTGGTGAAATAAATGAGGTACAGAACATCCACATTCACACCTACAGGCAATTTAGAGTCCAATTAACCTAACATGGATGTCTTTGGACGCAAGCAAACATTCAAACGCCACACAGAAAGGCCGCAGTTGGCCAGGGACATAAAGCTTCTAGCTGTGGCTGTCACACTTTTCTAAGTGTATATTAAATTGTAGTAGGACCCGAAAAGAGGAGACAGAAAGGGGAGGTTTGGAATGTGAAGGAGGGGATTAATTAGCGAAAATACAAATCTAAATCATTCCTTACAGAGGGCAAGAATAACACATTAAGTAATAACAAATAAAGTAAAACAGAACATGGACCTAAACACACTGGAGGGAAAAGATAACTAAGTAGCAGTGTTGGGGAAGCACGGGAACTAGCACAGAGACTAAGGGGAGGCAGGCACGAACAAACTGAACATAAAGCGCAGGCAGACTGAAGGGTGGGAGGAGGGGGCCTGGAGGTGGGCCCAGACAAGTCCATTCTGGGTGGTCAGCTCTGGCGGTTGAACCCCTCCGGGGAATGGACTGGAGGCCAGGCTGGAGGTTGGTAGCGGTAGCATCTGAGGCGACGACGAGAGCCTGGAGGAGGGGCTGGACCAGGAGCTGGACCAGGAACTGGACCCGGGACTGGCCCCGGAGTTGGACCAGGAGCTGGCCCCAGAGGGGCGTCGGCAAACCTGGAGGCAGGAAAAGATAGATTAGAGTCAAGAGCTGGGATGGTGACAGCCGACCCAGAGACAGATAAAGGAGCCTGACCAGGACCGATGGCATCATCAACCTGCTCCGCAACAGGACAGAACTGGTGGTGTCTGGCCGCTTGGAGACATCGACCATCCCAGAGACAAGACAAACAGGGAACGGAGCCAGACAAGCAGGCAGCTGACCCCGGCGGCAGGACAGGACCTGGACAAACAGGGACAGGACGAACGGCGGACGATTTTAGTGCCGGGACAGGAACAGGAACAAGGTGAACAGGAACAGGACAAGCAGCGGCTGACCTTGGCGCTGGGACAGGAACAGGAACCAGGGGGGCTTGTCCATACCAACGCAGCCTATGGGGATCCTGTCCAGGCTGCTCATCAAGTTTCTATTGCGGCGTTCGTGAGGGTACGGCGCAGCGACAGGAACAGGAACTGGACGAGCGGCCGCCGACCTCGGCGCCCCAACAGTAACTGAAAGACGGGCCTGGGCAGGTTCCCCATAGGCTGTGTCGGTATTTCGCAGACTAGGTATCTGCCTAGTTCGCAGACAAAGCGTCTGCCTACTTCGCAGACTAGGTGTCTGGCTAGAAGCTAAAGAAACTAACAGGGAAGTGGTGCTGAGGGATAACAAAATAAAGAAAACTGAAGAAAAAAATGGGGACTGTGATAGTGGCAATGCTAGCTACTCAACCACCCAAGTTACAGAGTAGACAACATATTAGCTTAGGTTGCAGAAACTTTTAGAGACTGTTATTGAGACCCACTGAAGTGAGAAGAATGAGTCCATCAACACCCCATCAGCAGATCCACTTCATCAGGCAAGGGGCAAGGGCAGAGAGCATCGGCCCAACAGAGTGGTCCCTGGACGCAAGTGGAACATGTGAGATGATCAGGACATCTACTGAAGTTCCCCTGTGAAATCACGCCAACTCCAAATCACAGCCAAGTTTTTGGCTTTGGCTGAGACGGAAAGATAACAAGAGCGAAAAGAATGGCTCTTAGGCTCAACTGCATTGCACCTCTGTACATGTCGGCTCAATGGGGCAAAACACCTATAAATCATGCTGCGGCTGACTCCAGTGGCACTGGTGGAGGTGTGACAGGCAGTAATGTGTAGCAGGTACAGCATACCTGAGATAATGAATTACCTTAATTTGCTTTTTAAACAGAAAATAATGTAATAAATACTGTTTTAATATTTGTACATACTTTGATACTATTTATTAAAGGTTTAAGGTTATCTGTTATGCCATTGACTGTTATTTGATCAGGTCTGAACAACAGCTGTGAGAAAATAGAGTGTATTTTTTAAATACATGCATCAGCAGAAAATCATATGTCTGTGATGGACATTTGACTCTTAGCATAAGAAAGACATCTATTTAAAACACACAGAATTAACTTCATATAGTATCTGTTTGTATCTTAAAAATAAAAACTGCCATTTATATTTTGCAGTTTACTTTAAATATATTTTTAATATATTTGCATAATATGTTGCATATTTGTTAGAAAGGTCAAATCACTAGAAATCATTAGAAAAGTCCACCCACTCTGCAGAGTACAGTATAAAACAATCTCTTTAGCCACTGGATATCAACTCAACAATATGTAAGATCTCTATAGTAGGAAATGTTAAGTTGTTGCATTTGTACAGAGTGAAAAAGCTGCAAAGTTTTGGTTTGCACTGTAAAAAGGCTGCACGGGATATGTTTTTATATCCAAGACTGAGTAATACAAAGAATTTCTTAACAAGTCTGAGTCCACTTTGTGAGTGATTGTCACTGTTGGGTAGTGATGATGACAATAATACTAGTCTAGTGGATCATTAAAGGCCTAAGCGCTACAGCTTTCCTAAGTGTGGATGCTCACCAGCACCTTTGACTGTTTCCATGTAGCAGAGCTACATCTTCTGTAAATCACTCCCCTCAGAAACAAATATAAAGCTGAAGTAGTTTGAAAGAAAAATAAAGAGGACCTGAAATGGTTTGCCTGATTGGTTCCACACTGTAGTCACTGCACTACAGCCAGCGAAAGAGAAAGTGAAGGTGAAAGTGAGAAAGCCAAGGCCTGGAGAATAACAAGCAGCAGCACATAACGAGCATCATCCTCCAGCTTCATTAGAGAGGAGGAGTCCCAAACCCTTAGGGGAGAGGGGCTATTCCCACAGCACCCATTGCACTTTTTAACAAGCCCCTGTTCCAGACACAGCCCACCAGAGATTTCCTCAGTCCACCTGATTTGTCGAGTCCAACCCACTAGCACGTTAGTTTAAACAGGAATCTGCCCACGCTCATGGCAGTCCTGTGGGACCTTCCTCGAGTTTCCTCTGACACAACCTGCTTGTGTTTGCAAACAAGCAGTGTCTCTGCAGCAAGCAAGGTATGAGGTGGTAAAAAGCCACCTCCTTGTACAGGACAACATAATTACCCCAACATGAGCCAGCACAAAATTTGTTTAAAATCAATGTTTGACTGAATTCCCTGATTTATATTGCACATAATTTTGCCACTAAGGTAGGAAATTACCAAATCACCATCCATCCATCATAATTACCGTGGGTACACCCTGGAAAGGTCACTACTCTATCTTAGGGCAAACACAGAGAGACAACCATACTCACATTCACACTTACGGACAATTTGGAGTCACCAATTAACCTAACATGCATGTCCTTTGACTGTGGGAGGAAATCGGAGTACCCAGAGGAAACCAACACAAGCACAGGGAGAACATCTAAACTCCCCATAGGCTGCAGCCTGCAGGTAGATTTGAACCAGTGACCTTCTAGCTGTGAAGAAGCAGCTCTAACAACTCCCGCATCATGCTCAGAATCACCATTGTTTCATGGTGTTCAAAATGTTTACCGGTTCTCGTTAATGTCACTTTTTAAATTTCCTCCTGATCTTTCTGAAGGCTGCAGGCTTCAGAACTTTAACAACAGTGTGTTTTAGTAATAATTAAGTAACAACTGCTTCTCCTAACATAGAAGGAGACATACACACTAATCATTTTGTTTTTTTTATAGAAAATGCTGCTATTATTCAAACTTCACCGTGAATAATTGAGCTTGTGAACGTAGTGCGAAAGACCCAGGAATGAGACAGTAAGTGTGTGTGTGTGTGTGTGAATGTGTGTGCCTTCTTAGCATTCACCTGCTGCCTTCCCTTTGAGGAGGACCCATGACTAATCGCAAAGAAATTTCCTTCCTTTCCTACCTGCAGGCCTGTCAGGTTGTAAATGAGAAGGAATTAAGCAGAAATCCATATGTTTCCAAGCCTGCTTCCATTCCCACCCGCCTGCACCCCAACGCCGTATATCATTAGAGGAGCAAATTAACATTAGCGCTTCGGCTGCTGCTAGTTTAGGCTAATTGCTAATCAGCAGTAAAAGTTGCCTGGCACGGAATATTGCTTACCATACGCTAAAGGTAATTTGCTTCTCAAGATGAGCTAGACCTGCTCATCTGTTGTTGTCCAGAATCCATGCCTAATTACTGCCGGAGGGTGATGACAGTCACTCAATGGAGATTAAGACCCAGGCAAAAAATGGAAATGTGCCATAATGTTGGAATGAGCTAGAAGTGATTCTATCTGCTTTTATTTAATTCTCTCTCTTTCTCCTTGCATGGCTTGCTGCTGAAAGAGATTCTGGGAGAGGAAGTCAGAGGCTGTGCTGTTGAATGTACACAGATATACACAGACCTTTGTGCACTGTAACGATTTATTATTACTGCACTTTTTAAAAATCAGATCCCATGCATGTCAGTAGGTCAAGGGAACAGTGTATATGAACATTTATTAAATTACCACATTTAAAAAAAATAACTTGTCTCCTTTATCCTTGGAAGCAATTGCAAAAGATTTTTAAAAATGCAATCCCCTTGACAATGATTAAAGCTGTTATTCCATCAGCCATCATGTCGTCACTATGTGAAAACAGGGTCAGTCATGTAACAACTGCTCAAGCTCTATTCTTTTCTGTCCTGCCTTCTATAACAGGTAGTAGAGTAGATGTCATATCACAGAATATCTGAGCAGAGCAGATTACTGTGTTACTATGTGCAGTTTGACATGTGAGCCCTTTACTGGATGGATGCCCATGCTTCCTGTATCAGCTGTCCTTTATGATTTAGAGCAGGGGGCCATAGACCAGGGAATAGTTAATACAGCCCAGTGTGCTTTTCGTTAACTATCTCCTAATGCTGCTCTACTCCTTCAAAACTAGGACACCTCTGTGTTTCTTTGGCATTGTTTAGCTTATACTGAATAGACTAAATAGGAATATCATAAGTTGATAATATAGGAAATTAGATATCATATACTGTATTTTGAAACTGGTCCAGCCTCTACGAACAGCAGTTACAGATGAACAGATGGATGACACTGAATATGATAAAAAAAAACAAATAATTAGACTTAGACTTAGACAGACTATGTTGTCATTCTGTATATACACAGAACAAGATTTAGTTGCAAGAGCTCAACACAGATATCACATATATCAAAATATGCATTGGTGTCTCACATAATGGTAGGTTCTCTCAACACTTTTCTTTATCCCAGTAATGTTGATGTAGGTGATCTTTATGGCGAGGTACAGTATCTTTCACTCTTGGCGGATGCACACAATACAAAGCCTTTTATAAATGCAATCTAGATTCTAAAAACAAAAACCTTCAACCAAATTATACTAGATTTTGCCTATGTACATGAATGACTGTGTTTTCAACTACATATCAGCACAACAGTGGTCTTTGGGAAATGTTATGTCTGCTTATCCAAACTCTTAAAGGAGAGAACCTCCAGGGAAAATAAAAGGCCAGTCAGTATCAACCTCAATTAATGTTCTAACCCTATTCAAGAAAATAAATTCTGTGTCCATACTTGCGTGTCTATATTTTATTTCACACACACTATCAGCGTCTGGCTTCTGTATTTCAATGTCCAAAATAGCTCTGAACCAAAATGTATAGCAAACAGATACTGGATGATGGAGAGGAGGTTTAGGTGTCTCTGGTGTGAAAAACAGCCCGTTTGGATCTTAGTACAGTCCAATCAATACATTGTTATAGATCGTAATCACGTGAAGCGTATAATCGCCTAAAACCTATCAATTATAGAGTAAGAGATAACTGAGGCCTCCAAATCCTGGCCTGCAGCCCCTTTCCTCCTTGGATTATGATCTGAGATTGGGTCAGGATCATAGAGGCTGTGCCCAGGCCAGCCAGATATCAGATTAATGACCACTCGAGGGGCATACATCTCAACTAGCAGATTGAGGGAGAGAGAGCTGCATGTTACTGCAAAATAAATAATACATCAGTTGATCTGGGAGCTGACATAATTATCACCTAAGACAAAGGCTTCTCGGTCAGTGCATTAAAAATCTTATAGACACAGTGATACCAGACTGTTTGGCCCCTAGTCCCTTAGGGGTGAGTAATAAATGAGCAAGTGACTGAGCCTGATTCAGACATAGTAACAGCAGGACAGACACATAAGGTCAAATATTTTAGACCTTAAGGAGAGGTCTACACCTCTGGCACAACTTCACCGACCATCAAGGCGTATGAACAAGGTAAAGTAAACTATACAGATCAAACCCTCAGGCACACAAGCAAAGTATCAAACAACCCTGTTATTAACAGAACCTAAGAAAGGCCTCGGGGCAAAATGCATTGGTCTTACTAAGGAAATGGAGAAATTAAAGTATTGTTCCTGTAAAACAAAGCCAACATGGCTTAACTACACAGAATCCCTGTGTGGTAACTTTCACACCTTTTACATTCTTTACACTGATTTCAGTTGTGTGACTGACAAACTAATCTCCAAACTAATGAGCAGAATATGCAGTATATAGCAATATAGCAGTTATATACAATAGAACATTATTTTCCACTAGAGTAGAATAGTCTCTTTAGTTGACCAAAACACATAAAAAGCACAGGACACATAAAACAAGAACAGCAACATCAAAAGGCCATATTAAGGATGACTTAATATGAGAAAATACAAAGCGTTTAGCAGAAAACATAAACCACTGAACAGAAATAAATACAGAAAGACTATATTGGAGGCTGCCAAAAACAATGTAATTTAAAATGAAATTTACTTTGCTCCATAATCAGAAAGCTCACACTATGTTTTGCTTGCTGCTTTCATAATTATGAAATTATGATTAAGATTTTGTTATGTTTCTTTGACTGGCACTCTCTTTTTCTAATGATGGCCTTACTGTATGATCCCTAGTTAACACAGTGGTTAGTTAAAACAGAGGCTGCAGTGACCCTCAGATTACTGAGATGTGTTGTGACCCACCCTCCACGGCCATGATGATGTCCAATTGGCATTCCCCTGCTGAAACTCCTTCTTTGCCAATAGCAAGGCAATTTATGTCACAGGAAATAATTTCACATGTATGTCTCTGTAGCTGAAATCTCCAATCAGAGTCTGCTTATGAGGTGATGTTTTCATTTCCTACAGCTGCCATGTGTGGATGGGGAGACCTCCTATTTCCAGGTCCCTTCTACATTCGGCTTTCACTTAAAAAGAAAAACAGTCTGATGGTTATGGAAAATCCAACTACAAAAACAAATATGTATATTTTCAATTTATCTCACCTCCCATACCTGTCTGTGCTCCCCACAAGTCTTGGCAACTCTCCTAGCTGCCCCTCCAACTTACTATTTAAATTCAGAATTCTTAAGCGGATTTTCTCAATTTAGACATACTTTTAATCTTTGGTGAAATGAGTGATGACTTCTTTCAGTAAAGGAAAAAAAACTGACAGGCTTACAGCGCACACCGGCGGATTAGTTTCCTGTGGAGATGAGGTTTTCCTTTGTGCCACCATGTGTCTGTTTGATGGGGTTTAACAGGAAACGTTGGTGCTGAAATTGGATGCAGCAGGGATCATGGGTAGATGGCCCATGTTAGATAGAGACCCCCATGCTGCAACTTTGCCCTGTGCTTTTTCCTTCATTTTTCTTTCCCTTGGGTCCAATGCCTGAGCCTTTAAACACATAGAGACTGCTTGACACACAGATACACACACACACACAAATACAAACAGAAATGGTGCCTCTAAACACATATGCAGACCATAAAGCAACACACACCAGTATATTTGCTGTTAGGAAAATGCACATGCCTTCTAAACTCCTGCTTTAAACAGACTAGTTGAGTATTAAACCCCACCTGCTCCATAATCAGAAAGCTCACAACATGTCTTACTGCTTTACTGCATACTACCTTTGTGAAAGGACTAGAGCATCAGTCTGTTCATAACCTATCCCATTAGAACAATGTACATGTTTTACACTCACTGTCAAAATATTGCATGTAACATTTAACAGTGCAGGCATGTTGAACTGCACATCTTTCCTTAAATGAAGAGTGAAGGTTGAAGTCACTTTCTCACTTGTTCCATAACAGATCAGAAAAATGGGTAAACCATTCCTGATTTCTCAAGTCTGGATAACATCAATTAATACTTGACTAAGGCTGGTAGCTGGTACGTTGTGCAACCTGAGAACAGAGTAATGTTAGGAAGAGCCACTGTTTTCTGAAGCATTTTTACAATTTTAAATTCAAATTTAAATTTTTTTTTGAAGGGATAACCTGGGCTGTTCTAACTGTCTAACGGTTAACCACAAAACCAAAATGTCCATGGCTGGATTCCAGCCAAAGGTCTATTTTGGAAGTCTTATAAATTTTTCTTCTCTTGTTTTTGTTCATGCCACTATCACTACTGCCAGGCCAATGTGTTGTATTAAAGAGGACTAAATTTTTTTCAAGTACAGCATTGTTTTTTTCTGCAGGTGCTTAAAGAGGATGCTAACACAAGCCTCAGAGACTAGCCTGTTATGTCAAGATTGGAGGTTGGGCAAGAGATATCAGATGAACCACTGTCAAATCCCAGGGGGCTCAAACAATACATGGAAAAATTGATTTTACATGTGATGTGTGTTTTGTTTTGTAATTATGTGTGAACACTAAGCTGGAATCAAGCTTTGGTTATTCATTCAGGGTTGCAGGGGGCTGGAGTCTATTTCAGCTGTTATCGGGCAAAAAGCGGGGTCCACCCTGGACAGGTCTCCAGTCTATCTCAGGGCCAACACAGAGGGACATGCAATTATATTCACACCTACGGGCAATTTAGAATCACCAATTAACCTAATATGCATGTATTTGGACTTGGGGAGAAAACGAGACTACCTGGAGGAAACACACACAAAAAGGCTGCAGACAGCAAATAGATTAGAACCAGGGACCTTCTAGCGGTGAGGGCAGCAGCACTAACCATTTCACCACCATGCTGCCCTTGACTTTGTCTGATAATCAAAAATAATAAATGGAATAACAGCCTTTAAGATCATGTGAAAAACATTGAACTTAAGGTTCTTTCTTTGCTCATTTGTGTGGGTGCTATATCCCAAAGCTGGGCATAGGACTAGTCTGGCATTGTGTCAGTATCTTGTAATGATTCTGTGGTAGGAAGGGTGGGATGGGGGTTGCTTGATTGAACAGAAGCAGTAATAACAACATGAGTAAAACAACATGAGCTTTCACTGAGTAGGTACTGCACTGAGAACGAAGCCCACAAAGGTACCAAATCTGATTCTGTAAAATCCATTGCATACTTCTGCCCTTCTATAAGCTCTGTTGACTCAATGAACTTTGACGCAAACTAGCTCACGAGCAGGAGATGCTTTTAAGTAATCTAACAATGCACAATGTTCATCATTTCCTTTGATGTTTACATACATTTAAGACAAGCCAGAGCTCACTGAGAAGCATGACAAATCACTGAGACTTTCTTCTCTAAATGTGTTTCCCCAGGGTCAGACTGGCGGTAGGGCTAGTGCAGAGTTGGAAGATTCTGGCTTTCTGGCAGGGCTCTGCACTTGACCTACTTTTTAAAAACGGGAATTCTGGGTCAAAAAAAGGTTTGTATCCTGTGATTGAAAAGATAATAGCAGTTAGTTTAAAGGCATGCATGCAGTCCTATCCACTGATGCAAATGTGTGTTGCGAATGTTTATTGTGACTGCTAGTTGAAAGAGATGAGTGTGAGTTGACACCTTTTGAAAAATGTTTGCTGCTAGAAGGTTTCTGTACCATTGCTCATGAATCAACAAAGATGCTCAGAAACTTAAGTCCAAAGGAGAAGACATGAGCTGGCATTAGGTGACAGCAGGTGAAAGAGAGATGTGAAACAGTAAAGAGCTGTGGGAATTATTAGAGTCTCACTTCCATGGTCCACCAGACATCAAACAGATTTAATAGGGTTCCACCCTTATTACTTTAGGTAATTTTTGCAATTTTACCCCTTATGCCTGAAGCTGCACATTCAGTCACAATCACAGATATATAAGATAGATGATTTATTTATTGATTGATTGATATATGTTGAGAAAAATATAAAATTAAGTATTGTATCATAGAATAATACTAGTCATGGTTAATTACTCTACTTATTGATTTCCTTTCAAATTTCTCTCTTCACCTGATTTGATCTTCGCTCTCATTGATTTCCCCCCATGCAGTGGTACATTCTCATAATCAACGGCTCATTCTGTTCTGTGATCTATTTAACCTGCGTCCCATTTTCCAGTTTGACCATTTGTTTGTTGTCATGTGTGCTCAACTTTCCAGCTATGTATGACCTGTGGTTTTAACCCATTTCTTTTCTGACCATTGCCTCAGGCCGACCCTGCCCAGCTCTGTATGTCTTTTCATTATTATTTACAAATATGTTTTTTTCCTTTTAAGGATTTTGGAATGTGGACCTGCCTCATTACACTGTCTTTTTTTTGTGACTGTCTCTGACCGTCCTGTCTTTGTTGATAGGAGTGCCAAAGTGTCAGTGATTCTCTCCTTGACTCCTTGTTTACAACAAATCTTCTACAGTGTCTCTTTTGGATCCCAGCATTTGGCAGAATGTTGCACTGTATCCTTTGCACAGTATAAAATCATCTTAACTCTATACAATGACCTGTCCATGGCCACACATGCAGAATTTGTGGGGATGCAGGAGGGGAGTTAGAGACCTGCCTAGAACAGCAAACACAAGCCACTTAATGCAGCGTTGTGTAGCTCAAAAGCTCAGCCATAATGCAAATGCAAGGGGACACAAGCCAGTGTCTTCTTGTGCCAGTCCCAATGGATAAATGCAGAGGGTTGTGTCAGGCATCCGATGTAAAACACATACCAAATTAAACATACGAATCATGACATTCACACAGAAAATGACTCCCATACCGGATCAGTCGGGGCCTGGGTTAACAACTACCACCACTGCTGTTGACCTACAGGGCACCGGTGGAAATTGGACAACTGTTGGTCGAAGAAGGAGAGGAGGAAGGTGTGTTTGTAGGCAGAAGGAGAAGAGAAAAGCTAAGAATGTAGGACTGACAGTAGGGACTTTGAATGTTGGGACTATGACAGGGAAGGCTAGAGAGTTGATTGACATGATGCAGAGAAGGAAGGTGGACATACTGTGTGTCCAGGAGACCAGGTGGAAAGGTAGCAAGGCTAGAAGCTTAGGAGCAGTTGTTCTACCATGGGTCAGATAGGAAATGGAGTAGGAGTTATCCTGAAAGAGGAGTTTGTGAGGAATGTTCTAGAGGTGAAAAGAGTATCAGACAGGGTGATGAGTCTGAAACTGGAAAATGAAGGCGTGATGTTCAGTGTTGTTAGAGGTTATGCCCCACAGGTAGGATGTGAGTTAGAAGAGAAGGAGAAATTCTGGACTGAGTTAGATGAAGTGATGCAGAGCATCCCCAGATGTGAGAGAGTGGTGATTGGTGCAGATTTCAATGGGCATGGGCACTAACTGAAGCAGAGGAACTGGCTACAGGTAGTGTGGACCGCAACAAGGTAGAGGAGAAAGGTTCAATGTGTAGCTGTGGACATGTAGAGTGACATATAAGAGTGGAGGTAGAAGCACTCAAGTGGACTACATCTTGTGTAGACGTTGTAATCTAAAATAAATCAGTGATTGTAAAGTATTGGTAGGGGAGAGTGTAGCCAGACAGCACAGGATGGTGGTGTGTAAAATGACTCTGGTGGTGAGGAAGATGACGAGGACAAAGTACTCGGTGTGTCATCTGGAAAGAGGAAAGTGGACAAGGAGACTTGGTGGTGGAATGAGGAAGTTCAGGAGTGTATACAGGGAGAAAGGTTAGCTAAGAAAAAGTGGGAGACTGAGAGGCCTGAAGAGAGTAGACTGGAGTACAGGGAGGTGCAGCATAAGGTGAAGGTAGAGGTGGCAAAGGCCAAACAAAGAGCATATGAGGACTTGTATGCTAGATTGGACACTAAGGAGGGAGAGGTGGATTTGTACAGGTTGGCCAGACAAAGAGATAGAGATGGGAAGGATGTGCAGCAGGTTAGTGTGATTAAAGATAAGGATGGAAATGAATTGACAGGTGCCAGGAGTGTGATGGGAAGATGGAAGGGGAACTTTGAAGAGCCAGGAAAATGAAAGGGAACGACGAGTACAAGAGGTGACTGGTGTGGAGCAGGAAGTAGCAAAGATTAGTAAGAGTGACGTGAGGAGGACATTGAAGAGGATGAAGAGTGGAAAGGCAGTTGGTCCTGATGACAAACCTGTGGAGGTATGGAAGTGTCTAGGAGAGGTGGCAGTAGAGTTTCTGACTAGTTTGTGAAAGCTAGGCTGAGGGCAGAGGTGAGCATTTGTAAGCAGCAATGTGGTTTTATGACTAGAAAGAGTACAACAGATGCAGTATTTGCTTTGAGGATGCTGATGGAGAAGTACAGAGAAGGTCATAGGGAGTTGCATTGTGTCTTTGTAGATTTAGAGAAAGCGTAGGACAGGGAGAGGAGCTGTGGTATTGTATGAGGAAGTCTGGAGTGGCAGAGAAGTATGTTAGAGTGGTGCAGGACATTTATGAGAGCTGTAAGACTGTGGTGAGGTGTGCTGTAGATGTGACAGAGGAGTTCAAGGTGGAGGTGGGTCTGCATCAAGGATCGGCTCTGAGCCCCTTCTTGTTTGCTCTGGTGATGGACAGGCTGACAGATGAGGTTAGACAGGAATCTCCATGGACTATGATGTTTGCAGATGACATTGTGATTTGTAGTGAGAGCAGGGAGCAGGTGGAGGAAAATCTAGAGAGGTGGAGGTCTGCTCTGGAAAACAGAGGAATGAAGCAAGACAGAATACATGTGTGTTAATGAGAGAGACCCAGGTGGAACGGTGAGGTTACAGGGAGCAGAGGTGAAGAAGGTGCAGGACTTTAAGTACTTGGGTTGAGTGCAAGCAGGTTGGAACAGGTGGAGAAAAGTGTCAGGTGTGTTGTGTGATAAAAGAGTATCAGCAAGAATGAAAGGAAAGGTGTTCAAGACGGTGGTGAGACCAGCGATGTTGTTCGGCTTAGAGACAGTGGCAATGAAGAAAAGACATGAGGCAGAGCTGGAGGTAGCAGAGTTTAAGTTGTTGAGGTTCTCTGTGGGAGTGACGAGGATGGACAGGATCAGGAATGAGGACATCAGAGGGACAACTCATGTTAGGTGTGTTGGAGATAAAGTCAGAGAGGCCAGATTGAGGTGGTTTGGACATGTTCAGAGGAGAAACTGTGAATATATCAGTAGAAGGATGCTGAGGTTGGAGCTACCAGGCAGGAGGTCTAGAGGAAGACCAAAGAGGAGATTTATGGATGTAGTGAGAGAGGACATGAAGTTAGCTGGTGTGAGAGAAGACCATTGCAATAACTGCATCACACCTGTGACCCATTGACATCACCAAACTTTTGCGTTCTTCTTTTGTAATGTTTTTTAGGCATTTACTGCAGTCTCTTTTAGTTGTTTGTTTAGGGGGGTTAGATTGCTGCATGATGAAGGATCTCCCAGTCAGTTTGTTTGCATCTTTTTTTAAATTGGCAGACAAAATTTTGCTGCTTCCATCATGTGTTTATCAATGAAGATTACTGAGTAAGTCCCAGAAGAAACCATGCAGCCCAAACTATGAAATTACCGCCATTGTTTCACAGATGAGCTTTGATGTTTGGGATCATGAGCAGATCCTTTCTTTCTCCAAAACTTAGCCTATCTATCACTTAGGTAAAGGTTAATCCTTGTCTCATCACTCCATAAACACACTTGTCACACCTTTGCTCATATGAAAAATAGGTGGATTCAAACAAAAGGTGCTATCTTCTAAGTTGTGTATCAGACATGGTAAATGTTCCGCGCCAAAGTCAACAGATGTAAATGGAAAGATGGAAAATAAATACTGAAATGTTGATCTCTTGTCTTCACATAAATGTTTTGATGTCAAACCTACATGTTTTCAGTTACTGTTCCAATACTTTTGGAGGTTAGTGTATGTGCATGATTTGTTATAGCAGTGTATTTGTAGCAAATGTGAAAATTGAGAGCATACATGTTTCATAATATTTTTGACTGTCTTAACCATCTCCTTTTCTCCCCCTTCTCCCTTTTCCTTCCTTTACGTCTCTCTCATGCTTATGCTCTTGCTCTTTCTCATTTGCTATTTGAAGCAGCTATTAGTGTTTTAACACCACAGGAAAGCAGCTTCATTGAAATGCAATGAAAACTGCACTGCGAAGGCAAAGTTAACTAATGGGCTCAAATTTTCAAACGAATGCAAGATTAAAGTCAATTGAATCTCCCACTGGGTTTTGACTGGAACCCTTTGAAAAGAGTCCCCATAGTGGGTTTCAGAAACAAAAAATAGGGCTTTTTCTAAAATATTAATTATATTTTATACCCTCATTACAGCAAGCAATCACATTTGTTCAGAAACTTTACCTTGAGGTGGTTCATGTGCTGCAGAAAGGACAGGAAGGTGTTGTGCCTGTTCACCTCATCTTTCTCCAACATGGTTTTGCAGATGTTGCTCACTGACACATCACAGAGAAAGATATCACTGTAAATAGGCTCTAGTCATATTTAATCTGCAGTTCTGAAATGAACTGCCTTTGCAGATTTTATTTTATTATAAGCCACAATCATGAAATGAATAAGCAAAAAGATTCCCTAACAATTTAATACTGTTTTGCCTGCCTTAAAAAAAGGCATGGAACAGAACTACAGAATAACCTAACAATTAAAACCATAGCTCCAGCAAAGGGGGAGGGAACAAAGGGAAAGGAAAGTGTTGTCTGGCTCAAAACCTTTGGGAGAGGACTTCCACAGATTCCTTGGTGGGTCCATTTCCCTTCCTTTGCACTATTATTTAAGGAGCACACACAGCAGAGAATGCATCAGCTATGATGGCCTACTTTTTCAACTTTATGTGCGATGAATTAAATATATTTTACAATACATGCCCACTTACCCATAAATGATAAACGAACAACATGGAACACATTAGGGAAACTTGGGCTCATTTTTTGACAACTGATTCAACATCTCTTTGTTTCCAGATCTCATTTATGCGTGCATGCTCACACACAGACACACACACACACACACACACACACACACACACACACACACACACACATTCTCCTTCTCCCTGACAGTCTTTGGAGGATTTACATGTGCCAAAATTCACATTCAAGCCTGAAACAAAGAGCAGAAGGCCCACAGGAGTGACAAGAGGAAGATCTAAAAACTCTTCCGTTGCCTATAATGGGGTAGAAGTCATTAAAAACATCACTGCCAGCCTAATTAAGACGGGACATCTGGTCTTTCCTCACAGAATGGATTGCAGCGGAGTACAAATAACTCCTCTATGACAAGTTGAGAGGTGTCATACATCTCAGTGATCGTCAATCAACAAGGGAGTTATGGAACTCTTTCATCATTAACAAGCAAATGCTTTGTTTTCGTATTATGAAAGAAAACAGATACATTTCAAAAACGATTTGGACGTTTTTTCTCTGTGTTTCAGTGCTGCTCAATCTCCCGTTTTGTTTCTGTCAATTAATTGGAATAAACTTAACTCTGTCTTTAATGATACCAGTGTTTGCATGGAGCAAAAGTTGATGTCAGTCTTGTGCACTGTTTTCTGTCATTCCCCATTAAGTGGGTCAATCACTCATTTAGTTGTTGCAACATAATGTGCCCTGATATGTATGTGACTTATGAGGACAAAATCAAAATACAATGTTACAATGTCATAACACGATTAAAAAAGCTAATTAAATAAAATGTCAGTATACTGTACATCAATCAACATGTCAGTAATTTCAACTGACATGTGTTCACTTCCCCCCAGCCACAAAATAGACAAAGGTTCCATGTTGTGCTGGAAAACATGGATGGATTTTTCTAGAAATCCCTTTAAATTACACTCAGAACACTTGAATATTTTCATTTAAATTAATTCTGCAGATAGGGTTAGATATAAATATTAGAATATATAACTATTTTAAGGTTCTGCTGAAGGTTTATTCTGTTAAAGTGAGTTTTTTCCTCTCCACCATTGCCTAGGGCTTGTTCGAGGGGGATCCCCGGCTCCTCCAGTCACATGTCGAAGTGTCCTTGAGCAAGACACTGAACCCCAACTTAGTTGCTCCTGGTGAGTGTTGGCCAGCTGCATAGCAGCTCCCTCATCTGTGTCTTGAGTGTGCGTGTGATTGTGAGTGTGAATGGGTGAATAAGAAGCAGTGTAAAGTGCTTTGAGTGCCAATAAGTAGAAAAGCGCTATATAAGTGCAGACCATTTACTAGTTACCATTTATAGGGCATTTTAGTTACATTCTGAAATTTCACCCGAAAGTCAAATAAGCCTAACTTTTTGTAAATAGTGTATAACTTAACATGTTAATTTACACTTTTTCTTTGTTAAATGCTTTAAATAATACAATAATTTACAATTATACAATTTAATTCTCTCAAATGTCTAATTAAAACAGTGAAATAGTCAACGCAGAAGAGAGCTTTTTAAATTTAGATTGTAATGTTTTTTTGGGGAGACCAGTAACATTCACGGCTTTCACTTCCTGTTGTGCCTCTTGTGTTTCGTTGTGCAGAAAGGATATCTAGTGGTCTCTCTATGACCTTGCCTCATTTTACATCTTGTAGAAACTTGGTTTTTACACACAGGGTGGAAGAACACCGCCTACTTTTAAAGAGAACATAGTCAAAAACTGAAGGACCCAAGGCATAAAAATAATTGGAGCTAAAATAATAATTATCTTATGGTAAATGAGTGCTGATGCTGTGCCACAATGTGTAAGTGCAATCCATAATTATATCAACGATGGGCTTTGGAGGCAACTATATTTCACGCATGTATCCAGTCTCACTGTTTACACGAATAACATATTTTCTGTTGCAGTGTATGTTTTTTTTTTCACATTTTGAGCAGACAAAATAGCAGCAAACTATATTTTTTGTACATTACATAAGAAGAAATGGCTGCACTAAGGCTTTGTCCAAATTTGTTACTCATATTGATAAATTATTACGCAGAAGATTAAACCAAGCTTGACCTTGGTTCAATCTTCACCTTCTTCTTTTGGCTGCTCCCTTTAGGGGGTCTCCACAGCGGATAATCTTTTTCCATCTCACTCTGTCAACTCTTCTTCAGCATTCTTTTCCTGCTTCATCCCTCCGCTGCACATGCCCAAACCATCTCAGTCTCTCACTTTCTCTCCAAACCATCCAACCTCCCAACTGTCCCTCTGATATGCTTATTCCTAATTCCGTCTATTCTTGTCGCTACCAACGTATATCGCCGCATCTTTGACTCTGCCACCTCCAGCTCTGCCTCTTGTCTTGACCTTGGATTAATACAATTAGAGAATACAATAGAGCAAAGGACTGAGCTGTGGTGTAATGATTGTGTTTTGGGCTCTGGGCACTGACAAACCACAGGTGACCAGTACTCCATGGTTTCTTTTTTTATTAATTTGATTTTGAACTACATTATTGATCACACAGGGAAACTGTTGTTGAGGACACCTGCCATCAAAATATCTGCTACTTGTGTGTGTCTTGTTCAAGGATGGATTGACATGTAGCCAGGAGGAGTAGGAAGGACACTACTGAACCTGCAGTTTGTGAACAACCTGCTCTATAGACTAAACCACAGCTCAGCATGGTGGTTTAATGTTGTGCCTGATTGGTGTATAGATTTGCTACATGGTTTGTACAGGAGTCTTGGAAAACATTCTCAATGAAACATAGATACATCAGAACTGTAAATGTACTCTCTGATAAGCAACAGTTAATGGGAAAACTTCCTACCCTGAACTGTGGAAAAAAAATTGTGGTTCCTAAAATAAAGGCAATTTCTATCAAAATCAGAAATAAAGCCAAATGCACATATCAATCATCTTATCCCCCAAGTATTTGCTTATCATACTCTTTTTTTCCTATGATATTAAGCCATCTGTCCAAGAGATAAATATCTGCTGTATAGCCGACAATCACAGTATAGCATTTGATTATTGAGCTGGGTAATTCCTTCACAGGCCTGGAGCAGAGCAGCCACATGATATTAGCTGCAAATAGAATATCAATTTCATTTTGAACTTCCGATGCTTTATTGATTGACTACTGATATTGTCTTCAGAAAATAAGTGCCATTGGGTTACTGTTCAATATGAATGATAATGGCAAGCCTCTATCTGGCAATAAGCACTTCCTATGTCCTGTCCCAGCCTTTGAAATAAGCTATGATTGACTCATTTGATACTGTTGCAATGTGAGGGAGTCAGTACTAGTGAAGGCTGAAGGACTTAATGGATCAAAACACACAGCACATACATGTTTGAAAATGTTTACCTGCTCTCTCTTTCATACAACTTTCATTGCATTTTGTTATTTGTTGGAACTTTGCTGTTGCCTTCTTAGCTGTATGAATAAAAAAACATTATGGTCATAGTATTATGAGCTATGTTAAATAATCATTTTCATAATTTTCTAAATGAATCCTTCTGACCATCACAAGACTGTAAACAAATACTAAATGTTTTCTACTCACTATATTTAATCCGTCTGCAGCCTGGACTAGCTTGTCCCTCTGTGTCATAGACCACCAATGTTTTGTCAATATGGGGAACTGGGGCACTGCCTCCTTTCAATTTTCCATAGATGAAGGGAGATTTAAACATCTTAATAATAAACTAGATATTGCAAATAATATGCACCAAACATTGTTTACCTTTACCATGCATGTGAAAGTCATGTCAACAATTTAAATAAATAAATAAAAATTGTAGTTGGTTAATTTTGCATTATTCTGCCTACTTCCTGTCTACCTTTTATAACCAGGTGACCTGAGGCTATGTATTAATTTGCCGCTTCAGATTGTCAGACATTTAAATGCCACAAGGCATTTAAATGTTTAAATGTGCAATTTCTCCTCACATAAATTTTCTTTACAAGGTATAGAAAAAATGAGGATAAAAGAACTGGAATCCAGCAGGAGGCTTGTGATTTAGCTAACGTTAGCTAACATTCTTTTTGTTTGTTTGTTTGTTTTAGGTTTTTTTTTGTTGTTGTTGTTTTTAGATTTGGTTTGATTTTTGACATGGCCTCTATTTAAAATGAATGAGCTGGCCAAATGCAGTGCAAGTGCAAATGAATACTTGCAGGGTTACCTGTGCCGGTTTACTGCAGCAGTAGGGTATAGCCTTTGCAGTGGTTGCTTTAGTGAGAGTTCACATGTTAATAAATCAGAAACTAAACACTTACATAACACTTTTTAAACACATGAATACTTTGAAGGGAACACATAAAATAATAATAACCTAGGTTTTACATACCATTTTCCATGGCTGTCCAGTTTATGTCTGAACGGCGTTTCAGAGAAAAGTCTTCATATTAACAAAAGAGATCTTAATAATGCATAATGACAGGTCTACTGACCAAGTATTTAAGTGACTTTAATGCTGTCAAAGACAAACAACAGGGCTGTACTGTATATTACATTTAGAAACTTCTAAAGTTAGGATTGGCGACTGTGGCGCAGGAAGGTAGAGCGGTTGTCCACCAATCTCACAGTTGTTGCAGTTTGTAGACTTGGCAGCACGGTGGTAGAGTGGTTAGTACTGCTGCATCACAGCTATAAGGTTGTGGGTTCGTGCCTTGTGTGGCTGCGGCCATTCTGTGTAGGGTTTGCATGTTCTTCCTGTGCTTGTGTGGGTTTATTCCCAAAGTCCAAAAAACATCCACCGTTAGCTTAATTGGTAACTCTAATTTGCCCATAGGTGTGAATGTTTGTCTGTCTGTGTATGCCTCTCTGTGGCCCTGAGGTAGACGGGCAACCTGTCCAGGGTGTACCCCACCTCTCGCCCAATGACAGCTGGGATAGGCTTCAGCCCCCCCGTGACCCAAATTGGATAAGTGGTGACAGATTATGGATAAATAGATGGATGTTTGCAGACTTTAATTATGCTCTTTGATTTCAGATTATACAACCCCAATTCCAAAGAAGTTGGGACGATATGTAAAGCATAAATAAAAACAGAATGCAATGCTTTGCAAATCTGATCAAATTATATTTTATTCACAAACAACATATGAGATGTTGAAACTGAGATTTCTTTTTCATTTTCATACCATTTCATGGAAAATATCAGCCATCTAATTCATTTTGAATCGGATGGCTGCAAAAAACATTTTAAATAGTTGGAACAAGGACAACAAAAGTCTGGAAAAGTAATTGCAGCAAATCAAGATCAAATTGAGGAGAATCCCTAACCCTAACCCTAACCCGTTTTGGGGAAAACCTAGGCTGATTAGGAGAGATGGCATCCATCCTACTTTAGATGGTGCAGCTTTCTTATCCAGAAATATTTTATCAGTTTTATCAATATTTTATCAGCTGGTTTTATCAGACAACCAGAAGTATGAGAATCCAGAGTTGGGCCTAGGATGCAGAGATCCAGTCCTACACGTCTCTTTGCAGTGTCCTTAAATGTGAATTATTAAATATCAGATCTTTCTCTTCTACATCTCTGTTAGTAAAATAGAAGAGGTGATCTCTATGGTATAGTTCACAAAACCTGCAACTTAAAACAGGTGATGAATAATATGTTGTTCTTGCATCACTGAGAGCTTTTTTGTACATTTTTAAACTGTCTAAACTTTCAGGCTAAATGAGATTCTTCGAAATTTCTGGAACGCCACTTCCTTTCTAACTTTCGTGTTGCCTGTTTCAAGTTGCGTATTTGTGAACTATACCATGGAGATCACCTCTTCTGGTTTACTGTCTTCTTTTTTCAGAGGGGCAACACTATCAAGTATTGTACATAGTGAGGCTGCAGAATTGGTGCAGGAGTAACATTAAGGTGGCTACTTTCCATTGTATTGACAGCTTGACAGCTTTTTCACTTAAGCACCTGCTATAGTGGAATTTTTTCCTAACTGCTGTATAGTCTGTTATTGTAAATTCAAATATTATCAGAAAATGGTCAGACAGAAGAGAGTTGTGAGGAAATACTGTTAAATTATTGGTTTCAATTCCATATGAAAGGACAAGGTCTAAGGTGTGCCAAAAAATGAGTGGGTTTATTTACACTTTGGTAAAAACCAATTGACTCTACCAAGTTTCAGTAAGACAGAATAAATTGAATTGACGGTCAGCACAGCATACCTGGGCTTTGGGTTCTGACTTAGCCTATGGATTGTTGGTCAGTTACTCATGGATTCACCCTGCTTAAGGCTGAACAGACTGATTAATGCTCAGTCTGATTGATGTCAAATGTCAGGATAGCTAAGCTGTTGCTAACTAACTATAATTCTGTGACTTAAATGAATGCAAGGCCTAAGTGAAACATGCTGTTTGTGTGCTTTTTGCATGTCAGTGGAGACTGTCTCGAAACCACTATGTTTCAATCAAGATGATTTTGAGACAAGAGGCACCATTCTGTACATGTTCTCTTGTAATACCATCAGTATTTATTGTGTTATCAGAACAGAACTTCTTCCACCTGACTTCTTCAACCTGACTTCTCCATCTCCACCTCATAACGTTCAATATAGAATTTAAAATCCTTCTTCTTACATACAAAGCATTTAATGATTAAGCCTCATCTTGTCCTAAATACCTTCTCCTGTAATACCCATACAGAACACTTCCCTAGAGTTTCCAGAAGTACAGTAAAATGGGAGACAAAGTCTTTAGCCATCAAACCCCTCTCCTGTAAAACCAGCTCTCAGTTCAGATTCAGCAACCAGACACAGCCTCCAACTTTCCTTTTTGATAAAGCTTATAGTTGGAGCTGGCTCAGTGACTAGTTGTGTTGCTATGTACCTAGACCTGCTGGGTGACCTCCACTTCTCTTCTCTTCGGTTGCATGCTGGGATTTCCCTGTGAATGTGGGTGTGACTGAGGGTGGAGGGCGTGGGAGAAGCGCAAGGTTTTTGAACTTTTTCTTAGCTCTATTTTCTCATACAACAAGTCAGTCAAAGTGAAAGACTACCTTAGTGACACCGACAAATTCATTAGATCTACAGGAATACTCTTGAAACTGGTTGGGTTTGACCTTCTGGATGAGAGGAAGCGGTTTTGACTTAAGAAACATATAACAACTTTAAATTAAACACCTAAAGAAAAAAGATCAAAAAGATGAGATAGCATTCCAGATAGCATGATCGTGCATCACATGGTGTTTCACCTCTCTCTACTGGCCAGTGTTTACCTTGACTTGTCTGTCTCTTCTTTCCCGTATTTGCAATACAGGACCTGAAAATAGGCAGCTTAAATGTTAACGGTGGGAGGGACAGTCACAAACGAGTTTTAATTGCTGAGGTCTTTTCACAAAAAAGACTAGATGTCCTCTTTTTGCAAGAGACACACACTGTTCTAGCGAATGAGGCAGAATGGGGTTTGTGGTGGGAGGGTTCATGTTTTTTTAGTCATGGTAGCAATTTAAGTTCAGGGGTAGTTGTCTTATATAAGAAATGTTCAAACGTAGCTGTTCTATCAACCACGGAGGTGGTGAAAGGCCGCCTCCTCATTCTTAGAGTTGAAATAGAAAACTCTGTGGTATGCCTTGTCAATTTATATGCCCTGAATCAAGGCACAGAGAGAGAACTGTCTCAAAGGCAGGGTGACTTTCAGTACGAGCAAAATGCGACGTCATGCAGTGGATTTATATTCTGACCTCTTTTCTGCGGATGATTGCAACAAAGAGCATCGTAAGGAGCTTCTGGATGGGCTTCCTCAGCTCACCCAGGAAGAGAGTGCCACTCTAGACAGCAAACTGACATTTGAAGAGTTAACACATGCTGTTAACCAACTGGCAACGGGACGGGCACCTGGGATTGATGGTCTCTCCAGTGACTTTTTCAAGCGGTTTTTGAAGACAATTGGTCCAGACTTGCATGCGGTGTTTATGGAATGTCTAGATAAGGGTTCTCTTCCTGACCCTGCTTAAGAACTGGAGACCAGTGGCCCTACTTTGCACTATAAGGACTATAAGGTGCTCTCCAGAGTCTTGTCTAACAGGCTCAAAGACTATCTAGGAATACTTGTCAACCCGGACCAAACATATTCTGTACCGGACAGGACCATTGTCAAATGTCAATGTGGGAATTACTTCTTTAGATCAGGAGAAAGCTTTAAATAGGGTTGACCACTCCTATTTGCTTTCTGCAATTAAGGCTTTTGGCATTGGTGACGGGTTACTAGAATGGTTACATTTGTTATATAATGGTGCTGAATGCATGGTAAAGATGGACTGAGTCGACCAATCCCTGTACGGCGAGGAATCAGACAGGGCTGCCCTATTTCAGGGCAGTTATACAGCCTTCTCATTGAGCCTTTGCTGTGCAGGCTGAGAAGTCGGCTGGGTGGTTTCTCTTTGCCGGGCTTCTCCATCATGCCCCCAGCTCTCACTGTTTCCGCTTATGCTGATGACCTAAATGTCTTTGTGACCAATCAAGGGGATGCTCTCTGCTTAGAGGAGACTTTATCTCTCTATGAGAAATCCACATCTGCAAAGGTCAGCAAATGCCTAGATTGCCTAGAGGACTTCAGTGGGGGAAAGACTGGACTGGAAGTGCTTGGAGCTTTTCCAGAGGAACAATTAGGAAGTAGTTAGGGAGAAGGTTTGTGCTAGGCTGTATAAATGGAAATGGTGGCTGCCTCAGATGTCATATTGATGAAGAGATCTTGTTTCCAACAACTTGGTCGCCTCGACTCTATGGCACAAACTTACTGCCTTGACACCACCGAGCGGCTTTCGCTCTTTTAGACTTTATACTGCACAGAAACTGTTTTACGGCTGTGGATCACGCTGGCTCGATACCTCTCGCCTACTACTGAGGAGAGTGGGGCAATTTGGGTATGATAAACCCCTTTTTTTCCTGCGGGCTGAGGAAGTGGATTGTACGGACTTAACATCCTTCTACTGCTCTTTACTACAGGCGTGGCAAGTTCATTGCATGTCAGCAATGACACCCCGGGTATGTGGGTGTTTGAGGAACCCTTATTTTTTTTAAAAGTTCATAAGGACTCAAACGCTACAGTCCACTAGCCTTCGAACCAGTTTTTCGGGAGGCTGGCTGTACCAAGGTGGGACACCTTATCAAGATGTCAAGACCTTCTGTGGACACTCTGAGAGAGGCGACCGGAGTCCGGTCAATCAGGTTACTAGGAAAAGTCATGGAAGAAGTTTTGGCAGCTCTGCCACAATGAGAGTGAGAGTGTTCACAGAACACAGTGCTTTGTCTGACCAGTGGAACGTTTACTGCGAGTACAGTTTTCCTTCTCTACTGATCGTTCCAGCTGTGGGGGAGTGGCAGGAAGGAGAAGGCCAGCTTCTGTCATTCTAGATCCCTCAACTGAGTACTTTTCAGAGCGCAGGAAAGAAGGTGATCTATCAAATCTGCGTAAAAGTCTTGAACTTGCGCTCCTTGACAGGAGTGAAAGAGTCCAGGTGGACTGGGGTTTTGGGCCAAGATGATTCCCCGAAAGGCAGCTGGTGGTGTCTGTAAAAGCTGGCTATTAAAAAATAGACAGCAAGGTAGGCAGTTGTACATGGAGCAATAGCAATGAAGAGATAAAAAGTGTGGCTGGACCCTAGCTTAGCGGATCAGTTTGTCTTGTGTTCCCAGACAGAGACACTAGAGCACATATATTTATCGAAGGTCCCAGCACTGTTCAACCTTCTAAAGATGTGGTTTCAGGGTTTTTCGAAGGTCTTCTCTTTTAGCAATGTTTATATTTGGGCCAAAATATTGTGTGAGTAAAAGGACTGTACACATCCTTCTGAACTGGTTGTCTGGTTCTGTTAAACTGCCCGTCTGGCTGACACGCAGAAACCAGACTCAGGATACTGGTAGTGTGCAGGTGGTGCCAGTTCTAAAAGGGCTCCTCAAGGCCAGAATTAGGATAGAATATGCCAACTCCGAATGATAGATGATATGGCGGTTGATTACAGATGGGCAGTAAGGGATGTCCTTTGTACTGTAGTGGAGGAAAACGATGAGTTGATACTAAACTTCTGACAAAAGACTTATAATAATTGTCAAATAATAATTGAATAATTGTCAAAGTAACAATATCGTTGGAAATTAGTTCATTAACCAGTGGTTCCACACAGCATAAAAAGAGGATTCTTGGTACAATCCCTGGACGTTTATTAGCATCAATAGCTCATTCATTTCAAACATTACATTCAGAAACAAACATGTCATGTAATTTTATATCTGGCTGCATATTCACAGAAACAAAACATGCTATGGCTTTTTCCTGAGTGTCAACAGCAGTTTAGGGGACATGCTGAATGGAATAGTACACTGAACACAATTCTTATTTTATTTTTGAGCAACCAAAAACTTTTAAACTTTAAATCATGGGCAATAATTGGAATAATTTAGCTTTTTTTAACAAGGAATTACAAAACAAGTGAAAACAGACTTCCACAATGTTGGTTAATAAAAAATATAAAACATTGCAAGTTAATAACCTTGCCCTAACCATACAGCACACAAGCTCCTTGTTGGGCGACTATGGTGCAGGAGGTAGAATGGTCGTCCACCAATCTCAGGGTCGTTAGTTCAGTCCCCAGCTTCTCCTGTCACATGTCAATGTGTCCTTGACCAAGACACTGAATCCCAACTTAGTTGCTCCTGGTAAGTGTTGGCCAGCTACATAGCAACTCCCCCATCAGTGTGAGTGTGTGAGTAAATGGGTGAATGAGAGAAGTGTAAAGAGCTTTGGGTACGAATAGGTAGAAAGCACTTCTACCATTTAATTGCAACCAATTACCATTCAAGTGCTAATGTTTTTACCTCACAAATATAAATATATTTGTTTCACAAATATAAAATTTGTTACAAGGGCAATTGATCAAATATACCACATTCTTTGTTTTTCATGTCATAAAACCATTAATATTTAAAACTTTTCCTCTGACTTGTAATGTAGTGTTCTTGGTCCTCTTCTCTTATCTGTCTGTACTACATCCCCGGGTTCTATTATCCACTCACATGGCCCTTCCTATAACTGCTATGCTAATGACACAAAGCTCTTCCTGTTCTTTCCACCTAACGACTCCACTGTCTCATCACACATTTCTGCCTGTCTCTCAGACATCTCTGCCTGGATGAGAGTAAGACATCTTAAGCTCAACCTCTCCAAGACCGAAGTCCTTGTCTTCCCAACCAGACCTTTAACACAACATCAGCATCAACATTGGATCTACAGTGACTGTCCCCACTAAGTCGGCCAGAAATCTGGGGGTCAACTAATCAACTGAGCTCTAAGGACCACATCTCCTCAGTCTCTAGGGCATGCACATTTGCCCTCTACAACATCAGAAAGATCAGACCTACCTCACAGAATATACAAACCAACTCATTGTGCAGGCGCTGGTCATACCTCATCTTGATTACTGCAATGGAGTTACCGTTATGCAAACCCTTGCAGATGATCCAAAATGAAGCAGCACACCTCATTTTTAATCAGCCAAAAAGGACTCGTGTCACACCACTCTTCAGATCTCTACACTGGCTTCCTGTAGCTGCTCACATCAGCTTCAAAGCTCTGTCTCTTGCGTACAAGGTGATCACCTCCACAGTTCCTGCTTACCTCAACTCCCTCAAGAGTTTTTTATAGAGCGATTTCCATCTGGCCCGTCACTCATAACATTATATTTATGTTCTGAGTTTGTGAGGCAGCCTTGACAATCTGGTCTGTTATTTTGTTTCCTTATTTAAAACTAATCATAGTTTTAGTGTCAAAGACTTTTCCCGTTGTAGATCCTGTAATAAAAAATGCCTGTGTTTGAAAACTAAACCTTAGCCAAGCTGAAAGATGCCTAAGATGAGGGAAAATGTCAAAATGGCTACAGAAGATGACAGTCCCCCTGAGTTGTAAAGCCTGTATCTTTCAGGCTATCCTTTGAGATTCTTTTTTTCAGCATTTCCCCCCCCAATGAAAAACAGTGAGAAAAAACTGCTTTTCCTTTTCCTTTTGTTTCTTTCAGCTCCCTGGTGGATCTGCCTGATGTGAAGTGACTTGCTAAGTTTGTATGTTGTGCAACTTGGCATAATTTAACTCAACTTCTCACATTTTTATCTTAGATATTTTCCCCAGTCGAGCCACACTGCAGTAACACCGCAGTATCAGACAGTGAAGCAGCCTTAGATACACACACAGACCACATAATGAAATGAACGATATTTAAACAGTAGTTTAAAATAGTACTTTCAAACTGCCTATCTAAGCTGAATTCAGATGGGAAAGTTGCCATTCACAAATGCTGATTTGGACCTAACTGTGTGCTGTGGTTCTTACGTAAATACAGTAAGATTATTATTCACACGGGAGTTAATGACGCCCGATTACGCAAATGGGAGGTCACTAAAATGAATGTTGAATCGCTGTGTAACTTTGCCAAAACAATGTCAGACTCCGTAGTTACTCTGGAGCACTGCCAGTGACCAATCACGACATGTACGGCCGCATGTCGTCATTCAACTGCTAGCTGTCTAGGTGGTGTCCAGCAAACAATGTGGGCTACATAGACAATTGGAAACGGTTTTGGGGAAAACCTAGGCTGATTAGGAGAGATGGCATCCATCCTGCTTTAGATGGTGCAGCTTTCCTATCAAGAAATATGGCTGGTTTTATTAGACAACCAAAAGAATGACAATCCAGAGTTAAGCCTAGGATGCTGAGATCCAGTCCTACACGCCTCTCTGCCGTCTCCTTACAACCATCAACCCCCCCACAACTCCCAATTACCTGTAGAGACTGTGTCTGTTCCCCGACCAACTAAACTACATAAACCAAAAATGACCACAAGAGGAGTTAATCGTGATAACCTAATAAAAGTTAAGACTACTCCTCTTACAGAACAAAACCCCAAAACTATTAAATGTGGATTATTAAATATCAGATCTCTCTCTTCTAAATCTGTTTGTGATGACTTAATAGGCGATCATCAATTCGATTTATTTTTTCTTACTGAAACAGCAGAAAGAATATGTCAGTCAACCCCCCCAAGTCATATTAATTATCATGTTCCTAGAAGCACAGGCCGAGGTGCAGGAGTAGCAGCAATCTCTCACTCAAGTTATTAATTGTTATCGTGTACCGTCCTCCAGTCCCTTATTAAGTTTTTTAATGAATTCTGAAAAAGAAGGCAGTAAACCAGAAGAGGCGATCTCCATGGTATAGTTCACAAACACGCAAATGAAAACAGGCAACACAAAAGTTAGAAAGGAATTGGCGTTCCAGAAATTTAGAAGAATCTCATTTAGCCTGGAAAAAAGCTCTCCGTGATGCCAGAACAGCTTATTCTTCATCATTAATAGAAGAAAACAAGAACAACCCCCAGTTTCTGTTCACCACTGTAGCCAGGCTGACTACGAGCCATAGTTCTGTTGAGCCTACTATTCCCTTAACTCTGAGCAGCAATGACTTCATGACTTTCTTTATGAATAAAATTGTAGCTATTAGAGAATTCACCAGATCCTCCCCCCAAATATTACAGATAGATCTTCATGTACAACATTGCTAGAATTATCGGTAAGGCCCCAATCCCTCTTAGACTGCTTTTTACCCATAGATCTCTCTAAGCTAATTTCAATTATTACCTCATTTAAACCAACATCCTGTCTGCTAGACCCTATTCCAACTAGACTGTTCAAGGAAGCTTTACCCTTAATAGATACGTTCATATTAGATATCATCAATCTATCTTTAGAAGCAGGCTATGTACCAAAGGCCTATAAGGTAGCTGTAATTAAACCACTACTTAAAAAACCCTGTCTTGACCCAGGTGTTTTAGCCAATTACAGACCAATATCTAATCTCCCCTTTATTTCTAAAATAATTGAAAAAGTAGTTGCAAAACAATTATGTGATCACCTTCATAGGAATAATTTGTATGAAGACTTTCAGTCAGGATTTAGAGTTCATCATAGTACAGAAACAGCACTGGTAAAAGTCACCAACGATCTTCTCATGGCCTCAGATAATGGACTCATCTCTATACTTGTTCTGTTAGATCTTAGTGCTGCATTCGATACCATTGATCACAACATTTTATTAGAGAGACTGGAACATGAAATTGGGATTAAAGGAACTGCACTAGGTTGGTATGAATCTTATCTATCTGATAGATTTCAATTTGTTCATGTTAATGATGAATCCTCCATGCACACAAAGGTTAGCTATGGAGTTCCACAAGGCTCTGTGTTAGGACCAATACTTTTTACTTTATAAATGTCTCCTTTAGGCAACATTATTAGAAAACACACCACAAAGTTCCACTGCTATGCTGATGATACCCAGCTATATTTATCTATGGAACCACATGAAAATAATCAGTTAATAAAGCTTCAAGCCTACAAGACATAAAGGCCTGGATGTCCCACAATTTTTTACTTCTAAACTCATACAAAACTGAAGTCATAGTATTTGGGCCCAATAATCTCAGAAATATGATGTCCAACCATATCGTAACTCTAGATGGCATAAGTCTGGCCTCCAGTACTACTGCAAGGAACCTTGGAGTTATTTTTGATCAGGATTTCTCCTTTACCTCACATATAAAACAAATCTCTAGAACAGCCTTCTTCCACCTAGGGAACATTGCCAAAATTAGGAGCATCCTGTCTCAAATTGATGCCGAAAAACTGGTCCATGCATTTGTTACCTCTAGGTTGGACTACTGTAATTCCCTACTTTCAGGATGCCCCAGTAAAAAAGAGCCTGCAATTAATCCAAAATGCTGCAGCAAGAGTGATGTGTGGAACTAGCAAGAGAGATCATATTTCACCTTCACTAGCTTCTCTCCATTGGCTTCCTATTTAAATCTAGAATAGAATTTAAAGCCCTGCTTCTTACATATAAAGCTCTGAATGGTCAGGCTCCATCATATATAGAAGACCTCATAACACCATATCATCCCAGTAGACCACTTTGTTCTCATAATGCAGGCCTACTTGTGGTTCCCAGAATTTCCAAAGGTAGAATGGGAGGCAGAGCCTTTAGCTATCCAGCTCCTCTCCTGTGGAACCAGCTCCCAGTTCAGATTCGGGAAGCAGACACCCTCTCTACTTTTAAATCTAGGCTTAAAACCTTCCTCTTTAATAAAGCAAATAGTTTTTATAGTTATGCTGCTATAGGCTTAGACTTCTGGGGGACCCACCCCCGATGCACTGAGCTCCTTTCCTCCTCTTGACCATCTCTCCTCTCCTCTCACCCCGCAATTGTCACCACTGTATGTCATTAACTCTGTGTGTTCTCTCCCGTAGTTGTCTTTGTCCTCCTCTGTCCCCCTCTCTCTGTCCCTTTCTGCAGGTGTCCCCCGGCTTTGAAGCTGTGTGTCTTCCAGCGTGCAGCTACTGGTCCTACCAATCTGCCCGATGTTTTGTTGTTGCTTTTTGTTGCTCTGTTCTTTTCTCACTTCACTTTCCACTCACCCCAACCGGTCAAGGCAGATGGCTGCCCACCCTGAGCCTGGTTCTGCTGGAGGTTTATAGGGAGTTTTTCCTCTCCTTTGTTGCCTATGGCTTGCTCCAGGGGGAATTGTTGGGTTCTCTCTATACATCTTTATAGTCTTGACTTTATTCTGTAAAGTGCCCTGAGATGACTTTGTTGTGAATTGGCGCTACATAAATAAAGTTGAAATTGAATGGAATTGAATTGAAAAAGGTGCCCTACCACAGTTGTTTTAGCACTATCCTAGGTGTGCTCACATGCATGTTTTAACATGCATGTGAGCACACATGCATGTTTTAACAGCTAGAGATGTGTGTGTGAGATGTGTGTAGTAAAAGCTTGCTAACTTAATTTTACTTAATTTAATATTACCTGCTGTAGGTTTTGTCTAATTCTCTCAGAAATAAATGAATGCATGAATAATTATACATAATTTGTGTTTATTCATGACACTGCAATATATCTAAATTTATTTATTTATTTAAAAATTTCAATGTTTATTTATTCTGTATTTCTGTGTCCATATGCTAAGCAGGTTGGTGGTCTTCGTGCCAAAGTACAGCAGGACTGGTTAATGCAGTTCTGATCAATTGGGCTCCACTGCTTCTCTTTTGCTAAAGGAGCTAATGTTCAGTAGGTGGAGATGATGTGTAGACGTAATTTGACTGTGTTCAAAGTAAAAACCCAGCTGTTTCTGCTCTGACTAAACTTTTGGACTACTCTGCTCAGACAGTGTAATTCTTAACTTTTTCAGTGTGTGAGTTTAATATTACACTGTGAACCACTAGACACTCAGGGACTGTTTGCTATGTGCTGATTACGCGCAAATCCACAAGATAGTAATGGTAGGCTAGCCAATTATTATCCATTATTATTTTTTGTTTATTGCAAGTGTTACGGCCCTGGCCGTATGTTTTGTTTGTACTTTGTTGTTCTTATAGGTGCCCTGCCTGATTGGCCGGATTGGGGGGCAGTACCGGAAGCTGATTGGTCCATCCTACACTTCCTGGAGTTTGAAAAGTACGGTTCCCAACAGCCAGCGGGGGGCTTTTTCTGGCAGCAGCACTTGTTCGCTGTTCTTGGCGTCCAAACCTTATTTAGCATTTTTGAACTGTTAGGTTTTGTGCCGTGGTTCTGTTTGTAAATTGTACATTTTGTAAATAGTATTGAATCTGTAGGGGTGAACTGCCATTTTCTTTTGATTGTTTTCTCTTGTTTCACATTAGGGAGTTAGGGTTAGCGACTGTCTTTTTGTTTGTTTCTTTTGATTAGGCTAGCTAGCACTTTCTGTGGGGAAAAGCTTATTTTGTTTATTATGTTGGCCTTGGTTCACCCTGAGTTGTAGTGTCATGTTTTGTTTGACACTTTTCTTTCGTTTACAATAAATATCTTTCTGTTGGAACATCCTAATTTATCTTTGTATGTTGCACCTCTACCCCCTAGACAGGGGCGTAACAGCAAGTACAATGTGTTCCATCCATTATTTGTAACTGCCAATGTATCTCAGCGCCAAAACAGAGAGACATATACAGACAGACAACCATTCACACTCACATTTATACCTACAGGCAATTTAGAGTCATAAATTAACCTAACACGTATGTCTTTGTGGGAGGAAACTGGAGCACAGGCATCAGAGACATCCCTTTAATGGCTGAGGGATGGGTGAAAACACTATGACCATGAGGATGAAGACCAGCTGAGGTACAGCTCCTGAAGCAGAGGGTGTCAGAAAAAGCCATTCAAAAGAGCAAATGCTGCAACATCCAGAAGACATTATGAAGAAGAAGCATGCTATCACTAAGAAAGGAGACAGTAGCTAATGTGTTCCTTCCTGTACTAGTCTGTACTTTTTTCAAAGCTGATCACTTTGCTTTATAACCCCTGTGTGTTCTCTCCAAAGTGTCCCTAGTGAAACAGTGCAACATTTGTGTGAATATGCTACTTTTATGTGAAATAAATGCTTTATGACAATTCACTATTACATTTGGCTGGTGGCAGTTTTAATAAGCAAGAAATGAAGTGCAAAACTGAAACCATGTATTACCAAATACGTGGTTCTTGGAAATTTGGAACCCATTCTTTAAACCTTAGCCTAGAGAGAACCTGTGAATGCATTTAGTGAACGCTGGTCATAAAAGCTTACACAACAATACAAGAAGTGTTGTAAATGGTCTGCACTTACATAGCACTTCTCTACCTATTGGTACTCAAAGTGCTTTACAGTGATTCTCATTTACCATTTCGCACTCACAATCACACACATACACAGACATGGGAGCTGCTATGCAGTCGGCCAACACTCAGAGAGCTACTAAGTTGGGGTTCTAACTAACAACTGGAGGATTAGTGGACAACCGCTCTACCTTCCTTCGCCACAGTTGCGATTGTGATTATGCTTAGAAATTGTTAAGTGTTAAAGGTGCATTTATATAGAATGACCCAATCTAGCTTCTCTTCCAGTGCAGCCAGTAACTAGTAATTTACACACATATGGATTTAAACAGCCCAACAGCAGCTGTTTTAATGCAAGTCAGTCATAAATAAGAGAATGAGACAGATTCAAGAAGTGCTCAGCTACACAACAGAAAAAGCTTAGCTTGACAAGAACATTTGCTAATATTTGCTGACTTATTTTTCTAGCTCCCACGTTAAATAAAGAGGGCGAGTTAGCTTGAGTTAACTTACCACCTTCTGGTCCCTCTTGTTAATTGAGCCCCCATCACACAGGGCTGAGTACAATGGCGAATTCACCCATGTGTTTTTACTGAATCCAGTTATATTCTATAGTGTCTCTTCTCTAGACTGTCCCCCATTCATGACTGTCTCTGGTAGAACCCACATAAACGCTTGTAGGAGCAGCTTTGCACTTAACTCACCAGATATGCAACACACATTTGCAAAATCAGCCACTTGGTCCTTACAAGCTATAACTTTTCTGTTGTTAAAGTGGACCACAGTGTTTGGAAACACATCATATAAAGCACAAATATTCCCTTTGGTAGCTTGTTCATATATTTTTTGCAATGCAGTGTCTTCATTTTCTTTGTTCTACATAAATCTGGCGTTTGCTCACTACTGGGACTGGTGGTTGGGGGGTCTAATTACATTGACAAGTCCAGTTGAAAAAGGGGACTGGTGACATAATGAGACAACTCAAAATATACAGAGATCAAACAATAGATTTTGTTTGAGATGGGAGGGAGGAGATATACCAGTTACAATCATGTTTTAAGTCATAACCATCAGTTTCAATTAAAATCCAAGTCACTGTGGCGAAAGTGAAGCAAGTAAAATCCCTGTTATAATTGCAAGCAAGTCACAAATCGAGTCATGTAAAATTCTATGATCTACCCAAATTTCCAAATTTAAAACAATTAGAGACAAGAGTCATAAAAGTTGAGTTGCATCTCACCGTATAAATCTTACTGATATTTGACAATGACGACACCTAATCCAGGTGTCAGCCATATCAGATTACAACTTGGAGGAAATGTGACTGTATTAAAGATAAAAGGTAAGGAAGAAAAGCTAATTTCTCTTAATAATTCAAAGCAGTCTTGAACAATTGCAGTAAATTTACTTTAAAAATAATAACTTACAATAATTAATAATTTAACTTACAATAATTTGTTCCAAGGCAGTCACATTACAGTACTCCTTAGTTATTTTTGTGTTATTTGTGAGTTTCCATAAAACAAAAAAGGAAACAGAAATAAATATCCAGTTAACAAAATAACGGCTAAATATCATCTACACATCTGGAAGACATTTCACATGTTTTCATAACAGGTCAACATTGTTGTTCCCTCCAGAGCTCTCACACACACTACCTAAACATTCATATGTTCTACTCATTATCTGTGACCACTTAACCTGTGTAGGGTCATGGGGTGGGGGGTGGGAGCTGCCTACCCCAGCTGTCAAAGGGCAAGAGGCAGGGTCCAACCTGGACAGATCTTCAGCCTATCTTCTGGCCAACACAGAGAGACATACACCAATGGTCAGCACTTTTCTACCAATTTACACTGCATCTTATTGTCGGTCGTGGACGAATGAGGCAGCAGTGCTAACCAGTCCACCACCTTACTGCCCCAAACCAGCTTCAGTTATAGTTCATAGTTCAGTCCAGCTGAGCTGGGCTCTTCTGTAATGAAACTGTTCTGTAATGGCTCAGAAATAACAAATGTTTGAATAAAAGAAGCCGAGTGTCAGTGAAGGAATCACAAATCCTCAATTTGGAAAGAGACAGACCATATGTTAACACCAGGTGAAGTATCTGTCCACTCTCTTGTGTGGGTTTCGAAACATGCTGAAGAAAATTAAGAGTCAATAAGGCTTAAAAAGTCGTTTGACATTATTTTGTTTTGACAGCACACATTAAAATCTCTAACAATAAGGACTCGATCATACTTGTGCATGATTTCAGCCAAACAGTTTGAAAATTCATTAGGAAAGCCCTTATTTTTTGGGCGGATGATAGATCACCACGCAATGTGGCTGGCTGCATTTATATACAGATTTATAAAGATTTATGAAGAAATCCTTAAGGATAAAAGTTTTGTTCACTAGAGACCTAGCGTTTATCAGGCCAAACCTGAGAGGAGCTGATGAGGCCATAGTCCTGGTGGTCCAGGGAACTGGCAGAGAGGCCACAGGTTCTCCAAATTTGGAACGGCTCCTCTGAGCCAACAGGTATCTCTGACAGAAAGTTTCCTGGCTGTCATGCTTACACTCCACTAAATTCCTTGCTGAAAATCTGAGATTCAGAAGCGTATGGAAATTGTACACCAGTAGAGAGTTGACATTTTAAATGGCGGTTGTCAAAAGCAACACAAACAAAATTATCAGTGACAGACGGCAAGCCATACAATCTGGCACTATCTTGCTCAGGTGTCATCATACTTTAGTTTTGAAATTAATCATTCCAATTCACTGTTGTTTTCATTGTCATGTAACTGCTGCACTTTGCACGAGTATTATAACTGTCCAGAAACCAACTTTATAAACTTTTTGCTGTGCACAAAGATATTAAGGGCCTAATCACATCGGACACGTTTTAACATAAAAAACAATCAATTTTCCATATTACGAAATTACATTTCACCTTTTCTGAATAATTTTCAGCAAATCTTGGGACTTAAATAATTACATATTCTAAACCACCCTGTAAACCTTTTAAGGCCCTTGAATTTTTTTTTGCAATTTATACATAAATTAGAGCCAAACGCATTACACACCTCACCCTACTTGCCATGACAGAAGAACTCTACTAGCTGAATATATTCACTGGCCACCCCAGCTGTCCCACAGAGGGCTTCATGGCTAAATGCAGGAAGTGCAGCCATTGTAAAATGTATGCTTTAGTTAGCCAATAAGTTAGCTCAAAAGGCTTCATTTATGTGGGTGTTGTAGTCAAGTTGGATGTTGTGGAGGTCATTGTGACGGATTTTTAATCTGCAGACATTGCATGTTACAACATAATCCTTGAAATTCAAATTGTATTAATTTCTGTGTGAGCTGCTGCCTGCTCTGGCCTTTGCTGGTCTGCTGCACATCCTATTTTTCAGCGTTGCTGTGATTGCAACAACTAATTCAACCAATTCCCTGTAAATTCTAACTTTGTAATTCAAAACATCATAAAAACATTGCAACATGCAACACAATTTTTAAGAAAAGTTGTTGCAAAATTTTAGGCTGCAACAATCACAACAAGATTTGTAAAGACATGGAGGGACTAACAATTACCCAATCATGTTTCTAAAAAAAAACTTTTCAATGTATAGGAAGTAGCAGAAGAGTTCCGTCTTCAATAGTTTTTTTAACATTGGGAGCAAGGATGCTGAGTGTGTAGAGTTTGGGAGCTTGTTCCAGCATCGTGGGACCACTGAGGGGCTTGGGATCTTTTGCCGTGTGTAGTGGATGGATGGTGAGCCTTAGTCATAAACTGTAAAAACACCATAGATGTGTGTTGAATGCAACCGCAAGGGGGCACAAGCCAGTGTCTTCTTGTGCCAGTCCCAAGTCTGGATAAATGCAGAGGGTTGTGTCAGTAAGGGCATCCGACGTGAACACATGCCAAATTAAAAATGCTAATCGTGACAATGACTTCCATACCGGATCGGTTGGGACCCGCGTTAACAATGACCACCATCGGTGCTGGTGACCTAAAGGGTACCGTTGGAAATTGGACTACTGTTGGTTGAAGTCGAAGAAGGAGAGGAGGATGGCGTGTTCGTAGGCAGAGAGAGAAGAGGAAATCTAAGAATGTAAGGACTTGTGTGTTTGAATGTTGGGACTATGACAGGGAAGGGTAGAGAGATGATTGGCATGATGCGGAGAAGGAAGGTGGATATACTGTGTGTCCAGGAGACCAGGTGGAAAGGTAGCAAGACTAGAAGCATGTAGGTGTGGGCATGGGAATGTAGGTGAAGGGAACAGAGGTGATGAGAATGTGATGGGCAGGTTTGGTCTTCAGGACAGGAACGCAGAAGGACAGATGGTGGTAGACTTTGCAAAGAGGATGGAAATGGCTATATTGAACACTTTCTTCCAGAAGAGGGAACAACATATAACATATAAGAGCGGAGGTAGAAGCACTCAGGTGGACGACATCTTGTGTAGACGTTGTAATCTGAAAGAGATTAGTGACTGTAAAGTATTGGTAGGGGAGAGTGTAGCCAGACAACACAGGATGGTCGTGTGTAAAATGACTCTGGTGGTGAGGAAGATGACAAGGACAAAGGCAGAGAAGAGGACGCAGTGGTGGTTAGCTAAGAAGAAGTGGGACACTGAGAGGACTGAAGAGAGTAGACAGGAGTACAGGGAGATGCAGCATAAGGTAAAGGTGGCAAAGGCCAAACAAAGAGCATATGAGGACTTGTATGCTAGGTTGGACACTAAAGAGGGAGAGGTGGATTTGTACAGGTTGGCCAGACAAAGAGATAGAGATGGGAAGGATGTGCAGCAGGTTAGGGTTATTAAAGATACGGTTGGAAATGTATTGACAGGTGCCAGGAGTGTGATGGGAAGAGGGAAGGAGAACTTTGAAGAGTTGATGAATGAGGACAATGAAAGGGAACGAAGAGCATAAAAGCTGACTGCTGTGGAGCAGGAAGTAGCAAAGATTAGTAAGAGTGAAGTGAGGAGGACGTTGAAGAGGATGAAGAGTGGAAAGGCAGTTGGTCCTGATGACATACCTGTGGAGGTATGGAAGTGTCTAGGAGAGGTGGCAGTAGAGTTTCTGACTAGTTTGTTTAACAAGATCTTGGAGAGTGAGAGGATGCCCGAGGACTGGAGGAGAAGTGTACTGGTGCCAATTTATAAGAACAAGGGAGATGTGCAGAGCTGTGGCAACTACAGAGGAAAAAAGCTGATGAGCCAAACAATTAAGTTGTGGGAAAGAGTAGTGGAAGCTAGGCTAAGGGCAGAGGTGAACATTTGTGAGCAGCAATATGGTTTCATGCCTACAAAGTGTTACAACAGATGCAGTATTTGCTTTGAGGATGCTGATGGAGAAGAACAGAGAAGGTCATTGGGAGTTGCATTGTGTCTTCGTGGATTTAGAGAAAGCGTATGACAGGGTGCCGAGAGAGGAGCTGTGGTATTGTATGAGGAAGTCTGGAGTGGCAGAGAAGTATGTTAGAGTGGTGCAGGACATGTATGAGAGCTGTAAGACAGTGGTGAGGTGTGATGTAGGTGTGACAGAGGAGTTCAAGGTGGAGGTGGGTCCGCATCAAGGATCGGCTCTGAGCCCCTTCTTGTTTGCTTTGGTGATGGACATGCTGACAGATGAGGTTAGACAGGAATTTCCATGGACTATGATGTTTTTAGATCAGAGCAGGGAGCAGGTGGAGGAAAATCTAGAGAGGTGGAGGTCTGCTCTGGCAAACAGAGGAATGAAGCTTAGCCGCAATAAGACAGAATACATGTGTGTGAATGAGAGGGACCCAGGTGGAACGGTGAGGTTACAGGGAGCAAAGGTGAAGAAGGTGCAGGGCGAGTGTAAGCAGGTCGGAACGGGTGGAGAAAAGTGTCAGGTGTGTTGTGTGACAAAAGAGTATCAGCAAGAATGAAAGGAAAGGTGTTCAAGATGATGGTGAGACCAGCAATGTTGTTCGGCACTGAAGAAAAGACAGGAGGCAGAGCTGGAGGTAGCAGAGCTTAAGTTGTTGAGGTTCTCTTTGGGAGTGACGAGGATGGACAGGATCAGGAAAGAATACATCAGAGGGACAGCTCACATTAGATTTTTTTGGAGATAAAGTCAGAGAGGCCAGATTGAGGTGGTTTGGACATGTTCAGAGGAGAAACTGTGAATATATTGGTAGAAGGATGCTGAGTTTGGAGCTGCCAGGCAGGAGGTCTAGAGGAAGACCAAAGAGGAGATTTATGGATGCAGTTAGAGAGGACATGAAGTTAGTTGGTGTGAGTGAAGAAGATGCAGAGGACAGGGTTAGATGGAGGCACATGATTCGCTGTGGCGACCCCTGAAAGGAAACAACCAAAAGAAAAAGAAAATGTGTGTTGAGAAAAGTCACCAATTGCAACAGTGTGGCTGTCAGATTTTGTGATATTTTTTATATTTATTTTAGATAATAGTATTGCTGTATGAAACAGAAAAGGTAACTCCCTAAAGAGCCTGCAATTAATCCAAAATGCTGCAGCAAGAGTGCTGACTGGAACTAGCAAGAGAGATCATATTTCACCTTCACTAGCTTCTCTCCATTGGCTTCCCATTAAATTTAGAATAGAATTTAAAACCCTGCTTCTTACATATAAAGCTCTGAATGGTCAGGCTCCATCATATATAGAAGATCTCATAGCACCATATCATCCCAGTAGACCACTTCGCTCTCAGAATGCAGGCCTACTTGTGGTTCCCAGAATTTCCAAAAGTACAATGGGAGGTAGAGCCTTTAGCTATCAAGCTCCTCTCTTGTGGAACCAGCTCCCAGTTCAGATTCGGGAAGCTGACACCCTCTCTACTTTTAAGTCTAGGCTTAAAACCTTCCTCTTTAATAAAGCATATAGTTAGTTATAGTTATGCTGCCATAGGCTTAGACTGCTGGGGGACCCACCCCCCAATGCACTGAGCTCCTTTCCTCCTCTTGACCATCTCTCCTCTCCTCTCACCCCGCAATTGTCACCACTGTATGTCATTAACTCTGTGTGTTCTCTCCCGTAGTTGTCTCTGTCCCCCTCTCTCTGTCCCTTTCTGCAGGTGTCCCCCGGCTTTGAAGCTGTGTGTCTTCCAGCGTGCAGCTACTGGTCCTACCAATCTGCCCGATGTTTTGTTGTTGCTTTTGTTGCTCTGTTCTTTCTCTCTCCCTTTCCACTCACCCCAACCGGTCGAGGCAGATGGCCGTCCACCCTGAGCCTGGTTCTGCTGGAGGTTTCTTCCGTTAAAGGGAGTTTTTCCTCTCCACTGTTGCCTATGGCTTGCTCCAGGGGGAATTGTTGGGTTCTCTTTATATATCTTTAAAATCTTGACTTTATTCTGTAAAGTGCCCTGAGATGACTTTGTTGTGAATTGGCGCTATATAAATAAAGTTGAATTGAATTGAATTGAAAATAATAAAAGATGTATCATAATTTGTATACACACACAATATTTGTAAGTAGTATTGATTAGTTAGACTGTCTTGGAAACCATATAAAAACCACCTTTTTCACAAGTCTAACCTAAATAACTCTGCTGCTGCTGGACATAGTGATGACACCCATTAGCTAACCATTAGTTACTCTTTTTATGTACCCTAATTAAAGTCACATAATTCCAGGTTATTGTTAAGTAGGTATTTATTACTTCATGATTACCTGACCATAAAAAATTTAAATAGACACGTTTTTGACTTCCTATTAATAAACCAAACGCAGCGGATATTTACATTTTTTAATAAGAATTTTAATCCAAGCATACAAAATGTTCACATGCAAATAAGGGTAACTATATTTCAATAAATTTTCCATTAGCACATTCATGTGCAAAACATTGGAAGGTGCAGTTTTTCTCAGTTCAACACCAAAGCATGTGGTTAAGATTGTTTTTTTCACATACATGTACAATTCTGTCATAAGACATTGCCGAGTATACAGAAAAACAAATAAAAGCCAAGAAGTATACATAAACATAAACAAACTACTGCAGCATATTACAATGCAAAATGTGCTATAGTTTAAAAGTAACTGAGAATCATTAGAACTAAACATTTTAAAATAAATACTTTTTAGTCCGTTTTGAAGAGTTAAACTCGTCTTTAAGCTGTAACATGTTTGCATAGTTCTAAGGATTTTAAGGTATTTGTGTTTTGAAGTGAAATTATGCAACTTTTCACACTTGAGGGCCAAACCAAGGTCAGAACAACAGCTTATGCTTTTGTTAAATTGTGTACATTTAACCTGGTTTGTTTTGGTATCACAGACTTTTTCCTACATTTTCCCACACTTTAATTTACTGCTGTCATATTTTTTTCACATTGCTCTCCTGTCTAGGGTTGATGTGTACAGTGAACCATGGGCAATGATGCTCTGGGTGGGTGGCAGAGAGCGGAGACCTGCTGTATATCTTTTTCATATCACCAATCACCGTTTTTTAAAAATTGCTACATCACATTTTAGCTCAGGGGCGCTTAGCTTCCTTTCCCAGCAAGGCTCTTTCATGCATGCTAATAACTTATTTGAAGAGTTGGATGTGAGCGATGATAGTTATAGGTATTCACAGACAGGTCGCTGTGTTTAGTGAGAGAAGAAAAAAGAGCAAGTGGTTAATGTGCTGTGCGCAGCTCTAACACGTAATAACCACTGCTGACTCGCCACAAACAAATCAGTATATAAGAAAGACTGCACACCAAGAAATAAATGGCAGTTACCACCAGGACATCATGATCCCAAACTCAACAGCATGATGTCTGTCCTTGCATATTCTCTCTGAAAAATCCGCTATATGTTTAGGCATTTTGGTGTTGTTTTCAAATATCTATTTTTCCCTTGGGCTAAAATAAAATGCAGTATCTCATCTCCTCCTCTACTCAGGTGCTCTCAGGCTTATCTACTGTAATGGCTGGAGAATCTGATTTGGGAAATTTGCTTTTAAAAGTGCACTATTTAGTTTATTTTCATTACTAGAAAACATGTTCCAATTATTCATTGAAATCATTGCAACTGTAATATGGTAAAGTAGTATGGCCCTACTTAGTATTGTTTCTATTACATAATGTTCAGGTTGTCTAAAAAGTTGTCTAAAATCTCACCCATTTGCTTTACCAAGTCCTTTAAAGACTAAAAAAATAAAAAAATAAAAAATTTCTATGAAGAGCTCATCACAGCATCTTGGCCAATGACATATTATTATGCAAACAGCTCGTATGCTGTCAGCTGATAATGTCTGCTTTATGGAAAATACAGTTTAATTTCCACAGCAACCTCAACACTTTAAATACAAATGATGTATGATTTTAAGAACAAGATTTTGACCATAAGACTAAATATCAAAATGTGTTAAACTGAATTGAATATATAGCATTTTGTCATGTCTCCCATCACATTTTGACATCATTTTTCTTCTGATGTCATATCTATTTTATGGTATCTTAGACACAAGGAACGGTTTTTACCAAGTCTTTAGAAAAGAAGGATCTTTCACAGATGTTGCGCTGAACCAGATCCTTAACAGGATTTTTACCATCTGCAAGAATAACAAATATTGCGTAGAGCAATAAACCTCACGGAGAACACACAAAACAGATCCCTCGATTTAACTGATGCAATGCTTATGTAAAAAAACAACTATTTTCATATCACACAATCAATGTCTAACACCTTTTAAACTCCTCCTTTGATAACACAAAATGTGTTTTTGTCAATGTTGTTGAAAAAAAAAAGTGATGCCGAAAAACTGGTCCATGCATTTGTTACCTCTAGGTTGGACTACTGTAATTCCCTACTTTCAGGATGCCCCAGTAACTCCCTAAAGAGCCTGCAATTATTCCAAAATACTGCAGCAAGAGTGCTGACTGGAACTAGCAAGAGAGATCATATTTCACCTTCACTAACTTCTCTCTATTGGCTTCCCATTAAATTTAGAATAAAATTTAAAACCCTGGTTCTTACATACAAAGCTCTGAATGATCAAGCTCCATCATATATAGAAGACCTCATAGCACCATATAATCCCAGTAGACCACTTCGATATCAGAATGCAGCCCTACTTGTGGTTCCCAGAATTTCCAAAGTTAGAATGGGAGGCAGAGCCTTTAGCTATCTCCTGTGGAACCAGCTCCCAGTTCAGATTCGGGAAACAACACCCTCTCTACTTTTAAGTCTAGGCTTAAAACCTTCCTCTTTAATAAAGCATGTAGTTAGTTATAGTTATGCTGCCATATGCTGCTGGGGGACCCACCCCCCGATGCACTGAGCTCCTTTCCTCCTCTTGACCATCTCTCCTCTCCTCTCACCCCACAATTGTCACCACTGTATGTCATTAACTCTGTGTGTTCTCTCCTGTAGTTGTCTTTGTCGTTCTCTGTCCCCCTCTCTCTGTCCCTTTCTGCAGGTGTCCCCAGCTTTGAAGATGTGTGTCTTCCAGCGTGCAGCTACTGGTCCTACCAATCTGCCCGATGTTTTGTTGTTTTTGTTGCTCTGTTCTTTTCTCTCTCCCCTTTCCACTCACCCCAACCGGTCAAGGCAGATGGCCGTCCACCCTGAGCCTGGTTCTCCTGGAGGTTTCTTCCGTTAAAGGGAGTTTTTCCTCTCCACTGTTGCCTATGGCTTGCTCCAGGGGGAATTGTTGGGTTCTCTCTATACATCTTTATAATCTTGACTTTATTCTGTAAAGTGCCCTGAGATGACTTTGTTGTGAATTGGCGCTATATAAATAAAGTTGAATTGAAAATTGAATTTTACAAATTTTTAGGCCCAAATAATATGAGTCCAGTTTTGTCTGCGTTTAGAAGTTAAAAATAGTTGGACATCGAGGCCTTTATGTCTTGTAGGCATGAAGCTTTATTAACTGATTATTTTCATCTGATTCCATAGATAAATATAGCTGGGTATCATCAGCATAGCAGTGGAAATTTATGGAGTGTTTTCTAATAATGTTGCCTAAAGGAGACATATATAAAGTAAAAAGTACTGATCCTAATACAGAGCCTTGTGGAACTCCATAGCTAACCTTTGTGTGCATGGAGGATTCATCATTAGCATGAACAAATTGAAATCTATCAGATAGATAAGATTTAAACCAACCTAGTGCAGTTCCTTTAATCCCAATTTCATGTTCCAGTCTCTGTAATAAAATGTTCTGATCAGTGGTATCGAATGAGGTGCTAAGCTCTAACAGAACAAGTATAGAGATGAGTCCATTATCTGAGGCCATGAGAAGATCGTTGGTGACTTTTACCAGTGCTGTTTCTGTACTATGATGAACTCTAAATCCTGACTGAAAGTCTTCATACAAATTATTCCTGTAAAGGTGGTCACATAATTGTTTTGCAAATACTATGATCCGACACTCTAGTTACACTTCCTCCCTTGGGACTTTTATTTTGTAGCCCCTTCTCCCCACTTCCTGTTCCTAGTCCTGTTCTTTAGCTTACCCTTCATTATCTCTCTTTATTGTTTGCACTTGTTTCCCTTAGTATTTAAGTCCAGCATTCCCCACAGTTCCCTGCCAGATCCTCATCATCTCACTCCCAGCCAATGCTCTGAACTCTCTTGGTGTACCTGATCGTAGCAATCCTGACCCCTGTATATTGGACTCCATTTTCCTGCAACTTTTGGTCTGAGGTTCGGTGTGTCTCTGTTTATTAGTTTCTTTAGTCTTTTCCATTTGTTCATTTTGTTTAGTAATTTATGTGTTTGACCCCTGTCCTATTTTGTTTGGTGTGTTTCTGTTTATTAGTTTCCTTAGTCGTTTCCCGTGCGTTCATTCTGATTTAGTAGTTTGTTTCTCATCCATGTCTTATTTTATTTGGTGTGTTCCTGTTTGTTAGTTTCCTTGGTCTTTTCCAGTGTGCTCTTTTGGGTTTAGCAGTTTGTTTCACATCCGTGTTTTATTTTATTTCTCAGCCGTTTCACTAGTGTTTATTTTGTTATCTATATTTCACGCTGGTTGTCGACATTTGACCTGTTTTGTTTTCATTAAGTTAATTTCCCTAGTGTTTAGTTGAGTTGGTAGTTTGTGTTTAGCCTTTTGTTCAGTGCTCACTACCTGCCATTAGCCTTCTGCTTGTAACCTCCTGTTAGGAGTATTTTCTGTTAATCCTTGGATTTTTATCAATAAATGTGTTTTGTTTAGTCAATCCCTCTCTGTCTCCTCACTTGGGTCCGCCTTTGCCATAATTGTGATAGCTAACAATTCAATTCAATTCAATTCAACTTTATTTATATAGCGCCAATTCACAACAAAGTCATCTCGGGGCACTTTACAGAATAAAGTCAAGATTATAAAGATGTATAGAGAGAACCCAACAATTCCCCCTGGAGCAAGCCATAGGCAACAGTGGAGAGGAAAAACTCCCTTTAACGGAAGAAACCTCCAGCAGAACCAGGCTCAGGGTGGACGGCCATCTGCCTCGACCGGTTGGGGTGAGTGGAAAGGGGAGAGAGAAAAGAACAGAGCAACAAAAAGCAACAACAAAACATCGGGCAGATTGGTAGGACCAGTAGCTGGACGCTGGAGGACAACAAAGAAGGACAAAGACAACTACGGGAGAGAACACACAGAGTTAATGACATACAGTGGTGACAATTGCGGGATGAGAGGAGAGGAGAGATGGTCAAGAGGAGGAAAGGAGCTCAGTGCATCGGGTGGTGGGTCCCCCAGCAGTCTAAGCCTATGGCAGCATAACTATAACTAACTATATGCTTTATTAAAGAGGAAGGTTTTAAGCCTAGACTTAAAAGTAGAGAGGGTGTCTGCTTCCCGAATCTGAACTGGGAGCTGGTTCCACAGGAGAGGAGCTTGATAGCTAAAGGCTCTACCTCCCATTCTACCTTTGGAAATTCTGGGAACCACAAGTAGGCCTGCATTCTGAGAGCAAAGTGGTCTACTGGGATGATATGGTGCTATGAGATCTTCTATATATGATGGAGCCTGACCATTCAGAGCTTTATATGTAAGAAGCAGGGTTTTAAATTCTATTCTAGATGTAATGGGAAGCCAATGGAGAGAAGCTAGTGAAGGTGAAATATGATCTCTCTTGCTAGTTCCAGTCAGCACTCTTGCTGCAGCATTTTGGATTAATTGCAGGCTCTTTAGGGAGTTACTGGGGCATCCTGAAAGTAGGGAATTACAGTAGTCCAACCTAGAGGCAACAAATGCATGGACCAGTTTTTCTGCATCACTTTGAGCCAGGATGCTTCTAATTTTGGCAATGTTCCGTAGGTGGAAGAAGGCTGTTCTAGAGATTTGTTTTATATGTGAGTTAAAGGACAGATCCTGGTCAAAAACAACTCCAAGGTTCCTTGCAGTAGTACTGGAGGCCAGACTTATGCCATCTAGAGTAACAATATGGCTGGACATCAAATCTCTGAGATTTTTGGGCCCAAACACTATGACTTCAGTTTTGTCTGAGTTTAGAAGTAAAGAATTGTGGGACATCCAGGCCTTTATGTCTTGTAGGCATGCTTGAAGCTTTATTAACTGATTATTTTCATCTGGTTCCATAGATAAATATAACTGGGTATCATCAGCATAGCAGTGGAAAGTTTTCTAATTATGTTGCCTAAAGGAGACATATATAAAGTAAAAAGTATTGGTCCTTACACCATAACATAACATAACATACACCATAACACCATCCAATCATTGCTGATCCATTTGTTTAACCTAAAACCACCCAACTGACATACAGTCTTCAAACTGTGGTAAAGAGACTCAGCCTTTTCAACAGTTTCAACCGGTTTTTAGACAATCATCCACATAAAGGTTTTGCAGCACCGTATTTACTGTGCAGGCATCAAACAAATGTGTGTTGTCTTCTGCGCATTGCCTGAGTGCATAGCTAGCACAACTTGGCGATGAAGTGGCTCCGAACAGATGCACCTACATCCTATATTCTGCCATTGGCCGACTAACGTTACCATCTGCTCACCATAGGAATCTGAGTAGGTCAGTGTCAGCTTACGAGACCTTTACCTGGTGGAACATAGCTTCCACATCTGCCACTTTTGCCATAGGCTCTTCGCGAAACCTATTCGGAACTCCAATTATTGTACTAATAAGATCTGGTCCTTGGAGGAGGTGCTCATTCAATGAGGTTCCCTGATATGACGTGCCAAAGTCAAACACCACATGAAGCTTAAGCTTTTTAGGATGGTAGACCCCATGATGTGGAATATACCAAACCTTTCCATCACTGCAGCCAAGGTGCTTATATGGAACTTTCAGTACATATTTCTTGGTGATTGTATAATTCACAAAGACAATATAATCTATCTTAAATGAGGGATTTCTGAGAAACTTTCTCTTCAGAGTTGTAGCACATTGTTCTGCTACAGCCCAGTTGTTTGGCATTTTAATGTCCAAATCCTTTAATAATTAAGGCAGTAGTGTAATGGTAAATGGTCTGCACTTATATAGCACGTTTCTACCTATTGGTACTCAAAGCACTTTACACTGCTTCTTATTCACCCATTCACGCTCACAATCACACAGACACCAATGGGGGAGCTGCTATGCAGCTGGCCAACACTCACCAGGAGCAACTAAGTTAGGTTCAGTGTCTTGCTCAAGGACACTTTAACATGTGACTGAAGGAGGTGGGGATTGAACAAACAACTGTGAACTACCCTACTGCGCCACAGTGTCCATCTGCCAACGATCTGCCTTAGACTTCCCATACTCCTCCTCTTGACCACCCTCAGGAAAGTCATACTGAAACTGTTGATTCCACAGGTCTTCCAGCTTGGCAACAGATACACGATTTGACACAGCTTGTGTTGTTGTGTTCCAACCACCCTCTTTCAGTGGCCCATTGACTGTCCAATTCACTATAGTTCTGACTGTATAAGGCCCATTGTTGACGCTAGGTTTGACTGCCTCTGGTTCCATCGTCTTGGCAACATTAGTTCCAATCAACAGTCCTATGTCTGTGTTGATGAGAGGTATTTGCACTCCTTTAAGATGTCGCAGCTTATCTACATCTTCTTGTCTCGGAATGCTATTCTTGCTTACTGGAATATCCTTTTGTGAAAACACCTCCTTTAGCTCTATTAGGTTATTTTCTTCCAGGTGGCCTACCTCCAACTCTCTCACCAGGTTATTGGTCACAACCTTGTTTTCCCCCCACGTTGTAAGAAGAAGGCTAACCTTTTTCTCACATAGATTCAGCTCATCAAGAAGTTTATCTGTATCAGTATCCATAAATGCATACGAAGTAAATACTTTGTTGCCCTTTTTTGCCTTTACTCGGACAGGAATTATGGCAAGGATGCCCTTGATGCCCTCAGACCTGTTATTGATGTTTCAATTACATCTTCCGTTCACAAATCTGTTGATCACTGCCGGTTCATCACCACCCATGGACTGCTTCTCCTTCTTGATCTTCACATGCAGCAAAGTAGGGTGTGTCCCTGACCAGAACTGACAGTTTACCTCCTCCTGACAGCACTTGCTCATATGTCCTGGTTTCAGGCATCCGAAGCATAAGCCTTATCTTCTCTTTGTAAGAAGACAGACAAGACTTAGGTGAAGCTTTGATGGTATTGGAAGAATCACTAAAGCCAGGCTCTGCACTCACATCATTTTGAGTAGTCATTTGCCTTGCAGAAGTGGTATAGCTCTTTTTAATACCACCTACTATCCCCAACTTGGTACCTGACGGACTCTTTAGGTTTTCTTTAGGTTTGCTTGTAGTATTAAGCTCTGCTATACATTCCAAATCTGCCATGGCACTTACACAGTTGGTTATGAAAAGAGCAAATGAATGGAGCACTTCACCATCTTCAGCCTTAATTGTTTTCCAATTTAAGGCCTTTTTCATGTAGGCTACTGATATCTTATATTCATTGCCAAATGCTCCTATACTGTCCTTGTAAAGAGTGGAACTTGTTCTATGCTAGACAGTTAGCTAACAAGTGAGTGTGAAGTCCTCCAATAAGCACAAGGCCTAACTTTTCTTATATGTTTAATGAAGGCGCACTTTCCTACTCACTCCCTCACTGTAAAACTGAAGGCAAATAACAATAGGAATGAAAATAACATAACATACATTATACAGGTACAATTCAAGGTTTCAAATATTGAAATAGAAATACGCTGAGTCACAACAGCAACGATCACCAAAATTTACTATAGCTCTGAATTAACGATTTTGAAGCACAATAATAATGCAGCACCCATAATATGTTTACAGCATCAAAAAGGTTAATGAACAAAATACTTACGGACAAATAATGTCCAAGGCTACAACGTGATAAAGAAGATTAGCATAATGCGATCAGTGAAGCTCTGTCCTCTACCATGCTTCAGTAACGCGAAATTCCAGGTTCTAAACCTACTACTGCTGGCTGACCAGAAGGGGGCAATGCTGTACACAAAACTTTATGCACAAAGCTATTTAAAGGTTTTATCAGTTGTAAATGCACTCAGAGGGCAGAACAGCTCCTTCAAATGCTCCCTGGCTCTGTGATATCCTTGGCTTGGTTCCTTATGAAAGCAACTTTGCACCATCTCCCTTGGTTTTCCAATTGTGTACCGCTCTAACAGGTAAAGTCGATCACTGTCATTCCCAGTTTTACTCTCCACCCCATGCTCAAATGCTTTGATGAAGAGACCATAGTGTAGAGGATCTCCACTAAAGGTAGGAACCATTTGAGGAGACTGAACATAAAACCTGTGGTGTTTATCCGGAACTTCGGTAAAATCATTTTGACACTGAAATGAAACATCTTGACCCTTTGAAAATGGAAGCTGGTTAACAACTCTTGCTTTGAAATCACAGTGTCACGCAAGCCTCAGCCTTTACACTCACACTGTACTGAGTGAGGTACTTCATCCCCAGCATGTCGTCTGTGCCTGACTAAGATTGAAGTTGTCATTACTGTTCGGGCCACTTGACACAACGAGGCCCGCATGTTTCTTTAAGGTCTGGCTTCGTACGTTAGCAGCTGCAAGAGCGGTGTTCATTTCCAATTCTTCTTTCTCTGTTCTGATCCTTGCTTTTTGCCACTCCCTTCCTGCCTTAAGCTTAGCTTCTTGCTGCTCTAGAGCGTGTCTTTGCCTTAAGCTTCTGCCTCTTTCTAGTTCGACCTCAAGGCATGCCTTTGAAGCTGCAGATGCTACAGAACTACAGAACTCGTTCTGGACTTCCTAGAACTCCTTGAGGATGCCACAGACAGTCTTTAGGAGCAACACTTTCATTTGCCTTACATGCTCCCTCAAGCAGTTGATGTGCCTCTGTTTACCAGCGTGCAACCTCTTCACCAAGTTGTCTGAATGTATTTAACTTCGGTTCAAACCAGTCTTGCTGATCGGTTTTTATTACTTCTTCGAGCTTAAGCTCATGAAATGTTTCAGAACTCGGTAAGAAACCCTGTGCCTCCACAGCTACACACTGAACCTTTCTCTTCTACCTTGTTGCAGTCCACACCACCTTGTAGTCAGTTCCTCTGCTCCAGCTACCGTGTCACATCTGCCCTCTTCAGTAGCTGAGCTGAACAACATCTCTTTCAACAAACCCCTTTGCATTGCATTGTACCGTTGCCCACTGGACAACAAACTTAAAGATAAACTACAAAGGCAACTATCAAAGCTATGTGGCGTCACTAATGACATCATCAGTACGCATACACATACCACAACACACAATACATAACAAAGAACAGAAAACTGAGGAAACCCTTGGTTGGCTCATACAATACATGTTATTTAGCAATGTACATTATATTTTTGAAATACTTTCAACATTTTTATGTATACACACACAATTACTGGAAAAACCCCATTACGATAACACATTTGTACTCTTTCTATAAATGTTATCTTTCTGAAGTGGTGTATATTAGGTTCACCTGCTGTTGAGACTGAATATATAATTATTTGGTGTTTTTGCTACATTGATATCCCCCTGTATGTATATGGTAGTGGAAAAAACACTTGATATAAAACTGTTTTAATAAGAAATAACATCATTAGATCTGAAAAATATTCACTGATATGAGACATTGGAATTATTTAATTAGACACTGACACACCTCCAAAATGTACAATCCTAAATGTATGCCCTTGTGCTGTACCATTAAATGGAAATGTATTTAAGGCCAGTGTTTTGTCATTTGAAGACAGACATCTTTTTATGTCTTTTACAGATCAAAGTTCTGGAAGGACCTCTTGAGTGACATGAGGGAAAGGCACCTCATGGTAGTCATGAACACATGTGCTTGATGTGCTTCATTTTCATCACTGTGCTTCAAAGCAATCAGGATGGATGGAAAAGAAAGTGTAACACGCACATGTTGCCCAGTCACACTGTCCATCTGGTAAACCTGATGTGATGGTTTATGTCATTCTTGTCAATTAATAAAATGTCTGTAGTTTAAGTAGTTATCACAACATGTACATTTCTTGTGTGTGAAGAACTACATCAAGCTAAAAACACTTACTGATATTTCATTTCAAGGTTCCCACAAATCCTTGAAAATAACTACCAAGTCCAGTTTGTGGTTAAGAATAGGCCAGACATGCACTTTGGTTAAGGATAAAGAAAGATTCTGGGTTTTGCTGAAAGTAAAACAGTGTCAAGGTTCTGTAACTAATAACAAAGAATACCCATTTTTTGTTGTAAAATAATATTTGCCAGTGTGTAAGAAGAACATTTTGTGTTATACAATTTAGCATCACTTCCCTTCAATTTTTGCACAGTAACCAAAACAAAAACAAAAAAGGCCTTGGCTTAAGGGATATGTAGCCACTTATTGAACATCAACTTTAGTCAGAATGAAAACAAAGACATTCGGTGGAAGGAACATTGTGTACAATCAACATCAAAACAGACCAAAACCAGGAGAGTTAAAAATTCCTAAGTTCGTGTCAGTGTGAAACTGCTCATATGAATTACTATTGTGTTTGCACATGTTTTTCCAAGTGGAAATGAGATGTGTGATCGAAGAACAATCGGGGCTTGGGTTCCATTCGTTGTGTTTCTGATGTTTAAGCCTGTGGCAAACATCAGCAGGTCTTGTTAAGGGACTGCTGTTTTTTTTATCTAAAATTAATTAGAATTCAACAAAATATAAGTTCTAATGCAAATATAGTGAGTCCCAAATGATTCTTAATTACACAGTTGCAAATTTACCATGTAAAGTGTATAGCAATACATTTGAAATTTAATGTTCATTTAAAAGTCTTAGTTGTGAAGAAACATCTTAAAGATTTAATAAAACAAACAGTGCTAGAGCAAACAAAGTAAGCTAGTTTCATTGTTTTGATGCATTATAACTGAATACTCCTCCATTTGTTAATCAGACTATTGTGTAAAATAATCTGTGCTGTCTGGACAGAGAGGGAGACAGAGAGGGAGAAGCACAACTAAGGGAGAGAGAGAAGACACAAAGTTCATGTCATGCAGTGGTGGCATATAAATGTATAGAGAGAAAAGAGAGGAGAGGAGCTCACTGCACTTCTCTTGCTATTCCAGTCAGCAGTCTTGCTGTACTATTTTCGATTAATTGAAGGCTTTTTAGGGAGTTATTAGGGAATAACAGTAGTCCAGTCTAGAAGTAACAAATACATGGACTACTTTGTCATATTCCGTCGGTGGAAGGCTGTTCTAGAGATTTGTTTTATGTATGAGGTACAGGACAAATCCTGACAAAATAACTATGTTGTTAGACAGCATATTTCTCATATTTTTAGCCTCCGATACAATAATTTTAGTTTTGTCTGAATTTAGAAGTAGGAATTTATAGCACATCAGGTCCTTTGTGTCTTTTCTGCATGCTTAAAGTTTGACTAATTGGTTAGTATTTCCAATTTCACAGATAAATATAAGCTGGGTATCACCTGCATAGTAGTGGAAGTTTATTCAATGTTTCCTAATAATGTTGCCAAGAGTTGACATATACAGAGTGAAAACTTTTGGTCCTAACACAGAGCCCTGTAGAACTCCATAACTAACTTTTATGCACATAGAAGATTCCTTATTAACGTGAACAAATTGGAATCTGTCTGACAGATAATATTTATACCAACCTAGTCCAGTTCCTTTAATCCCAAATCCATGTTCTAGTCTTTGTAATAAAATGTTGTAGTCAATGGTCAAATGCAGCACTAAGGTCTATTAAAACGAGTATAGATACAAGTTCATTATCTGAAGCCAAGAGAAGGTTAGTGTTTTTCACTAGTGCTGTTTCTGTACTATAATGAACTCTAAGTCCTGACTGAAAATCTTCAGACAGGTTATTCCTGTAGAGGCGGCCACATAATTGCTTTGCAACCACTTTTTCAAGGGTTTTTGAAATAAAGATATGGATATCAGTCCATAATTGGCTAAATCACCTGGAACCTGGAGGTTTTTTAATTAGAGGTTTGATTACAGCAACATGAATTGAATGAGTGTCTCATTTTTAATTGAACGTAAATGATCTGCACTTATATAGCACTTTTCTACCTATTGGCACTCAAAGCGCTTTACACTGGTTCTCATTCACCCATTCGCACTCACAATCACACACACTCATACACCGATGGGGGAGCTGCTATGCAGCTGGCCAATGCTCACCGGGAGCAACTAAGTTGGGGTTCAGTGTCTTGGTCAAGGACACTTCGACATGTGACCGGAGGAGCCGGGGATTGACCCCAACTTAGTTGCTCCCGGTGAGTGTTGGCCAACTGCATAGCAGCTCCCCCATCGGTGTGTGTGTGTGATTGTGAGTGTGAATGGGTGAATAAGAAGCAGTGTAAAGCGCTTTGAGTGCCGATAGGTAGAAAAGCGCTATATAAGTGCAGACCATTTACATGTCTATTAAAGGTAAAAGCAATTGTTGGCTTAGCAAGGTCTATGGGTAAAAAGCAGTCTAGGAGGGATTGGGGCCTTATTGATGATTCCTGAGCTGTTATTCATGAACATCTACCTGTAACATTTGTAGGGAGGAACTGGTGAATTTTATCCCTAATGGCTACAATTTTATTCATAAAGAAAGTCATGAAGTTATTGCTTGTAGTTTGATTTGCAGTGCGTTTTCTTTTTGTTTGTGTTTTGGCTTGAAAAGATGGAGGTGTGTGTGACTGCTCGTCTCTTGCTCTCACTTTGGTTCGTATTTGTGTTTTTCCTTGCTTTTGGCTGAATCTCTGCTGGTGTAAGATCGTCAGTCGTCAGATTGATTTATGCTTGACCCTGGTGGAAAGACAAGTTTGCCCAAGGTCTGGCCAGGTTTGCCCTGGTTAATGCCAGATTCCTGACAAACAAGCCGGTTATCCTGAGGGATTTCTTCATCTCCCGTGGCCTGGACATCCTCTGTGTGACAGAGACTTGGATCGGTGCTGGTGAGTGTAGCGCTATTTGTTGAACTTTTACCGTCTGGAGTTTATACTTTTGTTTATACTCTTCGCGGTCATCGGGCCATGAAGGAGGAACAGCGACTGTTTTAAAAAATAATTTTAAATGTAAGCAGAGCAGTGTGCCTTATTTTCGTCATTCCCATCTTTGAGGTGACTTTATTTGAGGGGGGTAGCTCTGACCCTACATGTGTGTTGCCTGGATAAACCATTGGTGAGAGACATTTTAGCTATTATTGATTCTTCTAATCTGGTGCAATGTGTGGCTGGTCCCACGCATGAACAGGGACATACATTTGATCTTGTTCCCGCTCATGGCTTGTCTGTGTTGAACTTAGATATCTGTATAAATGTGTTTTCTGATCACATGCCCATTTTCCCCTTGCAGCAGTCAAATCATGCGCTCCTGCTCGGCTTTGTTGGATTTTTAACTCTTCCACTGCTGGTCCATTTTCTGCTGCCTTCGACCAGCTCTGTGCTCCCCCTGACCCAATGTTGCTGATACGGAGGAGCTCCTGGTTTCACTCCATACTGGACTCTATGGCTCCATTAAAAACCATGCAGTCTAAGGCTAGACCTGAGCCCTGGTTCAGCAACAGAGTGCGTGAAGCTAGGCAAAAGTGCAGCAAAGCTGAACGCAGGTTGGAGGAGGCCTGCAGTGCACACAGATGTCAGTTGTCCCACCAGAGTTTGGGACACCTGTAGCTTGGCTAACATCAGCTAATTCTCATTATAGAGGTGACACCAAACATTTTAAAAAACACAACCCAAACATGTACTGTGACAACTGTTGAATACAACATGTTACACTTCATTCGCTCTAAATACAGCAAAGGCCAGCCATAGGGGGCACCTGAAGAGAGAGCTGAGTGTCTTAATTAACATGTGGTGACATGTAGTGGTTGGGGTTGGATTTGATCTACCCTCTCCCAGCCTGATACCCTGCCCATTAAGCCACCAGGATGCTAAGCATTGCCTTTTAGATGTAGCACTGATTAATTTATTGGTTCTTCCATCCATTATCTGTAACCGCTTAACTGGTGTAGAGTCAAGAGTGTAGGTGTTAGAGGTAGGCTATACCCTGGACAGGTCTCCAGGCCAACAGAGAGACATACACAGACAAACAACCATTCATACTCACATTCAAGGGGTAATTTAGTCACAAATTAACCTAACATGCATGTCTTTGGACTGTGGGAGGAAACCCACGCAAGCACAGGGAGAACATGCAAACAGTCAGGGACGCTAACCCCCAAACCTCTAGCTGTGAGGCAGCAGCGCAAACCACTTAACCACGATGCTGCCTGTTACTGGTTTTAGTTAAACTAGTTAGCTACGTTGATTATTTGCTCAGTGCCCTTTTCACCAGACATGAAACTTTGACAAACTACCCTAATTGTCAGCATACTACATACTGACACATAAAATATGTAAATGTGAAAAAATGTTGTGGCACTGCCATATTAATGATGTTTACATTTTTTGTGGGAATAAAGCAAATAATTAACAAGTTAGCTAACGTTAACCACACTAATAGTAATGCTTTACTTCAAAGATTTACTGAATAATAAACATATTTATAACTCACAAATACAACCATCTAGAAATTTCCAAAACTCACCAGACTTTAACAGTGTAACACTAACATTAACATTAACCTAGCTAACTAACATTAGCTAGCTGTTAACATTCAACTTACCCTAACTTTAACCTACAAAATTAAATGTGTTCGATATAGCATATTCTTGAAATGAACACAAAAATCCCTAACATAACCCTTCAAATGTTTTATATGTTTTAATTGCATATTTTCATTGTATAAAAACTAATGTAAACTGAAGGATTTGACACAAAATCAGGTAAGGAAGCCTCCATGTCTGCCTCTGTCCATCAGCGTGAAAAAAGGGGCCTATGCATGCATAAACCCATGTTGGATTAAAAGAAAATTAAATACAAATTATATATAATTTTAATACAAAAAATCAACAATTTAATATCTCATAATATAGAGCACATTTGTTATAACAAAAACAACACACAAAACAAACATATTTACATATTTATGGAATTTTATTCTGACTAAGAAGAACACATACATATTATGAATACATATTATGGCTAACCTATAACACTAGGACACTTGCTATGGCCTTATCTATTTTGTTCCTTGAAATAAAACACTGTGTTAAATTGTTTAACATGAACTGCGTCAAGCTTTTTGCACATTGTTTGCACATTGAAATTTTGTTACATATCTTATGTTGCAATATTCACAAAATGTGTTACAACTATAGCAGCACATTTTTGTGTTATTTTCTAGGAGGGTACAAATTAAGCACTAACTACTATATCTAAGTCTTTTTTCTACGTAGTCTTCTTCATTAGCTGTTTAATATTAGGTCATTCCTTATTTCTTTCTTAGTAAATACACGTTTTTTTGTTTTACACAAAAACTATAGCTATAGCTAAAACTATAGCTTGACATGGAGTGCATTACACTCTACCTCAATGACAGAATAAAACAGCCCAAATAAGAATCCATAGACATTATTGCTAAAAGAATGTAAGCATACTGTATTGTGAACATTAACCTTGAAGATATCTGTCCTCTGACCAGCTCAGCTACAGGCCAATTTGTTTCAAATGCTCATGCAGGTAGTACGGTGGTGGACTGGCTGACACTGCCGCCTCACAGCTAGCAGATCTCTACCTGCTGGCTGCAGTTTGTGTGGACTTTGCATGTTCTCCCCGTGCTCGTGTGGTTTCCTCCAGGTACTCTGGTTTCCTCCACAGTCCAAAGACATGCATATTAGATTAATTGTTGACTCCTAATTACCCATAGATGTGAATAGGAGTGTGAACGCTTGTTTGTCTGAGTATGTTTCTATGTGTTGGCCCTGAGATAGACTGGAGACCTTTCGAGGGTGGACCTCGCCTCTCACCCAGTGACAGCTGGGATAGGCTCCAGCCCCCCACAGCACTGAACAAGATAAGTGGCTAAAAATAATGAACAGATGGATTCTCGAGTCTGCTGTTTGGAAACATAATTATTTTAATCTAGGTAATGATGTCCATCTATGACAAGAAATCCTGTGAAAACATTTACCCAGCACAGTTTACTTAAACTATACTTGTTTCACCCCATTGCAACTCATTTTATACGTGTCAATAAGAAATGTGCAAAGTGATGCAAAAGTGTGACATAACCATGTTCTTAAGTGCATTTTTTTTTAGCCCTCTGGCTAATTATATTAGTGATAGGAGTGGCACTGATTGCCACTCATAAAAGCTGCACTATCACTACTCACCTCAATCTTCAACCCCCGCAGTATCGTTCAAAGTTACCATCAGAGGAATTATGCAAGATAAAAGACACTAAGAAAAAAGTTCTCCCCTGACAGAAATTATCATTACAACCTTTTATGGGAAGTGCTAACTTACTTTTTTGTTTTACTCTTTCTTTCTCCATCTGTGTCACTCACTCTGTCTCCCAACTGGCAGAGAAAAGACAAGGAGAGAGAAACAAGGAATAGAAGAGTGAGTGAGCTCTGTCAGTTGGAAAGCACTGCTAAGTCTGGCTACACTACAAAGGTTAGCAGATCTGACTGTCAATAGTGTCTTGTGGGCGGGAGGGGGAGGAGGTGAGGTGGTGTTGGGGTTGGGGGGGGGGTCGCTTTGAGAGAAAGAGATACTTTGATATTTTGGAATGTTAGAAGGGTGAATGTGGAGAACTGGAGGTTGGGGATCTAATTACCGGGCCATAATTGGGGGCTGGGGAATAGGTTGCCGTCCTCTCAACTCACTGCAGATCAATTATGTTAAGAGAACATCTGTAAGTAGAGCTTAATGAGGTCCATTAGAGCAACATGCGCTGCCTTCCCTAACGGTGCTTGTCAGCTTCTTGGATGAGTTGGAGTGTGCTGCTGACTGGGGACCTGGTGGATGTGCTTAAATAGGAGAGGAGGCTCGACTCTCCACCGCGTTTCCCTGCCAGAGAACCAGAGAGACACACAGACAAATAAGTGTGGGAGAAGGTGAGAACCCAGCAAGTGGGAAAGAGACGCTCGTTGAGTCGGGTCTGTGGCGCTCACAGCCTTGGGGGGGACTCCCTCACCTGATATCCCAACACCTTGAGCAGAGAAGTAACTGTTTTCTAATTCCTGGCGTCAAGTTCGCTTGTTTTTTTGAACAATCTGGCGCACAACGAGCTGTAAAAAAGTTGCCTTGTGGACATTCAAAATCACGACAACACGGAAGCTTTAAACCAGCGTTTTAAGGCAGCGTTCGTTTTGAGCATCCCTGGCTTCAAGGTAAGTGGTAAATCCCCTGTGTGTTTCTAATGTGAGTTTAATGGCAGAGAAGAGGGTGAAAGCAACGTGTGGGGCCAGCTCACAAGGAGACAAAACCACATCCAGCATCTAATCAGAAGCGACGCTGGTACTGAGGATGTGTAGGTCCCGATGTCTTTTATTTGTCCAGTAAAGACAGAAGCAAGGCAAAGGCAAGTTTCTCTCCGTTTTCTTATATTTGAGTCTTGATCCACGTGATGATCTCCTCCAACCTCCACCTTCACTGCCTCCATCTTCCATTCACATGGAGAATAACAAGCAGGATGAGTATTTGGCAGAACGCAGTGTGTGTAAGGGCATGGGGTGAGCTGGCTGCCTCACACACAGCACACACACTCTGCAGAAAATTGCGTGATTACCAAGATAGGTAGCCGTGAAATAATGCAATTCAGGACAAAACCTAATAACTTACAGGTAACACCCTGTCAGCTTTAATGCATACCATCACTCATAATGGCCTGCAGAACATTTTATGATCCATCTCATTGTCCCTGCCTTTTTGGGCTGGAATGACATCTATTGACTTGTATCCCTCGATTATATTTAAGTGAAAACGTGCCGTGCTGTACACTACGTGTGCGGGTAGTTGTGCCGAGCCGTGCTCTTCCACGTGGGCCTCCGCTAGTAGATGCTAAGGAAATGACATTGTGATGAACGCAGTTACAAAATTAATCTAGATGGAAATGGAATTATTGTGCCGTGTACACACTGACTACGCGCACATGACTTTTGCTAAGGCTGATTTAATTAGCCTTAATGGATCTGCCTTTTCAACCCGATAACATTAACATTTTCTCACACTTGAATGTCACTGAAGTGAATAAAAAACACACCACATAGAAGACGTAAGAGGTCCAATAAAGCACTGTAGCCTACTGATTTGCAATCAGAATAGTTTAAAGGGGCTCCTAATAATATCGATCAGCATAGTTTCTACTATTGCTGCACCTCTGTTTATCTGGGCTTCACACTTGATGCACAACGGACAGGGTCAGCACGCGCTCTCTGGTGGGCTCCTGTGTGTTCTGACACCTGTCCCTCATGACCAGAACTAGACTTTCTCAGTGCTGACCCCTGTCCACAACCAAATTAAATCCTCTTAGGGGGATATAACGTTGGGACTTGCCGATGTTTGTCTAAGTGATCTCTGGTTGAATTTGTGTAGGACCGATGTCACTCAGGTGTCAGAAGAAAAGCCTTTCCCCTGTAACTATGTGCCCATAAGAGCAATAAATCCATCTTAAATTAAGTAAATTCCTGATGCATATTTCAACAAAGTGATAGTCATAGTTTCTGTCTATAATGTCATCTGCGCTGGTGATATATAAAGGACGTTGGAAAGGCTTGCGCTCGATCCATGCTCTGAGTGGCAGTGGCTTCTATAACATAATGACCTGGTGGTGCAGTCCCCCTCCGCTCAGAGACTGAGTTTGACGAGAAGAAGACTTTTCCCATTTCTCAGCAGTTAGTCGTTGATGCGTGCGCAAGGCGGCCTAAGCCCCGTGAATGCTTCACGACGGGCAGCTGTTTGGATCCTACAAAGTGGCTACTTTGATCCATGTGCAGTTCAATATTGAAATGTTGAAGATCAGGCACAAACATGCGATGTCAGTTTGGTGAACTTATTCTGTTTATAGAGCTCTGTAGCTGGAATTCGTGTTTTGGGGGGGTTGAGGATTCTTTTGAACTTTTTTAAAAAGGTGAGCGAATAGGTTGCTTGTTCCTACTTAAGCCCTGATTATCATCCCAACAAGGCTGAAATGAACCAAGTTAAAGTTTCATGAGTAAAGAGGTGTTAATCTTGCCTAATTTTGAATGAAAACGAGAGCTCAGGCAGATCATATGTTCCAGTGGAGATGCTGATGCTCCATTCGCTGTGTGTGAGGTACCCGTGCGCACGTCAAAGCGCTGATTAGTGAGGCAGCGTGCAGCAGGAGCGGCTCTGATTAGGTGGCCACTAGGATTAGATGGTGGCTGCGCCGCGGAGGAGAATCATCTTCTCGTTGTCGTTTTGTCATTCGCTGGCTGCATCTTAACGCACATTCAGCTCAGGACGGTGAGAAACGAACAACTCGCTGCTGCTCCTCCGCCTGTAAAACGCTGCTCTTTTCATTCTTCTCCTGTCGCTGTGTTGGATTGTTCCCTCTCTAACAAAGCCTGAACCCAGTCTGCCTGCAGACAGCTGCTCTCCGGACCCGGCGGTCGCATTGCATGGTGGTGCCACGGCTGCTTCAGCGGCTCAACAAATGCAGAAAAGGGAGAAAAGTTTCGGTAAGATGTTTTCTTCATTCATCCAGGCGCTTCGGCTTGAATTAACGGCACGTTTCATGTGTGTTTAGTGTGCTCTGCGACGGCAAGTTGCATTGAGCCATCTCTCTGATTGTGGACGGCTTCATGTGCAGATGAGCTGCCGCTGATTTAACTGCCCATTACCCACCATCATTGCTATTATAAGCTGTTATTCCACTCGTACGACATTGAACAGACGCACTGTGCTGATCATCCAGCTAATGTGTGACCGCGTTTCTACCAGCTCCAGTGTGTGCTAGGTGCCTGTGAAAGCTGCATGGCAAATTGTGTGTTAAATCTGTTACTGGCCTTTACTAGCGCTTCACTACCATGGCAACAGTAATTAAAGGAATAGGGTGAAATGTCAGCGTGTTGTTTGCGAACAGCGGGACTGTAATCTTACGCTATTCTTGGCTCCTCACTCACCATTGCTCTGGGTTCAGATGATGATACATTCGGCCGAGCAGCGTCTGCAGCCTGGAAGCTCACGAAGAGAGAGTGGAAAGGAGGATAGTAGCTAGCAAGCAAATAAAACGGATATCATCAGTGCTCTGAGCAGCTGGTATTGTGTAGCTTAAGGTTTTGTTTTGTTCAGCACTCTATCCACCAGGCTCAAGAGGGCAGTGGCCAAATTCATGCCCAGGTTTCCACTTTTCCTTTAGATTGACTACGTTCTTAACTGTGAGCAGAAACTATACCTCCTTTCCTTCATTAGCATTACCTTTGGGTTGGTAATGAGTAGCAGGGACTTTGGGGTGTTAATGAGGCTGGAGGGATCAGTGACTAGGGGCAGCCAACAGAGCAGCGTCGCAGTCAGCTCTCTAAATCCAGCCAATTAACAAATCAAGAGCCCCAGTGCACTGGAACAGAGGAGCTGAGCTGCAACCTGTTTGATATCATTTTTTTTTAAAAAGTATCTCTCACTAAAAACAAAATAGATCAAAAAAATTTTAGCAAGTGTGAAAACTACTCATTATTTTAGGTGTTTCAATTACAGGACTAAACTAGTGTTTTGCATGTTTGAGGTCTATTTAATAAAACCCAGATATAGTTTTCCTCTCTGTCACTCAGCCTTAATCTAAAACCGCTGTCACTGAACCACAGATTACAAACCAGGGGAGAGCCATTCATCTTTCAAAGCATCCACTAGTTTATTCATTTGCATGATCAAATTACTACTTGAAAACTCGAACACCAGTAACAGTAATATAAAACACTGTTTACAGTGAGATGGAACAACTCTAAAGTACCTCTACGTAAATCACAGGTTTCTAAGAAGACAACAAAAAGAGAAACTCTCCTAAATCTCGTCACTGATGGTCTTTGTTTACTTCATTAGGAGTAAATGTTTGAATAAGCAAATACATTTGTCTCCTGACATGTTCAAACTAAATTCATAAATAGAATGTTTCAGTGGGTGATTTCCAAATGACTAAAGCTAAAAGTAACTTACGGAATATTAAGCGTGTGTATGGTGAATAGAGGACAAAGGGAGTGGGGGTGTGCCACTCCTCAGAGAATAGTAGGAGAATACTAATTCCAGCCTGGTGCGAACCTACATTGTAAACCCCCCCTCCTTTTCCTAGTGGGCCAACAAAGGCTCTTCACAGAGTCAGCTTAGGCCAAACAATAAGGTTGCTGCAAAGCTCCTGGCCTGTAGCCACGCCCCTTTAAACATAGAGGAGGTCAAAGTTAAGAAAAGTGTCCAGGAAGTGTAAAATTGTGGCTTTGTGTCTGTGTGGGCTATTTGTTGGTCTCACAACATCTAAACAGCGGTGTTGTTAATTTGCGTTGGTAGTTATGTCACTAGTCAGTATCTGCTTCCCAGTAAATGGTCTGCACTCACTTCATCGTCTGACGGTCTTTGTCATGTCAGCACATTGCTGTTATTTTACAGAAAGTAAAGACTGTCACAGGCACTGAATCTAATTTCAGTTTTTTGTGTTTCAACACTTTAAATTATGTTACATTTATATTTTACAATAATTTTCCATAACAGTTGTGTGAATGCCTATTTTATTCAACTAACTATGAATTATATTTGCACCCATTTTTAAATCATTTAATTCAGAATATACAGTAGGTTAAGAAATTTTTGGCTACGACCAGATCAATTTTTCTCCAAATGTTTTATTCACAAAGAGGGGTTCAAAGAGTTGTTATTCCTTCACATACTGAGTATCACACCCTCCAATCTGAGGATTGTACTAATCAGTGAATATACCTGTTTTCTATTTCCATGATTTCAAAATATATTTTAATATTAACTTTGACTTGGATTGCATCCAAAACTGGGCCTGGAAATATTGTGTTTTCCACAGGTCTGGTCTGTGTTCCAAATCCATAAGTACTAACTGTATACTCTGGATGCTAACTGCTGTAGGACACTGATGTTGCAGTTAGTGTACAAAAAACCAACATATTTTGCCATCAGGAAATAACAAGTGACATTCATGTGTTTGTGGAGCTGCCTAGTCACCGCTTTCTTCATTTATTCTAATGTTCTGGGAATTGCATAGTGATACTCCTGCCCCTCATGTAACATGGTTTGAAACCCATAACTGAATATTTGAATCACTTTTTTGATGTATGAGTGGCAACATTTATTTTCTGATTAATATTCAAAAATGTATAATAAAATATGTTTGTTTCGTACTGATACCCCTATTGCTGCTTAAAATATACGCATAGGTAGGTGTGTCTTCATTTCATTTTTATTGTCGACCAAACATTAAAACATGTTATACATGTTAAATATAAAACTGTGTTGTTGTTTTTTTCTTTTACAAAAAGAGCATCACCATTAAGAAAATGTTTGTCTCTTCCTAATTAATTGTACTGATGTTCAGTGTTTAAAGTCTCTTTCTCTCTGTGTCTTTTCAAGGTATACAAATGCTCTCCGTCCAGCCGGACACCAAGCCAAAAGGCTGTGCCGGCTGCAACCGGAAGATCAAGGACCGCTACCTGCTGAAGGCCCTCGATAAGTACTGGCACGAGGACTGCCTTAAGTGTGCCTGCTGTGACTGCAGGCTGGGCGAAGTGGGCTCCACACTCTACACCAAAGCAAACCTCATCCTGTGCCGAAGAGACTACCTACGGTAAGGAAGACAGCTAACATCTTTACAGTATTCGTGTGCAGTTCAACAAATTTGTACCATCCAGATAACACAATCTGGCCACAGTGGGTACTTGGTGTCAGAGGGTTAATAGACTGAAATCCACTTTATGCGTATGTAAAGTTCAAGTTGTGCTATTTTTTTATTTGATTGAATTGAGCAGAGGAAGATTTTATTTTTTTTGCCTTCTTTGAGTTTTGGCCCTTGAAGTAGTTTTAGGCTTTATTGTGCAAAAACTCCAGAATCAAACATGGCAAATTTAAATTATCATCTGGAATTTAAAAAAATCTGTTTTCTTTTATCTTTCTATTAGTAAAAAACTGTCTCTTCTAGGAGTCAAACAGTATGTGTGTGATCCCATTTCCAATCACGGTATTTTGTATTATTTTGCATTTGTATTTTAAAGTTTTTTTTTATTAAATTTATTTGTAGTTGTTGTGCCCCCCCTGTTTTTGTAAGACAGTTTGAAAATTACGAATCAATGGGTGTGAATGTTGAAGAGGTTATACTTAAACTTTAGGAGAGCCAGCGCAAGCCACCTGCCACAGCTAACATAATTCATTTAAAACTCTTGTCTCTCAGACTAATTGGAATTGAGCACAGACAGAAGCCAGCATATGAACTAATGAAACAGTCCTTATACTGACTAATGGTTGGGCATAACATATTAAATACAATATACAAGTTACCATTTTAATTTTGATCCCTATTGGGCCAGAAAAAAAACACACATTGTAATCCCCACAAAGCATTTTCGTTGTTTCGTTGTAATTATCTACAGGTAAATTTAGGAAATTAAATAAACATAAAGGACAACAGTGTTTATAATGCATCGCAAAATACATGTCTTGTAGTTAATTATTCTCATCTATGGGCCTGTCGTTTCCAGATTTATAATCAACAAGTCCCACTCTCTGCAAGTAAAGATTTCGTTATCAGTCAACTATTGAAGGCTGTAACTACAAGAACACCACCAATTTGTTGTCTTTGGTATGGTCCTGTATTCTCCTCTTCCATTTGATTTAGCTGTTTAAATCAGTTTGGATAAATCCCATCAACTGTCAAAGTGAAAATATTTGTATTTATAGTCAATTGCATTTAGCATTTTGAGGTTCCCTTTAAAACTATAATTATAACCCATATCAACTTCATACATGTAAGAAAATCAGTATTTGCAGATTAATTCAGAGGATGTTAAGGTGTGTGTTTACTTTTGTTCAAACTTAGATATATAAGTGCTTAAAATTATTTATTTATTAATCATTTATGTTTAAAAAGCTGCAGTAGAAATGCTCCGGTTGTCCTAATTAAAGCTAGAATTCCTTATGTCTTTAAGTCTCTACCAGTGCATGGTTAGCAGGATTCACAGATTCACAGTGGCCACATTTATAAAAAGAAATATAACAGGTTTGAATAGCTACAATGATTCTTTAAAAATCCTACCAATATGAGTGCCCACTGCAGAATAACCAGTTAACCTACTATACTGGTGAAAGAAAAGAGAGTTCAGTGAAGCAATATTTAGTACAAGTAAGTTTAATGCAGCTTTCACTTCATCCAAGCCATGTCACTAACCTGTCTGACTTAAAAATTGTACGCATGACAAACTCTGCTTTTACACCTTTTTACTTGGAGGAATAGAGTTTACTGCCTCTGGCACAGACGGGATAAGCAGTCAAAGATAATGAATGGAGCGAATAGAGTTTACCTTCTTTTTACTGTTTGTGGAAGTGAAGTTGACCTGCATCACACTGAATTCATTTCCCAGAAGAAAGTTCATTCACTGGTTTCTTCACAGTTTGTACATCTTGAGATTAGAATCATCTTTCTTAGTGTGAGCACAATGTGTTTAGTAGTGAAGCTTTGTAGTTTATCAGTGTCATTATCAGTTAGTGAGCACTGTAGGAAAAGGTACAATCAGTGATCCTAACTATAGTAAAAGACCACAGGAAGTGATCTTGGTTTTACTAAAAAGATCATTTAATTCCAACATTAAACTAAAACACATTGAGATTTTTAGTACTGAAAAACAAACTATCACTAATTCAACTAATCAAAAAAACGTTTAATCTTATTCTACAAACTCTTCACATATTATTTTAATGCAAATCCAGTCAGTAATTTTGTATACAAGACAGAGGTTTCTTTAAGTGTGTATGTATATGTTCTCCTCAGAGATATCAGTGTTTTGTGATTGTACGGAGGCACGCGGAGAGACAAACAGCCACTGGATTTAAGGTTGTTAACATGAGAAATAGATTAGTTTATGGAGGCCTAAAGCATTTCTTCTGACATGGGTACATCCCCTACAATATTCAATGTTTTACCTTTATATAGATTGAGAAAAGTTTGAGACATCCAGAATTTAATCCTTAAAAACAAGTAGTCTTCATCACTGGTTTTTGGCAGGACATAGCATATGGCCTGCAATAATTTGGCCTACATACAGCTCTTTGTCAGTGTATTTATGTGGATACTCCCTATCTCTCACTATATTGTCTTTTACACAGAAATATACATGTACACACAAGCACACATACTAGGTTTTATTTTGACTTAGTCCTCCCAGCACTACTGTGCTGCCCAAAGAGCACTGTAGACTACAGTTAAATCATTGGAAATAGTTCACGCCATAACATAACTACAGCTGTTTTAGGAAATTATATTCTTTTTTAAAAGCCTAAAATATTCATGTATCAGACAATATTTACAGTGCCTTGCAAAAGTATTCACACCCCTTTAAACTTTTCCACATTTTGTCACGTTACAACCACAAATGTAAATGTATTTTGGGATTTTATGTGATAGACCAACAGAAAGTGGCACATAATTGTGAAGTGACAGCAAAATGATAAGTGGTTTTAAAATATTTTTACAAATAAATATCTGAACAGTGTTGTGTGCATTTGTATTCAGCCCCCTGAGTCAATACTTTGTAGACCTCCTTTTCCTGCAATTACAGCTGCAAGTGTTTTGGGGTATAGCTCTAACAGATTTTCACATCTAGATATTGAAATTTCTGCCCATTCTTCTTTGCAAAATAGCCCAAGCTCAGTCAAATTGGATGGAGAGTGACTGAACAGCAGTTTTCAAGTCCACAGCTTCTCAATTGGATTTAGGTCTATACTTTGACTGGGCCATTCTAACACATAAATATGCTTTGATCTAAACCATTCCATTGTAGCTCTGGCTGTATTTTTATTTTCATTGTCCTGCTGGAGGGTGAACCTCCTCCCCAGTCTCAAGTCTTTTGCAGACTCTAACAGGTTCTTCTAAGATTGCCCTGTGTTTGGCTCCGTCCATCTTCCCATTAACTCTGGCCAGCTTCCCTGTCCCTGCTGAAGAAAACCGTCCCCACAACATGATGCTGCCACCATCATGTTTCACAGTGGGAATGGTGTGTTCAGGGCGATGTGCAGTGTTAGGTTTCCCCCACACATAGTGTTTTGCATTTGGGCCAAAAAGTCTCATCTGACCAGAGCGCCTTCTTCTTCTTCATTTGCTGTGTCCCCCACATGGCTTGTGGGGACTTCTTATGTCTTTCTTTCAACAATGACTTTCTTCTTGCCACTCTTCCATAAAGGCCAGATTTGTGGAGTGCATGACTAACAGTTGTCCTGCAGACAGATTCTCCCACCTGAGCTGTAGACCTCGCTTCTCTGATTAATGCTCTCCTTGCCCGGCCTGTCACTGTAGGTGGATGGCCACGTCTTGGTAGGATTGCAGTTGTGCAACACTCTTTCTATTTTTGGATGATAGATTTTACGTATTCCGTGAGATATTCAAAGATTGGGATATTGTATTATAACCCAACCCTGCTTTAAACATCTCCACAACTTTATCCCTGAGCTGACTGGTGTGTTCCTTGGACTTCATGATGCTGTTTGTTCACTAATGTTCTCTAACAAACCTCTAAGGACTTCACAGAACAGCTGCATTTATACTGAGATTAAATTACACACAGGTGGACTATTTACGAATTAGGTGACTTCTGAAGAGAATTGGTTGGATTTTAGTTATAGGTAGTAAGAGTAAAGGGGGCTGAATACAAAGGCACTTAAAACTTTTCAGCTATTTGTAAAAACTTTTGAAAACCATTTATCATTTTCCTTTCACTTCACAATTATGTGTCACTTTGTGTTGGTCTATCACATAAAATTTCAATAAAATACATTTACGTTTGTGGCTGTAACGTGGCAAAATGTAGCAGTATGTGGCAGTATGAATACATTTGCAAATTGCACTGCATGGCTTTAGGAAGGAGTGAGCATATTGTTGGTTTGTGTCTTTTTACAAGACTTGTTGACAACAAGGACATAAAGAATAGCACTAGACTCTGGATATGAATATACATTTTATCAGTGGGGTGTGTATATATCCACAACTAAACCAGAGTAGCAGGACCATTAAAAGTGGCTGTCCTCATAGCAGTGCCTACAGCGCTTGGTCCAGTGAGTGCTGTGTAGCAGAGCTTAAATTCAAAAACTGTAAACAGCATCAGTGTTGATATGGATACAGTAGCAGGCTATAGGCAGCTGGTAGCTATGGCTCAGGGGGTAGAACACAGTGTCCATTAACTACAAAGTTGGCGGTTCAGTTGTCCTTTCCTCCTGTCCACATGAGTTCTCTGGCTAGACGCTGCAAGTGGCTCCTGTTTTGTGTTTTTCATAAAAGCATCTGCCTAAATCTAAATTTAAATGGAGCAGTGAGACAAAGTGAGCATTTGGGGTCGACTGTGGCGCAGGAAGGTAGAGCGGTTGTCCACCAATCTCGCAGTTGGTTGGTTCAATCCATGGCTCCTCTTGTCACATGTCGAAGTGTCCTTGAGCAAGACACTGAACCCCAACTTAGTTGCTCCCGGTGAGTGTTGGCCAGCTGCATAGCAGCTCCCCCACCAGTGTGTGTGTGAAGCAGTGTAAAGCGCTTTGAGTGCCAATAGGTAGAAAAGCGCCATATAAGTGCAGACCATTTACCATTTCTGGACAGACTTGTGAATGTGTCCTGACAATTCTTCAATGGCAGTAATGAATTGCAAATATAGCAAACTGCACCAAATAATAATCCTTGAACTAACTGCACAACAAGCTTTAATCCCAGTGCCTAAACAAGTTACCCCTTCATAAACCTGTGACTGCAAATATAATTACAGGTATTATCTCAGAGCTTAGTTTGTGCATCTATATCTTTGAATATAGAAATATGCAGCACAAACATTTTATCAACAGATGATCCCTTTGAAACCAAAGCTTCCACTGATGATATTGCTAATGGCATGACACGACTGTTTATGCTGCTGTGCGATATCTACAGTACAGAGTGATAATGTTTGAAAGCCCAGAGGAGGGTGGAGAGCAAACAGACTAACACATTTAATGTAAAAACACTGAAAAAATGAAGTCGGCAGCACACTGGTCTGCTGAGTTCCACTGCACACACGCAACACCAGTGCTGGGTCCAAGGCCGGGTGCAGATGTGAAAAAGCTGTTGGGCATCAGTTAATGGAAAACTGTAAATTCCAGACATCCATTTTAAAGACAGCTCCAGGAGAACACTTATTTATTTATCTATCTATTCATTCATTTTTTAATCCAACTTCAATTTTCCTCTACAGTGGTTTTACTAAGATTCTAAATGCAAGCAAACTCACAGAGCTGTCAACATGGCTGGATTTATTAACGTTTTGGAAAGCTGGCTATAAGTGAAAGATAACCAACATGTAGAGCATAGTTCAGTTTAATAACTTACATTTTTCTTCTTTTTCAGAATCAACTTTGTAGTCCAGAGCCACCTCGTATAACTATACATGTAAATCTAAATGAAAAATGTATCTTTTTTTTCATCTCATATTGGGGTTCTGACACATTGTCATTTGGTATGTTGGCATCAGGCATGAATGTGACATCAAGTCAAGCTTTATCTTCAGGGACCAGCAGGGAGTAAAGAGAGAAGGCTTAGGCTGTCAGAAAGTCATGTTTTCTTCTCTGAAATCTCATTTAGATGTATTTCTCCTTATGTACATCTGTCATACGCTTTAATAAAAAAGCATTTAGTGCATACTAACCCACAAAGTAGTTTCTGAACCCAGACACGCATTCAAATGCAGTGTTGAAGGATGTGATGTGGATGAATTGGTAATGTGATTGTTAATATGATTCATTCACGTTTTTAATCTGTTTAATTTTTGTTTGTTGAGTTATTGCAATATTCACCTCTGCCACAACTGTTAACTTCTCAGTTAATCAAATAATTATATTTTCTATTATATTGATTAATATACCTTTTCGGTAAGCAAATGTGACATGATGACATCATGACATTTAATATTTTCCTCCCATGTGTTCTTGTTAAAATATATAATTTGAAGAGTGTCAAAATCACTTGATGTCATTTTGCATGCTGAAGCTGAATTCTACTAACATTGTCTAAGATTCATATATGAAACAGGCTTTGTTTGAATTTGTATCTCTATGTGCAGCTACAGGAATAATTTTGATGTAACCATAAGTTGTCTTTCTAAACAGACTGATGAGCTTTTGTGCACATATTCCACCTGGAGTACTGAAATTGTCTGCAAAATGAGTCCTGAGCTCCCATAGATCTTTGTAGACATTTTTATTAAGTTCAAAAATTAAAAATCTCATTTCAGAGCGTTTTATGTCACGTGACAAGATTATAAAAGAAGGTTTTATTTTTTGCTCTGTTTTTAAGTCATGTATAAAAATATTCATGCTTCAGATTGCGTTAATGCACATGTAGCACGAGTGACATGTGAAGCAGCATGCAGGCAGTTTAGACGGCTATGATTAAAATAGCAGTGTATCAATAGTGTGATGTGTGTGTCTAAAAATGCAGCAGAAAAACTTTTGTGTAGAGAAAAAAATAAAACAAATTTTCCACATCCTGCCTTCTCCTCAAAGAGCTGGAGTGCAAACTCTGTCTACAGAAGTTATTCATGCTCCGTACTGCGCTGTTCACTCCTCGTGCAGCAGGGATGGGCTTGTTGTGTGATTTTGTCACACATTTCATCACGATGGCAGTTTCAACACCACTCACCCTCAAACTGAGAGGTTAAACTGATGAAACAAATTAAAAAAACACAGAGATTGGGTTCAATGATTTGATAGCATACTAATACCACTTCTATTACATCAATCTGCCTCCAATTTAATTTTATCTTGTTTTATAAAATACCAGCTCTTTGACATCAGTATGAAATTTCTGACCTGAGCTTATGGTGAGTGGAGTCTACTTTCCCTTTTACGCTTCTCTTCTGACTTTGTTTCCAAAAGCCTCATATTGCTGCTACCCAGAGCAAATGCACTTCCACTCTCGTCTGAAGAACAGCAATTGTGGTCATGTCAATACAAGAAGCAAGTGTGGCTCAGAAGGTAGAGCAGTTGTCCACCAGTCCCAGGCCTCAACGTTAGATTTTTGGCTCGTCCTGTCACATGTCAAAGTGTCTTTAAGCAAGACACTGAACCCCCAATTATGTACTCCAGCTTGTCCCACTGGTGTGTGTGCATGACTGAATGTAAATAAGAGAAGCAGTATAAAGTCTTTGGGTACAGATAAGATCAAAAAGCACGATAAGTGCAGACCATTTACAGTTTGTAATGTGTTCAGAACAGAGTACATACCTGTATGCAGGACCAAGTATGAAAAGATCAACAGAAAGTTCGCAAACCACTTCTTCACCCTAACCCACTACTGCACTGCCTCTAAATGTGCTCATTATGTTCTATGTTCTGTCTTTTGACATGGAGTGAAGGTTGAAGGAGCCACTTTTTATGAATCTGAACTATATGAAGGACAAAACAGCCAAAATGTTATAGTTTGGCCTGCAGGAAGTTGTTAACTGGAAAAACGGTGACAGACAGAATAATAAAGTTAATCGTCCATTTGTGAATATGGGGCTAACAATTCAGTTTAGGTTTACCCAAATTACACATGTCCTCATTTCACTGAGCAGCACTGAGGACTCCTTGATAACCTTGATCAGTTATTATTTAGGCAGTGATGGATGGCAAACAAAAACTGAAAGCCTGTGATTTCACAGTAGCCACTGTACAACACTCACACACTGCTAAATTGAAGATCGCTGTGCATCTGGGAGATCTGTAGAAAGCTGAGTGCAGCTTGTCATCACCTCTCTCCCCTCTGATTTTTTTTGGAGGCTGAAAGATTCAGGGCAGCTTCTCTCTCTGTCTAATGACTACCACAGATGTTCACCTGTTCTCGCAACTAACACTGAAGGGCACAAGGACATCCTTAGACAGGCTGCTGGTCAATGACACCACAGCTTACTTTTTTCAGCTTACCTGCTCTAGATGCAGCAATTGGTCTACTTAGACAGTTTACTGATGTTTTTAATCTATTTAATTCTAAAGAATAGAATATATTTAACCAACACATTACATTATTGCTGACCTTAAGCATTTTGTGTTGCATTTTTATGCCTTTCTTTCACTAAGTATTTATTCCCTGTGTAGAATAAGGTGGAGGATTTTGTGCGTTTGAAGGATGTAGTTCTCTAAAAGGTTATAGTGCCTGTTGCACTCGTGAATGCCACCATCATTACTTTTACTGTCCTTTGTTTCTCATTGGAGAGACAGCAGCAGCACTTTGCACTGTTACAAAATCAAGTTTAAAACTAAATGTCAAGTCAGTCCCATGCTGACAGAATAACAGGCTTTGATTTCTCTGATTATGTGCAGTTAGTTCAATCAATAGAATATTTATGTTAAATGGCATAAATGCACACTATGGTTGAGTTGGTTTGCAGACATTGTGGTCTGTACCTCAAAGATTCCAAAGACAAAATGATTTTCTGCAACATCAAAAAGATGCAGCTTTTTTCAATGCCTTGAGCACTCGAAGGAGTGAATGTGCCTGGAATGTGTCTGTCCATTCAAGCCCCAGATTGAATCCTGTCTCTGCTGCTTGTTATTATAATAGAGCACTCAGCATGCACAAAGGTCCTCTCCTGCTCAAGCTTTTAATGGGAATTTGAGGTGGCGAATGCAGCACTCAGTCTGTCAGAGCTGCCACTTTGCCTTCTTATTCCTTCATCTTTCCTAAATGCACACACACACACACACACACACACACACACACACACACACACACACACTTAGTCCTCTTGGCCTTCTTTGATGCTGCTAATCAGCCTCTCCATCACTTGAGACATACATAGATGATTACTTGTTTCTAATTACATATAAGGGTGAAACTTTGTTTGACGTCCTTTTACTCTCTGGCTTCCTATTGCTTTCATTCCTCCAAACACACATTATTCTCCCCTACACAACTCCTCCCTCCTTCTTGGCCCCCCCTGGAGACTTCTCTGTATGAGGCTAGATATACACACAGCGGCATGACGGCCACAGCTTTACAAGGTAAACTATTCCCTGGCACAAGTTATTATTAATAACTGCCCGAGGGAGGAGTCACCCAAGATAAACTCCTTGAAAAGAACCCCAGGCAAGGCAAGTCAGCTCCAGCTGGCTGTGTTGTAAAACAATGCCCTTAATGCAAGAATAATGCATGTGGGAGAAAAGGGGGAGCTGCACAGTCAATTTTTGTATGTGAAAAATTAAGATGTCACTATCTGGAGCTTTGAAGCATACCTTTACCGCTGAACTGATGGCATTGGAATATGAATAGGTTAGAGCTATAACTTTCAACGCCCTTTTTCTGTACCACTGCATTGTCATTAAACATCTGATTGCAGCATTAAATTCTGATGGCTGGAGAGTGCAGAGCCGCTGGGAGGAATAACAGTGAAAATGAGAGAAATAGTAATCACCAGCCATGTTATGTGACATCTCTAGTTAGTTAAATTCTTAGGGGGGTGTTATGAGGCGCATTTTAGCAGTGTGCAGCATTCTAGTGTTTTAGTAAAACTACAGTAGATGTGATTAAGGTCTGTACACATGATTTACATGTCTTTAGTTGCCAATAACTGAGATACTAACATACAACTAAGATATAAAATTATTAAAATAATAACTGGGAAAGTGTTTTTATGAGTTCCTATGTATCAAACACAACTTTGTCATCTACCCTACATCACATTTCCCCCTCCAGTCTCCTCTCAACCGGTTTTGGTAGCATCATGAATCAAAGAGTGACTTATGTAAAAATGTGATATTTTAATGCCTATATAAGTGCAGACCATTTACCTTGATGTAAAAGCCTTTCTGTTTGTTTTTATGACGTGAGAGTTTCCTGCTGCAGTGATTCCTTCAGTCAGTGAAAGAAGAGTCTGATGGTTTAGGTTTTTACAATGACAGGGGTAACCTCAAAGATTGTCTGACTGTTATATGCTGTTCTAGGGATCCCAAATAGAAGCTCCTTTTAATGTAAGAAACCGGTTTGGGCTGATAACACAGCTTTGCATAACTCCACCACAAACTGCATGAAAATAATCAACAGGCCTGTGTGACAAACATGCTTTGTTTCACATATGATTTGATGTAAGGTGTAATTTGTAGGATACTGAGAATTAAAAGAACTACAAAGTGGTTCCCAACATGGCACATATGGCATGAATCTTAGGATTAGGTTGGAATGGCCACTAGCACTGTAAAAAGTGCAGTTTTGAATATTTTTCCTGTTATATTTATTCAAAATGTTTTTGTACATACAGTACACACCATTTCTCCCTATATGATGCCCAAAGGGCCAACTATGACTGAAAGCACTGAAAAATGAAATTAGATTAACTATACACATTTATACAGAATCTCTACAATGCTGTTTCTTCTTATTGCGAATAAATACCCTATGCTGCCTCTGGATGCCAGTAAATACGTACATTAGTCATTTTATGTGATTCACTGACGGTAGCTAAAAATGACTGAATTTAAAGTCTGAAAAGATTAAAAAGTGGGCAACACTTGCACATTGTCGATTTAATTTTTTAGTTATTTGACTAATGAACTTCTGCCTGTAAATGTATATAGACTGTATACAGTCTGAAAGGAGAAGTGATGTCATTTTTTTAAGCTTGGCAGTTATTCTAACAAATCTGAATGTTGCCCATAGAAGACACTGACTTGTTTAGTGTAAACATGGGCAGTCAGACTGGTCTTTAGCTATGCAGTCACATACGCAGCAAACTGTCATGCACTGTGTTCAGACAACTGTTGATCATGATCATGATTAAATATTTCCCATGAGGTAATGCTTACCTGTACGCATAGATTGCACCATGTACAATCCAGCCAAATCTGACCTAATTCCTCTCTTTTGGCAGGATCCTATAAATTTGTTATGTTTTGCATGGCCCTTAAGGCCTTAGTGGGGATATCTATTGCAGCGTCCCAAACACATCAACCAAGCTAATCGAAAATTGAGCACATCCATAGTCTCTTGATACTTTGGAATATTGTAAATCACATAGACCTACTCTTACCAGACAGGCTACTTTGTACATTACATTAAATTCATTCATGCCTTTTAAACATCTAAAACTCATAAATACTATCTAAAACTCCTAATACTGTTATGGGTGCCAAAGTGTCAGGATTAAATTTCTATAAACGTTTTCATTTAATTTTCATACTGTGTAGATGGGAAAATTTGCTGCTGACTGGGACTAAGGCTAAATTTATCATCCACTGCATAGCCCTTGCTCGTTTGTTTCCTCATCCCAATTATTTAACATTCTGTCTTCATTAGGATTAACCTTTATTGACATCAAGGGGGTGGGAAGACTGACATTATGCGTTATGGGAAAAGGAGCACGGCCTGCTCAAAGAACCTGTGCTTAGTTCCCCTTCTCACCTAATGGCCATTGGGCCTTTCCACCTTGAAAGTATGCCCTCCGTTGTGTTTTTAATTAAACTTAGCTGCAGTTTGGACCCTTTGACTTTTCTTGCTCCCTCTCTATGAGGGGTGCTGTGGGTCATTTCATGTATATATTTGTGATCCTTTTCCTCTCGGGCTATAATCCACAAGGTTTTACCAATTAACGAGAGGTTTGAGTTTCTAGTAACATTTTGGTTTAATTCTTCAGCTAAAATCCCTATGTTATGACAAAATCTCAACTGTACTTTGTATCTGCTTATTTTAGGGTAGCATCTGACTTCCAAAATATGTTGAAAATATTATGAACAGTATTTTTTTGGATGCTTAAAACTTCCCAAATTAACAGTTGTAAGGGGACAAAATGTAGACTGTTGTCTTTGGTTTTAAAAATCAGACATGTTGGATGTTCTAATGTTTACCCAATCATCTTCCTAAGAGAATGTGTGACACTAACAATATCATGTAATAACTTTGACCTTTGCTTCTGAGAGACTTTAAAGATCTTTGTCACCAAAACATAGATTATTTTAAACATTTTAAAATGTACAAGTAAAATGTTATTATTATTGTTAATAATAATAAACATAATTTCAGAAGGGAAATTGAGCTTTTAGGGTTGTTACCTGTAAACTAAGAAAACTTGTTAATTTTTGTCACATTGAACTTGGATAGTTCAGTTAAAGGTTTGGAAACTGGATTATTTATTCTTAAATGATATGTTCTCTTACAACAACTGTAAGTATTTTTAAATGTGGTTGCATTGGGCAAAATGGAAGGCACACCATAGTAATATTTTTTATGTGACTTTTTTTAACTCACTATTTTCAAAAGTTCCCCTTCTAGTTTCTGCCAAATGATTACAATGTAAATGTAAAATGACCTTAAACCTCACATGGAGCTCAAGACTCACCCACAGGACAGCTGGGTGACCCTATGATTTTTAGATTTAAAATTGGCTGTAGACTGTAGATGAAACACACACATAATTTCTGCACTTTTAAAAAATGCTATCAGGCCACAAAATTCCCTTAAAATGTATTTACAATATACTGCTAAAAAACAGTGTTATTAATATTTTTCCAAGCATGTTTTTTGTGAGGATAGCCCTTTTGACAAATTTCAGTGCTTTTTGTTTTCATTACTAAGTTTTGCATTTGTTTATTTACGATAATCTGATAACGACTAATATCTAAAGGGCTGTGCAGAGTGTGGCAGAGTGTAAAGAGTAAAGCAAAGTTGTTTTATAGCAGCGAGACAGACCAGGCCGAACAAACAAGTAGGAGTTGCGGTGTCTTTCAGACTGACAGACCCTCAACACATGGCTGTATTACAATTAGAACCGTGGTTGAAGAGTTCAGTTTCACTGTGTTGTTGCACAGCACCATCATACCACAAAAAAACTGTCTCTGTACTGCAAAAGGAAAGAGGCCGCAGCAGACACTGCTGAAAGGCTATTTCTTAACTTAGAGATGTGTGTGTGTGTGCACCTGTAAAGTAAAGCCATGAAAATTGCACTGCATCTTGCTTTGCGATAAGAGGGTTTCTGAATACGGTTTTATCGGAAATGCAAGTTTGAAATAAATTCAGGAGCAAAATTGCAACTGTACCACCAAATCTGCATAAGCGCAGCTAAAGCTGCAGATCTTCTCCTACACTGGATCAAACAAGGTTGTTAGGTGCAAAAAATGCAAACAGGCACAAACTAAAAAATAATAATTTGGCTTAAGGAAAAACAGCATTTGGCCTAATGCTTATATTGACATAGAGCTCATTTAGAAGTCACTGCTGTTCAGTTTGCAGTATCAATGCCAGTCCCCACATGTTTTGATATGTTGTCACTTTAATGTTATGTGTGGGTCAAAGGCCTCACCTGAAACCACTGGCTGCAGCACAGCCACATATTTTGCTGCTAGCTCTCTACTGCAGGCAGTGAGCATAAGAACATCCCTGTTTTCTGGCACAAAGTGATATGCAGCATCCTCTACTCAGCCCCCGAGGCTTTGGCACATGTTGGTTTTGTTTTGTTTTTCTTGTATGGGTTTAGGAATCATACAGTTTTTAGCCTGTATATATTCACAATTCATCAAAAACTCCCCCTCACCTCTGCACAGAAAATGTTGCAGACTGAGGTTGAACCAAGATGCCAAAGAGAGAAGACAACCGTCTTCACTATTTAACTATTAATACTAAATAGCTCCAAGTCACAAAAGCAGATGTGTTGTGGCACTCAGGATCAAATGCAACCATGCATAATTAATGTGGCCTGCCAGTGCAGATGAAGACAAATGAGGGACTGGCTTTTTGTCTGTCAGTGACAGGAGGGAAAGAGAAGTAGCAGAGAAACTGTGATACAGAGAGATGAAAAAAAAATTAAACTGAGCACTTGTTAGTCAGATACTTGTGTGACCTTTAACCTCTGTGTGCAGGTGTTTGTGCAAACATAGTTTTAGGGCTTCTCAGAAATCAGGACTCTGGGTCAGTTGAGGCTGATGTGGGTCAGAGTAAGCACTGCTTCACAAAGAGCCACTAACTGTGACCTGGGAACTCCATCACTCTCCTGTGTGCTCAGGGCTCAGCAGGTACTCTTACTGTTCTGGTGATGAAGCCTCAACAGGATCTGGATTATTTTGAATTCTGAATATGTCCAGAGACAGAAAAAAAGAGTGCATGCCAGAACATGTCCCCAGCATTGTGGATACACCTGAAAGTGCTGAACCTTTTCATCATTAAAAGTGTGGTTGTCAGTAGTCAACTGTCAAATACCCATTAGGGTTAAGAACCTTTTTCAAGGGCAGTCTGGACAAGGCAGCCAACCCTTTTTACCTGTTAAACTGTATTCCCAGGTCTCAAAGCAGCAAGTCTGCATGCCTTACACCGAGTCTGCTCAGCTCACCAGCAATTAGTGTGTGTAAGTGTTGTGTGTGGATGTTGTGGGCTTCAGCCAGGCTTTCTGTGCGACTGCTGGTTAATGAGGCCTTTATGGAGATAAAGTGGGGGTGCGGGAGTGGAGGACCTGGAGATGAGTGCTAGGCAGGGAGACGAAAGCTGCCTGCAGCTTTTAGAGCAGTGAGAAGTAGGGGGCAGGGCCGGGGCAGTACTGTGGAAAACAGGATTTCAAAATGCTGATTGGTTGATGTCAGCCTCCTTTACAGGCATTATTTGGATGTATAGGCAGAGCTTTGAGGCCAATGCTGAGCCCCTGAGCGAATACTCAATTAGTGGGCGGCCTAGCGGAACTGCCAGACACTATTGTTCAGCCCCCAACCCCCTACCTCCCCTCCCAACCTCAATCCAGATGCTGCCTCCCAGGCTGCACAGCGGGCAGATCTCTCCAGCGATCGGTCAAATTAGTCTGTGTGGACTCGTTGAGAACATACTTTTTGATTAAAGTCTAAAAGGGTTGCTAAACCATCAAGTAGGAGAGGACTAAAAAGCACTTGCATTTTTGTTGTTTTTATCACACAAAAGGTTTGTTTTTCATTTTATTCTGTTTTTTATGGCAACCAAAGTGCTCAGACTGCGAACCTGCTGTACCTGTGTTATGTTTGTGTATAATGAGATATAAATGTACACTTCAGAAGAGTTCTCTTAAAGTTTGAATCAAACTAATTCACATTTATGTATTTTCTGAAATTAATTGATGGTAAATTTATTTCAGTGGGATGATCGCTTTACTGACAGGCTTTTGCAAGTTCATTCAGCTCTTAGCACTTTCAAAATGGACTGGCCTATGTTCTGTACAGTCCCTAAACACATCACAGACACATCAAGTTAACCAGGATAAAGAAGTAGGTAAAAATGGTGTGGATGCACATTGAGTGAACAATTTCCTTCTTTTACCACTCACATTCAGCTACCGTGTGACAATGCCTAAATGTATTTATCTCATTAAAACTAATTTAAAAGGACTGTGAACACTAATATTTCCATTTGATACATTGTACCAGACTTAGCTTAAAGCTAAATATTATCTGCAGTCCTCTGGCTGGTCACATCAAAAAACACAACAATAACACTTAAAACTGACTAGCAATCAATAAAACCAGAGACATGATACTTAATCAAAAAGAATGACACTGGTACACTGAATAATGATAACCCAAGTCTACAGATTTGTGCATCATTTAACAAATTTTAATTTGGTTTAAAAATATTAAAAGAACTGCAACGGTTCAGGTCATCTGATGGGGCGTTCCACTGATTTCAAGCTTTCATAGTGAATCCTGAGTGCGTATGACCAAAAGGGACAGTACAGTCTCTTACATAAGATATTCTCAATGATTTTACACAGCCCTCTGAGCAAAAATTAAATAAAGGGGGAGGGACCAAGCAATTTAAAGTTTTATGAACAAGGCACAAATTTGAATATAATCTATAATTCTCAAAACTTAGAGAATGATTTTTCTCCAGCATTCTAAAGTGAGGGTATTGCATTTTTTTATCCAGAGTGTGATTGTACAAAGACTAAAGATGTAATGAATGTTCCTCTTGCTTGACATGTAATTCAGTAAGATGTGGAACAGGATAATGGCATGCATACATCTTCTAGCTGCATCCAAGGTCAGTTTCTTATTTGTCTAAAATTTGCCAAATTGTATTGTACAATTATGGAGATTTTTAAACATGTTTTCTAAAGTTCAGATGTGGATCCAATCTCCACAACCCTAATAAGGGGCTATTTATTGACTTTTAGAATATACCATTATTTTTTTCTTGTTAAATTTGTTAATTTTCAAACAGCCTAACATTGACCCTTGAGGAACTACCATTGTGCACTTTGTTAGTAGACAGTACATCGTTTCATTCAATACCCTCTTTAATAAACATGACAGATGAAGACATTTGTTTCAGCCTACTAGTGTAAAAATTAATTTATATTTGAAAGAAGAACATTATGATGGACCGTATCAAATGCTTTGCACGAACCTGACCACTCCTCCTTTATCAAGCTTAGATTGTATTTGATTAATTAGATGTAGGGTTGCTGATTCAGGTATGATTTGATCTAAAACCAAACTGTAAATGATGTAAACCAAATTAATTGAGTCACAAATTGTTCAGTGACAGCTTTCCTAAGAAAGCTGTCAACCTTGGAAACGACTGGCTATATACTAATGGGCCTACTAGCCTACTAGCTTTATGCAATTTCTAGGCTTAAAAATGGCATGCTTACAATCTTTAGGAAATGTACTAAATTTAAATGATGATTAAGATCGTCTGACATGGGCTGTAGAATGATTAAGATCGTCTGACATGGGCTGTAGAATGATAGCAATAGTTAGGAAATTGTGTTTTATATAAAAAGACTCACCCATTTGGACTCACCCACTTGGACTCACCCAATTGGTAAATTAAATCATCTGTGCAGGAAATACCCTAAAAATTAGTAAGTTTGTGCACTTCTCTTAAAAAAATGCTTTATTTTCACAGCACATCAAAAGAGGAATTTTAGGCCCTACACAATGGAAATGTTACAGAGTAAGCTATTTTATAGAAAAGCAAGTGTACCACTGCAACAACACAGACTCTGCCGCCTAAAGTATAATTAAAGTTTAATTAAAATCTGTGAGCAGGTTTTCCTACACTAGCTGTACAACCTCCTTTCAACTACAACCCTGTCAAGAGATGCAAGGACCAAGTTGTTCATAAAGCAGTATTCTGTTGTTTAAATACAATATAGTTTTAAATATAGATATCTCTCCTTTTCTCTCTCTCTCTCAGATCAACTCTACATGATTAATTACCATAACAAATGCAGCACATGGCTCATTTGCAATTATGCCAGCAACTCCTGACACTATTTTAGTAGATTTAATTTACAGATTGTTGCTGACTATTGGGGCTGTCAATCGAATAACCTTTCTGTGCCACACAGATTCACATGGAATATGACTAATAAAAAAAATTGTATTCTAAAATACAGTCCCTTTTGTCTTATCGTGTGGAGTTTGCATGTTCTCCCTTTCCTTGCGTTGGTTTCCTCCGGGTATTCTGGTTTCCTCCCACAGTCCAAACAAATGCATGTTAGACAACCATTCACAGTCACATCCCCATCTATGAATAACTTAGAGTCACCAATTAACCTGTCTGTGTGTGCCAGTCCAGAGGGTACCTCACCTTTTTACCAGTAAATAGCTGGGGTTGACCCAGTTCTTTGACAATTAAACACAATATGGTTTATAACAAATGAGTTGATGACTTGGCATTAAAGTGAAAATATTTTTCAAAACTAAACATGAATGCTGCTGTCTTTCCTTTTGATTATCTTGTTGTCTTGTCTTAATGGTTGTTGCTTGTTGTGTCAGTCTGACTCCTGGTATTCGCCAAGGAGACTGCATATTAAGTTAACTTTGAGGTAACCCTGATGCAATGGATCAAATGGAAACATTTATGTTCAGTATTGCACATGGTCCCTTTTTAAATATATTTTTATGAATAAATTTTATTCAATGACAAAAAAAAACTCCACAAAATCAATAATTGCTTTATTACAAAGAGAAGGTTTTGGGACTGCGTTAACTCCATTAATAAAACTCATATAATTAACCCTTAGAGAGAAGATGAAGTTGAAGTCAGGCTGTATTAGCTGTTGGGGGACCTGGGCGCCATCTTATGACTCTGTTTAGCCATACATGCCATAATGATTACCCCTGCCTTTCTGTTGGTGACTTAAAGCCTGTGTTTAGTCTTTCTGTACAAATTCTAAACCATTGCTAGAGTAAGTTATTTTTTTTTTTTAGAAAATATTATTTGGAATGTTGCATGTTATATTTTTTGTGGAGTGTTTCTAAACTAATCATTCAAGCAATGTTATTTTCTGTTTAAAAGGTAAAATTGAAGGAATCGTAGTAGAAAGAAATCAGGGTATTTATATGCACTATACAGGCAAATAGTAAGTCAGAGTTAGAAGAGAAATTCGATTACCTGTGCTGCATGAATACGTACCTTTTCCAAGTTTATTAAGTGCATATAAGCTCAATTTCCAGATTACCTAAGAAATTTAGTTTCTCCAAGTAACCTGGTTACATGAGTGTGTCAATGTGTGTCAACTGCTTAAGCTTGCATCCCAGTTTAAGGTTTAATGAGATGGCAGCTAAACACATTCTAAAATTATTATGTTTTGAAATATAATAATAATACCAAAACTCACAGCTGTGTGTATGTGTGTGCGTGTGGTTGTGTTCACACAACTAGTGTTCTTGGTGAACACTAGTTGTGTGAACAGACTGGGCAGTTTGAATAACCATGTCCTGGATGTCCACCAGCAGGATTCTGTGATGGTGCCCTCTCACCCTCTGTGTGAGTACTATAGGGGGGTTGGAGGAAAAAATAAAGGTAGAGACCCCTTGGCTGCATGCCTGGGAGAGGTCATCCATCCCCAGTGATGGTGCTGGCCTCTGCAAGAGGACAGTAGGTTGTGCTACAGGTCGACATGGGCTTTCCTATACCGACCCCAAATCATCTTCATATCATCTGCTTCTAGTGTGACAGATAATCTGCAACTGAATTCTATGAGCCCAGCAGTTGCATCTCTCTCAATGATGGCCTGTTTCAGTAATTTCTGGGACTCTCTCAGGGACCCCAGCAATCTAGTCCCACCCAGGTGTGTGATAAGAAGTGTCACCCCAGAGGTGATTTGTATTTCCAAATAAGCCCATGATTGCCCTCGTGAAAGGGAAAGAGATGCCTTAGTACCGAAAATACAGACCCTAATTCTAGGACGTTGATGTGCTGCCCTTCCTACAAGTATCCCAGACTCCTTGGAGTGACCTTTTCTGCCACACTGCACCCCAGCAATGAGGTGAGGCATTCGTTGTCACAACTTCTTATATTGCATGGACTGAGCTAAGAGGAACCTGGTGCAACAGAAATTTGCTGCAGGAGAGCAGGTTACTCTGATGTTGACCCTCTTGACTTTGACCCTCTGCGGGGGGAGTAGATGTCACAACCCCAAAGTAGTGATTGCTTTAAAATTGTTGTTGTTTTTGGTTGATTGGTTTGTTTGTTTTTTGTTGATTGTTTTTAAATGTGCGGTCTGCAGTTAGGCTTACCAGCATCGACACAGAATCCAAAGGATGTCAGCAGCCTAAGGTTTGTGTAGGTGGGTGTTCATATCTCCCAGGATATTTAGAGGAGTGCCATCTTCTGGGAATTGGGACAGCAGCAGTTAACCAGCTGGTCGGTGTCTTATAGATCATAATCACATGGATTGTAACCAGTGCAGTTATCCTGATGTCTTAATAATCCAACAGTGTAAGATTGATTGTAGGGCAAAATTTCCATGTGTCATTAATAAGTCCAGCCTCACTTACCTGTCTTGATGGGCGAAGAGTGTGAGAGAAGGTAAACATGGAGGAGGGTACAGGGTGGTTGTTCTATAGAGTAATCCAGGTTTTTGTTAGTGCCAGTAACTGAACAGTTGACTGAGTAGAGAAAGCTGGAATGAAATAAGTCCTGTTGACTTCAGATTGACAATTTTATAGACAAAGGGGAAGGGAGACAAAGAGGAAGGGGTGAAAGTGCTCTTGGTGAGGGTGCACAGATGGTGGAGGTGTTATCTTCTTTTTTCTATAGTGAAATTATACAGGCTTTGTTGTTTGCTTGTTTTATTCTTTTGCTTTAGAAGAGAAAGGAAAAGAGAAGGTGAGAAAAGCAAAAAAACAAAAACAAAAAAAACGAAGTAAAGAAAGAAAATCACCTACATCTGAAACAACATTTCAAACAGCACTTATTTGTTTAGTTTATCTTCTGTCCTAGTTAGATGTTTGACACACATAATGCTGAAGTGCAGCGGCCTCCTCAGAAAAAAAACAAGCTCTGCTCCTCACTCTGAGTCGGAACAAACATATACATTTACATGTATATGTAAGGGGCTTAAAGTTTAAAATAAAGTTTAATCAACTTAAATATTTAATATTTAAGGAATATTTAGGCTTTTCCTCTCAAATGTGGTGGTGTTTGGTGTTTTAGCCTATATTATGAAACATTATAAAATGTCTTTTTATGCAGTTTTGTGTGTGTGTGTGTGTGTGTGTGTTTGTAGGTATTATTGTTTTGTTGTTTGTGTTGTCCTGGACTTTGTATGTGTACGTAATATAAAATACATATTGGTAAATTAAATCTGACTCATGCAAAGGTACATTTGCAAAAATAAAGATTTGTAGGAAATGATTTTCCAAGTGCATGTTTTAGACTTGATTCTAGTGCATACAGTATTTTATTTGAAATTACATTCAGCACATCTTATGCATGAACATGAGTTTCTGCACTGGCAGTTTATGCAGTGACTGTACATATTTGGTGCACATAATTGCAGAGTGAGCTTTAGCCTGGTATGCAGTTTAAATGGATGGGCTGCAGGTGGGTTGACGTAAAGAACTGCACATCTGGTGCCGACAAGGATCAAAACCTTTCATTGCACCCTGTTCAAATGGATGTAAACAGTGTACTGCCAAGAGCATTTGTACAAGATGGTTTGTGCTGGGCCAGGGGTTCTTAAAAAGTCTTAAAATATCTTAAAATCACAGTTACTAATTAAAGTCTTTAAAAAGTCTTAAAGATATAAATAAATATTGATATGTTTATGAAAGATTATTGAGTCATCTGTTAATCTAAATGGATTTCTTATGTTTGTGGGAGAAAACCAGAGAAACCAAACAAGCAAACACTACACAGAAGTGCCCCCAAACCTTTATATATTTAGTTATATTTGTGCAGAAATAGGATGTTTATCAATCTTTTTACTTTTGATAGGAGCTAATTACCACACAGAGGTATCACTGCTTTATGGTTGGCACTCTCTTAAAAAGCGGGCCATAATTCATTATTAGGGTATCAGTCCAGATATAGATGAGGACTGAAAGAGCTAGCAGACAGGCAAGTGACAGCTCTCAAGGAGAAAATCTTATCTTAGGGGCAATTCCTAGGTAATGCTTGCAGTGATTGAAATAATTTTTCCCCTAATGTTGTTTAATCACTGACAATCACACATGAAGGGGGTCTTAATTAAACATTGCACATCTTATTACATCTGCCACCCTTAACTGTCTCCCCTTTCCCCAACTGCCACAGTTCGCATTAAGACCTTGGCAATATAATTTATTTATTGCCTCTCTTGTCGCTTTTATGGACAGATTTTGGAAAATTTAAATTTGAAACTTGAAGCGTGACATGGCTTCAGCCATGGTGGATTATGAAATAGACAACAACAGTCCTATTAAACAGGCCTGGTTGAGACGCAACAAATCAGTTGTCTATTATTAACCTCGAGCCTGTAATTATGCAGATTGCAATAGATTTTCCCTGGGTGCCTGGAAGTGGGATCCAGAGGTTGTTTTCAATGTGGCAGGCAGAGGAGGGAATGGCCGTGCGTTACTGAACTTGCCACATTCATCATGTTGACTGATGGCACAGAGAGTCGGTCCTCAGGTCCTGGTGGTTAATGTAGTGGGTAATTAACTGTCATTTGCCTAGTAATAGGCCAATGATCAATGGTTTGTGAGGAAACAAATTCTAATTTGGCAGCTGATGAATGCTTGCTGAGGCTGGAGCAATTGAAGTAGTGGGAGAGATGGAAAAGATGGGGGTTAAGAGAGGGAAGCATAGCTTCACTGTAATTTCAACTGACTGCTAGGAGCACTGGTGCCACCATCCCCCCTCAAAAATCCAGTCAGCTGAAGGAGATTGATTCGCCAAATATTTCTTCAATAAGCAGCATCTTGCAATGTTGGTTTCAAAAGACAACTGTCATCAAATCAGTGTTACAATTTGAATAATAAACAAAAACAGGATAATTAAATTGTAAACAAACATTTAGGTTTATAGTTTCACGTGTCCAGAAAAGTTAGTGTGTCATATCATGTTCAGTACATATATGTTGTTGTTGTTGTTGTTGTTGTTTGTTTTTGCTGTATTTGTGTCTCCATGTACATAGCCTACAATGATGCCTTTTACTTTTTCCAGCCCAGTAATCACGGGGGAGGTTCATGATACTCTATTTTAGATTTAGCTGGACAAAATAGAAAAACACTTTTGGCATAAGACCAATCCTGCTTTTTCCAGAGAGGTTACCACGTATTCTAAACAGATTAGGTTTCAAGATCCTCTGGACTGAAGCCTTGTGAAATAAATTAATTGGTGTTTTTTTCATCAAATATGTATCATCAAGCCATACCAGGCAAAGCAAGTGCAGTATATTAGTATAAGTGTTGGGCATGAGACTGCTTCTGTTTGCCTACAAATGTAAATTGAGCAAAGCATCAATTTAAATTTTATGCTCTATCTGCAGTCTTTTTAAATATAGATGCTATCTTGTCTGCATTGAATATCAAGAGTGTATCAATTTTTTGTTTTTATTTTTTCCACTAGACCAAGAGTTGGTTGTCTTTTAGATCTGGTTGTACTGTACTTTACATATGTACCTGTGAAAGAGCAAAGTAGTGTGACCAACATAGTGTGCACCTTTACAACAGCACACTCCTATACAAATATCTTCCATCATTTATAATCTTGAGTACATCCTATCTAAAAATAATTGAGGTTATTTAAATACAAGGATATTGGCCATTGCACCATGAGGGACAGCAGCATTGTTACTTTTTGTTACTTCAATTGAAACTCAAACACTCGTGGCATTTATCTCATAATTACTGTGACTAAATCAGTTCTTTTTAAAACTGTTATTAGATTAATTACAAAGCTTTGTAACAAGAGAAATCATGATTATATCTGTTTGATGTGAAGGCCTTCTGGCTATGGACATTTCTGCACAAAATAAAAAGGACAGAACTGTATAGGTTCTACAACTAAGTCTAAATCTAGACCGCTCAAAGGGAAAAGGATAATTCCTTTAATTAAGTGAGGGCTAATCTATTAAACTACTGTTTTCACCCCTACTGTGTTGAGAGATATCATTCATAGTCTCCAGGTGTGTTGACAGTGGCCTTAACTGTGTAGGTCATTGAGGGCACAATCTATCAGTTCTTTGCACCTTGAAAACATACAAAAACAAAACAATCCTGCACGTCTCAAACCTGCGATCATTCATTAAATTGCGATCTTCAACCAACTCTGACAGTGTCATGTAGTTTTATAATTTTAACAATTAAAAAAAAGGCACTCAGGGAGTCTGCCTCATAGGTTGTTTTGTTATATTTTTTCCTTTGCTATCATCCTTCAGGTCGCTGTGTAGTAACCGCTTTGAATCCCCAATTCTTCAGTAGTATTAGCATGGCCATAGATGAGACATGGCTACTTCTCACTCAACTTGTTTGTCTGCAGCTGATGTTTTAGGGTTTATAACAATCTCTTTTCTTTTTTTTTTTTTGCCTTTTTGAGAAAGACAAGGTGCAGATTAGTATGATTATCAGAATAGCTCTATCAAAATTAAAACATGCTGCACTGCTTTTCTACAGTTTATCACAGTTTAATTTTTGTCCATCAGATGTTTATCATACATTACTAAATCATATAGAACAAAGGGGTCCACTTTACTGCAAGGTCCTGGATTGTTCTTGATGACATATCTAATAAGAATCTCCCTGACTTACTGCTATGTACAGAGGCATCATCACATGTATAATCTATGTTTTTTGTGTGTGGCTCAGTTTGTTTGGTGTAACAGGGAACTGTGCAGCTTGCAGCAAGCTAATTCCGGCTTTTGAGATGGTCATGAGGGCCAAGGAGAATGTCTACCACCTGGACTGCTTCGCATGCCAGCTCTGCAATCAGAGGTGAGTGACTGTTCAACACTCCTGCTCCTCTCCATACCTGGGTCTAAGATAATTGGATCAGTGTGTTCCCAGCACAGTTTTTCCAAAGTCCTGCTCATTATTAAAGAAACTGATCACAGAGTTATCACTATAACCACTTACCAAGTTGACGGATCCATCACCTGTGTCAGCATCAGTGGTTTGACCTCTGGTTCCCCCTGGCCACACGTTGAAGTGTCCCTGGACAATACACTAAACCTTGAACCCCAAGTACCTTAGCAGCTCGTCCTCAACCACGTCCTCATAGGGATATGGTAAAGAATATAAAAAATATAAACTCACATAGGCTTTTCATGACATGCATTCTACCTACATTCTGCAAAACACTTCATTTGACATTTACTGACATCAGATAATTAGTACTTTATTTACCTTTCTGCCATAACTTTGAGATCACATTTCATGACAAATGTATGCAGAAAACTAGAAATTGAAAACATTAATGAATGGAAGAGAGAAAACCTTGCCACTGTAAATAATTTCAGAAATGGAGATGACAGAACATTTTCTGAGTATTCATGGTAATGCAATAAATTGCACACAGGAAAGGTGATTATTTCGGATTGTTGTAAACATGCTAAACACCATACTTGACGTACTTTATTTAAAACATTCCCTTGCAGAGTTATAGCAATGTTACAGGAACGTTTTGGAAACATTCACAGAACTCTCTCACAATCTGTTTCAGGCAATGGTGATATTAATATAATGGATGGAAAACTTTCTGGCAACATTCCTGAAGCTAATGAAAACAATGTATTATTATTAAAGGTTTTTTGTAAATCTCTTATTAGTTTATAAGTTGTGAATACAATTGACATTAATGTGTTTTTTAACAAGGTCCACTGTGGCTTTGCAAGTACTGTTTAGATGGCCATCACCATTAAATGGTCAGAATTTCATCTTGGCTGGCTTTTTTCTTAGCTTTAACTGAAACTGTACTTCACCTATACGTTTTGCTGGTGTGGGGAGAGATACCTGTGTAGGAATCTTTAAAGATCACTGTTTAGTTGACTTCACAGCATTAAGGCATCTAAATGGTAACTGGTCTGCACTTATAGTGCTCTTCGGTACTCAAAGCGCTTTACACTGCTTCTTATTCACCCATTCACACTAACAATCACACACACACTCATACACCGGTGAGGGAGCTGCTATGCAGCTGGCCAACACTCACTGGGAGCAACTAAGTAGGGGTTCAGTGTCTTGCTCAATTACACTTCACAACGTGACCGGAGGAACCGGGGATTGAACCAACAACTTCGAGATTGGTGGACGACCACTCAACATAAACTTTGAAAAAGAGTTTTTTTGCAATAATAAGATGTCTTTGTTTTAGAAGATATAGATCAAGGTTAATGTAATCTCATACAATCTAGACATATGTCTGGGTTTCCCAACATTTTTATGATAATGACCTTTACAGATTTTCTGACCCACAGCCCAAAATCTATCAGGAGATCTCACTTACTATTCCCTAAATAGTTTCTCGACATCTTAGTGTGACCTCCTTCAGCTCTGTCCCTTCTTGTTTCTCAGCCAAACAAACATGAAACTTCCCCATGAGCCTGATATAGCAGTATCACCAAGGGCTCAGAGATATCTTTTAAGAACATTTGCGAAATCTGACAACAGACCTGGCAACCAAGAGATCAGCAGAGTAATTATTTATCCATTAGCAGGCCAGCCACACTCCATTTTTGTGTTTAAACTGTGTTTAAATTAATAAATAGACAATATGGGCTGTGGCTGCAAAAATCAAAAATGAACCTACAACCATCCCCACTACACATGTGCTCACTCATGCATAAATTGACACCATCAGGAGCTTTGTGGGTATGTAAGAACAGGGAGCTCAAAGCCCGGTTTATGCAGATTTCATCAGGGCCCCTAATGGTCACTGCTATGCACAACTTTTATTAAGGAAGATTCCTCAAGTGACATTCCAGGACTGAGATAAAAAAACAATGTACCGCCAAGAGGTGATGTCACTGTAATCATGATCTGCAACCACTTCCTTCTTGTCTGTCATTTGCTTGCCAAGAAAGAAGCATTGAAAGATGAATCTGTTTTAACTAAAATTAAAATAAAAGCCTTTTGTTCAATCGTTTATCTTATATTTGTTTCTGCCCATGAACAGAGGCCCGTCTCTTCCTTTTTTCTTTCTGCATGCATTTAAAGTGCTGTTAAGCTGAGGAGAGTGAATAGCTCCTCTCTGTGGTTTATAAGTGAACATATAAGTTCTGTCTGGACACAATGTAGCCTTACGGTGCTAAACTGTACATAAACCTATAACTATAACCTTTCTAAAAGTCACACCTGTTATTATAATACCTGCTGGGTAAAGGAAGCTTTTCTGTGGTTATAGAGCTTGAAGGAGTGAGTGGTGGAAAGAGGAGGTGAGAGTGATGAGAACAAGGAAGGTGATATGAGTTTGCACCCAGATCAGCTCTGTGGAACAGCTCATCGATTGGGCTGTTCATCCAGCGTCATCATCTACACAGTGCTGACCCATTCCCCCCGGTAGGCTGGAGACAAAGGTGTAGCCATGGGGATGGATTTTGGGTTTAACTCTCCCAAAATGTTAAAGTAAAACATATTGGAAGGGGAAGTTGTATATGATTTTGTGCACTGCACTTTGTGCTTACGCTTTACACTCAGTCATTATCCTCTTTGATCAACAGGGAGACTTTTCAACAAATAACATTGTTTTTTTAAATACAGGACTGCTCCATGGCGTAGGTAGTTACCTAGGACACAAAATGCCAGTGAGTGAACTGCCCAAGAGTTTTTGAGAGTTTGAACATTCAGTGGGCATCATCTGTTCTCATTACTCCTGTAACTATACATCAGTAGGTGCATTTCATCAATCCTGTCCACAGTGCCAGAGTGCACCTTTAACATCTAGTGTGTTAGTCCAGTACAATTAAAGCTGTTCACTATGTTTTTATTTCCAACAGTAAAATTATTGTTTACTCTGCAGAATCACATTATTTGTTTCTGGTGTTTTAAATTGATTCAGTTTTGCCTCATAGATGCATAACATATGCAGTAGTGGAATTACTGCAAGCACAGGGACCAATTGGTTAGAGGTGGACTCTTGTAAATGTGTTTTAATTTGACAGAACACAATGTCGCATGGACTAATTTGCATGGACTGATGCTGCTTTCTGAACACAGTGACTCCAGAGGAGCTCCTACATATTTTCAGTATGAAATGAGGCAGAAACTGGTTTTAGGATTAGGTGCTGTTAATAAGGGTAGGATTAGTAGACTTGGGCATAACATGGAATAAAACACACAGTTGTTACTTTGCATTCAAAGGCTCTGACTGCTTAACAGTGATATAATAACCAGTCTACTAGTGAAGACACAACTACCATCTAAGATACTATTCATTGGCAGCTGGTCTTGCTTGAAGCTTCTGAAGATATTTCCTCTCATTTGAAACATTTCATCAATTCTAACTTCACTGGTTGGAAGTCCCAGCAATTTGACGGCTCTGGAGTTAAGTTATTAACACCAAGAGGGTTGTTGTTCCACTCGGTGTGATGGCTGTGAACTGATGTCAGGACCGTGATGTAAATGTTTGAGAAGTGGTTTCCTAGACCATGTCGTCTTTTAAAAGGTGGTCTTTTTATGTAGATAGCATGCTGTACTCCTCTTTAAAGCTCATCTGTCTCATCTGGCCAGAACTTGTACATTGCTGTCTTCAAAGATGTGGGAGAATAAATTTAACTTAAATAAAAAACAAATACAGTCACAAGAACAGATTGCTATTTCCTAATTCCTGCATTAACTGTTCATGCAATGTAATTTATCTGTGAAAGGTTGATAAAGCGATTATGGAGTCCAAAGTTCAGGGCAAGATACGGCCAGCAAAATAGCCACTGAATAATAGCTATCTACGCCATACTGGTTTAATTTGATTGGTGGGAAGCCAAAGGGTGACTGGCTTACCTTGGCATAATTATGAGTAATCACAGTTGGGCGGTGATATGACAATAACCTCTTCTGATTGGTTAATCCTTGCATTTTTTTAGATTAATTTTGTTTAGTTTTTTTAAGGGATGCCCACGTTGGTGTGGCCTCCTCAGCCTTCTAGGGGACATGGTATTGTCCACAGTAGGAGTGTAATATAACTATTCACCACACAGGGGTGCAGTTTTACTTGTAATGTACTCAAAGATAAATTGGGAAGACAAGGCCGCCAACAACAGGACACAGAAGAATTACGCAGCCAGCTGACTTCTTTTTAACTCAGGGGACAGAAAAGAGTTCTGCATTCTGAAAGCAGTGACGACAAAGTAGAATAGTGGCCTTTTAGGTCAGACACATATGAAGGAATATGTATTTTACGATTTTTATTATGATATTGCATTGTCCATGGGGTCTTACAAAGTTTCAAAAGGTAATACATTTATTTAGAAAAAAATTATGAGCACTAAAAAGTATTAAAAAGTCAACAGCCTCCACTCTGTCTGACTAGAGTCCTTACTAGTGTAAATCTACCATCATCTTTCTCAGATCTTCTCTGACCTCCTTGAACTTTTGTATTTTTGGTCTTGGTCAATCAAATAAGTTCTGTCTAACGAGCCCTTTTTATATTGATGCATAAAAAAGCTACAGTCAATCATTTAAACTTATTTATGTTTTTTACTTTTCCATAATATTCATTTTCCATCACAACACCGAACATCACAGCTAAACAAAGTTTTCTCAGTAGACATATATACTTGATATCATAAATATCTAAAATATACACTCACAAAAATTACAGTTGAAAGGTTGCCAGACTTTAAAAAAGATATTTAATCCCCTTTTGTATTTAAGTTTGTTTTTTAAGATATGTGATTTCTACTTCCAAACAGTGTAATAGTGACTTAACTGATTTCAAGTGATTCAACATTCACCTGTTGATAATGACATAAAGGCTAATGCATCACAATGCTGGGGCTATTCCAAATAATGCCATACCTGACTTTTTGCAAATGCTGGGGCAAATGAGGGTTTTAAAGATGGGTGACCAGAATGGTATGAGATTCGAGCAGCAACAAAACTGATTGTACAAAATGGCTTCTTCCTCAGTGTCTAGTCTTTATATTACCTTAAACTGTAGTAAAACAGGTAGGGGGCGGCTATAGCTCAGTTGGTAAAGGCAGTTGCTTACGGACCACAGGGTGGTCGAAGTGTCCCTGGGCAAGACCCTGAACCCCTAACAGCCCATTCCCCCTCCCCAGCGATGCAGTGCCAGTCCAAGCCCGGTAGAAATTGGGGAGGGTTGCGTCAGGAAGGGCATCCGGCGTAAAAACTGTGCCAAATCAACATGCGGACAATGATCCGCTGTGGCGACCCCGAACTCACGGGATAAGCCGAAAGGAGAGTAGTAGTAGTAGAAACTGTAGTAAAACAGGTCTAATGCATGTGGCTGTTGAATGAATTATTGAAACTCTAGACTGTTACAGTTACAGACTGTACCTCATCTGCTATTTCAATCTCAACATCTTTAGCCGAATGTTCCCTGAGATCATTCAAAGACTAACTGCTGCTTCGGCTCACAGCCCCTTCAGCTGGCACTAGAACAAAGCATAAAAAGGGACCAAACCAACTGCTTTGTGTACAAACTGTAACCAAAGCAGTGTTGTCTTACCATTTTCGCAGCAGTGTGTCATACACTCTCTGATGCTATGCAGCTGGCCCGGGCTCAGCGGGAGCAACTAAGTTTGGGTTCAGTGTAAAGCATCTAACTCAGCATATCCAAAGGGATATATGATTGTCTTGATAGAAATCTTGCACACATCTTAATCCAATCATGAACCACATTTGGAATATCAAATAATCTAGGAGACATTATTTGCCTTTATATGCCTAACATCCTAATAACGCATATTCAGCTAGTAACGAGGGGTTAAAATAAAGGTATAGTAAAATAATAGCAATTGTATCAGTGCAAAACTTTGCTTTCTTTTTAGATAAATTAAAAATTACCTTTAATTAATTTCTGATAAAGGAACCTTTTGTACTGTGTCTTTGTTTTACTATTTTGCCTTTTCAAAATAAGGAGATGTTAACTTTTGCCCTACTTCTGTGTAGTTAAATTACCAATTTCATTGACCAGGAAGTTTGGCTATAGACTGTTCTCATTCTGCATCTATGTCTGTAGTCTCTAGTCTAAGGTTTTAGAGTTAGGTCCAAATGTTTGCATCCCCTTATTTTGAAGCAAAATGAGGATATTTCATAATGTATAATGCACATTTAACTAGTACAAATGTTCTTTTGTCAGATATAATTAAAGTAAATCTTTATTTCATTTTCATTCATTTCAGGGGTGGAGGCAAACTTGGGCAGCACACTGGTGGAGGGGTTAGCACCTCCATCTCACAGCTAAAAGGTCCTTCATTCAAATCCACCTGTTGGCTGAGGCCTTTCTCTGTGGAGTTTGCATGTTCAGTCCGTGATGGTGGGAGTTTCCTCTGGGTACTTCAGTTTCCCATACGTGTGAATGTGAGTGTGAATGGTTCTGTCTGTGAATGTCTCCCTGTGTTGGCCCTGAGACAGACTGGAAACCTGTCCAGGGTGGACCCTGCCTCTTACTTAATGACAGCTGGGATAGGCTCTGATGTATGTACTCTGCTGTATACTGTAGGTGAATGGTAAATGGTCAGCACTTGTATAGCACAATACTAACTATCAGTGGCCAAAATCTCTTTACACTGTTTTTCATTCACAATCACACACCTTTACCCACTGATGGGGGAGCTGCTTTGCAGCTGGCCTGCACTCACAGGTACCAGCTAATAAAGTTCAGTGTCTTGCTCAAGGACACGTTAACATGTGACAGGAGGAGCCAGGAGTTAAACGAACAGCCCTGGGATTGGTCACATACTGAAGGACTAGAATGTATAGAATGTAATTACTGAAACATTCATAAATGAAGGTTATAAGTGTGCAGATTCACACTACATTTCTTTCAGAATAAATGACTCGCTTCCTGAGAACACTTGACTTTATTTTACATCTCTCTCATAATATTTTGTATATAGTGCCAATCTACATGCATAAATCATGCTCTCAGTCTTCCCTGCAGCCCTGAATAACAGCCTGAGCTTGTTGGGTACTTGAGCTGCAATTTCTGTGTGCAAACTCCAGCATTGAATTCAGCAGATTAGTCATCCAGGGAACCACCATAAGTCCAAACCCCAGCACTATCCCCCATTGAAAACACATGCATTGTTGCTTGCCAACCTTATCCAACCTTAACACCAATGTAGATAAGCGGCCCTCAGGTCAATACAGTGAGAGTTACAGCTCTTAAATGTTTAGCTTTTAATTTCCACATGGCGCTGTGCTAAAAGGTCATGTGTAAATGTGGGTCTGCCTGGCTCAAGCAGGATGGGGCTGCCATGTTAGGTGGAGGTGTCTGTAACAGCTGCACATAGAAACACCCTGGCCTGAAATACACACTCACTGGTCACTTCATTAGCTATACCTGTACAATCAAAGAAATTCATTAAATCTAATTTGAAAAGATTAAAATTTCCCAGATTTTAAGTTAAAACTGTCAGAACGGTGACCTAGAGCTTGAGGAGATTCTCACTTTAATGATTTTGTAAAATTCTTCCCCTTCTGTCTCTTTGTGTGGTGCAGATTTTGTGTGGGAGACAAGTTTTTCCTGAAGAACAACATGATCCTGTGCCAGACAGACTATGAGGAAGGGCTGATGAAGGAGGGCTATGCTCCCCAGGTTCGCTGACCCTCAAAGACACAGGAGGATGAGGACAAGGAATTGGATGAGTGGGAGAAAGAGCGATACCGAAGAAGAGGTTGCAATCACACAACAAAAAGCACTAGGCTCCTTCTTTCCAGTTCCTGTACCCCACATGTACATAACCAAGCAAACGTCCCTGGGAAGGGACACACTCTGCTGTACAGAATAGCCATAGAAATGCCAGTGTGGCAGAGAGAGGCCCTGGAAGCCTACAAGTATGGAAAAAAAAAAAGGTTTTTAATTTCTTTGTCACTGACAGATGCTGCTGCAGTTCCAATAACAAACACTGGCTTCTGAACGATTTCTAACAACCAGGTGATCCAAGTTGTTTTAAAAAGCCTAAAAGCAGACTCATTTCATTTGACAAAGACGGAGCAGTAACTTCTACTTGAATCAAAAATACACTGAGGTGTTGTCAATCAATGTAATTTTCAGATAAAGACCTTTTTACTGTAGGGTATCTGATCAAAAACAATGAATGTAATGTAAACTGAATCAGCAAAAATTACAATTTTGGATAGCTTGTGTGCGTGTGTGTGTGTGTGTGTGTGTGTTTGCGTGCGTGCATGAGACAGAAAGGTGGGTTTGGGGACTTACCTGTCATGCAGTCTTGCAAAACTTTTTCTGGTCTGTATATTTCTTTCAGAACCTTAATATTCCCAAACTGATCATTGGAGGAATCAATATGCTTCCAGTTTAAACAACTACATGGGCTGAAAGGCAGTTTGTGAAACAGTCACTGCTTTTCTCTGGATTAATGAAATCTCACTTTATGCTTAGGACCACTAGTAAGAGAACATGTAATTGGCAGAAAAATGAAAATACATTTTCTAGGTAAATTAAAATGAAATAATGTCTGGCAATGATAAGGCCACAGATGATCTTAATCCATCTCTCCCGCCTGCTTACAACCAGATAGCAACACTTAAATTAACACCTAGTTGGTGAACACATTTGTATGGTGATAGTACAGTATATTAGATTTCGGCCAAGAGATTGCCAAACAATACTTAAAACTTAAAACATTATGGCCCAGAATTATAACCCGTAGACAAACACCTTGTGAGACTGTGTTTCAAGGGGTCAAAGGGTCTGTTCCATTCCTAAACTGTATTTTGTCCAATCTATTTTTAGCAGTATTTAGGCAATCTGGGTTTGGACTGTGACTCCAGGCTCTGTTCTTGTAAAGGTTCTGTATTTTTCCCCAAAACAGTCTTTCTATTTATGAAACCTTGCTTTCACATTGGTCAAACATAGATATGGTCAGATTCCAATGAATGCTGGGTGTTGGGAATAGCATGGGATGGTGGGGGGTTGGTTAATTTTTGTACACTATTTATTTAATAAGCATTCAGTGCATCTCTTGTTTATAATTTGACTTTGGTTGACATGCAAATACTTGAATCTAATCCAGTGATTTGGATTATGTTTAGGATGGCTTTGCAATTTTCAATACAACTTTGGGTTTAATAAACTACCCTCTTCATCAGGTCAGTCATCTTAAGAAATGCTCATCAGCATCTAAGGGTGTGTGGTGTGCAACAGCACTCAGCACCATTTATAGTAAAAAATAAAAAATAAGAGACAACATTCGTTTTGCTTGCTATTGTGCAAAGATTTCTTTTTATGTGTCACCCAGCATGAGATGTTTATTTTTAGGAAAACACTTGTAAATACTGTAATTGTAATAATTTTAAGCACAAATGTAATACACTTTAATTGTGTTACCTGTGAGTGTGGTGCTTTTTTCTGTCATTATTAATTATTTCTAAAGTGTCAAGCTGACAAATGTACCTGGTGAAACATTTACACTTTTGGAATTTGGACATCTATATATAACTATGATTACTGAAGAAAAAAAGGTTACGAATCTCAAGAACACGTACTTGGATTTAAACCAGTGAAGCAGAAAGAACCTCTTTCCTGCCAATTAACGTAACCAGCAGAGCATGTTGCAGCCTATGATATTTGATTGATCTAAAGTAAATGGTCGGCACATCTAAGGCACTTTTTTTCTTTTGTACCCAAAGCACTTTACAATGCTGCTTCTCATTTACACACACACACCAGTGAGGGCAGCTGCCATGCAAGGCATAAGCCTGACCATCATTATCAATATATGGGGTCTGTATTTTGCCCAAGAACACTTCAACATATGGAAACATATCCAACCACAGATCCCATGATTGGTGAACAGATTCTGTCTCCTGAGCCACAGCACAAGATCATCAACAGTTTGTTGTCTGTGCGGCTTGAAAAATGTAAAACTGTTTTGTTCCAATGAAAGGGAGCTTACAAAACCTGAATGAAGACCTTTAGTTGCATGGATGAATCTTCTCATTCAAATTTAGTCTTTAGTTCATCACACTAACACAATAGGTCTGCGCTGTAGCAGTCGAAAATTGATTTTCTGTTGGAATATCTAGTGTAATATGGAAAAGAAAAAACAGTTATAAGTTGTTTCAGCTAATTACCTTGATTTCAATTTAGCATCATATGGAATGTCAAGGTAAAGCATTTGGATTAATGTGTATTTCTCTAATTAGCAACTTGTTTCTAGTTTGTTTACAGCAATTCTAACATTACATTCCATAGCATAAAATCCAGGCCAATTACACTAATTGAATTTACTTATTCCAAGAAACTAAAACTAGATAAGAACTCTGAGTAGGTGGAGATTATCCTTTCATCCATTTTCTGTAACCACGTCTCCTGTTCAGGGTCATGGGGGCTGAAAGCCTATCCCAGCTGTAATTGGGCGAGAGGCTGGGTGCACCCTGGTAAGGTCTCCAGTCTATTTCAGGGCCAACACATACAGAGACAATCACAGACAACTATTCATCTCATATCCACAACTATGAACAATTTAGTCACCAATCAACCTAACATGCATGTGTTTGCACTGAGGAAACTGGAATACCTGGAGGAAACCCACGCAAGCACGGAGAGAACATGCAAAGTCCCCACAGAAAGACCAAAGCCAACCAGGGATTGATTGATTTTCTAGCTGTGAGGTGGCAGTGCTTGCCACCAGTGTGCTGTCCAGATTGAGATTAAATCCGAATGAAATTAAAAAGGTGTGGCATCCACAGGGAGAATTCTTACTAATAGAAAACACAATATGCTTGTGTATATTGTGATTGAGTTTGATTATTATTGAGTTTCCCTGGAGTCAAACGTTAATGCCTGAGTCCAGCTCTTCATAATGTAATGTCATTATAATAATTTTATTAATCCCCATGGGGAAATTCTTGTTGGATAGCTACACATAGATGTTGGTGCTACTACAGGGGTTTCAGTTTCTTGTCCATAGACCTTCAACGTGTGCCCAGGAGGAACCAAGAACTAAACCACCAACCCTGGGGTTAATGGGAGTACTAACACATGGGCCACAGCTTAGAACCAGATTCATATGGTATAAACCACATTAAGATATTGAAAGCACAGCGACATCAGTTTTGTATTATTGTCTTGGAGGCATACATTGTTTTCTGTCCTTACCTGTTCATTCATATTGTGATTAAGAACAAAAAACACCCAAGCTTTTAGTCCAACTATGTGCTTTCCTCAAGAAGAGTTCATATAACCACTATTCAATTAAATTCAATTCAACTTTATTTATATAGCGCCAATTCACAACAAAGTCATCTCAGGGCACTTTACAGAATAAAGTCAAGATTTTAAAGATGTATAAAGAGAACCCAACAATTCCCCCTGGAGCAAGCCATAGGCAACAGTGGAGAGGAAAAACTCTTCCGTTAACGGAAGAAACCTCCAGCAGAACCAGGCTCAGGGTGGACGGCCATCTGCCTTGACCGGTTGGGGTGAGTTGAAAGGGGAGAGAAAAGAACAGAGCAACAAAAAGCAACAACAAAACATCGGGCAGATTGGTAGGACCAGTAGCTGCACGCTGGAAGACACACAGCTTCAAAGCCGGGGGACACCTGCAGAAAGGGACAGAGAGAGGGGGACAGAGGAGGACAAAGTCAACTACGGGAGAGAACACACAGAGTTAATGACATACAGTGGTGACAATTGCGGGGTGAGAGGAGAGGAGAGATGGTCAAGAGGAGGAAAGGAGCTCAGTGCATTGGGGGGTGGGTCCCCCAGCAGTCTAAGCCTATGGCAGCATAACTATAACTAACTATATGCTTTATTAAAGAGGAAGGTTTTAAGCCTAGACTTAAAAGTAGAGAGGGTGTCTGCTTCCCGAATCTGAACTGGGAGCTGGTTCCACAAGAGAGGAGCTTGATAGCTAAAGGCTCTACCTCCCATTCTACCTTTGGAAATTCTGGGAACCACAAGTAGGCCTGCATTCTGAGAGCGAAGTGGTCTACTGGGATGATATGGTGCTATGAGGTCTTCTATATATGATGGAGCCTGACCATTCAGAGCTTTATATGTAAGAAGCAGGGTTTTAAATTCTATTCTAAATTTAATGGGAAGCCAATGGAGAGAAGCTAGTGAAGGTGAAATATGATCTCTCTTGCTAGTTCCAGTCAGCACTCTTGCTGCAGCATTTTGGATTCATTGCAGGCTCTTTAGGGAGTTACTGGGGCATCCTGAAAGTAGGGAATTACAGTAGTCCAACCTAGAAGTAACAAATGCATGGACCAGTTTTTCGGCATCACTTTGAGACAGGATGCTCCTAATTTTGGCAATGTTCCGTAGGTGGAAGAAGGCTGTTCTAGAGATTTGTTTTATATGTAAGTTAAAGGACAGATCCTGATCAAAAATAACTCCAAGGTTCCTTGCAGTAGTACTGGAGGCCAGACTTATGCCATCTAGAGTAACAATATGGTTGGACATCATATCTTTGAGATTTTTGGGCCCAAATACTATGACTTCAGTTTTGTCTGAGTTTAAAAGTAAAAAATTGTGGGACATCCAGGCCTTTATGTCTTGTAGGCATGCTTGAAGCTTTATTAACTGATTATTTTCATCTGGTTCCATAGATAAATATAGCTGGGTATCATCAGCATAACAGTGGAAATTTATGGAGTGTTTTCTAATAATGTTGCCTCATTTAATAATGATCAATGGTATCGAATGCAGCACTAAGATCTAACAGAACAAGTATAGAGATGAGTCCATTATCTGAGGCCATGAGAAGATCGTTGGTGACTTTTACCAGTGCTGTTTCTGTACTATGATGAACTCTAAATCCTGACTGAAAGTCTTCATACAAATTATTCCTATGAAGGTGATCACATAATTGTTTTGCAACTACTTTTTCAATTATTTTAGAAATAAAGGGGAGATTAGATATTGGTCTGTAATTGGCTAAAACACCTGGGTCAAGACAGGGTTTTTTAAGTAGTGGTTTAATTACAGCTACCTTATAGGCCTGTGGTACATAGCCTGCTTCTAAAGATAGATTGATGATATTTTATATGAACGTATCTATTAAGGGTAAAGCTAGACTAGAATTCAAGTCTCACTCAAACAGCCAATAAAAGTAATCAATTAAAACACCTTTCAAAGAAATATAAATGCATATAAACCATAGTGGGTTTATCTAAATACTAATTTGTATGACTTAAAACAATAACTGTCCATTTGCTGTGCTGCATGTTTAGCCTGATTTGCCACATAAATTATTAACTGAGTAAGTCTATTAGCAGCCTCCATAATAAACCTACCCCTAGTCCCTCAACCAATTAACCCCATTAAATGGAGAAGAAAAAGCATCAGTGATTACTAGTGATAGAACAGAATGGAATTCAGTTCTATTATCCTTTTAAAACTGTGGTGGTGGGGTGGTGGAACGAGGAAGTTCAGGAGTGTATACAGAGAAAGAGGTTAGCTAAGAAGAAGTGGGACACTGAGAGGACTGAAGAGAGTAGACAGGAGGACAGGGAGATGCAGCGTAAGGTGAAGGTAGAGGTGGCAAAGGCCAAACAAAGAGCATATGAGGACTTGTATGCTAGGTTAGACACTAAAGAGGGAGAGGTGTCTGCTGCTGTCCTCCTTCTGCTCTTTGAACTGTTGGTGGTGGAACTAATGGGAAGCAGTCTAAGCCAGCATACAGTTTCAATGCTTTGATTTGTGGATAGAGAGAAGATACAGTGGGAATACAGGTTGATGGGGTTTTTTTTTCAACAGAAGCATTGTCTCTTCTGAGTTGTGCAGCTGTCATGAGTTTTACATTTTTTTATTATTATAATTTTTTTTTATGTTTTTCTATTCTCTACTTTGGTTTTCCACATACTCATTCTTTATGCAAGTCACACATTTGTATATCTTTCTGTGACGCTCTTTTTAACATTCAGGTTCTTTTCTTGTCTCATCATGTCTGTTTGCCCTCTTTTTCCTACATTCTCTCACTGTCACTCAATTCTTAGGGCCTAGTCCTAGTGTGCACACGTCCTGCCATACTTCCAGTAAGGCTGTGCCAAAACCTTAATTCTATTTTTGGACCTGTCCTGTTCAAACGAAGAGCAACTCTTTTCTATGAACTGCTCTGCCCTGTAATAACCTGTGACTGGGTCTTGAGAATGACAACTTACAAGGCAAAGAGAGACAAAGAATTCACTTCCCCTAATAATAATCACCATAATTGGTTTTCATAATCTCAACAATCAGACTTTGAGGGTCGCATCCCCCTTTACTTCCCACATTCCTGATGGGAAGCCCGTGCATAGCTCTACAATACAGACATCTCTGTGAGGGTGATTGTCCTCCAAGTTCCCAATCACTAGCACTATTTGTTGGCCCCTTTCATCCAACTTGGTTGTTGGCCTTACACTCCCCAGGTAACTAGGACTTGTTAGGTAATGACACCTAACTATCAACGCCCTTATCCTCCTCAGTGCTTAAGGATCGCTCGATTCGATCAGATTAATTCAACCAATAACGGCAACCTGAGCTCAATAGAATTTATTCGAAACTTCTTTAGGACTCACCCGGTATCCGTCTGGACCAGTACTAATTTTGGGTTCGTGAATCTAGCAACGGCAACTAGAGAAAGTATTCAGTAGCATGTAGCAGTAGCATGTAGCAGCATGGTGGCTGCAAGTGGACTGTTGCAGTACTTTAATAGGATCTTGTACATACTCTAATGTAGTGTTCATGCATATATAGCTTTAAGAAACCTTTTAGCAAGTCTGTTTGTTGTTGGTTGAAATAATGTTGACATTGTGCATTTTTCTCCATTTGTAATACAAGTTGAGGTCCATTGTGAGAGACTAGCTATACAGGTGCAACAATGTTTCACCTAGCGCCAGCATTGTCTCAGTAGTGATGGATCTCATGAGAGCCACTTCAGGCAACCTGCTGTTTGATGAACAGCAACATGAATGATAGGAGGTGACTGTGGTGCATGAGGTAGAGCTGTCAACCACCAAATCCCTCAGTTGTCGGTTCAAATCCCGGCTCAAAGTATCCTTGAGCAAGACACTGAACCCCAGCTTAATTGCTCCCAGCAAGTGTTGGCCAGCTGCATAGCAGCTCCCACTTTGGTGTGTGTGTCTGTGTGATTGGGAGTGCAAATGGGTAAATTTGCGGAGCTGAACTGTAACAAACCATTACAATGGTTACTACAAAGGCAACTATCAAAGCTATATGATGTCCCTAATGACATCATCAGTACACATAAACATAAAACAACACACAATACAGTACAGTTTACAATACACAATACATAATACAAAAACTGAGGACACCCTGGTTGGCTCATACACTACCTATTGGCACTCAAAGCGCTTTACATTACTTCTTATTCACCCATTCACTATTATAGTCACTCACACCTCCACACTGATGGGGGAGTTGCTATGCAGCTGGCCAACACTCACCAGGAGCAACTAAGTTGGGGTTCAGTGTTTTGCTCAAGGTCACTTTGACATGTGACCGGAGAAGTCGGGGATCAAACCTACAACTACGAGAGTGGTGGATGGCCGCTCTTCCTTCCTGCGTCACAGTTGCACTTGGGCAGTGCTCTTTATTGGTTGGCATCATCCAAACAGCACTGTTAACCTGGCAATCCACTAAGCATTTTGTCAGTAGCCCAATGGAACAGTGTTCAGGCTGATATAATGCTGAAAGGCAGTCTCTAGGATCTTGTTGGAATTTCATGTCACTACTGTACATACACATAACCTAGACTAAGTTGAGTTGAGTTCCACTCAGCAAACAATGCACCATCTTAAGTGAGTGTGACAATCACTTTAAATTCCTCCCTTCACCCTCTTGTTATGGCTATACTTTGTCGACTCTCAGTTTCTTCTGCATTTGATGTTTTATTCTGTTTCAAACCATCTCACTTGGAAAAGGCTCTGGATATTGACAGGTGGGGACTTGCCAACCTCTCCTATGTCTGGTTAGTTACTAACACATGATTAATAAACAGTTCATCACAGGCAGCAGATTGGGCTAGTAGTTTATTAACCAGCGATCTTTCTTTATAAACAACTTCAGATTAGTTTTCAGGATTTATAATAAATCATATTAAACAACACTGAACTACATGCTTGACTCACAGTAGCCTATGTAGAAATGGTAATAAGAAGTTAATCCCAGCTGACAGAGACAAGGAAACATTGTAGTGAGAAAAGAGACACACACAGTGTGAAATGTGTGAATTTTTAAAACTTAGACTCTTACAGTCCACTTTGTGTTAGTTTCAGTTTTATTCAGATATGGGTGAACTTTGCTCTTTTAAACAAGGAGGCTGTCAGAATCTAGTTTTTTTGTTTCTTTGGTCAGATTTTTTCATTTTTTTCTTGTCTTTTTGTTCTTTCATCTTGTGTTTGTTTGTGTCCCCGCAGTTCTCTTTCTCGCCAGCTGAGGTTTTCCACTACTCTGTTCCACATTAGTCTGTCACCAGCCCGTCTTGGTTTTCTGCTCCTGAGCTGGAAACGGTCATCACACCGGATTCACATCATTCTTGTTTATAAGGACTTCTCAGGACTAAGGATTTCTAATGTTTGTTGCTAGTGTGTCTCCCCATGTATCCTGTTTTCCCTATTCTCATTTGTTTCCTGAACACCAACCTTATTGCTACCTTAGTGTGTTAGTTTAGCTGTGAAGTTTAGTTAGTGAGATTGTTATTAGAGTGTTGGTTTAGTTACAGAGTTTTGGATAGTACATTTTTTTTCATGTTCCTTGTGGTGTTTTTAGCCTCGTTAAAGTGACTCTACATTAGTGTCTTTTCTGCTTGTATATTGCCCTGTGTGTTCATTTACCTCCTACCTTTTGCAGTAAGCGTTTTTGTTTCTAAACTGTTTATAGCTATTTTTCCTACCTTTTGTAGTGAGCATTTTTAGTTTTTCTATAGTACTTATTTTACCTCCTAGGAAGCGTTGGCTCCCTAAGAGCCATGTTGGCTCTTGCTATTGGATCCCCGTGGGTGTTGGATTCTTATTAAGGCATCACTTAATGGTAATTATGGCATTTTCATTCTGCATCTCTGCGCACTTACAAAAAACAATTCCTAACAACTGATCTAATAATTCTACAGACAGTGATAACATCATTCAGCCCATACACAGGTGGATCGTGTGTTCTGGTCTGATAATGATAAGCTCATTGAGACCAATGGGAGTTGGTTGGGGTAGTATACCCAACTGCAGCATTTTCATCTCTCACTTTAGCTTTTATATACAAACATTTATTACAAGATTTTAAAATTTTATGATACAAGCAGTGGTGAACTTTCAATTCAATTCATTTTTGTAGCACCAATTCACAACAGTCATCTCAAGGCACTTTACATATGTGTATAGTCTTGACTTTATTATATAAAGAGAACCCAACAAATCCCCCGTCCCTAACTGCTGAAATAAGGATGTTTGCCTCCTCAGGAATGAAGGTGAACATCGGTCACTCTGTGTCAGCCAGAGCAGAGAGATCCACATTGTGGGATCTGGATCAATTTATAAATCTGGACAAATTGACTACATCTTCTAAATCTAAAAGGGGACTTTTTAGTATAAAGAAAATACAAAAACTTTAAAAAGCAGCAGTCTTAAGATGGAAATTACAGCCTTAAATAACAGCATTTGAGCCTCAATCAGAGTCTTTACTATCATCACTGAACTGGCTGTTTTTCTGGGCTAGAAACAGACCCAGATCAGTTGCTGCACTTTAGTGGACAAGTAGTCTGTTGAGGTCACTGCTGGCAGCGCAGACCTCACAGGTGAGCTGTAGGCCTGTGGTTACAACTAGAGAAGGAGAGAAGTAATCAAATAACTAATGAAAATTCTTTATAGCTGACTGATCCAATGATCACTGGTTATGGCTTAGGAAGGCAAAACTAAACCAGCCACAAACAACGAAAAAAGTCAACATAAGGAACCCTGAGAAAAGTTGAATTAAAAGACAACATCTCTGCCATGTCATTATCAGCTACAGTGAGCTGACGAAGCACACACAAAAAAAAGAGCCCATGTTCTCCCACATTAGGATCTGCAGTCATTAAGAGCATTTAGAAAAAACATTAGTTCCCAGCTAGCGTATCGTTAGCATCTTAATCCCTGTGCCACAGCTGACCCTGGAGTTAGTGCTAGGTGTGCAGTTAGCCCTGCCAAACAGCTTCAGGGGCAGAAATAATGATCTTTACAGACATGCTATCTGGACCAGATAACACTGCTTTAATGACTCCTTATCCTTTGGCCCTTTCAAGGAGATGGGTGAACTGGAAAATGTATCCCCCCTTGCTGGGCCGTTAACTCCTCATTACAGGGATAATGGAGTTTTGCATTTTTAATCTCTTTTGAATCTAATACCCAACTGAGTGAGAAAGATTAGTCAACACTCCGTAACCATGCTCTCACTAAAAGTTATCTTTTTTTCTATTAAACCTAGAATTTTCATTCCAAAATTACGGCTGTCTGGAGCTTTGGTAAAAGTATTATGTTTCCACTGTTTATGTCAAGAATGAGTACAGGCTAAAACAAACAGTCCATTAGCACTCATTTGCTGAGATAACCCTGTGAAGGAACAAAGTCACATTTGCTGTTGTGGCTGCAAAAAAAAATAGTACCTCATAAGTGCTAAACTGAACGAAACTATCATATCATCAAAAACTACTGAATTTTGCTAACTTTGAAGATGCAGACATGTTGTGGCCCAGAGATCTGAGTGAGTTTTTCGAAATTACAGACTTGACTAATGACAAATGGCACACTATAATCAACTGTAAAGTAAAATAAATCTGAAAGACTGGTTTGTCATGCATCTCATTCAAATGATCTGGGAGTAGGTGTTATCCAGACACTTCAAGTAGCAATGCTAAACAGGGATGTGCACCGGCACTCATCTAAAAGTTAATAATTAGAGTCAGAATTTAAAAAACAGTGTTGCAAACTGGTAAGGATTGTTCTTGCCTGAAAACAAAGGAAATAAACAATGCACAAAACCCAGTTTTTGCTGAGCTGCTCTTTTCTGGAGTTTGGATGACAGTCAACACTCTACAAAACTGGTAATTGTCTTGTTTTGACACTAAAAATTGTATCACTCGTGTGTTGCTGCTTTGTTCAGTAATATGTTCTAGGTTGAGCAGTGACATACATATATGGTGTAACTCATGATTTGATTCCTGTGTGTGTGTGTGTGGTGTGTGTGTGTGTATGGGAGAGAGAGCAATAAAAGCTGGTCGTTGATCTTTTCCCCTCACTCTCACTCATTGCAGCCGTAAGTGTGATAATATTTTGCACTTTTATTATCACATGTTGACTTGTGAAGGTGAATGCTTGTGTCAGTGTGCTTTGTTTGGTTGTGTGTAATCAGAATCAGAATACTTATTGTTATACAAGAACAACGAAATTGTGTGCAATTCTATTAATTGAAAAGGAAGCAATATAACAACCATATCAAGAGATTTACTTATAATGCATAAAATGCTCCTCTAAGGAGAGGAGAGCACAGCCTATGTGTGACTAAAAGGGGACTTTTGGTCACACATAGTCATGTCATCAACACATGTCCTGTGTTGATGACAGCTGTTGATGTTGATGAAGCATTGTCTTTTTCTGGAAAGTGCAGCTGGCAAACCACACTGGGATGCAGTTTGCCAGTACACTTTCAACAGGACACTAGCAGTTGGCATACTGTGCCTTCTTGATCAGCGTGGTGGTTTTAGGTCATCCAGGTTAGGTCATCATCCAGGTGCATCCCAGAAATTTGAATTCAGAGACCCTCTCCACACAGTCCCTGTTGATGTAAATGGGTTGAGGGTCAGATCTGTTACTACTGAAGTCAACAAACATTTGTTTTTGTGGTGTTGATGACCAGCTTGACAACCTCATCCTTGTTCTCACACTCACCTCCCCCTGTCATAAGCCTGACAACTGTTGTTTGGTCAGCAAACTTCACAATAGAGTTTCTTGAGTTTATTGAGAGAAAACAGTAGAATACTCCAGATGTTAAGATTCTAAAAAGTATGGTGACAAAAGTCTTAAATGTTTGAAACTTTTAAATGAGTATTTTGGTTTTCCTCGAGGAGTTTGCTTTATAAAATAAGCTAACAAAATTAGAGGAAAAAAGTTAAATCAAGAAAAGAAACTGAAGGCTAAAAAGAGTGTCACAAAAAGACATATAGATGTTAAATATGTGAAAAAAAAAATGAAGTAGAGTTTAGGGAAAGAAGACGACTGAAGAAAAAAAAAGAAAGAAAACTCATGACAACTGCACCACACAGAACAGATGACGCTTCAGTAGAGAACACACACCACCACTATATACTACCAGTCTGTCTTCTCTCTGTCCAGTTCTCTCTGTTCAGTCTCTACTGAAACTAAACGCTGGCTTGGACTCCTACTCGTCAGTGCCGCCACAACCACCACCGCAAGGACACCATTAACAACAAGTGCAACGACAACCAGTCCCACAACAACAACCACCACCTGACTTCACCACATCTCCGTCCTCATTCTCATCTTCCTCCCTTTCTGCATTCTCATCATCTGCCTCATTTGTGAGCACCTCAGGAGGGATAAGATAGAAGGAAAAAACATGTTAGTAAGTGGCCCAGACAGTCTATAATTCAGGATGAAGATGTCTTTCATATGACAGAGGTCGTGGAGGAAAAGGATAATGTGGACGATGGAGAGGCAGAGGAAGAGAAGTTGGATGTGGCTGATGTTCAGTAGCTGCAGATGGATGCCACACATGTGGGCAAAGGGGACATTGTGCAAAAAACTGTCCCTCTGGGAGGAGGACAGACCCAGAGATTGTCCTGAAACGTCATCGCTAGTGGCGAACTGACGAGAGGAGGAAAAGCTGGTGTCCCCAGTTGCTGATGACTGACCAAAAGGAGGGAGGTACTTCACACTGACACACACTGCAATGAAGACATGCTTACACACACATACACTGATTTGCAAACTGCAATGAAAACTGCTTGATAAAGCTCACACATGCTGGAATAAATGTGGATTTGATTGAGCAATGTGTTCAATATCAGAGCTAAATTTAAACCACCTGAGGTTTAAATGCTGAGGGAGAGAGAGTAAATTTCCTGAATGCACTCTGAAAGTAAATGGTCAAGAGGCGATTTTTTAAACATGCATTCATGTTGTCAAAATTATGCCCCATGAATTTAACATATCTAATGATTAAGTTGTGGATCTATCTGATAACTACATCAGAAGTAATACAAATGTTCAATAATTAAAACATTTACAAACCCATCATGATGAATTATAGCCCTGATTCTCTGTTATGTGTATTGTGTATGAATGGAAGCTGCAGCAGTCTGTCTTGTCTTGTTCAAGTCAGAAAGTGATTTACATTGTACAGCACATGTTTCACATGGCCCTGATGTTCCTGATGAACAAAGACTAGATTCAGTGAAGTTTGAGTAATTGACTGCAGTGTTTTATTGGTCTGATCACTTATGTGTGCTCTCTCTGAATGAGAAACAAATCTGTTTTTATGATGTTCCAAATGCTGTTCCCAATATTTTCATTAGCTAAATCAGAATAAGATAGGTGGGAAAATTTAGCCTATTTTGTCAGAAGTGTTCTTCTGTGCATGATTGGTAGGAGCTTGAGGTTGAATCAACTGTGATATTTTCAGTGTCTGCCTGCCTACAGGAAGTCTTTTATTTCTGTTTTGCTATAGTCATTTAGCCTGGAAAAATAGTTTAAAAATGTACAAAAAAGCTCTCCATGATGCCAGAACAGCATATTATTCATCATTAATAGAAGAAAACAAGAACAACCCCCGGTTTCTGTTCAGCACTGTAGCCAGGCTGACTAAGAGCCATAGTTCTGTTGAGCCTACTATTCCCTTAACTTTGAGCAGCAATGACTTCATGACCTTCTTTATGAATAAAATTGTAGCTATTAGAGAAAGTATTCACCAGATCCTCCCCCCAAAAATTACAGATAGATCTTCATGTACAGCAGTGCTAGAATCATGGATAAGGCCCCAATCCCTATTAGACTGCTTTTTACCCATAGATCTCTCTGAGCTAACTTCAATTATTACCTCATCTAAACCAACAACCTGTCTGCTAGACCCTATTCCAACTAAGCTGCTCAAGGAAGCTTTACCCTTAATAGATACGTTCATATTAGATATCATCAATCTATCTTTAGAAACAGGCTATGTACCACAGGCCTATAAGGTAGCTGTAATTAAACCACTACTTAAAAAACCCTGTCTTGACCCAGGTGTTTTAGCCAATTACAGACCAATATCTAATCTCCCCTTTATTTCTAAAATAATTGAAAAAGTAGACGCAAAACAATTATGTGATCACCTTCATAGGAATAATTTGTATGAAGACTTTCAGTCAGGATTTAGAGTTCATCATAGTACAGAAACAGCACTGGTAAAAGTCACCAATGATCTTCTCATGGCCTCAGATAATGGACTCATCTCTATACTTGTTCTGTTAGATCTTAGTGCCGCATTTGATACCATTGATCATAACATTTTATTACAGAGACTGGAACATGAAATTGGAATTACAGGAACTGCACTAGGTTGGTTTAAATCTTATCTGTCTGATAGATTTCAATTTCTTCATGTTAATGATGAATCCTCCATGCACACAAAGGTTAGCTATGGAGTTCCACAAGGCTCTGTGTTAGGACCAATACTTTTTACTTTATATATGTCTCCTTTAGGCAACATTATTAGAAAACACTCCATAAATTTCCACTGTTATGCTGATGATACCCAGCTATATTTATCTATGGAACCAGATGAAAATAATCAGTTAATAAAGCTTCAAGCATGCCTACAAGACATAAAGGCCTGGATGTCCCACAATTTTTACTTTTAAACTCAGACAAAACTGAAGTCATAGTATTTGGGCCCAAAATCTCAGAGATATGATGTCCAACCATATTGTTACCCTAGATGGCATAAGTCTGGCCTCCAGTACTACTGCAAGGAACCTTGGAGTTATTTTTGATCAGGATCTGTCCTTTAAGTCACATATAAAACAAATCTCTAGAACAGCCTTCTTCCACCTACGGAACATTGCCAAAATTAGGAGCATACTGTCTCAAAGTGATGCCGAAAAACTGGTCCATGCATTTGTTACTTCTAGGTTGGACTACTGTAATTCCCTACTTTCAGGATGCCCCAGTAACTCCCTAAAGAGCCTGCAATTAATCCAAAATGCTGCAGCAAGAGTGCTGACTGGAACTAGCAAGAGAGATCATATTTCACCTTCACTAGCTTCTCTCCATTGGCTTCCCATTAAATTTAGAATAGAATTTAAAACCCTGCTTCTTACATATAAAGCTCTGAATGGTCAGGCTCCATCATATATAGAAGATCTCATAGCACCATATCATCCCAGTAGACCACTTCGCTCTCAGAATGCAGGCCTACTTGTGGTTCCCAGAATTTCCAAAAGTAGAATGGGAGGTAGAGCCTTTAGCTATCAAGCTCCTCTCTTGTGGAACCAGCTCCCAGTTCAGATTCGGGAAGCAGACACCCTCTCTACTTTTAAGTCTAGGCTTAAAACCTTCCTTTTTAATAAAGCATATACTTAGTTATAGTTATGCTGCCATAGGCTTAGACTGCTGGGGGACCCACCCCCCAATGCACTGAGCTCCTTCCTCCTCTTGACCATCTCTCCTCTCCTCTCACCCCGCAATTGTCACCACTGTATGTCATTAACTCTGTGTGTTCTCTCCCGTAGTTGTCTTTGTCCTCCTCTGTCCCCCTCTCTCTGTCCCTTTCTGCAGGTGTCCCCCGGCTTTGAAGCTGTGTGTCTTCCAGCGTGCAGCTACTGGTCCTACCAATCTGCCCGATGTTTTGTTGTTGCTTTTTGTTGCTCTGTTCTTTTCTCTCTCCCCTTTCCACTCACCCCAACCGGTCGAGGCAGATGGCCGTCCACCCTGAGCCTGGTTCTGCTGGAGGTTTCTTCCGTTAAAGGGAGTTTTTCCTCTCCACTGTTGCCTATGGCTTGCTTCAGGGGGAATTGTTGGGTTCTCTTTATATATCTTTATAATCTTGACTTTATTCTGTAAAGTGCCCTGAGATGACTTTGTTGTGAATTGGCGCTATATAAATAAAGTTGAATTGAATTGAATTGAATAGTTGAAACAAAAAGGTAAATGGTCTGCACTTATATAGCACTTTTCTACCTATTGGCACTCAAAGCGCTTTACACTGCTTCTTATTCACCCATTCACACTCACAATCACAGTCACACACACACACACACACTCATACACTGATGGGGGAGCTGCTATGCAGCTGGCCAACGCTCTACCTTCCTGCGCCACAGTCGCCCCTGCGCCACAATCGGTGCAAGCAGAGAGGAGAGGGTTAGGATCAGATGAGCTAGGGATTCTTTCCTGTATGAATCAACTAAGATTTTAATATTTCCCAGTAAAAGGGCATAAAGCTGTCCTTGTTATAGAGTAGGTTACATAATAATACATCCTGATGTCACAGTGAGCTCAATGAAACCTGTGATAACCTGTAAATGAAAAACAAAAAGCTCGAAGACAAAAAGCCACTGATGGAATTACATCAGTTTTTGAATTGCTAAAGAAAAGCAGCTGTAATTGTGTCTTGTGAATATTTACTGATAAATATGTGTGATAGTGGAAAGTGGAGATTTGTTCAGTATTTGCGAGCAGTAAAAACGCCAATCCATCCGAGAGCTCTGGAAGTATTAATTCCACAACCAAATAACTTCTTGGTTTCTGAATTGGATAATGTATTTTCCTCATTCCTTATATATGCGGACAGTCATTACTTGTTTGTTTTCTTCCTTAAAAAAATAAAAATAAAATAATGAGGATTACCTGGATGAGATTTGTTTTATTAATTGAGTTTTTAGGAAGTCCGGGTTTTTTCCATCAGCTGAAATCTCAAGACATTGTATTTACCAGCAGGATCAGCTCTGCTGCAGTACATTGATGATTTTATGATGTGCAGCCTGTTTGAGAAAGCCTGCATGTCAGATAAGGTGAACCTACTCAAACATTTAGCAGAAAACTGACATAAAATCAATCTGTTTACATTATAATTTGCCCTAATTTACCTAAAGTAACTTATTTAGGTCATGGGATTACAGCTGATGACCAAACAACCCATTCTCATCTCTTTAACCAAGAAACAAAGGATGAGTTTCTTGGCTATGACATCATACTGAAAACAATGGATTCAAAATTATCAAGACAGAAAGGCTCCAAATTTATTGTTCCATGGAAAATAACTCTCAGCTTATGATAAATAATTTGAGCACCATGAGCAGACTCCACATTAGTGTTACCTAATCCCTATGTTAAGTTTGTTAACCAGGGACTTGGCTGTATGACATCTGTTTTGTTACAGGACCATGATGGCAGATAACAGCATATTGCTTACTTTTCAGTTAAGATGGTTCCTGTAGATGATGGATTATGATACCTGCAAGCTGTGACAGTTGCAGACGAAGTGTTGGTTAGGCTGATCTAACTCTTTTGCTTCCTTATGCAGCCTCTCTCTCTCATAGAAGAATCTCATCACCTTTCTACAGTGAGATGTCTGAGATACGATACAGTGTTACTTCACATGCCTAATGTAACTGTTAAGGGATGTAATGTTCTTAACTCAGTTACAATGTTACTTTTTGCAGATGGTTTTGCATTACACAATCCCACCACTGGAGAGAACTAAGAAGATTTTGCTGTTACATAATGTGATGTCAAGGAATCTGATAACAATCATATTTTTTGTATAACAAAATAATGTTGCGCATAGCTTGATATAAACATTTGTGTAATAACACTGACTTGGTTTCAGCAGGAAACACAAAAGTGGATGCTGTAGCTAAGGAAGCTGCCCAACAGGAAGTATCTCAAACACACAGACACATGTTGAACAGACATTTTATTGTCACTCACTGCTGTCATAAAAAGCTCTATCTCTAAAAGTTTTCCTAAACACTGATAAAGTTGACACACCAAGGGGTGTGTATCATATGCATAGAAATATTGTCAATCTTGCTTTATCTGTGTGACATTACTAAAGCCACAGGGAGCAAATCCTCCATCAGATAAAGCATTTGACCATGTGATCATTGATTTAATTGAGTTGATACCCAATTGAGAGAAGAGATATGTGTTGTTATGACTGACGTACTTAAAGCAAATTTGGTACAAAGAAGTAGGTCTCCTTCGACTTAGGTTTCTCCGGTTGTTTTAATAAACATGGGGATAAGGGAAAAAATGAAAAATAAAATTGTTTGGGAAATCTCCAAATTTGGGAAAATGACATGTTGCACTGTGGCCCAACCTTGTCTTCTGCTTTGTTTCAAATACATTAGCAGGAGAAGGACATTCTTTCCATTCCAACTGAAGGATTTCTAGGAAGTGAAACGGACCCAAATGATGCACACAACCACACAGCAGTGAAAGATGTGGATACATGCCACCCACTGCAGGAAGGGGCCAAAGCCTGTGAATGACCTCTCCCTGACTGTGCACGACACTCACCGGAGGGCAGGAGCCTTGAGAGAACCAGGGAGCCAGTCGGAGGAGAACACTCACTAATTCACTAACACTTAGCGTTCTCGGTGATAGGGAGGACGAGTGGGATTGGACTTGCCTGCACTCTGAGTCCCCAAGCCATGAAGAATGAAAGCAACAGTGAGAACAACACCATGGAAGACAGAATGAGACTCCTTGCGCCACAGTACACTGGTCGAGTAAAACACATGCTTTGAAAGACTTGGTGAATCTGCGGAGGAAAACCACAACAGACTCTATCCCAGAACTGGACAGGAACGTGTACACAGGAGATGTTTGTGTCACCTGTGAAGGTAGGAATCGAACATGACATCTCCCCACTCTCCAGGGAGGAAGTTTAGGAAGAAATTTAGAATAGAATTTAAAACCCTGCTTCTTACATATAAATCTCTGAATGGTCAGGCTCCATCATATATAGAAGATCTCATAGCACCATATCATCCCAGTAGACCACTTCGATCTCATAATGCAGGCCTACTTGTGGTTCCCAGAATTTCCAATGGTAGAATGGGACGCAGAGCCTTTAGCTATCAAGCTCCTCTCCTGTGGAACCAGCTCCCAGTTCAGATTCGGGAAGCAGACACCCTCTCTACTTTTAAGTCTAGGCTCAAAGTATTCCTCTTTGATAAAGCTTATAGTTAGTTATAGTCATGCTGCTATAGGCTTACACTGCTGGGGGACCCACCCCCCGATGCACTGAGCTCCTTTCCTCCTCTTTTCCCTCTCTCCTTTCCTCTCACCCCACAATTGTCACCACTGTATGACATTAACTCTGTGTGTTTTCTACCATAGTTGTCTTTGTCCTTCTCTGTCCCCCTCTCTCTGTCCCTTTCTGCAGGTGCTTTGAAGCTGTATTTTTTCCAGTGTGCAGCTATGGGTCCTTCCAACCTGCCCAATGTTTTGTTCCTCTTTTCTTTTCTATCTTCACTTTCCACTCACCCCAACCGGTCAAGGCAGATGGCCATCCACCCTGAGCCTGGTTCTGCTGGAGGTTTCTTCCGTTAAAGGGAGTTTTCCTCTCCACTGTTCCCTATGGCTTGCACCAGGGGGAATTGTTGGGTTCTCTCTATACATCTTTATAATCTTGACTTTATTCTGTAAAGTGCCCTGAGATGACTTTGTTGTGAATTGGCGCTATATAAATAAAGTTGAATTGAATTGAATTGTTTGGAGACTCATGTTGTACTTTCATTCCTAATAATACTGCACCTGATGGAAGTGTCACCAGAGCCGTAGAGGCTCTTAGATCCCTCAGGGAGTAATTTGCATGAAACTCTGGTGTAAATACTGGTTGGATCAACTAAATTGACCAAATTTTTGGTAAATGGAAACCTGTAATATTGTTATTTGCCTACTTCTACACCTGTTGTGCTTGCAATTTTTACATTTTACAGGTGTTGTCTTATCCCATGTGTAAGAGGTCTAATTATGTGAGTCACAGAGTGCTATGACTCATCAGATGGCACTCATTGATATAACATCTGCAAAGAATTTTGTTCCTCTTTTACAACCTGATGTTGACCTGCACACAGATTCTAGTGATGAAAAATTACACTATGTGTAAATATGCTATATGATACTTTTTAATCTCTGCTTAGCTTTGTACTGTACTCCAGTGATGTCTGTCACACAAAAACAGTGCCTGAATTTCCAATTCAACATTAAGAGAATGTATATTGAATCTTTATGAATTTGTATATCTGATGACTTCTGTTGTGTGTCTTATGATTAAAATGCAATAAAAAGGAGGGAATTGTGATGGAAAATAAGGTATTATTAAATGATTGTATTTTACCTAGATAGAATGACAACTTGTAAATGGTCTGCACTTATATAGTGCTTTTCTACCTATTGGCACTCAAAGCACTTTACACTGCTTCTTATTCTCCCATTCGCACTCACAATCACACACACACAGATGGGGGAGCTGCTATGCAGCTGGCCAACAATCACAGGGAGCAACTAAGTTGGGGTTCAGTGGCTTGCTCAAGTATGCTTCAACATGTGACCGGAGGAGCAGGGGATTGAACCAACAACTGCATGATTGGTGGACAACCACTCTACCTTCCTGCACCACAGTCACCCCAATTGCACTCAGTGTACTTTTGAAGGGTGTTTAAAATGTTGTTGAAACTTTGTGCCATATACATGTTTTGTCTTGAAGTGTTTGCAGAACTGCTCCAAGGTCAGTTATCCCACACTGTAGTGACCCAGAGTCACTCCATGCTCACAGGTGCTTATCAAAGTGGTGAAAAGGTTTCCATAAAAGGATAAAGGGGCTGGGAGCAGTAGCCTGAGGGTGAAGAATGTTCTGCCCAGGAACAGAAAGTTATCAAACTAATTTTCCAGATTTGCGGTAAGCGTATTGCGTCACTTCCTGTTTCTGCACACTCTTGGGTTTCTACCGAAAGACTGTTTACTGATTAATTGTAGCTGTTATTTTTACTTAAATAAGTGATTTCTTCACACAAGAATTAATACTTAGTCGCAACATACGCTTGTATTGCACAAGCACCTGCTTTTGCAAAACATAACCAGCTAAAGTTTACAAATTCCACATTTCACTTATATTAGCTTCGCTAGCTTAGCAGTTAAACATTAGCAATGGCTTCTCTGTCTCCCTCTGTCTCTCCTTCTCTCACTTGCTCGGTGTGTCTCATGTTCAGTTTTTCCTCTGCCTCCTTTAGTGATAATGGTATATGTAACAAGTGTAAGGTTTTGCAGCTTTGGAGGCGAGGCTCACGGAATTGGAAGCACGGCTCCGCACCATGGAAAACAACTCCGCTAGTCAGGCCCGGTAGCTGGTGCGGGCCGACCTAGCGTAGCCCCTGCTAGCTGTCCCCCGGCAGTTCCCGAGCAGCCGGGAAGCCAGTCCGGCTGGGTGACGGTTCGTAAGAGATCTAATGCTAAACAGACGCCCGAGGTTCACCACCAGTCGGTTCATGTTTCCAATCGATTTTCCCCACTCAGCAACACACCCGCTGAGAAACCAACTCTGGTAATTGGCAGCTCCATAGTCAGAAACGTGAAGTTAGAGACTCCAGCGGCCGTAGTCAAATGTCTTCTTGGGGCCAGAGCGGGCGACGTTGAATCATATTTGAAACTCCTGGCTAAGGATAAACGTAAATATAGTAATATTATTATTCACGTGGGAGTTAATGACGCCGATTACGTAAATCGGAGGTCACTAAAATGAATGTTGAATCGGTGTGTAACTTTGCAAAAACAATGTCGGACTCCGTAATTTTCTCTGGTCCCCTGCCAAATCTGACCAGTGACGACATGTACACCGCATGTCGTCATTCAACCGCTGGCTGTCTAGGTGGTGTCCAGCAAACGATGTGGGCTACATAGGCAATTGGAAACGTTTTGGGGAAAACCTAGGCTTATTAGGAGAGATGGCATCCATCCTACTTTAGATGGTGCAGCTTTCTTATCCAGAAATATGGCTGGTTTTATTAAACAACCAAAAGTATGACAATCCAGAGTTAAGCCTAGGATGCAGAGATCCTGTCCTACACGTCTCTCTGCAGTATCCTTACAACCGTCACCCCCCCACAACTCCCACATACCTATAGAGACTGTGTCTGTTCCCCGACCTAAATTACATAAAGTAAATATGACAACAAGAGGAGTTAATCATAATAACCTAATAAATGTTAAGACTACTCCTCTTACAGAACAAAACCCCAAAACTATTAAATGTGGATTATTAAATATCAGATCTCTCTCTTCTAAATCTCTGTTAGTAAATGACTTAATAAGCGATCATCAATTCGATTTATTTTGTCTCACTGAAACTTGGTTGCAGCAGGAAGAATATGTCAGTCTAAATGAGTCAACCCCCCCAAGTCATATTAATTATCATGTTCCTAGAAGCACAGGCCGAGGTGGAGGAGTTGCAGCAATCTTCCATTGTAGCTTATCAATAAACCCTAGACCTAAACATAGCTATAACTCATTTGAAAGCCTTACTCTTAGCCTTTCACACCCAAACTGGAAAACTCAAAACCACTATTATTTGTTATCGTGTACCGTCCTCCAGTCCCTTACTCAGAGTTTTTGATTGAATTTTCTGATTTTCTAGCTGATTTAGTGCTTAGTACAGATAAAGTCATTATAGTGGGTGACTTTAACATTCATGTAGATGCTGACAGTAACTGTCTGAGCACTGCGTTTAATTCATTATTAGATTCAATTGGTTTTTCCCAAAATGTAAATAAACCCACTCACTGTTTTAGTCACACGTTAGACCTTGTCCTACGTATGGAATTGAAACGGATAATTTAACAATATTTCCTCACAACTCTCTTCTGTCTGACCATTTTTAATAACATTTGAATTTACAATAACGGACTATATAGCAGTTAGGGAAAATTCCACTATAGCAGATGCTTAAGTGAAAAAGCTGTCAACAAATTTAAAGAAATTATTTCTCCATCATTTGCTTCACCATATGTTAATACAATGGGAAGTAGTCTCCTTAATGTTACTCCTGCACAAGTAGATTATCTTGTTGACAATTCTGCAGCCTCACTACGTACAATACTCGATAGTGTTGCCCTCTAAAAAGAAGGCAGTAAATCAGCAGAGGCGATCTCCATGGTATAGTTCACAAACACGCAACTTAAAACAGGAAACACGAAAGTTAGAAAGGAAGTGGCGTTCCAGAAAGTTAGAAGAATCTCATTTAGCCTGGAAAAATAGTTTAAAAATGTACAAAAAAGCTCTCAGTGATGCCAGAACAGCATATTATTCATCATTAATAGAAGAAAACAAGAACAACCCCCGGTTTCTGTTCAGCACTGTAGCCAGGCTGACTAAGAGCCATAGTTCTGTTGAGCCTACTATTCCCTTAACTTTGAGCAGCAATGACTTCATGACCTTCTTTATGAATAAAATTGTAGCTATTAGAGAAAGTATTCACCAGATCCTCCCCCCAAAAATTACAGATAGATCTTCATGTACAGCAGTGCTAGAATCATGGATAAGGCCCCACTCCTGTTAGACTGCTTTTTACCCATAGATCTCTCTGAGCTAACTTCAATTATTACCTCATCTAAACCAACAACCTGTCTGCTAGACCCTATTCCAACTAACCTGCTCAAGGAAGCTTTACCCTTAATAGATACGTTCATATTAGATATCATCAATCTATCTTTAGAAACAGGCTATGTACCACAGGCCTATAAGGTAGCTGTAATTAAACCATTACTTAAAAAACCCTGTCTTGACCCAGGTGTTTTAGCCAATTACAGACCAATATCTAATCTCCCCTTTATTTCTAAAATAATTGAAAAAGTAGTCGCAAAACAATTATGTGATCACCTTCATAGGAATAATTTGTATGAAGAGTTTCAGTCAGGATTTAGAGTTCATCATAGTACAGAAACAGCACTGGTAAAAGTCACCAACGATCTTCTCATGGCCTCAGATAATGGACTCATCTCTATACTTGTTCTGTTAGATCTTAGTGCCGCATTTGATATTATTGATCATAACATTTTATTACAGAGACTGGAACATGAAATTGGAATTACAGGAACTGCACTAGGTTGGTTTAAATCTTATCTGTCTGATAGATTTCAATTTGTTCATGTTAATGATGAATCCTCCATGCACACAAAGGTTAGCTATTGAGTTCCACAAGGCTCTGTGTTAGGACCAATACTTTTTACTTTATATATGTCTCCTTTAGGCAACATTATTAGAAAACACTCCATAAATTTCCACTGCTATGCTGATGATACCCAGCTATATTTATCTATGGAACCAGATGAAAATAATCAGTTAATAAAGCTTCGAGCATGCCTACAAGACATAAAGGCCTGGATGTCCCACAATTTTTTACTTTTAAACTCAGACAAAACTGAAGTCATAGTATTTGGGCCCAAAAATCTCAGAGATATGATGTCCAACCATATTGTTACCCTAGATGGCATAAGTCTTGCCACCAGTACTACTGCAAGGAACCTTGGAGTTATTTTTGATCAGGATCTGTCCTTTAAGTCACATATAAAACAAATCTCTAGAACAGCCTTCTTCCACCTACGGAACATTGCCAAAATTAGGAGCATACTGTCTCAAAGTGATGCCGAAAAACTGGTCCATGCATTTGTTACTTCTAGGTTGGACTACTGTAATTCCCTACTTTCAGGATGCCCCAGTAACTCCCTAAAGAGCCTGCAATTAATCCAAAATGCTGCAGCAAGAGTGCTGACTGGAACTAGCAAGAGAGATCATATTTCACCTTCACTAGCTTCTCTCCATTGGCTTCCTATTAAATTTAGAATAGAATTTAAAACCCTGCTTCTTACATATAAAGCTCTGAATGGTCAGGCTCCATCATATATAGAAGATCTCATAGCACCATATCATCCCAGTAGACCACTTCGCTCTCAGAATGCAGGCCTACTTGTGGTTCCCAGAATTTCCAAAAGTAGAATGGGAGGTAAAGCCTTTAGCTATCAAGCTCCTCTCTTGTGGAACCAGCTCCCAGTTCAGATTCGGGAAGCAGACACCCTCTCTACTTTTAAGTCTAGGCTTAAAACCTTCCTTTTTAATAAAGCATATAGTTAGTTATAGTTATGCTGCCATAGGCTTAGACTGCTGGGGGACCCACCCCCCAATGCACTGAGCTCCTTTCCTCCTCTTGACCATCTCTCCTCTCCTCTCACCCCGCAATTGTCACCACTGTATGTCATTAACTCTGTGTGTTCTCTCCCGTAGTTGTCTTTGTCCTCCTCTGTCCCCCTCTCTCTGTCCCTTTCTGCAGGTGTCCCCCGGCTTTGAAGCTGTGTTCCAGCGTGCAGCTACTGGTCCTACCAATCTGCCCGATGTTTTGTTGTTGCTTTTTGTTGCTCTGTTCTTTTCTCTCTCCCCTTTCCACTCACCCCAACCGGTCGAGGCAGATGGCCGTCCACCCTGAGCCTGGTTCTGCTGGAGGTTTCTTCCGTTAAAGGGAGTTTTTCCTCTCCACTGTTGCCTATGGCTTGCTCCAGGGGGAATTGTTGGGTTCTCTTTATATATCTTTATAATCTTGACTTTATTCTGTAAAGTGCCCTGAGATGACTTTGTTGTGAATTGGCGCTATATAAATAAAGTTGAATTGAAGTTGAATTGAAATGTGTGATGTATGAAGTTTAGAACTGCATAGGATGGAGACTTGAAACTCTGTCAATGTTCTTCTCTGTTGCAAGATAATAAAACCCTAGAAGACATCCTGGATGTTGAAGCTTCTTTACTGATTACACTTGAGGTGTCTAAGACCAGATATTGCCACTTTTGCCATGACAATTGGCTATTGCAATAATCTAGACAAGAGGAAATAAAAGCATGATTTAACAGTTTAGTGATGTGATGCTCAAAACTCAAGTTGTAGTCAAATAAAACACCAACGTTTCTGGCAACGTTGGTGGCCCTAAGGCCCTAAGGATGGGATCATATTACTGGCTATTACTAACTATTTTGAAGTCCAAATATGAGAATTTCTAATTTATTTGAATTGAATTGAATTGAAATGAAGGACATCCAGTTTCTAATATCGGACATACAACCTTGTAGATAACTTAGCCTGCTATGGTCCATAGGAGTAATAGGGAGATACAGCTGAGTGTCATCGGCATAACTGTGAAATGAAATATTATATCTGCGTATAACATCACCCAGTGGGAGCATGTAGCTTGAGAAAGGAATTTGGCCAAGTATCGATCCTTGGGGAACACCATACTCAGAGGGGGAGGGGGATAACATATAATTGTCAATGGAGACACAAGATGTCCTATTTGACAAATATGAATCAAACCAGTTTAACGCTGTGCCTGATATACCCACCCAGTGCCTCAGTCTATCCGACAGAATATTATGATCTACTGTACGGACAGTCCACATCCAGAAATGAAGGATTTTGAGTGATACCAAGCGATTCCTGTGTCACTTGTAACTAATTTTCAAAAAAGAACAGAGTGATATGATAAACACCGACGTGAACTTGCACAGCAGGTAGTGTGATTGGCATTTTATCATTAAATATTTAGCTGCCGCCGAACAGTTAGCATTGACCAAAATACAGTTTGTGCACCAACCTGAATTGATATAAATATAGAGGCCACCTCACATTTTTGTGACTGACTGCTTGCTCCAATCTGCTCGAAACAGACGTATACCTTCCAGGTGAAATGCAGAATCTGGAGGGGTTATTAAGCCAAGTTTCTGTGAAAAGTAGGGCGCAGAAATTTCTCATCCCCTAGTGTCTTAGTCTCAGTCTTAGTTGATCCATTTTGTTTCGAGGGCTCAGACCTTGGTAATGCCAGCCTGTTAGCTTTAGCCTTTAGCTTATTCCGCAGACCGGCCCTTTTACCCCTTTCCTGCCTCCAGCATTTCCTCTTAATCCTGGGTCGCCATAGCCTTCTACTCCTTCTCTCAGAAGCCACAATTGCATTTGGGTTTCAAAGCTTCAAATCGGACATTTCTATTTTTTGTAAAACACTTTGCGGCCATAGTAGAAACCTTTTGGGCTTGGACTTCTGAAAGACTCCACCATTTGGTGACCATAGAACTAATCCATTCATCCATCCATAATCTCTAACCACCTATCGGTGAATGGGTGAATAAGAAGCAGTGTAAAGCGCTTTGAGTGCCAATAGGTAGAAAAGCGCTATATAAGTGCAGACCATTTACCATTTATCCTGTGTATGGTCTGGCTGGAGCCTATCCCAGCTGTCATATTGTGGAGAGGTGGGGTCCACCATGCACAGGTCTCTAGTCTGTCTCAGCACATCTATGGACAATTTAGAGTCAACATGCATGTCTTTGGACTGTTGGACAGTCGACAGGGACACAAACCTATAACCATCTAGCTGTGAGGCAGCAGCACTAACCACTACACCACAACGCTAAGACAGAGATCATGTAATAAGCTACTTTTGTTTTGTTTTGTTTTTGTAACATTTCTGTACTAGTATTTATCAAGACTTATTAGGCAAGATATACAAATTTTGTCATTTGTCAGAAATAATCAATTTCATCCTCAGAATATAATGGAGTGCCAAGTTATTTCTTGCTCCTCACACCATTTTTTCAAAACCTTTAATTGTATTCATCCACTAACAAACATCATCTACATAATCAGGAACCTTCATGATTCATTACAATTGCTAACAAAGGTTACACTGGAACATCATCAAACTGTTTGGCATGATCCTCATTAGAAATTTTTGAGATTTTCATTTTCATTTTTAATGAAAAAGGGACTGTCTCATAAGACAGCCTAAACTTAAAGGACCTCACCTGTCTATAACAAACATAGAAACTCCTTCAATACCCTTAGGGCTTAATGTACCCCACCCCACCCCCCCCCCCGACAAAAAATTGAGTGATGGATTAAGGAAACAAGGGCTACTAGATAAGTGTTGGAAAGGGTAATAATGCCAAGTAAAGATTTTTCTGGAGGAAATCAGATCTATAGCCACAGGAAAGAGCGAAGAAGAAAGATATGGTGAGGAAAAGAGACACTACATCAGCAATTTATGCAGGAACACCTTAGTGATAGGAGAGGGAAGATTTATAAGCATCCTATTCTCTGCCACTCTCGATTTCCAATCTCATCTCTCCTCTATACTCAAAGCAGATGGCATGTATAAAGACAGAATGCTCAGGGAGGAACCAAGGTCTAGCGCAAGATGAATTCAATTATAATTTAACAATGTTCAAAACACAATAACTGCAAACTAAACAATAAATCAGATGTGTCTAGGTCAGCAGGAAAGGAAACTAGCCATGAATCTCTTCATTCTATTTAACCTGTGCAGCCCAGTTTACCCCTTCTCACATCCAGTCTCAAGACTAGGTAAATTGGAGGGAGGGTGATTCCATCCATGCATCAATCAATTCATTATCTTTAACTTCTTATCCTGTTTAAGGTCCTGGTGGGGTTGGAGCCCAGCTGTCATAGGGTTAGGGTTAGGGTTAGGGTGAGGGTGAGGGTTAGGGCGAGAGGCAAGGTACACCCTGGACAGGTCTCCTGTCTATCAGAGGACCCACATGCGGTTCTTGTCTGCAATCTCTGACTTGGGAATCTGTGGATGAGCCCTAGGCTGGGTTTGGTTTTACTTATCGGGACGAAAAGACTTTGTTAATTAAAAATTTATTAGAAATTGATATTTGTTTTAAAGATATTTTTTTAGAAGAAGTGCTAAAACATTAATTGTTTTGTTCTTATATTGTAGTGATATGTACAGTGTATGGCACATTTTCCTAACACTTGACACTTTGTTGGTGTATCAACATCTGCTGGATTTAAAAAAAAACTTAAGGCAAAGTGGATAAAGCTGAACTTAGAGAGACAGAACTTAGTTCATCCTTTCTGACATGTGATGAATGGTTCTGTGTACATAACCAGGTGATAATAAAGTGCTAATTATTGAAAGAAGTGTAAATATACCAATAAGTTTAAATATAACCAAAATAATATGACTATGACTAATAATATGTCAAACGCAGAATGTACAAAAATTTGGTTTGCAAGGAAGTATAAGTGAATAATCAATAATAATTTTTGTTTGTCATTTATGTTAAATAAGTGAAAGTGGGAGTGCTTTTGCTTGTGTACTTATGTGAGGGGAAAAGCCAGGGTTTATACATTTTTATTAAGAAGGAAAAGTTTTTAAAGCATATTGGGGCCAAGGTGATTTTGTCTCCAAGACCAGTTCTCCTGCTTTGGAAAAAACCTTTTCTCAATGTATAGATGAGGCAGGAGGACATAAAACATTTTAAATCAAAGTTGTTGAAATGCACTGATGAAGTGCTCCATTTTTTACTTGCAAATAAAATTAAACGTTAGTTCATGTGAAACAAATTTTCAATGAAGAGTCCTTTAGAAAGGAATTTGGACATAATTAACTAATGAAAACATTAACCTTATTTGGTAATGGTAAATGGTCTGCACTTATATAGTGCTTTCCTTCCTACTGGCACTCAGCCCTTTACACTGCTTCTCATTCACAACCTCATACCAATGAGGTGTGAAGTTGCTATGCAGCTGGCCAACACTCACTGGGAGCAACTAAGTTGGGGTTTAGTGTCTTGCTCAAGAACACTTCAACATGTGACTGGAGGAGCCAGGGATTGAACCAACAGTGGATGACTGCTCTACCTTCCTGCGCCACATCTTCCCACCTCTGACCACAACTGAGCCACTGCCACCCCTGAAAGAGAAATGTGATCTCTTCCATTCAGTACTATTGCTGCAGCATTTTGAATTAATTGAATGCTTTTTAAGGTGGGTTCAGCATCACTTTGAGACAGGATGCACCTAATTTTTGTAATATTTTATAGGTAGAAGAAGGCTGAGATTTGTTAAATTTGATAACTTAGTAGGAAGTTACATCCAGGCCTTTATGCCTTTTAGGCATGCCTGAAGTTTAACTAATTGATTACTTTCATCTGGTATAACTATAACTATAACTGTAACTATAACTATGGGTCTTGTCTGCATAGCAAAAGAAATGTATGGAGTGTTTGTATTGTAAGTGAGAAGTATTGGTCCTTTGAAACTCCATCACTAAATTGTGTGTGCATAGAAGAGTCATGATTAACATGAGAAAATTGGTATTTATTTATTACATAAGATTTTAAACAACTTAGTGCAGTTCCTTTAATTCCAGTGACATGTTCCAGTCTTAAAATAAAATGTTGTGGTCAATGGTTACAAATGCAGGAGATGCCTCCATTAGATGAAGTTAAGAGAAGATCATTGTTGAATTTCCCCATCTTGAATGGAAATCTTCAAAAAGTTATTCCTGTACAGTTTGTCTGTGGTAAATATTACACAGAGAAAGTGGATCATGGTGGTTCATCATCATTCGTGACAATTTTTAAGTTTATTCATAAGACGGCTTTATCCTTAGTGTGGACAAAAAGAAAGAAATGTGGCTGATTTTAAAAATTAGATCCATGCTCATTCATGGTATTCTGGTCCTGCTGAAGCAGTGTTTTTTGTGTTCTAATAAGAATCAACTATAGAAACAACATGAACACTAGTGATTATAATTTCTAGGTTCCTGTCTCATGGGTTCAGACTTCACAGGTGCTTAAAAAGAGGGTGTAAAGCCTATAGTTCCACTGTTTGTGGCAGCCCCAGCAGACCCCTCAGCACAGAGGAGGACCTTGGTCATACAGACTCAAATCTCAAAAAAAATACTGCAGACACTGAAGTCCTGAGCCTCTAAATACAGAACACTCTGAGAGGAACCAAGCTGTGACTTTCGAACTGTATCACATTAAGCCACTAGCTTAGTTGTTACTCAAAATTGCTAGTTACAAACAAGGGGTTAAGAATAAGGTGGATAGCTCAGGGTTGTCACCTAGACTGGTAAATGGTCACTTATATAGCACTTTACAATGTAGATTCCCAATTCACCCATACACCAATGGCAGTGGCTGCCATGCAAGGTGTTCACTTGACCCACCGGGAGCAACTTGGGTTTCAGTGTCTTGCCCAAGGACACTTTGACATGTAGCCGGGAGAGGGGATCAAACCACTGACCTTGTGTTCCATGATCAATTGCCTTACCAACTGAGCTAAAGCTGCCCAACTGGCTCAAGTATAGACTGGCTCAGCCCACAGTTTCAGACACAGTTCTGTAAGCAGACATACCAGGGGTGGCCAGTAAGAAAATCCTTAATCTAAGGAACCATGGGAGAATTCATTTACATGTTTGATAATTCCCTCCCATGTAGGGCAGGCCACGTGGTGTTGAAGGCACTGGAGAAATCAAAAACATAATTCTCACAGTGGCCCCAGCCTTGTCCAGGTAGGTTTAGGTGCAGTGGAACAGATAGATGATTGCTTCATCCATGCCACGTTGAGGGTAGTAGGAAAACTGAAGGGGATCCAGTGAGGGTTATACAAGGAGCTGGAGGGACTCCATAACCAGTTTTTCAAAAGCTAACATGACATGCCAGCGCCACTGGTCTGTAATTGTTTGGGACATTTACATTTACATTTAAATTTAGTCATTTAAATTTAGTCATTTAGCTTTTTTTTTTGGGCCAAAGACCTTTGGGGCCAGACAGGAGGCCCAGCAAGAAGCGGTGCAGGTGGCCAGCGGCAACGGCAGAAGCCCTCTGGGGCCGGACAGGAGGCCAGCGGCGACAGCAGAAGCCTTCCGCGGCCCCGACAGGAGGCCCAGCAGCGACGTCCGCTGATACCCCGTAGGGGAGGGCGGGGAGATTGACCAGAAGGAGTGTTGGCCGGCACGGAACCAGGAACAGAAGCAGGATCAGGAGTGGGCCGGATCTCGGTCGACCCGGAGCCAGGAACACGAGCAGGATCAGAAGTGGGCCGGACTTCGGCCGACCTGGCGCTAGGAGCAGGAACAGAGCTAGGCCGGACCACGGCCGACCCAGAGCCAGGAACAGGGACAGAGCCAGGACCAGAGTCAAGGCTGGGCGAGGCGGCTAGCGACCCGGAGGCAGGTGTCATAGCAGGACTTGAGTCGAGGCCAGACGAGGCATCGAGTGACCTGGAGGCAGGTGCTGTAGCAGGATCAGCATCGGGGCCCGGCGGAGCACTGACCAGTTGAAAGGCAGGTGCCCGAGTAGGATCAGGGTCGGGAGCTGGACCTGGGCACATAGAGACGGCACAAACAGAGATGGGAGAAACGGTCGCCGACCTCGGTGCCGGAACAGGGAGAGGAACAGGGAGTGGACGAGCGGTCGGCGCCCTCGGTGCTGCGACAGGAGCAGGAACTGGACGAGCGGTCGCGCCCTCGGTGCCGCGACAGGAGCAGGAACTGGACGAGCAGTCGGCGCCCTTGGTGCCGCGACAGCAGCAGGAACTGGACGAGCGGTCGCCGCCCTCGGCGTGCCAGGCCCTTCGACGTCCCGCTAAGCGTCTTTTGCTCACAGAGGGTCCGACTATCAGAGGCTCTATGGCAAACTGGTCAGACTTGCTTGGGACAGAGTGGGGGCTGGACATGAAGCCAGCCCTGAAACAAGAGCTGACACCTCAGGTCTTGGTAGAGTCGGCTCTACCGGAGACAGAACTGGAACAGGTGGGCAGCAGGCCGGCCTAGGGGCAGGCGGTGCTGTGGCAGACTCAGAGGTAGTGTCAGGGGCAGAGGGAGCGTCGGCCAACCCAGAAACACACTCAGAAATAGGGGCAGACTGAGGGGAATCAGGGACAAGCGATTTGGTCTGAGGCTTGGATCTCCTCCTACGCCTGAGGCCCTTGAAAAAGGATTGATGTGCCTAACTGAATAACGAGGACTGGGGTCTTCAAAAAAATAATCTTGAGAGTCTGATTGCTCCCCAACCAGAAGCCATAACTCAATTGCCTCAGACAGATTCATGGTTTGCCCCTTACACGTCTCAGGGTCCAATTTCTGGCCAGATCCTACTGTCACGATTTTGGTTAGGGATGGACCCAAGAGAGGAGACAGTGCGAGGGATAAACTAAAGGGCTTTTGTTGACAGACCGAAAAGGGTAAACGGAAATTGCTCCTAACAGGAGGTTACGGAAAACAGGTTCAGAACAGATAAGACAGACAAAACTATCCACAGGACCAGAACACGAGGGGCGTTAACATTATAGAAAATAGGAAGACAACAGAAACTAACGTCGACAACAAGAGAGGAACTTAGTTAACCAAAAATAAACACTAAACTCAGGAATAACAAGGCTGGAAAATCTAATAGTCTAAATGACCACACAGGGGAAAAACTAGGAGTGTAACAAAATGAAATAAAACTCCAAAATGAAAACAGGGCACGGGGAAAAGCATAGGTTACTAAATAAACAAGACAGGGATAAACATGAACTGACTAGTAACCGGTAAAACACAGAGGGGGACTAAGGAAAACTGATAAACAGAGGTAAACCAGAAAAATAAGGCACGGACAAACATAAAAGTCACTACACAGGTAAACACACGGGGAAGTCTAAGGAAATTAACAAACAGATAAACTAAATTAACGAGACACGGAAAAACAAAACTGCAAACAGGAATATCACCAAACCTCAGACCAAAGGGGAAAGCTGCACAGGGCCCAGAATACAAAAGTCCAAGAGAAACAATAGTCCCGAATGCAAGAGTCCATGAAACACACATTCAGCTTTTACCTAGAGTCCAGAGTCTACTGTGGGGTTGGTGAGGGTAATAACGACAACAATGAAGACAGGAACAACGACGACAGTGACCACAGGGATCTGGCAGGGAAGTAAAGTGAAGGGAAGACTGAACTTAAATAGAGGAAGTAACAGGTGCAAATAATGAGGGGCTACGATGGTACACAACAATTAATACTTGAGTCTTGACATACACTTGTTATTACACAAGCACTTGATCTTGTAAAACATAACCAGCTAACATTTCACCTATTTACCTACAACAGTCACCCCCCCACAACTCCCACATACCTAGAGACTGTGTCTGTTCCCCAATCAACTAAATTAAATAAACTAAAAACGACCACAAGAGGAGTTAATCATGATAATCTAATAAAAGTTAAGACTCTCTTACAGAACAAAAACTATTAAATGTGGACTATTAAATATCAGATCTCTCTCTTCTAAATCTCTGTTAGTAAATGACTTAATAAGCGATCATGAATACGATTTATTTTGTCTCACTGAAACTTGGTTGCAGCAGGAAGAATATGTCAGTTTAAATGAGTCAACCCCCCCAAGTCATATTAATTATCATGTAAGCACAGGCCGAGGTGGAGGAGTAGCAGCAATTTTTCACTTAAGCTTATCAATAAACCATAAACCTAAACATATTTAAGCTCATTTGAGCCTTTCACACCCAAACTGGAAAACTCAAAAACCACTATTATTTGTTATCGTGTTTTTGATAGAACTGTCAGATTTTCTATTTGATTTAGTGCTTAGTACATTATAGTGGGTGACTACAAGAGGAGTTAATCATGATAATCTAATAACAGTTAAGACTCTCTTACAGAACAAAAACTATTAAATGTGGACTATTAAATATCAGATCTCTCTCTTCTAAATCTCACAGGAACTTTCATTACATGTACAACAACTTAGGATTAAATTTGACATCAGCAATATCTTCTTGCCTGCATTTGCAGGTATCTGTGCCCCCTTTATGACCAAAATGTAATGTACCAGAAATCAGTATTCATAAACAAGGTAAAGTAGTCAACAAGTAACTGCCTGAGCACTGCGTTTAATTCGTTATTAGATTCAATTGGTTTTTCCCAAAATGTAAATAAACCCACTCACTGTTTTAGTCACACTTTAGACCTTGTTCTTACGTATGGAATTGAAGCGGATAATTTAACAATATTTCTTCACAACTCTCTTCTGTCTGACCATTTTCTAATAACATTTGAATTTACAATAACGGACTATACAGCAGTTAGGAAAAAATTCCACTACAGCAGATGCTTAAGTGCAAAAGCTGTAAAAAAAATTTAAAGAAATTATTATTTCATCATTTGCTTCACCATATGTTAATACAATGGAAAGTAGCCACCTTAATGTTGCACAAGTTGATTATCTTGTTGACAATTCTACAGCCTCAATACGTACAATACTCGATAGTGTTGCCTCGATAGTTATTACCTCATCTAAACCAACAACATGTCTGCTAGACCCTATTCCAACTAGACTGTTCAAGGAAGCTTTACCCTTAATAGATAAGTTCATATTAGATATCATCAATCTATCTTTAGAAACAGGCTATGTACCACAGGCCTATAAGGTAGCTGTAATTAAACCATTACTTAAAAAACCCTGTCTTGACCCAGGTGTTTTAGCCAATTACAGACCAATATCCAATCTCCCCTTTATTTCTAGAATCGTTGAACAATTAGTGGCAAACCAATATGCGACCACCTGTATAGGAATAATTTGTATGAAGACTTTTAGTCAGGATTTAGAGTTTATCATAGTACAGAAACAGCACTGGTAAAAGTCACCAAGATCTTCTCATGGCCTGAGATAATGGGCTCGTCTCTATACTTGTTCTGTTAGATCTTAGTGCTGCATTTGATACCATTGATCACAAAATTTTATTACAGAAACTGGAACATGAAATTGGGATTAAAGGAACTGCACTAGGTTGGTTTAAATCTTATCTATCTGATAGACTTCAATTTGTTCATGTTAATGATGAATCCTCCATGCACACAAAGGTTAGCTATGGAGTTCCACAAGGCTCTGTGTTAGGACCAATACGTTTTACTTTATACATGTCTCATTTAGGCAACATTATTAGAAAAAAAATCCACTGCTATGCTGATGATACCCAGCTATATCTGTCAGATTAAAAATTAGTTATTCAAGCTTGCAAACATGGCTACAAGACATAAAGGCCTGGGTGTCCCACAATTTTTTATTTCTAAAGTCAGACAAAACTGAAGTCATAGTATTTGGGCCCAAAAATCTCAGAAATATGATGTCCAACCATATCGTTACTCTAGATGGCATAAGTGTGGCCTCCAGTACTACTGCAAGGAACCTTGAAGTTATTCATGACCAAGATTTGTCCTTTTTGTTGTTGCTTTTGTTGCTCTTTTTTTTTTCTATCTTCACTTTCCACTCACCCCAACCGGTCAAGGCAGATGGCCGCCCACCCTGAGCCTGGTTCTGCTGGAGGTTTCTTCCCTTAAAGGGAGTTTTTCCTCTCCACTGTTGCCTATGGCTTGCTCCAGGGGGAATTGTTGGGTTCTCTCTATACATCTTTATAGTCTTGACTTTATTCTGTAAACTGCCTTGAGATGACTTTGTTGTGAATTGGTGCTATATAAATAAAGTTGAATTAAATTGAATTGAGTAGAGTGACATGAGTCCTTTTTGGCTGACAAGTAGGTGAACAGCTGACTGTGTAGCAAAAGCTGGAAGGAAGTCGGCCTTGTTTACTGCAGACTGGCAGTTCCACAGGGCAAGAGAAAAAGAGGCTGGTGACAAAGTGGTCTGGGTGAGAGTGTGCAGGTGAGAAGCATGTCGTCTTCTAGTAGTACGCCATGTCCTGCGTCTGCGGAGGAGAACAGGGATCTGGAACAGGGTGCACAGGTGTACACTGGGTAGAGAAACAGGCATGATGTTTTCAACCTGGACAGGAACCATATGAACACAGGTGTGATGTTGGTGTGTGAAAATTCTTGCCACAAAGTATGGACAGAGCCGAATAGCCAGCAGCTCATTATAAGGGGTTACAAAGTTACACAGTCACGGTGATTTTCACCTATTCTCCCTGTGCACCACACTGTTATGGCCCTGGCCGTATGGGATGTAAATTGTTGTTCCTTTTAAGTTGTGTTTTATGTGAATTGTTTTGAGTGAGAGTGAGTGCTCTTTGTTTGTGAGAATCTGTGTGTCTGAGTTATAGGTGCCCTGTCTGACTGCCTGGATTGGGTGTGAGTACCAGGAGCTAATTGGTCCATCTTACACTTCTTGGAGTTTCAAAAGTCTGGTTCCCACCAGCTAGACTGGCTTCTTTGGCAGTAGCACCTCCAAACTGTTTTGAGCATATTGTGAATTTTGGATTAGTTGGATTGTTGGGCCTTGTGCCTCAGTTTTGTGTATTTATTGTATATTCTGCATATAATATTACTTATCACTGTCTTGTAAATATTTTCTGTAAATAGTATTGAAGTTGTAGGGGTGAACTGCCATTTTCTTTCTGCTGTTTTCTCACTAGGTTAGTGAGTGTGAGTTTGTTTTCTTCTTCTTTGTTGTTTTGGCCTTGGTTCACGCTGAGTTATACTTTTGTACCACATTAGCTTAGTTGCATTAATACATTGCACACTTGATTGCAGATTTCGGATTCTGGATTTTGGTTTAGGGACCGGGGAGGGAACAACCTTCTTGTATGTTGCACCCATAACCCCTAGACAGGGGCATAACACACTTGTTTTTTATTTCCTTCATGCATGGCCTAGCTGTCCTGGCACTCCATCCTGTCTGACAGTATATGCAGAGTTCCATATCTTCCCTTATCTGTTCATACATTCTCACTAGACAGGCACTAACCACAGCCATAGGATCATCTCTAAATTCGTCATAGTGTTAGGTAGGGGTAAAAAGGTTCTAATCTAACCTCTTTTATTGTTACTTTATGTTGTCCTGCATTGGTTGTGTCTTTGTGTTACTCTTCTCCTACACGAATGCCCTTTTGTCACAAACATTCTGTTTGTATATAATCTGTGTCAGAAAACTGTGCTTAAAGGTACAGTGTGCAAATAAAGGTAGTGCTAACATGAAGCTGAGAACCAGTCCTCTTTGCTCTGCCCAGCCTTCTTCCTCTGACAATACAGCTTTGCTTTACTATTTAAACACCACTATGCAAAGCCCTTAAGTTAAATATCCTTATAGAATTAAAATAAAAATGTTAAAGCATTGTTGACAAATGAGTCCATGTCTCAGAAGGTTTTAGCAGCCTTCTACAATAAGTTATGAAGCATATTTCTGTTAAGAAATATAGCATCCTGTGGCTTTAATACAACATCCACTTAGAACTACAATGTAACAAGAGACCAGATAAAAGCAACTGCATTGTGTCCATATCGGCAGAATATTATGCAGATTTTATCTTGCACCAATCATCCCCAATGTGTCAAATGTTTTAGCAGCTTAGCATTCCATCTACGATGACCAGAAGATGAAATATGGCAACTGCACGTTTCCATATCCCCAGCTGCCTCTGAGGTGGTGCACATGTCAAGAATAAATTATGTTAATAGAATTTATTAAAGAACACTTTATTCCAAAGGTTTCACTACTTTGAAATGTCAAGATGATCTACTGTTCTACCTGGAGAGAATTATGAAGCTTTAGTTAGAACACTAAAATATTAAAACAAGAAATTCTGATCCCTCACGAGGAATGAGAGTACATAATGAAAAATGGAAAATGCATAAATGTGTCTCCCAGGTGGAGTTTTTTCCAAATATTAATTGATCGAGTGCTAAATCTACTCCTTCATCATGGCACTGCATAATGAAAAAGATATGAAACAGATTTGGGAATATTCTAATGAAAGAATTGCCAGTATCACTTTTTTGTCAGTTCCACTCAGTAATTTACAGTCACATTGTCTTTGTTATCTAAAACCACCAAAATTGTAATTACATATGAAATCAGGCCATTCTGTTAAGGTTTGTGATTAGTAATGATGGTCCATTGAAGGAGGAATTATCAGAAAATGATTCATATGAAAACATATTTTAAAAAAACAGTTTGTCTCTCTATATGTGAGTATTAGTGAGGATTGGGAAGGGGAAAGTTGCACATAGCTACGCACACACAATGGAGAAGTAATAATGGTAAATTATACACTGCTAACTGAAAATTTCTTTGCAGAATGTCTTTTGCTTGGCCGGAGGATACAGACTGATGGGGAGAACTAGGTTTAGCTCGCAACAGAAGAAATAAAGGGGGCTGATGTAATAAAAGAGGAGCTAAAAATAGTGGGCCATAGTGTAAAAGAACCTGGAATGAGGAAAAGAATTGGGAGTCGGGTGGTGAAAGCTGGGTGCTTGGCCATTGTGTTCAATAAATGCATGCAGGAGGTTCGATCAATAATACTGAAATTACTTATAGTCATCAACTGCTCTCCAATTACTACGATCAGCATCAGCAATCTGCTGAGCCCAGCCATACTGAGCAACAGATTAAAACATATGAAAAGGAGTCAGCTGGCTAGAAGGGTAAAAGCAGGATTTTTTCACATGTTAGAGAGTATGAGTGAGTGCGTTTAAATAACTTTAAATGTGGATTTGGGTGAGCATGCACACAGCACATAAGGAGGTGAATAAGTAATTGAATCCCCTTTTCGTCATGCACCGGTATTATAAAATTTCCCTCTATCCAACAACTGTGTCAAAGCCTGTTTCTCCTCAAAGAGTGGCACAAAATGTGACCGATGGCATCATGTACATAAAAAAGAGGGCTAAGAGAGAAGGTCAGAACCGATTTACTGTCACATCTCAGTTTATGAGGCCATTCATCCATCCATTGATTGTCTTTCGCTTAACCAAAGTTGGGTTGTGGTGGTAGTAGGTTTGGTGAAGTTTTCCAGATGTCAGTCTGCCCAGCATAAAATTTCCAGCTCCTCCAGTGAAATTGCAAGAAGTTCCCACACCAGAAGAGATATACCTAGCACTTTATTGTTTGAAATAGAAGAAGAAGAAGTTTGATTGCTTGTTTCAGTGCTATTTTGTAGTTAATGTCACTGCAAAAACTGTAAGGCAAAGTAAGAGGCAAAACGCAACTCACAAGTGAAAGGTTATGGTGAATTTAATTAGCAAAATGGAGAATATAGGCAACAGAACTGCACTGTAGAGTGGGCCAAATCAGATTTGACAAGGTTTACAGGTTATGGGTGTCTTTTAACCACTCAGCTCAACAGCGGAATTAACACAAAAGGACAAAGAAATGAGTCAATGCAAATCAATCTTACAGAACATACATACAGGTGAATACACAGTGGTCAGGAATCTAATTACCAAGTCTCTGAGACTATTCAATTCAATTCAATTCAACTTTATTTATATAGCGCCAATTCACAACAAAGTCATCTCAAGGATCTTTACAGAATTAAAAACTATAAAGATGTAGAGAGAGAACATTTGCACGCATTATTAATCTACACAGGGACACAGGGAATAAGGCAACTCCCACACAGTGTCAGTGCAGTAATGCCTACAACAACACCTGTGAAGAGGGATAGGATGAAGGCCTTTCATCCCCCAAACACAATGTTAAATCAGCCCCAGGGACTGGCGTCGTCAAAGCCAGAATATCTTTTCAGTTCATGTCGCAGTGACCTCGCTCCCTCTAGCGCCTTTGTTACAGACCCATCTAGGGCTGTGTTGTTTGGGATGAAGGTGCAACAGGAGTTTCCAAACATGGTGCAGACTCCTTCCTTGTTTGCAAGCAACATGTCAGTTGCCATGCGGCTCTCCCATGTCATCTGCGATGTTGCTATGTGTATGCAACCAGTGAGCCTCTTTTGGTTGAAATATTTGTGGTTGATATTGGACAAATTTGACTGTCTGTGCCTCGTAGGGCATCTTCCACAGCTGTGGCATCCACAATGAGTCGGTGCACGTCTGGGTGTATTTCCCCCTCGGCTCCAGTGTGGGGATCCTAGTGCAGTGGCTGCCGTGGACCCACATGATGTGTCTCTCCACCTTCACTGTTGTATTAGAAGTCATTAGTGCTTGATGTGATCCTGTGACACTTTTCCGCCTCCGGTGGTCCCTGAGCACCCAGTCGCCTGGATTGAGATTGTGCAGGCGGTTGGCTGCAGGGGTAGACAGGGCTTCTTTCAACTGGGGACAAACAGCTGAGAGAGCTTTGCACAATAGCCAAAAAAACACATCCTCATGACAAACTCGTCAGAGTTGTTTTTTCTGAATAAGTACCACGCCAGGAGGTCTTTCCAAAAATAATTTGGAACAAACTTAACTTGCATAGGGAATAGCACCGATGCAAATTCTTAAATCCACTTCAAACCTCTTCCTTCACAACGCTTTGTTTATTTGGTCATTCTATCACACCAACACTCTGCACAAGGTAGCAACACTTAATAAAACAAACCCAAATTAGGTTCAACACCCCCATGGCAAAACCCAGGGCCACTGCCACTAATAACTTTCTTCTGCAATACTTAGTCACCTAATGGTCGTGTGTCTTGTTAGGACCTTTTGCCAAAGTACATGTATCCTGTTTGGAAAGAAAGAAACAACCTCAACCCACGTGCAAAAACTTGCAAACTATAGCTAAGCAATATCTGTATTTCTGACATAGCTCAATCAAGTCCATCATCCAACGTTTGAAAAGCCCATCAGGTGGGGGGGTGGCCTTGAAATAACATTTCAAGGCACCAGAGGCATTCCTTGCTGCACAGATTATCTTCTGCACTAATCAGGTCCATGTGCTGGAAAGAACCCTGGTGTAAAAACCTTGTTATACAGGTAGGTGTTAAAATATGCACACATCCCCCCTTTGCAAATGTGATCATTACTATGAGCTAGCTTTGCACACAAATTAAAATACAAATTAGGCAAACAAAGTTTATCTCTCAAATCAAAGCCATCACACAACACATAACTCCATGTTAGCATTCAGTACCAGTGTTTTCAACATTGGGTCTCGGAGTACAGATGGTTTCCAGTACCTCAGTGCAGCCAGAAAGATGTCCATCCTCCTCTGCAGGCAGAAGAGCAGCAAGGCTCAACACAACATCACAGTAATGTTAGGCTTCTCACGTAGTATATAAGAACAGCAGCTCTCAGACAGAGGGAGACCTGTACAACTGGACCCAGCCTGATTAGAAACAAGCAACGGGCAGTTCTACACCTGTGAGGTTGGGAAAACAAAGAAGTCCTGCAACTGTCTTCCTTGTCAACAACTAACTTGGATTAGGCAAAGCAAGTGCAGGGGCAACACTTTTTTTCAAGAGTTCACATGGTTTCATCATGTGCAAACAACAACAACAAAAAACATTAACCATGCACCACAGCAAACAGGAAAACTTCGCAGAGAACAATTTGTCTGCAAAATGGTGTCATGCCAAGAAAAAAACAATCATTGTTTCTTTAGTCATCTGCTTTGGAATATTTTGAATTCTGACATTTAGTTTTTGTGACAGTTTTCCTCTGGGGTGATCACGTGACCCAGATATGTCACTTGGCAAACTGCAGTTTAGAAAAAATTACTTTATGGTCATTGTCGACAAGATGTTTTAACAGGTGCACCATATTAATTTTTGCATGCTTCTTCAAAATGACAAATACAAATTAGAAAATCATCTAGCTACTGTAGCAAACACAAAATGAATGAAGCGCCACTCAACTGGTTGCTCTCTTACTTTAACAAACAATATGGTAACGTGCACTAGAGAATTTTCACATGAAATTATTACACCTGGTATTTAACACAGGCTTTATGACATTGATGGCTTCCTGTATTGGTTTTCAAATGGTCTGTAGTCAGATTTTGGATGGACTATCAGAGGCCCTGCATCTTTCATAAGACCTATGTCATATTTATGAGCTGCCAAAAGATTTTGGAATGTGCAGTGTCATGGCTATCAATGAGCTTAATTCTATAAGCTTGTGCAATTGATTGTGTACGATGTACATCACCCTTCCTCCTGTATTCCATCCTAGGATCTGATGCTGTTGGTTAGACTTCCTCGAGGAACAGCATGCTCTGCAACCATGGGCCCAGTTCTTCTGCCTCCAGTCAGGTTTAGACAATGGGACAAGTGGAGTATCCCCCTTATATAGTACTTCCCATTTAGCATAGCATATGTAAAGCATATCACTTCAGATTCCCCATTTTCAACATACCACTGACTTTCATATTCACCTTCTGGTCCTCCATTTATATGTGCTGTGCAGTGTAGTGACTAATGACTTATGACGGACAGTTTTTTGACATTATGAATGAGTGATGGGGTGGGCGGCTGTAGCTCAGTTGGTAAAGGCAGTCGTCCACGGACCACAGGGTGAGTGGTTTGATCCTCGGCCCTGGCTATATGTCTAAGTGTCCCTGGGCAAGACACTGAACCCCTAACAGCCCATTTCCCTCCCCAGCTGTGCAGTGCCGGTCCAAGCCCGGTAGAAATTGGGGAGGGTTGCGTCAGGAAGGGCATCCGGCGTAAAAACTGTGCCAAATCAACATGCGGACAATGATCCACTGTGGCGACCCTGAACTCACGGGATAAGCCGAAAGGACAAAAAAAAAAAAAAAAATGAATGAGTGTTTGATGGTCTGTTTCCTCAAACTGCATTTGAGAGGAACAGAGCAGTTTTCTAAAACATGTTTGGCACCTATTGTAAGACATGATCTACCACTCAGTTTGGGAGGACTTGGTAATGAGCCAGTCTTCAGAACAGAGCTTGTAGCTCCTGAATCAACTAAGAAGGTTAGCATTTCTTTTTGGGTGAGTGACTTTCTCCATTGCTTCTTTAATGTCCAATTCTGTCCAGGGGTGGAAAACAAGTTGGCAGCCATGGAATCCTCCCACCTCAATCATGGGGAATGTTAGGACATGCATACCATCTCTTTTCTGTTCTTCAAGATTTGGGAGAAAGTTCTGTCCCTTTGATCTGGTGTGCATGGAGTGTCCTTTCACACTTATCCATTGGGAATGCTTGCACCTGTGAATTTATATGTTTGAAAAATAATGCATTGCTTTGTAGGATGAGATTGGGATGGGATCTTGCCAAAAAGTGGTCCCATTGGGTTCAAAGTCTAGAGCAGCTAAAGTCTTTGGAATTGAGAGATGTTTTAAACCAAAAGGCGCAGACCATGTCTGCTCGACTGCATCATTTTGCAGATGCTAGCGAAGATGGCTATGGGACAGTAACATACTTAGTCCGGCGAAACATCAGTAACTAAACAACCAAGCTTCAAAGAAAAAACCTGAACTACAAAACAAGAAAGAAGAACCTAACTGGCTAAAGATTATTGAGTACCTCAGCTTATACTGCATGACATCCATGAACGAATAGGACATAGTGGTTGCAACCATATCTTGTCTACCTTGTGTCAGAGATACTGGATACGAAATGCAATTTCAGCTATCAGCCAGATTCTATCCAGGTGTCGCACCTGTCGAAGATTACATGGAGCAACCGGGCAGCAACATATTCAACTTCAACTTTCAACTTTATTTTATTTATATAGCTCCAATTCACAACAAAGTCATCTCGGGGCACTTTACAGAATAAAGTCAAAACTATAAAGATGTAGAGAGAGTGTAAAGATTTATAGAGAGTAAATGGTCTGCACTTAATATAGCACTTTTCTACCTATTGGCACTCAAAGCACTTTACACTGCTTTGTATTCACCCATTCACACTCACAATCACACACACACTCATACACCGATGGGGGAGCTGCTATGCAGCTGGCCAACACTCACCGGGAGCAACTAAGTTGGGGTTCAGTGTCTTGCTCAAGGACACTTTGACATGTGACCGGAGGAGCCGGGGATTGAACCACCAACTGCGAGATTGGCGGACAACCGCTCTACCTTCCTGCACCAGTCGCCCCACACAGAACCCAATAATTCCCCCTGGAGCAAGCCATAGGCAACAGTGGAGAGGAAAAACTCCCTTTAACGGAAGAAACCTCCAGCAGAACCAGGCTCAGGGTGGACGGCCATCTGCCTTGACCGGTTGGGGTGAGTTGAAAGGGGAGAGAAAAGAACAGAGCAACAAAAAGCAACAACAAAACATCGGGCAGATTGGTAGGACCAGTAGCTGCACGCTGGAAGACACACAGCTTCAAAGCCAGGGGACACCTGCAGAAAGGGACAGAGAGAGGGGGACAGAGGAGGACAAAGTCAACTACGGGAGAGAACACACAGAGTTAATGACATACAGTGGTGACAATTGCGGGGTGAGAGGAGAGGAGAGATGGTCAAGAGGAGGAAAGGAGCTCAGTGCATCGGGGGGTGGGTCCCCCAGCAGTCTAAGCCTATGGCAGCATAACTATAACTAGCTATATGCTTTATTAAAGAGGAAGGTTTTAAGCCTAGACTTAAAAGTAGAGAGGGTGTCTGCTTCCCGAATCTGAACTGGGAGCTGGTTCCACAAGAGAGGAGCTTGATAGCTAAAGGCTCTACCTCCCATTCTACCTTTGGAAATTCTGGGAACCACAAGTAGGCCTGCATTCTGAGAGCGAAGTGGTCTACTGAGATGATATGGTGCAATGAGATCTTTTATATATGATGGAGCCTGACCATTCAGAGCTTTATATGTAAGAAGCAGGGTTTTAAATTCTATTCTAAATTTAATGGGAAGCCAATGGAGAGAAGCTAGTGAAGGTGAAATATGATCTCTCTTGCTAGTTCCAGTCAGCACTCTTGCTGCAGCACAACACAACACAAAATAACACAAGACAGGACACAAAACCGACCAGTAAACCTATTGTATACTTCGATTTTACAGTACAGTACAGTCAAGTGTGATAAAGGTGCAAAAAGCAGCATGTAAACAGTGTAGTGCAGTTAACTGTAGAATAATAATAATAAATAAATAACTAAATTATGATGGAATGAATTGAGATGACTAATGAGTGATAAGTGTGTGTTGAGTTCGGGTTGTAGTGTGTGTAAGTTCCATTTCAGTTCTGTGTGTTGAGGGGCCTGATGGCTTGCGTGAAAAAACTGTTGCACAGTCTGGATGTGGCGGTCCCTCTATTATGTGCATAATAAAGGGAAGAGAGACTCCAATGATCTTCTCAGCTGTCCTCACTATCCTCTGTAGGGTCTTGCGATCCGAGACGGTGCAGTTCCCAAACCAGGCAGTTATGCAGCTGCTCTGGATGCTCTCAATGGTCCATCTGTAGAACATGGTCATGGGGATGGGGGGGAAATGGGCTTTCCTCAGCGCTCTCAGGAAGTAGAGATGCTGGTGGGCTTTCTTGGTGAGCGAGCTGGTGTTGACTGACCAGGTGAGGTTGTCTGCCAGATGAACACCAAGGAATTTGGTGCTCATTTATCCACGGCTTCCTGTTGGAGCGTGTAGTGATGGTCTTGGAGATGGTCACATCGTCAACGCACTTTGCGTATCGTCCAAATCGTTCCACGGACGATGCCATCTCCACGACCCTCCATCTGGCCCTCACCCACCTGGACAGTAAGGACTCATACGTACGAATGCTGTTCATTGACTTCAGCTCAGCATTCAACACAATCATCGCTCAGCACCTGACCGAGAAATTGAGCATACTGGGCCTGAACACCTCCCTCTGCAACTGGATTCTGGACTTCCTGACTGGGAGACCCCAGTCAGTCCGGATCGGGAACAACATCTCCAGCACCACCACACTGAGCACTGGAGCCCCTCAGGGCTGTGTGCTCAGCCCTCTGCTGTTCACTCTGCTGACGCACGACTGTGTAGCAATGCACAGCTCAAACCACATAGTCAAGTTTGCTGATGACACGACCGTGGTGGGTCTAATCAGCAAGAACGACGAGTCAGCCTACAGAGAGGAGGTGCAACGATTAACAGCCTGGTGTGGAGCAAACAACCTGTCTCTGAACGTTGACAAAACTAAAGAGATGGTTGTGGACTTCAGGAGAGCACAGGGTGACCATTGATCATCGATGGATCCTCAGTGGAGATAGTCAAGAGCACCAAATTCCTTGGTGTTCATCTGGCGGACAACCTCACCTGGTCAGTCAACACCAGCTCCATCACCAAGAAAGCCCAGCAGCGTCTCTACTTCCTGAGAAGGCTGAGGAAAGCCCATCTCCCTCCCCCCATCCTGACCATGTTCTACAGAGGGACCATTGAGAGCATCCTGAGCAGCTGCATCACTGCCTGGTTTGGGAACTGCACCGTCGCGGATCGCAAGACCCTACAGAGGATAGTGAGGACAGCTGAGAAGATCATCGGAGTCTCTCTGCCCTCTATCATGCACATTTACACCACACGCTGCATCCGCAAAGCCAACAGCATTGTGGACGACCCCACACACCCATCACACACACTCTTCACACTCCTGCCATCAGGAAAGAGGTTCCGAAGCATTCGGGCCACCACATCCAGACTATGCAACAGTTTTTTCCCACAAGCCATCAGGCTCCTCAACACACAGAACTGAAATAGAACTTAAACACACTGCAAACCGAACTCAGCACATTCTCATCACTCACTACTCATCTCATTCCACCACCACTTATTTATTATTATTTACTTTTATCATTCTACATTTACTGCACTACACTGTTTACCTGCTGTTTTTTGCACATTCCAATGCAATTGCACTTTTTTTACATGCTGGACATTTAAATGCACTATACCGTTTACATGCTGCTCTTTTTTTTAACACCCCTAGCACACTTAACTGAACTGTACTGTACTGTAAAATAGTATACAGTAGGTTTACTGGTCGGCACTGTCTTGGGTCTTGTGTCTTGTGTCCTGTCCTGTGTTACTTGTGTTGTCTGTCTACACTGTCCCTCTGTACTGTTTTTTCGTCTGCACTGTTTGCACTTGGTTGCACTCGATGCACTTTATTATAGCTTGTGTTGTTTGTAGCACCTTGGTTCTTGGAGGAACGTTATCTCGTTTCTACTGTGTACTGTGTACCACTGTGTATAGTAGAAATGACAATAAAAGCCACTTGACTTGACTTGACTTGACTTGACTTGACTGCATGGGGTCCAGGGAGGTTGGGAGTTGGCTTAATGTGCCTCATGACGAGCCTCTCGAAGCACTTCATCGGGATGGGTGTGAGCGCAACGGGACGATAGTCTTTGAGGCAGGAGACAATAGACTTCTTAGGCACGGGAACAATGGTCGTTGTCTTGAGGCACGTAAGAACAACGTTGCTGCTTAGGGAGATGTTGAAGATGTCTATTAAGACATCCGCTAGCTGATCTGCACATTCCCTGAGCACTTTGCCAGGAACTTTGTCTGGTCCAGCAGACTTCCGTGGGTTAACTCTGCATAGAGTTTTCCTCAATTCAGCTGTGGTTAGACAGAGCACCTGGTCACTAGGAGGAGGGCTGGTCTTCCTCGCCTTCACGTTGTTCTGTACCTCGAACCAGGCATAGAAGTGGTTCAGCTCATCTGGGAGGGAGGCGTGACGCCTCCCTCCCAGATGAGCTGAGAAGGTGATGTTGTTTTGTAGTGATCGTCTGGATGCCCTGCCACATGCGCCAGGTGTGTCCGCTGTCTTGGAAGTGGTCTTGGATTTTCCTTGTGTGGTGCACGCTTTGCCTTTCTGATGGCACGGGACAGTTTGGCCCTTGCTGTTCTTAAGGCCGTCTTGTCCCCTGTTCTGAAGGCAGAGTCTCTTTGTTTCAGCAGCACACGAACATTAGCATTTGTCCATGGCTTTTTGTTGGAGCGTGTGGTGATGGTCTTGGAGATGGCCACGTCATCAACGCACTTGCTGATGTAGCTGGTTACTGTTGATGTGTATTCCTCCAAGTTGATGGAATCACCGTTGGTTTCGGCCTCACTAAACATGTCCCAGTCAGTGCACTCAAAACAGTCTTGAAGAGCAGAAGTGGCTCCTGCTGGCCAGGTTTTCACCTGTTTCAGAACCGGTTTAGAGCGTCTGACGAGCGGTCTGTATGCTGTAATTAGCATAACAGAGATGTGGTCTGAATAGCCAAGATGGGGGCGGGGGCTCTGCACAATACATGCCGGAGATGTTTGTGTAAACAAGATCCAGCGTGTTCGCTCCTCTCGTTGCAAAGTCCACATGCTGATGGAGTTTAGGGAGCACAGTCCTGAGATTCGCATGGTTGAAATCTCCGGCAATAATAAACAATCCGTCGGGGTGAGCATTCTGCAGGTCGCTAATAGAGAGTAGAGTTCACACAGTGCCTCCTGAGCATTAGTGCTGGGGGGAATGTACACTCCGACAATGTAAACAGTGGTAGATTCCCGTGGTAAATAGAACAGTCTGCATCTAACAGTCACAAACTCCACTAGCGATGAGTAGTAGCGTGAGACAAACACATGCGTGTTGATATAAACACAAATGCCACCACCGTGAGTCTTACCGCACAGAGCATTGTTTCTGTCTGCACGAAACACAGTTAGCCCTTGTAGCTGGATGGCGGCTTCCAGAGCTCTGTCGCTGAGCCACGTCTCCATGAAAACAAAGACGCAGCAGTCTCTGAATTCTTGCCGTGTGGTCTGCTGGAGTCGGATGTAATGTAGTTTGTTGTCCAGGGAGCAGATGTTGGAGAGGAGAATGGACAGTAGAGCCGGCCAGCTAGGGTTAGCATTTAGCCTAGCTCGGACACCCGCCCGCTTGCTGCGCTTCCGCTTCCTCGAGCAGCGCTTCCGACGTCCCCTCTCCCGGCCACCGGCATCAGGTGACACTGAGGGTGGGGGCCTGGTCTTTGTGGCTGAGGTCGCAGCAAGCCGACGTTGCGAAGGTTACCAATTACTTCATCATGCAGATTATTAGTTGCATGATTCCTGTGCCGCAACAGTGTCTGGCGGTCGTACACACGAACACAGCTGACTCTGGTGTCCATGTACTATAAAAGGTCAGGCTAAATATGGCTAAGTATTGCAAAAACACCATTTTGGATCCGGAGAGGCAGCTGCGAGCTACTGCCGCGCCGCCATCTTGGATCTTGTTGTGAGGTGATGACCTCACCTGACCCACTGGGAGAAACTTGGGGTTCAGTGTTTTGCCCAAGGACACTTCGACATGTCGACTGCCTTACCAACTGAACTACAGTCACGCATAGAAAAAAGGAACAGCTACATTACTCTGTGAGGTGGAAGCTATTATAATTAGTTGGCCAATAAGTACACTTTCCAACGATCCAAATGACTTCTTCTCTTAAAAACTCAGCCTTCGATATCTCTCTCAGCCTTCGGCGGGCAAATGATCTTTATGCCCGCCGTAGATGAAGACAAATCCAGTAAATGGCAGATCTCTTTTGCACATGTTGGGCTAAAGATACCTGCCTGAGCTCCAAAGGTGGCAAAAATTGACTCATGCAAACTGCAATTTTATTCCTGCGGCTTTGTGTTGATTGTTGATGAGTCAGTGATTCGTAACTCCTGAGTTATTGGCAGGATCATCCACACAAAGAGGAGCGAGGTCTAGTCTGTCAGGTTTGTATCAAGACGAGGACCAACGAGTTCGATAGACCCATAACCAGGGTCTGTCTTCTCGAGGAATCAGTGAGACAGTTGTAAAAACTGATCTACGGTGTAAAGTGCTGGTCCCCTCTGACACCAGAAGAAAGAAACGAGAACACCATAGAATGTGTTTTGTGCAAAGTAATTTAGTAATTATTCCCAACATTAAGTTTGTGAACGTTTCTTATATTGGAGCACAATTAGGGCCCAGGTATGTATGAGCCAACCAGGGTTTCCTCTGTTTTTTGTTTTATGCAATCTGTATTGTGAACCGTACTGTATTGTGTGTTACTTTTATGTGTATTGATGATGTCATTAGTGACATCATATAGCTTTGATAGTTGCCTTTGCAATTTACCTTTTACGTTTGTTGTCCAGTGGTCAGTAAAACAATGCATGCATTACAAGAGAGCATGCTGTTCAGTTTAGCTACTCAAGGGAGCAGACATGACACGGTAGCTGGAGCAGAGGAAATGACTACAAGGTGGTGTGGACCGCAACAAGGTAGAAGAGAAAGGTTCAGTGTTAGCTGTGGAGGCACACGGTTTCTTGCAGAGTTCAGTGAGTTTAGCCATACTTTGAGAAACTTGTATGTATGAAACTGTTTGTGAACATGCTTGTAAGATTACAGTACTTAAACTTGTATGTACAATTGACCCGTCATCGGCTAAGTTGAGAAGCAAATACAATAAATGTTTAATGTTCGTCATACAACGATCTCCGGAGTGAAGTATTTGCTGGACTGTCAGATTCTAGTAAGATCGCCTCTACAACAGGTTATGGGTGTCTTTTAACCACTCAGCTCAGCAGCTGAATTAACAAAAAAGGACAAAGAAATGACTCAATGTAAATCAACCTTACAGAACATACCTATAGGTGAATACACAGTGGTCAGGAATCTAATTAGCAAGTCTCTGAGACTACTTGTCACCTATGTGTTCCCTGCTGGGACAGGTTCCTGATGAAGCTCTGGTCTAAAGACAGTGCAGACAGAAGGTCTGCTGAGGTGCTAATGCAGCATTTGGTCACCATAAATAGGTATTTTGCATTTGTAGGAAAATTTCTCTCACAGTTAACATCTGCTTTTTTCCCACCAAATTTATTCATAGCACTATATATTTACTGGCCACAATATTAGGTACACCTGTACAATTTAATGCAAACCAATACAGCAGCTGTTTTGGCCACCTTATGCATTTTAAATATGATGGCCAAAACTTTTGAACCACAACTCCACCACGCACTTTGACCTCAATAATAAACAGAACCTTTCTATTGTCCCCTAATTAAGTTTTAGCTTTAAAACTGAGAAATTTCACCTTTGTAAAAGTAGAATTTATGGCAGGGCCATGGATTGCATTAGATTGTGCAGGTGTACCTAAAGTGGCCAGTGTTAGTGATAACAGAAAGTAAAAGTAATTGACTGCTCGCTATTGAGTAATCTACTTAGGGCGTAGTTAATGAGTGAGTAGGGGATGATTTTAGACACAAGCTTGCACACTCAACATTCAGACACTACAGTTAAGTTACACTATTTAAAGCTCTAACAAGTGATAAAAAATCCTTATTTTAAATATTTGGCTCCAAAACTGTACTGGTGTGAGTGTAGAGACAGCTGTCCCAATGATGTGTAGCAGTGGTGGATCCTCTCAGGAGGTGATCTGCTGTCCTATACACAGACAACAGGTATTGTTTACTCTAAAGTGTAGTTTCAATTACAAGTATTGCTAAACTAATACTTTTAAAATACATTAAAATAAACTGAACAGAACAATTGACTTTGAGAATAAATCATCTTGAGACATTTTAAAAGCTTCTAACGTTATATTTTGAAAAATGCCCATTGCAAACCCCAAAAAAGTGACTTTTTTCCCAAGAGACTTAGAGCTGTTAGGAAAGTAATCTTAGAAGATACAACAAGAGAATGACTGCTAAAGGCTGCTCATAGTATCTTTGTCCACATTTTACACTGAAGTGCAAAAGATCTGCAGTACAGTGCCTCTAATAAGAATAACAGCAGTAATGTGAATTTACAAATGTTGTCCTTATCACTGCAGTGTATTTTAGAAACGTGGTGCAAATCACAGTTAATATTAGATCCCTGGCTTCAGATAAGACAGAAAATTGCCTCTGTCTTTACTGGAGGTTATCAAGAAAATGATTGTCAGTTGGCAAAGTTTCTGTTACACACAGTCTTTTTCTCATGTAGCACCAGGACATGTCTCTCTAGTAAACTTATGTTAGGTTGCGACAGATCAGGAGATATAACAGAGATTCTGCTTAGGCCAACAACAACAGCTGAGTTGCAGCTGAGTGTGTTGTGCTGTCAGCCAAGTTATAATGTTAGAGAAACAGGTTGCTTTACCACCATCCAACCTGCTGCTCTCATCAAACTGGTTGGAAATGTTTCACACAGTCTGTTCAACTGTATCACTAGCCCGGACATTTCTAGATGTCGAACAAAAAAATGGTAAACGGTCTACACTTAGTGCTTTTTTACCTATTGGCACTCAAAGCAATTTACACAGCTATTCACACATTATGAACGTAATCATTTAATCCCAAAGTTCCTCAGTCTCCTTGCAGCATGTTCCAAAGAGCAGATATATTAAAAAGTTATCCTACCACTCAAGCAGGGTTTCCACAAATCACTGTCTATCCAAGGCAAATCAAATGCTCTCAACCTTGGTGTTCATCACAATAGATCCTGGTACAGTGGCTTGCGAATCCTTGGATGAAGTCTTCAGAAAAAGTCTTCACAGCATTAAAAAAACCTGACCAAAAGTACTAAGATAAAGATCTAAAATCTCACAATGGCAGCAACCTGGCACCAAGGACCAGCAAGAAGACTTCCAGTACATTCACAGCCTTATGTCCCCAAATTATGGGAGGCTTGACCACAGCCTGGCCAATTTTTCACAGCCAGAAATCACAAAATTAACAGAAGTTTTTCCCCTCCCGGTTTCTTGTCTGTATCTGCTCTTCACTGTGCAGACACCGCAGACAGTCACAATTTTTCCTTCTCCGAGGTTTTCTGTCCTGAAGTAGTTTTAAATACGGCACCATTGCAGTTCCGTACAAGTACTTGCAATGGACATACACACACACACACACACTCACACAATGTAAATTACTCTCATAATGACGTAGATATAAGAACGTTTTCTTTTTTAGAAAACAGGAAAAAGAGGAAAATGGAGGAAACGCACTTCTGTTACTTGGTATGTTTCTACAGACACCATAGACCTATAGAAATTTTAAAAAGTGACCAAAAATTGGATAATATGTGACCTTTGAAATACTTGGCTGCATAGTTACATTTACATTTACATTTACATTTAGTCATTTAGCAGACGCTTTTATCCAAAGCGACTTACAAGTGAGGTACAAGGCAAGCAAAAATCTAAGTCAAGGAGAAAACATCAAAGGAAAGTCCTATCAGAAAAGTGTTCACAGTTCACAAGATGCAAGTGCAAGAAAGAGTAGAAAGGATTTTTTATTTTTTTTTTAAGTTTAAGTTTTTTTTTAGTTCTCTGTAATGATCTCTCTTTGATTCACTCTGCTCCTTGCACTTCCTTTAGCCTTTGTCATGCACCATGTGCTCGTTTTAGTGCTGATTATAAACCTAGTTACACCTATACATGACAAATGGGATGTGAGGAATTTGAATTCTGCAGCAGAAATCTACCTGGGGAAATCAGGACTCACTAACCCCGCCCGCACCATGGTTAAGGAAACTGGATTTCTCTTCTGTAAATGACATGAAATTATCTAGTAACTGAGTTATTTATGTGCCTGCAAATACACTTTATGCAGATAGAGAGTAAAGAAAATGTGGCCTAAAACATCCACCTCGTGGTGTAAAATAAAAAAACTCGTAATACTTTTGGTATTTGATATATGGAGCATTTCTTGGATCTTATGCCTAATTCAGTGCTTGTACATCCAGTTTAACAATAAGGCACAGAGTAGTGTCAAGTATGTGGATAAGGAAAGAGACAACACAGCACAGTGAAAAGATGCAGAGTTAGCATGTTCCACTAGAGACACTACTGTATCTAATCTGACAATGTAACCATAATTAAACATTCACAAATTTGCTCAAGATCACTTCTGCAGTACACTAGGAGCAGTAGAGTTTCCAACCCTTACATACAGTATAACATATGATTGTCCTATTTTGATACTGAAAAATGTGTCTCGTATTAACACAAGCACAAAGTTTTGGCTCATACACGGAGTTTAAAATGTAAAATCATAACAAATGAATACCTGAAAGTGAGGGATAATAAACAGTATCTGGCATTCAATAATTCCATTTGAATGAGCTGACTGTTTACTGTGGTTCTATTTGGCTTTCTCACTTTGGTCCTACAGCTCTGCACACCCACCTAATACTAGTGTATTTCATTCTTTAATATCATTAAACACTGCAACAACAGCAGTGAACTGTTACTAACTTGCTTTACGTGAATACCAATGCTTAGAAAGAAAGCTCAAGAAAAAGAAGTGCAAAATCCCAATGCTTCAAACGGTTGTGCACCTAGCAGCAGTACCTGTGAAGAGAACAGAATAAGGATTCAGAATAAGAATGTCTGATCATTCTAAGAATGATCAGACATTCTTAGAAACTACTTCACTTAAAGTCTGTGATTACTGTAGGAATTCTATTACAGAGAGACCACAATAAATGGAAAAAAGACATGTTTGATTTCTACTGTCACACCCATGCTAAAAGCCTGTAGGTCCAAGTACCCATGGGGTTTAAACATAGCTTGCATAAAAACAACAGCAGCATTAATAATAATAGTACTACCAAATAAAATTATAATAAGCCAAATAATGATAAGGCAGGGTGCTGATAGTGCTTCCCCCCAAACCACTGGCAGTGAACTTAAAATAAAGGCCTCGTAAGGGCCCCTTGCTCTATCTTTGGATAGACCCACCCTGTCTCTATTGTTGTCACTATTATCATTATTTAGCTTTTTTTTTGTTTGTTCTTTTTTTTGGCAGCACTATTTTTAATGTTCACAATAGTTGTTACGATGGTAGCAATGACTATAATAGGGACAATGCATTTACGTTAGAAATTAAGAAATATTGTAATTAACCACTGTCGTGGCAAAAACTGTAAGGCAAGTTAGGAGGCAAAAAGGCAACTTACAAGTGAATGATAACGGTGAATTTAATCAGCAAAATAGAGAAACATGCAGAGCAGAACAGAGCTACACTCTAGAGTGGGCCAATCTGATTGACCCAGATGTGTAGGTTGTTCAGCCTTTTATACATACAACTCAACAGCTGGGTTCACACAAAGAACAAAGGGATGAGTCAATGCAAATCAACCTTCATACAATGTGGTCAGGAGTCTTAATTAACAAGTTCATGTTACTTTGTCCTTTTGTCTTCATTGTCTTTTAAGTCCTTGAGATTGATGATTTGTGCTGGTTCCCGTGGGCTCCCTTCTGGGAAGAAAATGTTCAGGTGTAGGTAGTTTTATAGTTGATATCTACCTAACATACTTCTTTGTGTGGCCAGAGACATGATGTCTTGCTGGGGAGCAAACGGTGAGGAGGCACTGGTGTAAGCAGGTTTGATACTGAGTCTGCCAGAAGTGTGAAACAGTGAAACAGTGTTACCTAGATTTTGAAATTTCCCTCACAACCACCAACCTATCACAACCCATCCCAGACTATTTTTTCTTAAAATAGTATTTTGGCTTTATTTTCCATATTTCAACATTTAGCTAAACATTTCAACCTAATTTTTACCTTAATACACATATACCCGTATCCAACATAAATTCAACCAAACATTAATATGCAAAAAGATTTTAGGGCATATATTTTTAATTGATCATTTCAAATAACTATTCAAAATATGCTGATAAAATCTGAGTTAGCACCTGAGCTAATCTCTGTATTAAACTCAGTATTTTCTCAGTAGTTAAGGCAGCAAGTGTAATGTGAACACATCACCAGTACATACAGCCATGACCAAAAACCTTCTCTCAGAAAATTGTTCTAATTGCAAATGTTGCATGTCACATGCTTATTGTTTTTGGTTGCACTGGAACAATACAAAAAAAAAAAAAAAACACAGAAGAAAAGTCAAACTCAAAAACGGACTGGACAAAATTATTGGCACCTTGTCAAAATTGTAAGAAATAATTACTTTTCAAGCATGTCATGCTCCTGTAATTTGTATTTAGACACACCTGTAGCAAGTAAGAAGTGTGGGCAATATAGTAATCACATTTGCAACCAGTTAAAATTGAGAAAAGTTGACTTAACCTTTGTGTTTGTGTCACACTGAGCATGGAGAAAGAAAGAATTGTAAAGAGGTGTCAGGATTTGAGATAATTTTTTGGGGGGAAAAACATGAACAATCTTAAGGTACTAGTCCATCTCCAGAGATTTTAATGTTCCTGTGTCCACTGTGTGCAATATCATCAAGAGGTTTACAGCCCATGGCACTGTAGCTAACATCCCTGGACGTGGACGGAAGATCCAAATTAATGAAAAAAATACCTCGAAGTATTGTTCAAATGGTGGATAAAGAACCCTGATTAACTTCTGAACAAATTCAAGCGGATCTGCAGACACAGGGTATAACAGTGTCAGCTCGCACTGTTGCCATCTGAATGAAAAGGGAAGCTATGGTAGGAGACCCAAGAGGACACCACTGCTGGCAAAGGCAAAAAAAGCAAGACTGGTTTGCCAAAACCACAATACTTCCGGGAGAAAGTACTGTGGACAGATGAGACAAAAGTAGAGCTTTTTGATAAAGGGCATCATGGCACTGTTTACAGAAAAAGAAATGAACCTCCACCAGGTTTGACTGTAGGGAGTGTTCTTTTCTTTGAAGGCCTCAAGGATGTTTTGGGGTTGCTTTACTGCTTCTGGCACTGGATGCATTGACTGTGTAAATGGTATCATTAAATCTGATGATTACCAAAGAAATTTGGGGCGCAATGTAGTGGCCAATGTCAGAAAGCTGCATCTCCACTAGAGGTCATGGGTCTTCCAGCAGGACAATGACCCAAAACACACTTGAAAAAGCACTCAGAAGTTGTTCCCATCTCATCACAGCAGTTTGGAGAAGGCATCCTTCAAATCTGAATGACCTGTACCAGTTTGCAAAAGAAGAGTGGTCCAAAATTCCAGTAGAGAGGTGTATCAACTGTATTCATGGTTACAGGAGGCGATTGATTTCAGTAATTTTTTCCAAAGGGGGAAATATTTTCTGACAGATTAAGTGTGCCGATATTTTTGGCCATGACTGTAGCTAAGTGTTTGGGGTTGGTGTTGCAGTTACAGATAAGAAAGAGTTATGACCTAATGGTCAAAGTAGCAAACCTTGCAACATTTTCTTTCCATCATCTGAGCAGTTTTTCGTCCTTTGGGTGGTTCTGGGAAGTACATCATTACTTAATTTGCCACCATTTACCTGTCATCTTAATGTACATTCTTTTCCTCACTGTTGCTTTGCTTATCTAATTGTGAGGCAAGGGAAGTCTCCAGAAGAAAAACTTTAGTCTCTTTTGTCAGCAGGGACTTTGGTTCAAATCTTTGTCAACAACAGCTGGAGTGATGCATAGATTTTGTGACTCATCACTTAATGTCAGGTTTGGTATTTAGGGTGGACCCAAGTGCAACGAGGCGAGAGGAATTTGGTGAGAAAATAAGTTTTATTAATAATTACAAAGAAAGACAATAAGAACTACTAACAAATTCACTCCACAAGGAGGACTAAACTGGCACAATTTCGGAAGGAGACAACTACATAACGGGACTAAACAAGGACACGCTATAGAACCAGAAGGGAAAGTAAACCTGGACTAAACAGGTGAGGCAAAAACTAAAACTTTGTAGACCAAAAAAGTTGTAGATGATAGAAACCGGAAAACAACATTACTATGGACCGTGAAACAAAAACATGAACCTTAATATTAACACAGGAAAACTAGGACCTAAACATGAACAAGGGCTAAAGAAACTACAGCACTCAATAAGAGAATAGAACCTATTTCAAAAGATTGAGCTAGAACTTAAAAGTGAGCACAGACACAAGAACTAGGAGATAACCATGATCTAGGAAATAAACTAAGAATCTTAATAGGAGAAGCGAACATAGAACTAACAAGTTTGAGGCTAACAAACTAAAGTGAATTAGAACAAAAGATACCCGGACACTACAAGAACAGGAAAAAACTAAATATCAGTATGAAACTGTTAACTAGGCAAACGTAAACAAGAAAACAAAGACTTCCAGAAAACAAGCTCACAAAAAATGACTAAGACACCAATTGAAAAATCAAACCAAACCTCAGAGTCCAAATGATAGGTCAGAAGTCCAAATGATACGAGACAGGTGAACTAGAAGATAGGGTGTTTCATGACACAAAACAAAAAGTCCAAGACAGGAAAGGAATGTGAGGGCCAGATCATGAAAACAGCTCCCATCAAGAAGTAATTTCCTGTATTGCAGCAGCCTGCAAAGCCTTGACAGGGAATTACAGAAAATTACCAGGAACTGCCAATAGCTGATGCAGAGGTTGAGCAGATGCAGAGCTACCACCACAGCCTTGTTCATCTGTTTGTCCACAACTACTATGTCATGTTGGTTGGCCATTACCAGTTTGTCAGTCTGTATCTGGAAGTCTCACAGGATCTGTTAGCTCTGACAGTCTCCACCACCATTGGAGGTGTTTCCCATTTTGACTTTGGGACTTCCAGCCCGTACTTGGCACAGATGTTTTGATACACTATGCCAGCCCCTTGGTTATGGCATTCCATGTATGCCTTGCCTGTTACCATCTTTCACCCCACTGTTATGTGCTGCATTGTTTCAGGGGCATCTTTGCACAGCCTGCACCAGGAGTTTCAGTTCAATTCAATTCAACTTTATTTATATTGTGCCAATTCACAACAAAGTTGTCTCAAGGGACTTTACAGAATAAAGTCAAGACTATAAAGATGTATAGAGAGAACCCAAAAAATTCTCCCTTGAGCAAGCCCTAGGCAACAGTGCTTAAACGGAAGAACCCTTCAGCAGAACAAGGCTCAGGGTGGGCGGCCACACTGGAAAACACACAGCTCCAAAGCCCGGGGACACCTACAGAAAGGGACAGAGAGAGGGAGACAGAGAATGAGAAAGATAACTACAGGAGAAAACACACAGAGGTAATGTCATACAGTGGTGACAATTGTGGGGTGAGAGGAGAGGAGAGGGGACAAGAGGAGGAAAGGAGCTCAGTGCATTGTGGGGTGGTCCCCCAGCAGGCTAAGCCTATAGCAGAATAACTATAACTAACTATAAGCTTAATTTAATAGGAAGGTTTTGAGCCTAGACTTAAAAGTAGAGAGGGTGTCTGCTTCCCGAATCTGAACTGGGAGCTGGTACCACAAGAGAGGAGCTTGATAGCTAAAGGCTCTGCCTCCCATTCTACCTTTGGAAATTCTGGGAACCACAAGTAGGCCTACATTCTGAGATCGAAGTGGTCTACTGGGATGATATGGTACTATGAGGTCTTCTATATATGATGGAGCCTGACCATTCAGAACTTTATATGTAAGAAGCAGGGTTTTAAATTCTATTCTAGATTTAATGGGAAGCCAATGGAGAGAAGCTAGTGAAGGTGAAATATGATCTATCTTGCTAATTCCAGTCAGAACTCTTGCTGCAGCATTTTGGATTAATTGCAGGCTCTTTAGGGAGTTATTGGGGCATCCTGAAAGTAGGGAATTACAGTAGTCCAACTTAGAAGTAACAAATGCATGGACCAGTTTTTCGGTAGCACTTTGAGACAGGATGCTCCTAATTTTGGCAATGTTCCGTAGGTGGAAGAAGGCTGTTCTAGAGATTTGTTTTATATGTGAGGTAAAGGACAAATCCTGGTCAAAAATAACTCCAAGGGTCCTTGCAGTAGTACTGGAGGCCAGACTTATGCCATCTAGAGTAACAATATGGTTGTACATCATATCTCTGAGATTTTTGGGCCCAAATACTATGACTTCAGTTTTGTCTGAGTTTAGAAGTAAAAACTTATGTATTTAAAAACATAATTTATGGAGTGTTTTCTAATAATGTTGCCTAAGGGAGACATATATAAAGTAAAAAGTATTGGTCCTAATATAGAGCCTTGTGGACAAATTACAAAATATCCCTGTGCAGGTGGTCACATAGTTGTTTTGCGACTACTTTCTCAAGGATTTTAGAAATAAAGGGGAGATTGGATATTGGTCTGTAATTGTCTAAAACACCTGGGTCAAGACAGGGTTTTTTAAGTAGTGGTTTAGATAGACTGATGACATCTAATACGAACGTATCTATTAAGGGTAAAGCTTCCTTGAGCAGTCTAGTTGGAATAGGGTCTAGCAGACAGGTTGTTGGTTTAGATGAGGTAATAATTGAAGTTAGCTCAGAGAGATCTATGGGTAAAAAGCAGTCTAAGAGGGATTGGGGCCTTATTGATGATTCTAGCACTGTTGTATATGAAGATCTATCTGTAATATTTTGGGAGAGGATCTGGTGAATTCTTTCTCTAATGGCTACAATTTTATTCATAAAGAAAGTCATGAAGTCAATGCTGCTCAGAGTTAAGGGAATAGTAGGCTCAACAGACCTATGGCTCTTAGTCAGCCTGGCTACAGTGCTGAACAGAAATCGGGGGTTGTTCTTGTTTTCTTCTATTAATGATGAATAATATGTTGTTCTGGCATCACAGCAAGTTTTTTTTATATACATTTATAAACTGTCTTTGCAGGATAAATGAGATTATTCTAAATTTCTGGAACACCACTACTTTTCTAACTTTTTTGTTGCCTCTTTTAAGTTGCATGTTTGCGAACTTTACCATGGAGATCGCCTCTTCTGGTTTACTGCCTTCTTTTTCAGAGGGGCAACACTATCAAGTATTTTACTTAGTGAGGCTGCAGAATTATCAACACGATAATCTACTTATGCAGGAGTAACATTAAGGTGGCTACTGACATTGTATTAACATATGGTGAAGCAAATAATAATAATAATAATTTCTTTAAATTTGGTCAGACAGAAGAGAGTTGTGAGGAAACATTGTTAATTTATCCGCTTCAATTCCATATGTAAGGACAAGGTGTAAGGTGTGACTAAAACATTGAGTAGGTTTATTTACATTTTGGGAAAAACCAATTGAATCTAATAATGAATTAAACGAAGTGCCGAGGCAGTTACTGTCAGCATCTACATGAATGTTAAAGTCACCCACTATAATGACTTTATCTGTACTAAGCACTAAATCAGATAGAAAACCAGAAAATTCAGTCAAAAACTCTGAATAAGGGACTGGAGGATGGTACACGATAACAATTTATAGTGGCTTTTGAGTTTTCCAGATTGTCATTACAACATTTAGGGGCGACTGTGGCGCAGGAAGGTAGAGCGGTTGTCCACCAATCTCACAGTTGTTGGTTTAATCCCCGGCTCCTCTGATCACATGTCGAAGTGTCCTTGAGCAAGACACTGAACCCCAACTTTGTTGCTCCCGGTGTGTTGGCCAGCTGCATAGCAGCTCCCCCATCGGTGTGTGAATGGGTAAATAAGAAGCAGTGTAAAGTGCTTTGAGTGCCAATAGGTAGAAAAGCGCTATATAAGTGCAGACCATTTACATTTACCAGATTCTAATAAATTTCTGCAACTGTAGATTGAAAGCTTATTCTACTGGCTACTGGCATTATTTTAAAGCTAGATTTTTCATAGCTTCAGGTGAGGAGATGAAATGAGAAAATGCAATGTTTGCTTAGTACTTTGTTTAAGCACCTTTGGCAGCAATTACAACCTTGAGTCTTTATTGGTTTGCACACATCTGTGGGACAGATTTTCTTTAAGGATATCTCTGTAGTTAACTCCATTCAGCATTTCCTCAACCCTGACCAGTCTTCCAGCCCCTCCTCCTGAGAAACACCCCCCTGTATCATGGTGCCACAACCATGGTTCACTGCAAGGATGGTAAGGGTAGGTGATAAACAGTCCCTGGTTTCCTCCAGAGATAATATTTAGATTTGAGGCAAAAATTTCAGTCTTGGTTTCATCAGACCATAGAATATTGTTCCTCACAATCGGAGCCCTTCAGGTGGTTTTTGCAAACTTTTAAGTTGGCTCTCATATATTTGCCTCTCTGCAATAAAACTCAGATTAGTGAAGGGGTGCAGTGATGATTGTCCTGAAACTTCCCATCTCCACACAGGAACTCTGGAGCTCAGTCAGTGACTATTGGGTTTTTGGTCACCTCTCTTACTAAGGCTCTTCTCCCAAATTGCCCAGTTTGACCAGGCAACAAGCTCTTGGAAGAGTCCTGGTTGTGCTAACCTGTAGTGCGGAATTTTTTTGTAGCCTTCCCCAGATCTTTGCCATACAATAAGGCAGTTTCTGAGCTCTGCAGACAGTTACTTTGACCTCATGGCTTTTGCTCTGATACAGAATGCATTCTCAGCTGTGAGGCCGTCTATAGAGAGGTGTGTGACTTCCCAAATCATGTCCAATCATTTCAAACAGCTCAGCAACAATTAAAAAAAATGGAAGACACCTGAGATAAACTTCAAGTGGTGTTGCAAAGGGTCTGAATACTTAGGCCAATACTTTGGTTATTCCTTTTTCTTAATTAGATTTTTCTAAAATTCTGTTTTTCAGTTTGTCATTATTAGTGTAGATTTTTTTGTAGTTTCAGGCTGCAACATAACAAAATAGAAAAAAGTAAGGTTTTGCTGGTTGAGGGTGACTTTTTAATTGCTTGGGGAAAATGTCAGTCTGCATCAAGAATGTCCATATTCCCAGAAGTGCACCAAGACTGGTATCACAGAATCTGCCTGACCTGGCAAGACTGCCATAGTGCCTATGGCTAGGCCTTTGTGCCTGCAGATGCTATTCCAATACAAGGAAGGCCAACCAGATCACTACATCATGTATCTACTAGGAACTTTTTCAATAACCAGCTTTTACAGTTTTGATTGTTTCTTCCACTCCCCAACCAGCCTTAATCTTCCAAAACCAACGAGGATGTGTGTGATTAAGATAGGGCAATAATAGTATCCCAAAACTAATAGAATGTTAATAATAGAGCAATCTTTAACATGGGGCAAGAATAGTTAGATCTGACAGATTTTTAAATTACCGATTTTATCATTTAAACACTTTTATTGTTTGGTGTTACCTTTTGCATTTCATTTTGCTGCTAAAGAAAGTACATCTACAGTTATAGGTTTCCTTGCTTTAATTATAAACTTTATTAGGGTTTCTATTTCTAAACTATTTGTAGCCTCTCCTGGTTGATGTAAATACAATTGTGTCTGCACAAGCTAGGTTCATTAGATGAAGGCTCGAGCCAGTTTAGGCTAGACCCTAAAATAATATCATCTAAGCAGTTAAGGTATAGTTACTGCTTAAATACTTTACATCAATCATGACAACTGTTACCATAAGAAAAGCTACTTTTAATTGATATGGTTACATTAGTATCTGTAGGTTCAGGCCTTTGCAGGTTCTAGTAAAGAGGGAGCAGGGGAAACATTGGTACGAAGGTTGTAGCTAGATTAATTCCTTCACTTCAGCCTAAACAGAAACCTGTCCTGTTTAACCTTAAGGGGTGCTAGGAAAGACTACTTTCAAGTGAGGGCTGACCCTTTTACCTTTTGCCTAGGTGGGGTTTCTCTGGTTAGACATACAGTAAATGTGAGTGTAACCAAACACCTGTTTATATAAAGTTAGGTTCATGAATATTGGAACAGTTATATATTCATTGGAAAAGTGTCATTTTTATGTTAGTTCAGCATTAAATCTTTGTATTAATGTGTTACATCTGTTTTAGTGTTTAGTTGGAAATTAAATTAAATGCTAATGCACTTTTATGAGTTGCACCTGGTCTATAAGGACCCCTAATGAGGAGCAATTCAGTTAACTTTTAAAATGGCTCCCTCTAGTGGTACATTCTATGTTATAGTCATGTTCTTTTCTCCTGTATGTATCTCCCACAGAGAGAACATGAACACATTTAATTTGAAAAATTATACAACTGTTAATGTAGTAAGAACGGGTGCAGTAATAAGCACACATATATAGAGCATAAATTGTGAATTTCAGAAAACAGCTTTTAAATATCTAAATTCCAGCTGATGAGGTAATAAAACTGTTTATGTTATATTTGGTCAAAAAACTGAAATTATTTCGAAAGTATTAATAAAGTCAAAATAACACATTGTTATAATTAGGAGGGCTATATGTCCATGATTAAGCACAGTCCTTATTCACCAGGAGCCTGCACTTTATCTAGTTACAGTAATGTTGAGCTGATGTCCAGTATATAGTGCATCCAGAAGGTTTTTCCACATTTTGTTATGTTACAACCTTATTTCAAAGTGGTTTAAATTCATTATTTTCTTAAAAATTCTACTAACAATACCCCATATTGACAACCTGAAAGACCGTTTGTTTGAAATCTTTACAATTTATTTAAAAAAATAAAAATAAAAATCACAAGTGCTGTGACTACTTTCTGGATGCATTGTGAGTACTAGAAATGAAGTTGTATTTTTTGTGGGGGTGGCATATTTTACTTTTGAATTTATTTTTCCTGCCTCTGGAGAATAAAAGCTTTTCAACATGCATGCTGTCAATAGTAGTTATTAGTGATGTTTCCCTCCTCAATGAAAATAAAGACAGTTTCAAGTACAGTTTTTCTCATTGTGGTTATTTGTCATTTTTATACATTTGTATACATCTGCAGAGTTGATTACATCTTTATGGAGACTTCAGTCCAATGATTATAGTACGTTCTGCAGTAAGGGGACGAACATACATGAAGTATACAGTGTCAAAAAATATAGAAGTACAGGTCAGTACTTGTCAAAGACACAGGAGGTTACCCCAGAGTAAATAATTCTTTCTTCTTCTTCTGTGTTGTGGTGATTCAAAAAGTCTAACATCCCTCACATGCGCACACACACACACACACACACACACACACACACAGATTTAATACACTAAATAGAGAAAGAGATCAAATTTAAATATATCTGAATTAAATCTATTTAAGTTAACCATTAGCACCACTAGTGTATCTGTCAGAACACAGACACTAGGATTCACGACATACAGAGCTTTTTCGATGTATTACTACCATAGATAGTATAAAAAAGACTGATTTCCCTGCCTTCTTTTCTTACACCTGAGTAATATGTGTAACAGCAAGTGAGTAATGTTTATTGAGTGGAACATATAAATGACACAAATTGTTCACTCATAGAGTGAGGGTTTATGTGATGATCAGTCTTTTTATCAGGATTTGTATCAAGACGGACCTTAGTAAAGATACAGCGAGAGGGAATCGATTGTTAAACAGGTTTTATTTAGGTTAAACTCAAAAGGGGTCAACAAAAATGCGCTCCTGAAAGGAGTACATGAAAAAACATAGCAGTAACAATAACTCTGAAACAAGATTGTGAAACAAACTATAAAACCCGAAATGAACACTAGGAAAAAAATGATAGGGAAAACTAAATAGACACAGACCAAAAGTGAACACTAGGGAAATGGACCAAACACTTACTGAATACAAAATTACCAAAAACCTAAGTGAACACACACTAGGGTGGGCAGTGGGCGGTCGGGGTTTGGAGGCGGGTTAGGGTGAGTCAATGACTGGGACAGCTGGTAAGAGGCTGGTCGGGCTAGAGGTCCTAGTGGAGGATGGGCTGGAGGCCGGCGACAATGGCTGAAGCCCTCTGAGGACTGGCGTGGACACCGGCGTTTGTGGCAGAAGCCCTCCGGGGGCAGGCACGGAGGCCGGCGTCAGTGGTGTAAGCCCTCCGGGGGCCAGCGACGACAGCTGAAACCCTCCGGGGTCTGAGCAGGAGGCCAGGCCAGAAGCCGGTGATGACGGCTGAAGCCCTGCGAGGGCCAAACAAGCTGGATGGAACCAGCCAGTGAAGAACCAGGTGCTGGACCTGAAGGGATGTCAGCTGACCAAGGAACAGGGACTGTCGATGTGCTGGTCGGCCAGGAAACAGGAGATGCGATGGTCACCTCCAGAAGAGGGGTGGCAACTGGCTTGGGAAAGCAACAGGTGAGACGTCAGCCAACCCGGGATCAGGAACAGGATCAGGACAGACGCCGGCAGGCCCAGAGGTAGCAACAGGATCATAACCAGGACGGAGGACAGAGGATCCGGATCCAGGAACAGGAACAGAGTCAGAAACAGACCCAGCGTCAACCCGTCCGGAAGCAGGACCTAAGGAGACGGCATCGACCCGTCCGGAAGCAGGAACACAACCAAGGCCAGAACCAGGCCAGACCTCGGCCGACCGGGAGAAGTGAACAGGAACAGAACCACGGTGGACCTGGGCTGACCTAGAGACGTGAACAGGAACAGAACCGGGCCGGACCTCAGCCAATCCGAGATGTGAGCAGGAACAGGAACAGAACCAGGCCACACCTTGGCCGACCCCGAAGATGTGGACAGTGATAGGAACCAAGCCAGACAGAGCCTGGGGCGACCCAGAGATAGGAACTAGATCCGAACCTGTGGCGGCGCCCGCCAGGCCAGAGATAGGATCAGGATCAGGAACAGAACTAGGCCAGACCTCAGCTGTCCCTAAGAAGTGAGCTGGAACAGAAACAAAATCAGGCCGGACCTCGACCGACCTGCAGACGTGAACAGGCCACCAGTTCTGGTTCTGGTTCTGAACTGGTGGCGTCGACCCGCTTGAAGACATCGGCCAACCCAGAGACAGGAACAGTATAAACAGGAACTAAAGCTGGACAAACAGCCACTGACCCCGGCGCCGGGATGGGAACTGGAAAAGGACAAACTGGACAAACAGGAGCTGGACAAACAGGAGCTGGAGCAGAACCAGAGCGGGACAGAAAGTGGGTGTGCAATGGGAGGTAGTACAACTAGAAAACATGAGAGTGACTTGGTGGGGGTTCTCTGGGGGGGATTTGGGCGCTGTTAAGCAGCTTGACTGCAGTGGGGAAGTAACTGTTCTTGTGACGTGAGGTCCTGGTCTTGATGGAATGAAACAGTTTGTGTCCAGGATGAGACGGGATGGCTGCAATCCTGGCTCCCCTCCTTCGGGTCCTGGAGACACAGCTCCTTTAGAGATGGGAGGCTGCAATCAATAACCTTCTCAGCAGAGTGGATGATGCGCTGCAGCTTGGCCTTGTTCCTGACTGTGGCTGCAGCAAACCAGACTGTAATGGAGCATGTGAGAATGGATTTGATGATGGTAGTGTACAAGTTCACCAACATCTTCATAGGGAGGTCAAACTTTTTCAGCTGCCGCGAAAAGTACAACCTCGGCTGAGCATTTTTGGTAAGGGAGCTGATATTCTGCTCCCATTTGAGCTTTTGGGTGATCGTGGTGCCCAGGAAGCGGAAGGACTTGACAGAGTTCACTGGAGAGTTGCAGAGGGTCAAAGGGGGGAGGGGAGCTGGGTCTTTCCTGAAATCCACTATTTTCTCCACTGTTTTGAGAGCATTGAGCTCCAGGTTCATGCTGCACCACAACACTAGATAGATCTTAGTCCTGTGGGCTGACTCGTCTCCATCAGAGATGAGGCTGATGAGGGTGGTGTCATCTGCAAACTTCAGGAGTTTGCAGCTGCAGCTGTTGTTATACAGGGAGAATAACAGAGGAGAAAGGACACAACCTTGGGGGAACCCAGTGCTGATGGTCATTGAGTCAGAGATATACTTCCCCAGCCTCATGAACTGCAATTTGTCTGTCAGGAAATCCATAATCCACCTGCACATTCAATTCAATTTGAATTCAATTCAATTTTATTTATATAGCAACAATTCACAACAAAGTCATGTCAGGGCACTTTACAGAATAAAGTCAAGATTAAAAAGATGTATAAAGAGAACCCAACAATTCCCCCTGGAGCAAGCCATAGGCAACAGTGGAGAGGAAAAACTCCCTTTAACGGAAGAAACCTCCAGCAGAACCAGGCTCAGGGTGGACGGCCATCTGCCTCGACCGGTTGGAGTCAGTGGAAAGGGGAGAGAGAAAAGAACAGAGCAACAAAAAGCAACAACAAAACATCAGGCAGATTGGTAGGACCAGTAGCTGCACGCTGGAAGACACACAGCGTCAAAGCCAGGGACACCTGCAGAAAGGGACAGAGAGAGGGGGACAGAGAAGGACAAAGACAACTACGGGAGAGAACACACAGAGTTAATGACATACAGTGGTAACAATTGCGGGGTGAGAGGAGAGATGGTCAAGAGAAGGAAAAGAAGCTCAGTGCATCTGGGGGTGGGTCCCCCAGCAGTCTAAGTCTATGGCAGCATAACTATAACTAACTATAAGCTTTTTTAAAGAGGAAGGTTTTAAGCCTAGACTTAAAAGTAGAGAGGGTGTCTGCTTCCCGAATCTGAACTGGGAGCTGGTTCCACAGGAGAGGAGCTTGATAGCTAAAGGCTCTACCTCCCATTCTACCTTCAGAAATTCTGGGAACCACAAGTAGGCCTGCATTCTGAGAGCGAAGTGGTCTACTGGGATGATATGGTGCTATGAGATCTTCTATATCTGACCATTCAGAGCTTTATATGTAAGAAGCAGGGTTTTAAATTCTATTCTAGATTTAATGGGAAGCCATTGGAGAGAAGCTAGTGAAGGTGAAATATGATTGCTATTGCTAGTTCCAGTCAGCACTCTTGCTGCAGCATTTTGGATTAATTGCAGGCTCTTTAGGGAGTTACTGGGGCATCCTGAAAGTAGGGAATTACAGTAGTCCAACCTAGAGGTAACAAATGCATGGACCAGTTTTTCGGCATCACTTTGAGACAGGATGCTCCTCATTTTGGCAATGTTCCGTAGGTGGAAGAAGGCTGTTCTAGAGATTTGTTTTATATGTGAGTTAAAGGACAAATCCTGGTCAAAAATAACTCCAAGGTTCCTTGCAGTAGTACTGGAGGCCAGACTTATGCCATCTAGGGTAACAATATGGTTGGACATCATATCTCTGAGATTTTTGGGCCCAAATAAATCGAATTGATGATCGCTTATTAGAGAGAGAGATCTGATATTTAATAATCCACATTTAATAGTTTTGGGGTTTTGTTCTGTAAGAGGAGTAGTCTTAAGGTTATCATGATTAACTCCTCTTGTTGTCGTTTTTAGTTTATGTAATTTAGTTAGTCGGGGAACAGACACAGTCTCTATAGTTCAATTCAATTCAATTCAACTTTATTTATATAGCGCCAATTCACAACAAAGTCATCTCAGGGCACTTTACAGAATAAAGTCTAGATTATAAAGATGTAGAAAGAGAACCCAACAATTCCCCCTGGAGCAAGCCATAGGCAACAATGGAGAGGAAAAACTCCCTTTAACGGAAGAAACCTCCAGCAGAACCAGGCTCAGGGTGGACGGCCATCTGCCTCGACCGGTTGGGGTGAGTGGAAAGGGGAGAGAGAAAAGAACAGGGCAACATAAAGCAACAACAAAACATCGGGCAGATTGGTAGGACCAGTAGCTGCACGCTGGAAGACACACAGCTTCAAAGCCAGGGACACCTGCAGAAAGGGACAGAGAGAGGGGGACAGAGAAGGACAAAGACAACTACGGGAGAGAACACACAGAGTTAATGACATACAGTGGTGACAATTGCGGGGTGAGAGGAGAGGAGAGATGGTCAAGAGGAGGAAAGGAGCTCAGTGCATTGGGGGGTGGGTCCCCCAGCAGTCTAAGCCTAGGTATGTGGGAGTTGTGGGGGGGTGACGGTTGTAAGGATACTGCAGAGAGGCGTGTAGGACTGGATCTCTGCATCCTAGACTCAACTCTGGATTGTCATACTTTTGGTTGTCTAATAAAACCAGCCATATTTCTGGATAAGAAAGCTGCCCCATCTAAAGTAGGATGGATGCCATCTCTCCTAATCAACCTAGGTTTTCCCCAAAACCGTTTCCAATTGTCTATGTAGCCCACATCGTTTGCTGGACACCACCTAGACAGCCAGCGGTTGAATGACGACATGCGGGTGTACATGTTGTCACTGGTCAGATTTGGCAGGGGTCCAGAGAAAACTACGGAGTCCGACATTGTTTTGGCAAAGTTACACACCGATTCAACATTCATTTTAGTGACCTCTGATTTATGTAATCGGGCATCATTAACTCCCACGTGAATAATAATCTTACTGTATTTACGTTTATCTTTAGCCAGGAGTTTCAAATATGATTCAACGTCGCCCGCTCTGGCCCCAGGAAAATTTGACTACGGCCAATGGAGTCTCTAACTTCACGTTTCTGACTATAGAGCCAATTACCAGAGTTGGTTTCTCAGTGGGTGTGTCGCTGAGTGGGGAAAATCCATTAGAAACGTGAACCGACTGGTGGTGAACCTCGGGCGTCTGTTTAGCATTAGATCTCTTACGAATCATCACCCAGCCGGACTAGCTTCCCGGCTGCTCGGGAACTGCCGGGGGACAGCTAGCAGGGGCTACGCTAGGTCGGCCCGCACCAGCTACCGGGGCCTGACTAGCTGAGTTGTTTTCCATGGTGTGGAGCCGTGCTTCCAATTCCATGAGCCTCGCCTCCAAAGCTGCAAAAACCTTACACTTATTACATATACCATTATCACTAAAGGAGGCAGAGGAAAAACTGAACATGAGACACACCAAGCAAGTGAAGGGAGAGACAGAGGGAGACAGAGAAGCCATTCCTAACGGATAACTGCTAATCTAACAAAGCTAATATAGGTGAAATCTGGAATTTGTAAACTTTAGCTGGTTATGTTTTGCAAGAGCAGGTGCTTGTGTAATACAAGCGTATGTTACGACTCAAGTATTAATTCTTGTGTTAAGGAATCACTTATTTAAGTAAAAATAACCACTACAATTAATCAGTAAACAGTCCTTCGGTAGAAACCCAAGAGTGTGCAGAAACAGGAAGTGACACAATAAACTTACCGCACGAGGAACAGGAGGAGCCTGCACATGGTGTCAGACACGTTCAGCTGGGAAAGCTTGTATCAGAGCAGAGCTGGAACGACTGCATTGAAAACAGGGCTGAAGTCCACATACAGTATCCTGGCATAGGATCCTGGGCAGTCCAGATGCTGGAGGATGAAGTGGAGGGTCATGTTTACAGCGTTGTCTACAGATCTGTTGGCTCTGTAGGAGAATTTCAGGGGGTCCAGAAGGTGGTCTGGTATGTCCTTGGGGTGCTCAAAGGACTTTGTGGCCACAGAAGTCAGGGAAATGGGTCTGTAATCATTAAGTCCCATGATCTTTGCCTTTTTAGGGTCTGGTACGATGGCTGAATTCTTAAAGCAGACTTGCAGATGGCAGAACTCCAGGGAGGTGTTAAAAATATCTGTGATCACTGGAGACAACTGATTGGCACAGTGCTTCAGGGAGGAGAGGAAGACAGAGTCCGGGCCTGCAGCTTTCCAAGGGTTCAGCCGTTTAAACAGTCTATTCACATCTCCCTCTTTAATGACAAGAGGTCTGATAGGCAGAGGGCAGGGGGACACTGAGGTGTAAAGATCAATGGTTGGTGGGGTGCACCCATTGTCTTTCCAAGCGGCACTAAAACAGCGGCACTCATTCAGGCTGTTGGCCTGGCGACTGTCATTCACAGAGTGGGGGGCTTTAGGCTTGTAGTTAGTGATTGTCTCAAGGCCTTTCCAGATAGAGGCATTCGTCTTTGTCTCCAGTTCTGAATGCAGCCTCTTTCTCAGACCTCAGCTGTCTAAGATTAGCTGTGAACCAGGGTTTGTGATTGTTATAACTCACCCTGTGAGTGTTAGAATGACACTGTCCTCTCAGATGTTGATGTAGGACGTTACATGGTGAATAAAAAGGTTTGCATTTAATGATGAAAGCTCCAGGTCCGGGGAGCAGTGCATAAATAGTACTGAAACAACATTGCACCAGCCACTGTTGATATAAAAACAGATTCCACCTCCCTTTGTTTCCCTGGAAAGCCCCGTCTGTCTGTCCGCTCTGTAAAGTTTAAATTCACTCAGCTGGAGCTCAGAGTTTGGTATAAGATCACACAAACATGATTCCATGACATAGAAAAGTCTCTGTTTTTGTTCAGCAGCAGGGTCAGCTCGTCCATTTTGTTTGAAAGTGAGCGCACATTACGGAGGAATATAACTGGGAGCACGGTGCGTTTTGTGAAAATTGCTTCAACAAATTCTTAAATCCTGCACTGTGAGATCAGCAACAAACAACAGAATCAGAACTTGACCCACAGGAACCTCCTTGCTGAACTGGTGTCCCAGCTGTATAAAGTGGACAAGACAGGAGTTCCTATCCAGACGATTAAAGTTTCCACCACACTAGTCAGTTTATAGGGTTAGATCAAAATTATCAGTAATATAATCAGGCAATAATTTCATAATCAGTAATATATAGAGCATTATTTTATTCTTTAAGGCTTAAAACTGCAAATATACTTTTTTATTTTTAAAGGAGACAGTGGTCAGGTCAGCAGCCTGCAAACCAGTGTCTGAGAGAATGTAACAGGATAACGTCCAAGTTTGGGAGTCTGAACTTGGCATACTCTGCATAAAGTTTTTTTTTTATTTACCACAAAACAAAAAACAATACAAATCACACAATACAAAACATAACAGCAAACAACAGTGAGAGATACAACAAAAAGACAAGACATGTGTTACCTATGTACTACTACTACTACTAATAATAATAATATTAATAATAATAACTATAATAATAATCAATTACTACTGATAATAATAATATTGATGGATATTAATAAGTGATGGTATTTATTTATTTTAAAAAGGATCATGACTAGGTAGAAAGGAAGTAGAGTTCCAGAAATTTTGAAGAATCTCATTTAGCCTGGAAAAACAGTTTCAAAATTTACAAAAGCTCTCCGTGATGCCAGAACAGCATATTATTCATCATTAACAAGAACAGCCCCCGGTTTCTGTTCAGCACTGTAGCCAGGCTGACTAAGAGCCATAGTTCTGTTGAACCTAGTATTTCCTTAACTCTGAGCAGCAATGACTTCATGACTTTCTTTATGAATACAATTGTAGCTATTAGAGAAAGAATTCACCACATGGAACATGAAATTGGGATTAAAGGAACTGCACTAGGTTGGTTTAAATCTTATCTATCTGATAGATTTCAATTTGTTCATATTAATGATGAATCCTCCATGCACACAAAGGTTAGCTATGGAGTTCCACAAGGCTCTGTGTTAGGACCAATACTTTCTACTTTATATATGTCTCCTTTAGGAAACATTATTAGAAATCTTCTTCTTTTTCTTTCGGCTGTTCCCTTTCAGGGGTCTGATGTGTCATTCCTGATCCTGTCCATCCTCGTCACTCCCAAAGAGAATTTCAAAATCTTAAGCTCTGCTACCTCCAGCTCTGCCTCCTGTCTTTTCTTCATTGCCACTGTCTCTAAGCACTTTTTTTAATACATTTGCAAGGATTTCAAACAAACTTATTTTACATTGTTATTATGGGATATTATTTGTAGAATTTTGAGGAAAATAATGAATTAGATCCATTTTGAGATAAGACTGTGACATAACAAAATGTGGAAAAAGTTAGGTGCTGGGAATACTTCCTGGATGCAAATTGATACTCTGTAAAAAAAATTAATGTACTCCCAGTAACATTTTTGTATGTTTTGGGGCGAATGCAGCAGTGCAATTTAATGAATTCTATGTTCTTTTCTTCTTTTTTTTTTTTTTACAGTTGGACAAAAGTGTTGAGAATGTAATCGGTGAAGAAAAAGTATCCAAAGACATAGCACGCCTTGATTTAATCAGGAAAACTGTCTTGGAAAATGTGTCAAAGGTCGAAAATATCACAAGGAGGAGACTATAATTAAAAACTGACACAACTGACTGTGGTTGGTGACAAAGTCTGGTGTCAGAATATCAGGAGGGTAAGTGTAGAAAACTGGAGGCCAATTATCTGGGGCCTTACACAGTAAAGTCTGTGGAAAGCAAATGTGCTCATCTGGTTGGGGAAGATGGCACTGTTTGCAAAAAGGTGAACATTGAGCACTTAAAACACTGTAGGATTCAGTAGCCACAAATTCTTCAAAGGATTACAACGGTTTCATCAGCCTCAGCTCCAGCTCCAGCTTCTTCAGCTCCAGTCTCAGTTCTACCTGCCATACCACCAGCCCCAGTATCGCCTCCACCTGCTGCAACTTCTGCTCCAGTCCCAAGAACCAAAATTAGAGCAACCAGAGGCAAGCCAAGAACAATTAGGTTAAACGCATTTGTAAGAACTTGTAGGGAATAAGCTTCACGTGCTATGGCATCAGCTGCAGCTACAGTGTCAGGGCCAGTTGCTCCAGCTATTGATCGAACATCAGCTGAAACTATCAAGACAATAGCAGCCACAGGGTCTACAGCCACACTTCAGAAAGCACCAGCAGATACACAAATTGTGAAAAAGTACCTACAGCTCCAGCTTCAGCATCCACCGGGTCTATATTGGCACACACAAGTGCCACAAACAAAGATTCTGAAATCAGGTAAAAGTATGTTTTATGTACAATTAATTTATTTTTTGTCTGTAAATACATGAGTCTCACATACACTTCTACCATTATCAAAGACCGTTTAAATTTTGTAACTATCTTTTGTTTTAAATACTAAAGAATATGCCACAATCAGTCAAAAAAACTAAGTATTTTAAGATGATAACCATTTCCTCAACTCTGACAAAATCACAAAATCGACACTAGGACCTTTTAAACATACCCTAATATGGCACAACCCAGACTTTCAATTACACAACACTCTACGGCGACCGAGGCGCAGGAAGGTAGAGCGGTTGTCCACCAATCTTGCAGTTGTTGGTTCAATCCCCGGCACCTCTGGTGTCTTGAGCAAGACAGTGAACCCAACTTAGTTGCTTGTTGGTCAGCTGCATAGCAGCTCCCCCATCGGTGTATAAGTGTGTGTGTGAATGGGTGAATAAGAAGCAGTGTAAAGCGCTCTGAGTGCCAATAGGTAGAAAAGCACTATATAAGTGCAGACCATTTACCATTTCTAATTGACTTTCCAGCATGGCAGCACAAAGGAATCACTCACCTTCAACACCTATTTATGAATAACCAATTTCTATCAATTAAGACATTAATGGAAAAGTATGGAGTTGGGGGAAAACAGTTCCTCCAATACCAACAATTACAATTCATAATTAAATCAAGAATGAATATAACTAACAACCCACTGCAGCCCCCTACCCTAACTGACGAGATAATAAAATCACTTCAAAGAAGTTTATACTATTATATCAAACAATAGCTATATACAAAACAATACAGCAAACTTTGATGAAGCTTGGAACCCCTTTCTAGAACATTTCAATTTAAACAAAATGCATGGGACTGAAGCCACGCACATATCCACACACACACCCCTACCACAAACAGTATTTTTAATAAATACCATCACTCTTATTAATATGCATCATTATTCTTATTAGCAGTAGTAATTGACTATGATTATAGTAAATTGACCATAGTTTAACATATCCTGGCATTATTATTGTTATTATTATCAATAGCATTATTGTTAGTAGTAGAAGTAGTAGCTTTTCCCCCTCACTACCCCTCCTCACTTCTCCAACCCCGATTCACCTTCACAAGCAAACATACACTGTACATAGGTAACACACTGTTATGCTGTTATGTTTTGTATTGTGTGATTTGTACTGTTTTTTGTTTCGTTTGTTTTTGTGGTGAATAAAAATAAATTAATTAATTAAAGAATAGCAATTTTTGCAATGTAATTGTTGCTGTTCATTTTCATGTTTAAGTAAGTGGACAGTAAACGTATATATTAATATTTATAATTTTTTCAGATGTAAATGAGGTGTGAGCAGGGAAACTCTCAAATACACATGTAATCCTGTCATCATCAGACCATATAAATTGTTCTGTTGGGACATTGCAAGGATTTCACCCAACAAAGAACTTGAGAGTGAGGTAATTTAGTTTCTTCTATGCACACTTGAATTTAATTTTCTAAATCAGAATATATAATTAGGTCTTTGTACCTTGTATTTACATACTTCTAATTTCCCTTTTTTTCCTCTCTTTATTTTACAAAAACATGAAAACACTTCCAGACACTCTTGCTTTCCCTGTAGATGATATTACATAACTGTTTGGTGTCTTGGACCTTCATTGGGTGTCTGTGACATACCCTTAAAAATCAGGATTCAGTATTATGTGTTTTTGGACTATCTGTATTTAACATCTATTCAAATACTGTATGTGGGTCCTACCGGGCTGTAGTTTACATGACAACTTTACATTACATTGCTCTATAGATTGATGTAGTTATATCACTGGATCTTAACAGTAAGGGTGATTTTTGTAACACTGACTGGTTTTTCTATCTATTCTGTGATGGTTTGTCTTTAAAGTACATTTTGGATTGCACATATTGTCATAAAAAAAGAGGTAAACTATTTGAGAGACCAGTGAAATCTACCTGTACTACTGTATTTTTCAGTTACAGAATTTTACATTGTTTAGACTAGATTGTAAATAAATAATGTTACATATTATATCTGCCTACTTACTTGGCATTTAATGCTTATGCTTTAAAATTCCCAACTTAACACTTGTTTCCTTCCTAAAATGAAGTTAACAAACCCTTATGAAAGAAGGTGCCTATTTTTTAAACCACTAAGAGACCCAGACAAAAATGAATAAGTGCCTGAATGCAACAAGGTAAAAATATTGATTCTTAAAGGGCATTCATGTGAATGGATAGAGAGAATGTAATGTGTCAAGATGGGCATGTAGCACTCCACATGGACATCAGAGACACAGTACATCACGTGGGGTCTTTGCCATGAAAGAGAGTAAGTGACAGCCACGTTTTTAATGCTGAATTAATTAAACAAGCCCACTGGGCCAATTTATTTTTTGACAGGTCCTCCATAGTCTGTTTGACAACTTTTATTGTCTTAGGTGTACTTGGTTTTGTTCCTTTTTTGTTTTGCAATCAAAAAAATAACCCTATACTAAATACTGAGGATGCAAAAGACATGAGATTTGATATTACCAGCGCTCTTCTCCATAAATCCAGTGTGTTTCTTCCTCAGCTTAAACTGTATGATTCTAACTACTATTATTAAAAATCAATATGTCTTCAGCAGTGCCAACTTTCTTTCTACTGGGGTGACTGTGGCTCAGGGGTCAGAGCAGTCGTCCCCTAACTCCATGGTTGTTGGTTTGATCCCCAGCTCCTCCAACCTCATGTCAAAGTGTCTGTGAGCAAGATACTGAATTCCAACGTAGTTGCTTCTGTAGCACCCCAGTAGGCCTATGTCCTACCCTGGCTATCAGAATCTATACTGCTGAGTCTGAGGTAAGCACCTGAGGTATCTGCTACTATGTTCTCTTCTAAGTCTTAGGTGCAGTGTGCTTCACTTACTAGGATTTCAAGGTTCTCTGCGTTCATCAGTCACTAGGTTCAGGAAGAAGATTATGTAAAATTGCAAACAGAGATTTATTTATGAAGTATCATATATAAAACCAAAAAAACTTCCTTTAGATCATTAACTTAAATTGAAGTGCATAATAAATAATGATAAATGTAACCAAAATTTTCAGAAGTTCAATCAAATAACAAGAAAATAATTAACACTTACACAACCCAAAATAAAATTTTCATTTCAACTAATATGTTCAATTGCCTGTTCTGATTGTCCTTTGCATAATGTCCTTCAACCTTCGTCAAATTGTTCCTTTAATTGTCTCACTGTGTTGGATTCCTTCCACTATTTGGCAAAACTATGTCTGAGATATTCTTCTAGAGTGAATTTCCTTTAATTTGGTTTATACCACGACCTTGGAAAGACTCAAAATCCAGCAATCGGTGACCTGATGAGAAGATTGCCCCCATGAGCGGAAAGGACAAATTAGCCAGGTGGTGCAGCTCCACAGCAGCAGAAGAATCGATCCTCAAAAAAAAAAAAAAACAGTCTGCGCACAAATGTGCAGAACAATTATCAAGTCCATAACAGCTTATTTCAGCATTTATGCCTTTCTGTTGAAAGTGACAATGTGGAAAAAACATATGAAAAATCATTTCTCCATTTTTATATCACACATAAATGTTTTGTTACATGTCTTACCAAATCCACAGTAGCTGCTATGCATGTGACAGTCACTTAGCTTGTTGGCCTCGATTAGTCGACACTCAGTCGAAACACATTCTTAAACTCTCCAACAAAAAAAAATCTCTGAGCTAACCAGCTTAGTTTGAAAATCCACTTAATTAAGAGGAAACCTGTCAGAGTTCCATCTCGTCTCTTCCAAATCCGCTACTCCTCAGTAATCAGGTCTTTCTTGACATTCGTAACTTCAACTGAGATTTTTTTTAATTCTCACACACCTATTGGGGTGCATAGTCTCCTCGGGTGGGAGACCCGAAACTTATATGTGCACAGTACCCCAGAGAGCATCTTCGCCAAGGTGTTCATGATGTCATGTCTGAGACATGAAACATGTCTGAGAGTATTCTCCTAAATAAAAATATGCATTAAAACAGCTGTGGTTAGAAATTATCTGCACCTGAGCACACATCGTGTATACAGTAATTGTTTATTCAATATGTATCTGATAGCTTTATGACAGACGCAAACATACACACCAGATTTTACACCTTATTTTATTTAGAGGTGGAGGCTTATTAATTGTAGGCTATGAATAAGATTTCTTATTGATAGAAAGCCAGTGGAAAAACTAGGAAGAGACAGAGCCTCTAATTCCTGATTAAAAAGACTTTGTCTTTCTGTCAGTTTTCTTTGGAGACTTTGTGGAGTGTTTCACACACATAGACTTAAAAAAATGGACCATGAGTGTAAAAACACACTTTGATTTGCGTTTACATAACCAAAGGAAAAGTGACACACATACAGCAAGTGTAGAAAGCTAGACAGTTAAAAAAGGAAAAGTTGCGTGATACATGCATATTACGCATTTCAAAAATGCAGCTGACTGGTTAATCACGTGAACATCTTGTTAAACTGAGTGAAAAACATGCTTACCCACTTCATGCTTTTCACATCACTTTTTAAAAAAAGCTCTTTCAGTATTGCAGACACTCATGTAATCACGGCTCAACACCCCATGCATTCAGCCCTCACAAAGGAATATAAATCTCCATTGGGCAGGATAATTACCAAGATAATTTTATCCATAATGATGCTTGTCAGTCAGGAGCACTGATGAAATTAAAGAACTTTTTCTCTGTTAAATCCCCCCCTCCCCCCAGATTTATGTGTCAGAGGAAGAAGAAAAGGGTGAGACAAACTTAAAGTCTGAGTAACATTTCTGTCTATAAAAGGCAAATCCATGCAGTATTAATGTAATTTCCTCAGCAAAAGCCACGTGCCAGGGCCAGAGTAGTAGCAGAACATACACTAATTCATTGTGTAGCTTATGTCATCGGGGAACATCAATCAATTTCACTCTTCATTTTCTTCATACACTTGCTGTTAGATATGCATATGTGGTATGGGTTGATTTTTGGAGTTCAGCACAGGCTTTAGAACAAAACACTGTACTTGATCATCATGTACTGCGGAGGAAGGAAGCTGGAGGACGTCTGCAGTTTCTCTGCAAGTCTGCAGAGAAACTTTGATCTTGAATGTGAATATTTCTAAATTGCCTTAGTGGATTTTTAAGGCTACTTAAATTATTTCTGAGTTACTGTTACAGGGTTACAGGCAAAGGTAAAGGCCTCCTGTGGAACAGCAGACATCACTGTGTGGTTGTTAGAATATTTAACAAAAGCAGTGCCAAATATTTCTTCAAAGAATACATGTGCTTTCTTTTAAAAAATTAAGGTGGAGAAACTGGGACTCACACCCACTGCCTCACTCAACAAAGGCAAGTCAACAATCACTTGTGTCAAAAATTGACAATGACAGAATTAGAGCAAGGTTGTTCTCGGCTTTATGTCCCCCACAGGAATGTGGTACACACAACTCAGAATAGTAATTTGCATTTTCCAGAAGAATAGGGCCACATAAAAAACAAAAATACCACCAAGAAAAATTTAACCTTGAAGCTGTTAAATAATATAACCTGTCTGTCCTGTGGGTTGTTTTTATTAGGGAATTACTAATAAACTCAGGACAGATGACACCCAGAATTCTTCCTCCTTCCACTATTTCGGTAACACTACCTTAAATCATTCATCTAAATTAGGCATATTCTGATCACCTGGATGTACTTCATGTTTGTCAGCATTTTTAGAAATCCACTCTCTGGTTCAAAAATACACCTACCATATAAGATAAAATGTATTTATTTTAGAATCAGTTACATGGGACTCAGATGTCCACAATCAAAAAATCAAAAGACATACAATAAATTGTTAACCTGATTCCAAAAACAGTCGACCATGTTTGAGCAGTGTAAATGGTCTGCACTTTTAGAGATTTTTCTACCTATTGGTCCCCAAAGTGCTTTACATTTAAACCAATGGGGAAGCTTCTATGCATCTTACCAGATTCAAGAAAGTTGGGATTCATTGTCTTGCTCAAAGACACTTTGACATGTGACACAAGGAGCTGGAAATCAGACCAACAACCCTAGGATTGGTACACAACTTTATACACTTCACTGGTGTCCTCCCGTACTGAAGCTTATGTTTTTAAACTTTTTTGTTACTCTTTAACTTGACACCACTACATATGTTTTCCAACATTTAGAAATCCCCTATAAGAATCTAATTTAATTATATCATACAATGTAGACTACTGAATAATACCTTTCATATTATATAAGTTACTGGGACAGAAAAAAAAAACGGCTTATTGGTTTGACTGGCAGTGGCGGATATATCACAACAACTACAACCATCAAGTTATAGCATAGCATTTAAAGAAACATTAACAACACAAATGAAAACTGTCCTAGAATTATTAATCAAGCAAAAATAACCAAAATTCTGATTGGCTACAAGTTGGAGACTTTTACATTGAATCGACAGCATAAACACCACCATTAAAAGTACGGTTTAGTCTTTCTGTTGTCCAGGTAGTGTAAGCACTGTTCCATAAACATTGAGCTTGCAAACAGAATAAAGTCAAGACTATAAAGATGTATATACAGAGCTCAGCCCAATTATCCCTTGAGCAAGCCATAGGCAACAGTGGAGAGGAAAAACTCCCTTTAACGGAAGAAACCTCCAGCAGAACCAGGCTCAGGGTGGACGGCCATCTGCCTCGACCGGTTAGGGGGAGTGGAAAGTGAAGAGAGAAAAGAACAGAGAAACAAAAAGCAACAACAAAACATCGGGCAGGTTGGTAGGACCAGTAGCTGCACGCTGGAAGACACACAGCTTCAAAGCCGGGGACACCTGCAAAGAGGGACAGAGAGAGGGAGACAGAGAAGGACAAAGACAACTACAGGAGATAACACACAGAGTTAATGTCATACAGTGGTGTCAACTGTGGGGTGAGAGGAGAGGAGAGAGGGAAAAGAGGAGGAAAGGAGCTCAGTGCATCGGGGGGTGGCTCCCCCAGCAGTCTAAGCCTATAGCAGCATAATTATTATCAAAGAGGAAGCTTTTAAGCCTAGACTTAAAAGTAGAGATCATTGCTTTTCCCAGTTTGTGACAAGCAATTATCACTTCAACTGATATTATTTTTTGATATATATTTCTAACATGCAAGCAAAAATGACACTTAAACTCTAGTCAGTTCAGATATTTAAGATGGTCTACTGTATCTCAAGTCACCTGGTACAACTACAAATTCTAGATCCGCCCCAGAGTACATCACCATTAGAAATCTCAGGTCTTCTGATCATGTCTTGTAAGTTGTCCATCATTCCAGGCTCAAGAGAAAACCAACTTGTGCTTTTGAAGTTGTAACCCCTCAACTTTGGAACCATAGCACCTGACATCAGTGGACACTGTGGAGGCCTTTAAAAAAACATATTTGTTTGGACCTGTATTTGTTTTGCTTTAGTGTTTGTTTTTATTTTATCTTTATGACTTTTATTTGATTGCTATTATTGTGAAGCACTTGGGGGTGTTCTGTTCTTATAATTTGCTCAACAAATAACACCTAGTTACTCTCCACAAGTTTTGTTCTACAGTCAGTGTATGGGTCCCAACTACTTCTAGTGGGTACTGCTCCATCTCTCTACCACTCTAGCTTTACACACACGCAGCTATCAAACAGCTGAGGAACCAGTTCAGCCCCTAAAATTGTAGATGTACTGATGAATTGATTGAAAAAGGAAAGAAAATAATTTACCTTAAGTGCACTTTTATTCCACATCACTATGTTTTGTTTTGTTTTTTTACAACAAGGAGTTATGATACTGTACCCTAGAACTGTGTGTTGTAGTTAGGTTTTTTGCAGTTTCCATTTGTTGTTATGCTTTGTAAAATGCGGCTGTTTACTCGTGTTTAATCTGTATCAAAATTTAACTAAACAAAAAACTTTTTTCATATGTACAGTTTAGATGAGAATACAGTTATCTTTAATAAATGGACATGAGTCTGGTTAAGAGTACTGATGAAGTGCTTGGATTATCTCTGAGCTTTCGACTGATCATTAAAACATCAAGTCCATAACTTCAGGCCATGGGCAGCTCATTATAGGCTGCATACTGTCCAGTCACATGGTGGTAGAGCTGTACACATAAAAAGCAAGAGGACAGAGATCAAATTTAAAAAAAAATAATATTATATTGAAAATTAAGGAATGGAAAAAGAGTACAGCCTGAGTGTTGAATCCTCACCTGCCTCTCAATGTCAGTCAATAGGCTGCTGGCTCCCAGGCGGAACAGGTGAGGACAGAGCCAGTCATTGCCCAGCTCCTCTTTGATCAGATTGAGCCACACCAGACACTCCTGAGCAGTACGAATCCCCCCTGCTGGTTTGAAGCCCACCTTTAGAGGACATGCACATTTTTAAATAGTCACATTTTACTTTAGGGATAGTAAGCTATGTTTTTCAGTATCTAACTCTAAATAAATAAAATCCCAACAATTCAGTGGATACGGTTTAATGTATTGAAGATGTATTTTGTACAAGCACACTGCCTCAGCAAAAACATTTATTGAACATTTAAGTAATAATTCTAGAACAATTATGTCTGTGATGTGCTTTTGACACATCTCAATGTGTTACTACACTAGTCAATGAGAAACTGGTAAATATCCTGGTAAATGTACCAGTATATTTACCATATTTACATTTACCTACAGACAGGTAGAGCAGTATATAACAGTAGTGTTATATGTGGTATTCATAAGATTTTAAAATGATGTAATTTTGGAAGATAAACGCTGGTGTCTGCTGTTGGCTAAACTAAAACAAGCACCTTCCACTGCTGTTAATGAGCTCATCATTATCAGACTATTTAGATTTTATGCTCATTTAATGTGATCCACATGTGTATGTGCTGAATAATTGTATCAATGTGTATAGATTGGTTTCTTAATAGCTGATCTAACAAATCAGCTTTTTGTAAGAGATGCAGGATGAAAGAGACCTTATCACCATCGAGCGATGTCTGCTTGTTTTTAATTCAAAGTCCGACCAGGTCTGAATAAAACTGAAACAGACTCTAAGGGGCCTCTATGAGTCTAAGTTATAAACATAAGCAACTGGTGCAGTTTATTCAGCCGTTGCATCTTTTCTTACTGTGCTGTTTCCTTTGCAACTCTCTCTTTTTTCCACACATCACCACGCTGTGGTGACATCAGCACAGTGTTGAAAAAAAGCTCTGATCCATCTGACTCTGGACTAAAAAACTGAACGACACAATTAGAGAACGTGTTAAAGCAAAATATTCTGTACTTTCAGTTTTTTTATGTCCATCAAATTCAGTGTTGTTTAATATGGTTTGTTCTAACTAATCCAATCACAAGGTAAGTTACAGGGTTGCAGGGTAGGTAACCATGGAGATGACCTCACACCTGAGAGGTGTGAATGACTTAATTCAAATATTCACAAACTACTGAAAGTCAAAAGTCACAAAGTTTACCTTGTAGCCTGTAAACAAGTAGTAGTTACGGATGGCTCTTGCCATCACAATGGCAACTGAGTAAGTAGCATTGACAGCCTCCTTTCCTGTGGATGTTTTGATGAAGTCAGAACCTGTCAAGTTTAAAAAGGTGACAAGTAGTTTTCAAAATGTCATTCGGAATGAAGCATAGGATACAGTACATAATAGCAATTATTGTGCATTGCTATAATAATTTATTTGTCAGTATGTTTTCAACGCAGCTACTTTACATTTAAACCTGGCAAGATTCAACATGTCATATGTTCAAAAATACAAATAATGCTGCTTATGGCTACCAGAAGAAGCTCCTAAATGTTTTCATCACTTCCTTCACAGTCATTTAGTTTAACAGCAATCCTGATAAAAATAGAAGATGAAATGATGCTCCTTAACAGATTACCCACAATCTTTGGGCTGCAGGAAAGGAGTGAAAAAAACCCCCAAATAATTCACCTCTTCTGTGTCTCTGCTGTATAATGATTACTCATTACTCAACACAAGATGAGCATTTTCCAGTTCGTTAAAGACATGTTCTACTATATGTGTTGTATGTCTTCCAGTCAGGTCTTTTGTCAGTTTCTCCTCTCTTTCTCCAACTGAAAGAATCCTTAGTATTTGTTATGGGGAATGTTAATTATGAGATAATGGATAACGGTTATTAAATGCGGGTGGCGGTAATGAAGCTCAATTCATTTGCATGGGCAGAGCGATACTGGTGTGTGAATAAAAGAGTAAAAGAGGCTGCAACAGAGATGAATGGGTAAAATTATCATTCAATTTCAGGAATTTCATATGCAATTCATAGGAACATGGAGAGATTAAGGACTGAGAGTGGTGATAAAACCACCATTTTAATAATGATTTCTATCAGAGCCCCTGGTTCTGTAATCAGCTTATATTACATGAAGGCTAGTTAAGCACACACTGTGTGTGTGTGTGTGTGTGTGTGTGTGTCTTTGCATGAGACGTCCGTTCATTAGCTCTACCCTTTCAAAAGGCAAAACAAAATGCTAAGCAGCAGCACAAAAAGGCTGACAGCAGGAATTACACTGTGTCCAACATTTACATAGAATTCCAACATTTTTAGTGAAAATCAGGTCATTTAAAAACCAGTTTCCTGTAATAAGTATATATGACCTGTTTTTTAACAATTCAGAGCGAAATACACAATTAGAGTAGTTACTTATAGCCAATGTTTCAATGTGCCAATTTGATTATTACTGTAAGACACTTGAGACAGAAAACTAAAAGAAACTTGGCTGAAATGCCTACTTTGTAAATATGCCATTGGAAAGACTAATAATACTCTAATAAATAATCTTTACTAAAACACCTTGTACTGATTGACACAGAATAACTTGTGCCAGAATGATGGAAAGAGGAAATTATGGAACGGCTTATGATCCAAAGCATACAGATGTAGGCATTAAAAATGTTGGTCTCTGCCGCGTGAATTGGCCACTTTGTGCCATGGGATATCATAGTTGCAGCACCCCGTGCTGGGACTTTGATATGCACATGCACGGGGTGCTCCAACTATGATATCCCATGGCACAAAAGACAAGCATCTGCTGTAAGAGTGGCCAATTCACGGTCCTACCAACGGTGGATGAATGCTTTACCTCCTGAGCCACAGTCTCCCCCAAAATTGCCAGTGGGGTGTGTATGAATATGGCTGTAATTCCTAAAAGGTTAGTTCCACACATTTGTCCAATCCCTTGAAATTAAGGTGAAATTCTGGACCTTGCTCACATGTTTAATTTCAAATCCTAGGTGGTTGTGTGGGGAGGCCAAATGCCAAAAGCCGCCAATATTTATGAACCCAACAATATGTTAGTAAAATCCTTGCAGTGTAGAGCCCTGCCTTAGGTGTCAACAGGGTTAAGGTCATCCCTTAGTGGTTTTATCGCAGCAGTTCAGAAAATGCTGTGATCAGGTTTTACCTTTCATCCATTCTTCCCATCCTGTCTGGCATCTTATAGTTAAAAAACCCATTCAATTATTTGCAAGGTGTTACCATGACTTGGTTTACACTAGCCCCATCCATAATTTCTTAATGTGATTTTAAATATGACTATTGTTTACTGTTGCAGCAAAATGTCTACATGCTCAAGGCAACATCACCCGCCCAAAAGTGTATTTTACAGACATGTAAAATCTTTTCTCATCCTTGGAAAGAGATTAAATAAATAAAAATTTTAATTTGTGAAATGCTAACATTATATAAATTTCAACTGATATACATGTCACTGTTCATGTTAATGAACATTCTCTCTATGCATAAGAGAGGCTATATCAAACATCTCAGGGCAAGAAGTAGTGCGACTCACCAGCCATCATAGCAACCATGCTGGCCTTGTAGACATTTGTGAAGGTGCCCAGCTCTCCTACAGCCAGGATAGTCTTCATGTGCGCATTACCACAGGCCATACGAAACTGACGGATTTCATCAAACATGGCTGTAGAGGGGGACAGTAAACACTATCTAAATGTACTTCATCTATTACTAAAAGAAACATAAGCTCATATTATCGCCAACATTTAAAACACAAGAATGAACTGACTGTAATTCTTACAAAACACCAATAAAAATGTGTTATCAGTAGAGGAATACACAACAAATCTTGTTAATCTGGGTTAGACTGAGGTAAGTCCTGAGTTGAAATTTTGTGAATTCTATTATTCAAAGAATAAATTATCTATCTATTCAAAGCTGACACAGTTTGAATAGATACTGTTCTGTTAACACATTTCCAAGTTCAGGAATGAACATAAACAAGTACTAGACATCCTAAATGTTAAAAGCATAACAGAAGTTTGAACATCATTGCAATTTTTTGTGGAAATTTTAAAACACAAAAAAGGAAAAATCAAAATATAAAGTATCTTTGAAATAAAAGAATAAACATTTAAAAACTAATAAATCAGAGCTGTTAACTCTTAGTATATGACTTCTTGTGAGCCTACAGGTCTAGCTCAATTAAGTAACTTTCTTTCTAATGATATGGTCAAAGCACACCTTCCCACTGTCCTGTGAGAGCAAGAGTCCTGTTGATGACAATGTCAATCTCAGTGGCACCATCAGCCACTGCCATACGGACTTCCTGAAGGCGTGTCTCCAGGGGTGTTTGGCCTGCTGGGAAACCAGTGGCCACTGGATGGGGAGGGAAAGTCAACTGTCAATATTACTCAAGTACAAGTCAATTTATTTCTTGCAATAAAAGGGTTACTGTAGATCTGATTCAGTTTCAGGTGACTTACCTGAGGCAACAGGGAGGGTAGACTTTGCTGCTTCTAGTAATTTGGCAGCATCAGCAACACGGGATGGGTACACACACACTGCTGCTGTAGTCACTTCTGACACAAACCAAAACAAAAAGCAGCAGAGCAGTTTAGAAAATGGTAACAGACTGGTCTGTGTCACCTTCTCTTGAGTAAGTTCAGGTATGAAAAGAGGTCCAGAATTGCTGAAGGTGAATGTTTCAGCCATTTTCCTCCAAGAGATAATACATGCCTAGGAAATGTTCTTGTTTCCATTCCCTAACTTATGCTTTTCAAATATCCTATCATGAAGTTAATTAGTGTGTTATTTTGTTTTCATGGTGCAGATCCTTTGGCAAGGATATTAATTACCAATATATGTATCTTCCAGATATAGGTGTAATACTGCAGTTCTTTAAACCTATTCTGTGCATGCACAAGAAATGCAGAAAATACAGTATTTCAATCTAACTATTAATGTTTTCCACTTTTAAATGTTAAGCATGTTTGAATTAAATAAAAAGTAAAGTAAAACAAAAAGTGATGTCTGATTATAGACTGATGGATTCCTAAAGAAAAGGTTTGAGAAAATGACTTGAATAATTGTTAAGTTGTTAATGTTAAGCCTCCTGAAATATCATCTTAAAAATGTACACAATGTCAAAAATCTGATTTTGATACATCTATCAATTCTCTCCTTTTTTTTTTTTTTTTTTTTTTTAAACCCCCCCTGCTCTAGATAGGGGTTAAAGTCTAAAAAGTAGTGGTGTTAAAAGGAATTTGCATTTGGATTACCCATGATAGCCCTAATATATACACTCAATGGCCACTTTATTAGGTACTGCTTGTTAACACATACTCAATCAGCCAATCACTTGCTAGCAACACAAATCCGCAATGCATTTAGGCATGTAGATATGGTCTAGACAATCTATTGAAGTTCAAGCAGAGCATCAAAATATGGTAGAATGGTAATTTAAGTGACTTTGAACGTGGCATTGTTGTTGGTGCCAGATAGACTGGTCTAAGTATTTCAAAAAAAAAGAAAAAAACAAAAATCCACTTAGCAGTTTGCTCTGTGAAAATTAGTGGCTGATGCTAGAGGTCAAAGGTGAATAGACAGACTAGCTTGAATTGATAGAAAGGGGCAGTTGTTTTACTAGCTGAGCTACCTTCAGTCCCAAATAAGGGTGTACTAAAACTACAACACATTAAACACACTTAAATTACTCACATGATCTCCATTCAACCACATATGACTGCTGAAACTAGTTACTATAAAAGGTGAACGTTATATATCATGCAATTAATTGTTTTTCAGAGTATTCATTTGGATTAAAATGTGTTTTTACTTTAATGAAGTTTTTTTTATTTGTCCAATAAGATTCACCATGATTAAATTTTGCAATCCTACTTTTATTTTAGTTCCTTTGCCAATGCAGTTCTACCTACACTGAATGAATTGTAGCCAATCCTATTTTTAAAAAACAGGTCTTAATTTTTTATTTATTTTAGTAAAATCTATTTTACTAAAATAGTCTATGTCTTCCTCGAGACCGGCACCAAGGTGTCCCTTGGTGGGGTGTGATTCAAATCCATAGCCTTCAGCTTCCCAACCAAATGCTCTACCATTAAGCCACCAGGCCCTTTTTTGTATTTAGTCAATCTCCCAATATGCTTGTTAAATGATCAAATTTTTCGTATGTACACAAACAATTTCCCCTCTAGATCTCACAGGAGTCCTTAATTAAAGATTATGATTCCTCCTCTAACTGGTTGTTTATCCAGATGGCATATACAAGAGAATATTCCTACTAATCAAGATTGTAAGCAGCTGTTGGTGAGGCAGTCGTCATCAAGGGGTCAGTGGTTCAACTCAAGGTCCCTGCTGGCTATGTATTAAAGTGTCCTTGGGCAAGGCACAGAACCCCCAGTTGCTCCTGGTGGGTCAGGTGAGCACCTTCCATGGCAGCCACTGCCATCAGTGTGTGAGTGTGTATGTGAAGAGGTGAAGAGAAGCAACATTGTAAAGTACTTTGGATAGAAGTACTGTATAAGCAGACGTTTACCATATACCTTTTAGCTATGAAAGACACTGTACAAATGTGCCATTTTTACAAACTTGTATTATAAATTAGTTTTTAACACATCTCTATTTAAACTTTGTTTTGAATTTAGGTTAATTTACAACTAATTGGAACTTACCAGGGGTAGACTTATTTAAACTTCACTTTTATTTATGCGTGGACTTTGCTTAACAGCATAAAACCTTATTGTCTTGCCAAATATTACTGCTCTGCATTGTAAACATTACATGCATCCAGTTTCAGGTCAGTGCATCTGTCTGCTGGCAGGAGAGGGCAATTTCATGGTGTGTTTAAGGACAGCAACCCAAAAAACTCATACGGCCTTTAGTAAATAAACAACTATGTCTACAAATAGGCTGGTTCTCATTCTTAGTATAAAAATGGGAGTGGAGTGATGTAGAATGAAATTTGGGCAGAAGAAGAAAGGTAGAATGGGAGGTAGAGCCTTTAGCTATCAAGCTCCTCTCTTGTGGAACCAGCTCCCAGTTCAGATTCGGGAAGCAGACACCCTCTCTACTTTTAAGTCTAGGCTTAAAACCTTCCTCTTTAATAAAGCATATAGTTAGTTATAGTTATGCTGCCATAGGCTTAGACTGCTGGGGGACCCACCCCCCAATGCACTGAGCTCCTTTCCTCCTCTTGACCATCTCTCCTCTCACCCCACAATTGTCACCACTATATGGTAAATGGTCTGCGCTTATATAGCGCTTTTCTACCTATTGGCACTCAAAGCGCTTTACACTGCTTCTTATTTACCCATTCACACTCACAATCACACACACACACTCATACACCGATGGGGGAGCTGCTATGCAGCTGGCCAAACCTCACCGGGAGCAACTAAGTTGGGGTACAGTGTCTTGCTCAAGGACACTTCGATATGTGACTGGAGGAGCCGGGGACTGAACCAACAACTGTGAGATTGGTGGACAACCACTCTACCTTCCTGTGCCACAGTCGCCCCATTAGTCATTAACTCTGTGTGTTCTCTCCCGTAACTGTCTTTGTCCTCCTCTGTCCCCCTCTCTCTGTCCCTTTCTGCAGGTGTCCCCCGGCTTTGAAGCTGTGTGTCTTCCAGCGTGCAGCTACTGGTCCTACCAATCTGCCCGATGTTTTGTTGTTGCTTTTTGTTGCTCTGTTCTTTTCTCTCTCCCCTTTCCACTCACCCCAACCGGTCGAGGCAGATGGCCGTCCACCCTGAGCCTGGTTCTGCTGGAGGTTTCTTCCGTTAAAGGGAGTTTTTCCTCTCCACTGTTGCCTATGGCTTGCTCCAGGGGGAATTGTTGGGTTCTCTTTATACATCTTTATAATATTGACTTTATTCTGTAAAGTGCCCTGAGATGACTTTGTTGTGAATTGGCGCTATATAAATAAAGTTGAATTGAATTGAATTGAAAGAACGGTCACTGTATCCCCTTCGTACGTACCCATAAGACATCTGGATCGGAAGTGACTGTAACATCACAACACTGAAAAATTTGTTTTTGGCATAGTCTATACTATTGCTGGGAAAACACTATAAATAATTTGACAACGATATGGGAATGTGCTCCAACTGTGAGAGTAGCTGATTAAACACTAAATCCATGTACAATAACAAATATGCAAAAAAAAAAAAAAAAAAACTATATACACACAGCTCCTGAATTTTAAAGAATATTGAATAACCAGTACAGACCCATCTCATTCAGGTTGAAAACATGAGAAGGTAAGGAAACGCTTTTGTGTTCCTCTTTCAACTTTCAACATTTAGGCATAAAGATATTTTTTTTGCATCATCATTTCCTCAAATTTTTATTTAACCATTTTCAAGGGTATTGCACACTGATGACAGCTTGCTCCAGCTGCATTAGACAGAACACAGACAGAAACAAACCTTTGTCATGCATATCCATCTTCTTGAGCAACTTATGTTCAACTGGTTGGATGGCTTTCAGACACAGCCGCTGGATGTTGGATGGTGTGTCATCTCCAGCAAGTGTTGTCAGGTCAATACATGTAACAGCTTTCAGCAGCCAGGCAGCCTGCAAGAGGAACACAGAAATTACATGCAACATAACAGCAAATGCATTTAATTTGTCTCAATCTAGAAAGGTTATTCTCACTGCCTTCAGAAGAGTTTAATTTGCGAGAAAATAATTTTATTTATTTTGTAACTAGGGGTCTCAGTTCCAAAATTACGTGATATATACTGTATATGGTTTATGCTAACTAACCATTTTTTGCAGGGAACACAAGCCTTTTTCACACATGCACTGGAATCCTAACCCTGATTTATATGTTTGCATATAAATCTGCACCGTTAGCTCCACAGGGACCATCTGTGGCTGCCCGCTGATTACCCCTGGGAGATGGGTTACATGCAGAGAACAATTTTCATTGTAATATGTATTTCTATAAAAACATTCTTCCATCCTTGCATGGAAGAATGTGTATTATTATTTCATGTTGTGTTAAATCTGGCTCCACAGGGTTGAAGTGACTATTGTAGTCCAAAAATTGTAGTTTATTAATAGTCTTTCAACCAGAGTTCACACATTTACTCCTTCATCTCAATGATGACACTGTTTATATATCAGTGACATAACTTTTTTTTTTTCATATTTATTTTGAGATATGCTGTCTGAAAAAAAGGCAGACAATTCACAGAGAATTAAGGTGCAGCATCTTACCTGTGGCTTCTATATTTTACAAGTTTTAAGTTTTTCTAAATCCTAAATCATTCTCATCAGATTTATAGGAAGACGTGGTCTGAGAATGATGTGGTCTCAGACTTTTGAACCCACTGTTTGTAATTATATGTTGCATTGTGAGATTATTGTCATCATGTCCTGTATGTGTAAAACACTTGATTCAGGTGAGACATAAAACTGTACCTGCCACTGTTTTGTGGGGATCTTCTGTCCTTGGATATGCTGAGCTCTCTTCAGGACAGTTTGTGTGTTCACTCTGATTTTGGATATATACTCCAGATCTATCAGAACAGAACAGAAAAACAAAAGAAAGCAAGCTAAATAAATATATTTACATACATAATATAATCCTACCACTGAGTTAGGAGATTGTTTTTGCAATTGACCTATCATTTACTTTTTCGGCTCATTGATACCTTGCTTGAAGCTTCTGAGTTGTTGGTTTTCTTGTGTGTGTGTGTCCGTGTGTGTATGTGTGTGCACGTGTGTGTATGTGTGTGCGCAGCTTTCCACACAAGTGGTAAGTGCTGGAAATCTTAAATTTCCCTCAGTATGAATAAAGTATGCATGTATGTATGTAGCTGCTTTATTTAGCTAGCTACTGCAAAGATAGATGGATATTTACGCTACTATTTAACATCCACTATGTAACACAGTATGCAGACGATAGCAAACAAACCCTTGCAAGTAAAACAAATGTACACTCACTGGTACAGTTGCCATCCAATACAGGATCTCTACCATGAATTCCACTTTTACAAGGTTTTATTTTTTCAGTTTTTAATTTCAACCTGTCAGAAATGTGATAAAACTACTAAGTTCTTTTATTGAGGTCACAGTGGGTGGCGGAGCCATAATGGAGACCATTACATTAAAAGGTGGTTCTAATGTTTTGACCTAATTTTAAATGAGTTGTCCAGGGAACATATGTTTAATCTGTGTTAAAGGCAGTGGTGGTAGGGGGCTATGGGTGCACCATCATTTTTATACTTTTAAAAATCGACGATGCGATCGATGACACCATCAATGACATCTCATTATGCCTTCGAAGTTTTGCCTAAGGCTAAATTGTTTTGAAGTTTGCCTAACCAGCATATAAGGAAGTCAGTTATTACAGGAAAAGCAAATCTTTCAGCTGTTTTTCAGCATTGCTTGAAAAATGCTTTCCGCACCAAAGCATTTACAGTCCATTCTCTCTTTGGAATGGTTTTTCTGCTTTTTAAGATTTTTCTTACAGCAAATTGGCATTTGCCTCCCTCCCGTGATTGAACAGTCCTCCGTTTTATCTCTTTGCTTCACATTCACCATAATTACATTACAAGTCTGGTTAAATACACCACGTGAGGTCTCTACACTGCCAAAAACTGCAAAGAGTCTGTCTGTATGTCTCTCTCTCAGCAGCAGCTCATTTACATTAATACAGGAGTAGGAAAACCCATGTCGAGCCATCAAAAACACAAGGTTCAAAGGGGGAAAAAAAGGAAAAAGGACCTTCGGTTCAGCAGCCTGCTGGTGATCACAGACAACCTTTCCCCTGCCCTTGTTATGACAGAGTAAGCTAACATATCCTGGAAACAGTGTAAGTTAAGCTTTTGCAGTTTTCTGATCATAGGGTTTAATACTTAAACAATTTTACTAAAAGATATATACAATATGAATGTAGCCACAGTCATCTAGAAACATCTTAAAATCATCAAATGCAAATTTATGAGCAGATATAAAATGCCTATAAACATTAGGTGAAATGAGATTTTTGATGGTTTGAGAACTGATTTTTTTCATAAGAAATAACTTAGGTCCTATATGTTTCCAAAATTTACTCAAGTTATCAATATTCTGATGCAGCACTGTCAGCTTTAAGTGACAAAATTTGCCATAACCTAAAATAATTTTTTCAGCAATCCCCATGCAAACACTGAACCCAACAATGACGTCTCAAAATGGTCACTTATATAGTAACTAATATGAGTCCTTTCATGCACTGGATTTCTGACTTTCTCCTTACTTTGTCCAGAGGGAGTGCATGTGTGAACACAAATGTCCAAGTAAGACACTGCTGATATTATCCGGAATTTATCCTGCGAGCAGTTTTTCACATGTGAGGAGGTTTCTCACTCAGATGATCTCTTGCTATGTTATAATGTGTAAAACTTGGGGTTCCGCGTCTTGTTTAAATAAAGAGCAGGCAAAGAAGTCATTTACTAGTTGTGGGATTGGTGGTCGATCCCTGGTTGCACTTTTTCTGCTATTTCAGAGTAAGGTGATGCAAACTCTTGCAGATATAATTTTCATTATTTTACTATGCATTTTCATACACTTCTTGATCAGTTTTTGTTATTTTACTCTCTGAATTAGATCTAAAGGATCCAAACTTAACTCTACCCTTAATATATTAACAACATCAAAGTGTCTGGCATGGCAGCCACTGACACTGACACAGTGTTTTAGATAAAACACTTGCTTTGGCCTACGTAAATCATTATTGTGATTTGAGATTAAAAACATTGGCAATGCTTTCAATGTAAAAGCAGCTGCTGACTGACACGGCTGAATGTAAACAAAAAGTAAATGAGAAATTTACATGCAGAACTGTGTTCAGTTTGTATTACTGCACAGCGTTCAGCCAAATTAGAGAATAAAATGTATTTAGATTAGGTTTATTTTGTTGTAACTAGGAACTAAAGCATAGCATAAAATAAATGTAGGAATTTTAAAATGTAAATGCCTCCATGATTTGATACTTTGCTGGGTTTAAAATAGTTTAACATTTGGTATTGATGGTGTTTACATTGGTATTAGTGTTGATAGTAAACACACAAGCGGATCATTGCTTTATGCCGGATGTTTGTCCTGACTTCGACATATAGCCTGAGCTACAGCCGCCCCCTGTCCGTTTTTGCCAAGTAGTGTTGCTTTAATCAGTTTGTCAGGTGAATTAACTTACCTCTAAACTGTGTCCTGTTATAATAAAACTGTTACAGCTTAATGCTACAGAGAACCTTTTTTTATTCTGAATTCACTATTGAACATTAGCGCAAAGCAACCATGTAATAATTAACTTGTTAAACATTACATAACAGTTTAAAGTTGAAAAGTCAGAGAACAAATATGTTCACACGTGTTCATATCGGAACTGACAATGTTAGGGCAGCAGTTTAGCAAGAACAGAAAAAATATTAGTTACCTAAGATTATTCCTGGGTTCCTGGCCGACATTCTGAGACAGATAACGCTGGAATTTATAAAGGTGAAAATGTTGAACTGTAGAGCAACATCCACCTCTAACCCAAACTCTATTTCCCCCTTCTTTGAGTTTCGCTGCTTTTAGAAAACCTAGACTTCTAATGCATTAGCGCGACCAACTTGTTAAACTGAACCAACAAATTGAGTGAAAAAAACACGGAGAGATTATATTTTCCGGTCTTTCAGCGAATTATGTGTCCTCTTCGATGTCTAGGAGGATGTTCAATCTAAACCGTCTGACTGCAATTTCAGCGAGCCAATCACAAAAAACTTAGGGTCCGTGACGTTTCCTGCGTCACATCCGATAGGGTCTGTCACACTTTTTTTAAAGTACTTTTTTTCTAAAACTTTATTGCAATTATTACTTTATAACACTTAGAAATATTATGTATTGAGATAATTAACAGTTACAGAGAAATGCAAAAACGTGCACAAATCATTTGTATGTTTTGATTCACTTCACAGAATAATATAATTGACAGATTAGACAATCAGAAAGGTATTGATAAAAAGAGATGTCAATCATGTTCACAGAAGAAGAAACTGGGAAATTGCTCAAATACATTGTGTGTTTTTATAAACATTTTTGAATTCATTCTTAAAACGGGTCCATTTACTTGCTGAATATGATATTTACCCATAACAATGATTATACTTACCATATCTGAGATATGTTGGAAAGATTTTCGGTGTATGGTAAAATTTGCTGTTCCTAAAATGGTGCTTTTCCATTTTTATAGTTTTCCAATTGTGTGCAGTAAGTCCTGCCAAAATTTTTAATGGTTTCAGGTTCATGGAGCCAAAGTAAAAAATTGGCAACCTCTAGTTTGAGTCTTTTTTTAGTTTTTCTGCAGCCGGATACTATCCATTTATTATTTTAAATTGCATCTCATTTACTGTTGGATATATTGCCCATACTTTGGGAGTATTTATTTGTAATTGTTGTAGTTTTGTTATTGTTGTGCACTGGTTGCTTTATTTATTTTGAAATCAACAAAATAACTTCTTTAAATGTTTTTTAAAAATAATTGTTTGTTGTCACTAATTTGTATATGAACCAGTTTGTCAATGTGGGAAGGATCCTTTGTGTATTCATATATGAAATCAAATTCTTAGTACACTAAGGGGTGGGCTTTCAGTTAAATTCCCAATCAGTATAGTGAATGACGATTTTTTAAAAAAGCATTTAAGTGTAGGGAGTCTGTAACAAAATAAAATGTTTTATCATATCAATTTAGATTGTTTATGAGTATGGTTTTTCTATTAATTATACCTGTTTTATTGCTCCATTAAGGTGGAAGCATGTGAACTAAAATTATGGATAAAAATAATTTTCCAGTTATACAATATTTGCTTATGAAAATCTGATACCTTAATCCACAGTTTAGAAATGTCAAAAACTTAATAGAAAAACAACCCATCCATTTTTTTAAAAATATGTTTTAGGAATATGAAACCATATCAACTCACTTTTCAACATAGAGGCTTGTATCCATTCCAATACTCCTACCATTCACTCAAAGTCATGGATTTTTTAACCTTCCTTTCTTGTATTCCTTGACCAGTATTACATTTTTTTGAGTATTGTTTCTCCATTTGAAATTATATATGACAGTATAAGTCTTTTTTTTTTCTTTTTTTTTTTGCTTTGGGGAGATTCAGTACAATGAATGACATGGTTAAACCAATTTTGATATTTCCTCAGATTTAAGATTATAAAATCAGAATTCCTTTAAAATTAGGGGGATTAACTATCAGATAAGTTAACAACTGAGTATGTTGAATAAATAATGTGGGTGACATAGGACATCCTTGTGGGATTCCTTGGGAAACCTTTAATCTAGGGTTAGTGGTCTTGACTACCTCAAAAACACTGAGAGAGCATCATTATATGATGCAGAAGAATATCTATTTCCCATTACAGGCAAAAATAAGTGTCAATAGGTCAGATGATTTGTTAAAAGATCAAAGAGGCCATAGATTATTAGGTTTCTCCATGCCTGTCTCAGTGTATTTTTAATGTACACTGGAGTTTTGATATCAGTCACCCTAATATTCACCATTTTCTTTTGAACTCATATGAGCTTCTACACATGTAATTTACACCACATTGGTTTTTACTGTCTAATCATTTTGTGACAGAAAAAGGAGAGTGCTGCCAGGGAAAGCAAAATTACACATGCCAGCAGTTCATCAATGGAGTGCCTCCTTTGCTCATAGTGGCTATTATAGTGCCTGGCACCTATCCCCCAAAAATTCAGCTCATAGCACTACCATCAACATTCGATCTTATATAAACAAGTTTCGCTATTCTGTTTGTAGCTGTACATTTGATGTACAGCTAATTCCCTCTAACTATTTTACTGTATTTTTTTAGTTTGTGTATGTATGTATGTTTCCATTAACAGCTGCAGCCATAACAGTAGTTTTTGTGTCCTTCAATCAACTAAATTGGAGATCAGTGTCATTTATAGGATGGAATGGTGGAACATAAGAAAAAAAGCAAAGGAAACAAGCAACAACTTTCAAGTTTTCTTGGGTCTCTGCTTCAACATTCGCCAAACTTGAAAAAGGCATAAGACAACCACAGGAGATGCAGGAATAACTCGGTTTCTTGTAGTTTTGCCTTGTTTATTGAAGCTTTCTTCAGAAACAAAACATGCTCAAAAGTGAAACAGGATCAAGTCGCAGTACAGGCTCAAAGCAGACAATACATTGAAATCCCAATGGTTAAGCACAACGATGACACATCTTCTTATTATGGTTAAAACAGAGACTTTTCAATACTTTCAGACCACAGTTAATCTACAACTTCAGTCTACACCTCTACTCTGCTGTAGCCAGATCACCTATACTTATGTTTGTTTTTCCATCTCCCCGTAAACTTCTTATCGTGCCTTTCAACTAACGTTGCTTAGCAACCAATTTGTGTTTTATTTATCCCATATTAATTTAACATTACTTCCTTTCAATTTCAACCTCACATCTCCCACTTGAGTTCCTGGTTATTTACCCCAAGGAGATCACACCCTTTTTTTACTCTTCTACAGGAATTAAAACAACCAGTCCCCTGACATCTCTATGAAGAATTGTAGCAAAAATCTTTGTAATGCTCTTAGCAGTTTTGATATCTTTCCTTGTGGGATCCTTGTGAGCCTGTTTCAATACTGAGACTGGGTAGCTTGGGAATGTCCAGACATACACGTCTTGCACAATGCCCTTTTCATCAGGATTTCAATTAAATTCAACCTTATTTATAAAACGCCAATTTACAACGTCATCTCTGCGCATTTTATATAATAAAGTCAAGACTATACAAATATGTATGTAGAGAAAACCCAACAAATCCCCCTTAAGCAAACCTATAGGCAACAGTGGAGAAGGAAAAAACTCTGTTCTGTTTACCGGAAGAAACCTCCAGCAGAACCAGGCTCAGGGTGGGCTGCCATCTGCCTTGACCGCTTGGGGTGAGTGGAAATTGAAGAGAGAAAAGAAAAGAGCACCAAAAAGCAACAACAAAACATCGAGCAGGTTGGTAGGACCAGTAGCTCCACACTGGAAACACACAGCTCCAAAGCCAAGGACACCTGCAGAAAGGGACAGAGAGAGGGAGACAGAGAAGGAGAAGGACAACTACCGGAGAAAGAACACACAAAGTTAATCTCATACAGTAGTGACAAATAAATATGGGGTGAGAAGAGAGAAGAGGGATGAGAGAAGGAAAGGAGCTCAGTGCACCCCAGGAGTCTAAAACAATAGCAGCTTGACTATAACTAACTATAAGCTTTATCAAAGAGGAAGGTTTTAAGTCTAGACTTAAATTAGGTAAGCTGTCTTCTTCCAAAATCTGAACTAGGCCCACAGGATAGGAGCTTGACAGCTAAAGGCTCTGCCTCCCATTCTACTTTAAAAAATTCTTGTAACCACAAGTAGGCCTGGATTCTGAGATTGAAGTGGTTTATTAGGATGGTATGGTACAAAGAGATCTTTCAAATATGATGGAGCTTGACCGTTCAGAGCTTTGTATGAAAGGAGGAAGGTTTTAAATTCTATTCTATTCTTTTATGGGAAGCCAATGTAGAGAAGCTAATGAAGGAGAAATATGATCTATCTTGCTAATTCCAGTCAGCACTCTTGTTTGCACCTTTTCTCCTGTCCTCCTCTGTTTCCCTCGCCTGGCCTCTTTCCCTGAGTTCGTTTTTTGGATCGCCTGATCTGTTGCCCTGCTCCCGACTACTTCTGGTTGGATCCCCGGCTCAGAATCTGTGCTCCTCACAGTAAGTGACTATTACACACCTAGTTGGATTACTTGTTAAGAAGAGGACAAGTGTTAATATTTTGTTTGTTTTTTTTGTTACATGGACTATCTCCTTTCGTGTGCTTTTAGTTCATACTTTGTGTTAACTTGTTACTTTGTTTTTCCCTGATGTTTGTTTGCATGTATTACTCCCCCATGGACTCTTTTGGTTGCTACTTTGTGTATTACCTGGTGTTGCTTCCTGTTTTTGTGTTATTCCTATTTTTACAGCCACCTTTAGTTCTCTCCCTGGTCCTGCCTTCCTTCGTTGCAGAGAACTGGCCACCACCACTTCCGCTGCAAGTCTCTTCATTCCTGTCATTTATCCCCCACATCCACTCCAGTGTTCTTATTCCTTCTCTCTCCCCTAGATCCACCAAACGTGTCCAAGTCCCTCCAGTTCCCCAGCTGCTTGAACCCGTTCCTCCTGATAACCAGCCCGCTTTTTTCCTCACTACTACACTGTTTTCCAATAAACTATCGTTCCACTCACTTGCTGCCTGTATTGTTTTCTGGATACTTAATTCATGAAAATAGTGATACATGGATATAGTTGGGTGTCATCAGCATACCAGTGAAAATTTATGGAGTGTTTTCTAATAATTTTTTACTAAAGGAGCCATATCAAGTAAAAAGTATTGGTCCCAACACTTTGTGTAACTCCATAGCTAATTTTTATGTGCATGGATAATTCTTCATTAATGTGAACATGGGAATCTATCTGACAAGCTTCAAACCAACATAATGCAGTTCCAGTCTCAGTAATAAAATGTTGTGATCGATGGTATCGAATGCAGCACTAAGATTTAACAGAACAAGTATAGAGACCAGCCCATTATCTGATGCCATGAGATTGTTGGTGACTTTTACCAGTGCTGTTTCTGTACTGTGATGAACTCTAAATCCTGATTGAAGTCTTCATACAAATTATTCCTGTGCAGGTGGTCACATAATTGTTTTGCAACTACTTTTTCAAGGATTTTAGAAATAAAGGAGACTGGATACTGTAATTGGCTAAAACACCTGGGTCAAGACAGGGTTTTTTAAGTAGTGGTTTGATTATAGCTACCTTATAGGCCTGTGCTAGTTTAATGATATCTAAAACAGGAAGGTGTGAGAAATTTTTCTACAAATGCAAAAGCATGTTTATGGTGATCAAATGCTGCTTTCGCACCTCAGCAGACCATCTATCTGCACTGTCTTTAGACCAGAGCTTTATCAGGAAGCTTTCCCACCAGTGAACATGTAGGAGATGAGTTGTCTCGAGAGACTTGCTAATTAGATTCCTGACCACATTGTATTCACCTGTATGTTCTGTACGGTTGCATTGAGTCATTCCTTTGTCCTTTTGTGTGAATTCAGCTGCTGACCTGAGTGGTTAAAAGACACCCATAACCTGTAAACCTTGTCAATCTGATTGACCCACTCATGAATGTACTTCTATTCTGCTCTGCATGTTTTTCTGTCTTGCTGATTAAACTCACCATAACTAAGACTGTGAGCTGCCTTTTGCCTTTTATGTGAGATTGAGCCTGACCTCCCCGACCCTTCCATCAACTTTCACCTGTTGCCTGGAGGACATTAAGGCATGGATGACAGAGAATTTCCTTCAGCTGAACAGTACCAAAACTGAAGCCTTTCTAATTGGTACCACCCACCAGCTTCATTCCTCACCCAATTAATTGTATCTCTTTTTCTGCCCACACCATTACCCTCTCCAACTCTGTTAATAACCTAGGAGTCAAGTTTGACCACCACCTGTCATTCGAAACACATGTCCAACACCTCTGTAAAATTGCATTTTTTCATCTCAGAAACATAGCCAAACTCCACCCCCTTTCAGCGTCGTCCCTATGCGACGCTGAATGGCTGGTCCACGCCTTTGTCTCCTCCAGGTTGGATTAATGCAATGCACTTCTCATTGGTATCTCTGGCAGGAGCCTTCAAAAGCTCTAATACATTTAAAACAGTGCTGCCAGTATCCTTATGAGGGTGCGGAAACATGAGCACATCATTGCTGTTCTCCGGACACTTCACTTGGCTCCCAATCCACCTTCGCATTGAACTCAAACTCTGTCTACTTACCCACCGGTACATCCATGGAAATGCCCCACAATATCTTGAAGAACTCGTCACATCACAATCTACAGCAAAACACCTTTGTTCCACCAATACTTATCTCTACCCCTACAGAACCAAACTCCACACAATGGGGGACCCAGCCTTCTCAGCAGCTGCTCCACAGCTCTGGAAGGCTCTGCCTGAGAACCTGGAGACTTTTCTGTTCAGAAAAACATTTTAAAGTGATCATTTCTTTTTTTTTCATTATGCCTGGTAGAAATTGGGGAGGGTTGCGTCAGGAAGGGCATCCGGCGTAAAAACTGTGCCAAATCAACATGCGGACAATGATCCGCTGTGGCGACCCTGAACTCACGGGATAAGCCGAAAGGAGAGTAGATTATATATGTTTTTATGCTTTACATGTTCATTATGTTTTATTCTTGCTTTTAATCTGCTTGTTTAGCACTTTGAGATTTGTCAACAAACATAAAGTGCTTTATAAATAAAATGATTTATTATTATTTTTTTTTATTATTATTATTATTGTTGTTTTGCCTCCTAAACTTGCCTTACAGTTTTTGCCACGACAGAATTTGGTGTCAGAAAAGTGGGATGGAAGTGTGGTCTGGACTCTGAAGGACAAACGGTAGTGGTGGGCACCAAATAACAGCTGATTCCTCCCTAATACAAAGGTGAAATAGCAAAGGAAAAACACGAGCAGAACAGAACAAGGTACGAGAGCTCTATAAAAACTCCCTATTAGGTTGGGTAGGTGACAAAACCTTGTCGCTGTAGTTGAACCCTTGTGTTGCTAATTACTGATGTATGCATCGCAGTGAAATCTGAGTCTCACAAGGAAACATGGCACTAAAGAACGGGCTACAAGTGAAATAGTACTGGGTACTAAGAGATGTAAGCACCTGGCATGGGCACAGTTTACCAACTGAATTGTTACCATGGTGGAGAAATTTACAGTTTTTATCAATTGTCTGAATAGTGTCAATTGTGGTTTCCTAACTAAATGAAATCAGCTGTTATACAGTTAACCTAATTAGAAGATAAACTGGAAACAGAAAAGGAGAGCACAGAGCTACGCAAGTCTTTGACCAAAATGTTTTAACACTGTATTCTGTCTTGTCTGAGTTTCATAAAGTGATTCCAGGTCTAGACTCAGCTCCTTCACTCCCTCCACCACCATGTCACAGCCAACAATGAATGGAGAGGAGACCTAAACCAGCACTCCTCCATCAACAGAAGCTTAACTACACAACACACCATGTCCAGAGTCATGACCAGCCAAAAAACTTGTGGCAAAGGAAAAGGACGTCACTGTGTCCAAGACACCTCTTTTCATTGTGGTGGGTGCTCATCAGGGACCACCGGAGGAAACACTGGAGGCGGAAACGTTTCACAGGAACACATCAAATACTAGTGACTTCCAATACAACAGTGAAGGTTGAGAGACGCATCACGTGGGTCCATGGCAGCCACTGCATGAGGATCCCCACAACGGAACCAGAAGGGGAACTACACCCAGACATGCAAGGACTCGATGTGGATGCAACTGCTGTGGAAGACAACCTACAAGGAACAAATGGTCAAATTTGTCTAAATTGTTCGCCTCAGTGATGGGGAGAAGTGCTGATAGGGCTTGTCCCACACCTTAAGCTCTAACATACGTCAAGAAAGGTGAATACAGGAAGGTGACAGAGGCGACATCTAGTGCCCAACAATAGAGAATCCTGCACAGCAAGAGTACCCACCCACAATGAAGATAAGAATGTGCACCTTTATTCTCTTCGCCACGATTGCAGTGGTCCTGCGGATAATCGGTGAACTATGGCACGGTTGAGGGATCGGTCAGCAACTCCCCAACGGGAGGCATGGCTGGACCTGCACTTGCTTGGCCTATATTCTTCCACATGGTCTCTGTCATGGATCACTGACAGCCTGTGGATGCAATGTATCGACTACATGTATTTCAACCGACAGACGCTCATTGGTTACACACACACTGCAACATCGCAAATGACATGGGAGAGCCGCATGGCAACTCACATGTTGCAGACAAGGGAGAAGTCTGCACCATGTTTGGAAACTCCTGTTGCACCTTCATCCCAAACAACACAGCCCTAGATGGGTCCGTAACAAAGGTGCTGGAAGGACCAAGGTCACTGCGACATGAACTCAAAAGACATTCTGGCTTTGACGACACCAGTCCCTGGGTCTGATTTGATATGTTTTAGAGAGAAAAGACCTTCATCCTATTCCTCTTCCCAGGTGTTTTTATATGCTTTACTACACTGACTCTGTGTGGGTGTTGCCTTATTCCCTGTGCACATAAACTAATAATGCGTGCAACTGACCACTCCATGTCACACCAAACTACTATCCAAAGCATACCTTTACTTAAAGAGAGTCCTTTCTCTGAATCATTTTACATGTCTAACTGGGAACCACCATATCATGAGAATGATGACATCAGTGTCTAGTTCCTTGTTGTTGCTTGTTACTCTTTTCTTTTCTCCTGTCACTTTTCCACTCATTCCAACCGGTCAAGGCAGATGGCCTAACAACCCGAGCCTGGTTCTGCTGGAGGTTTCTCCCATTTTTCCTCTCCACTGTTGCCTAGTGCTTGCTCAAGGGGGACTTGTTGGGTGACCATTCAGATTCCTGACCACTGTGTATTCACCTGTATGTATGTTCTGTAAGGTTAATTTGCATTGAGTCATTCTTTTGTCCTTTTGTGTGAATTCAGCTGCTGAGCTTAGTGGTTAAAAGACACCCATAACCTGTAAAACTTTGTCACAGAAGGTAAAGCGGTCGTCCACCAATCCCGCAGTTGTTGGTTTGATCCCCGGCTCCTCCGGTCACATGTCAAATTGTCCTTGAGCAAAAAACTGAACCACAATTTTGTCAGCCAGCTGCATAGCAGCTCCCCCATCAATGGGTGTGTGACTGTGAATGCAAATGGCGAAAGAGTAAATAAGAAGGAGTGTAAAGTGCTTTGCAAGTGCAGACCAATTACCATAATTCTGTTTTGTCTGACAATTTTCTGATAACATTTGAATACTGGAATATAAAGGAAAAGCAGTTAGAGGAATTAAATACTGTTAATTTGTCAGTTTCAACGCTGTATGTAATTGACAACGACCACCCTGGCAAGTTTGTACTGACCCCTCAAAACATTTTGATCAGCAAGCAAGACAATATCTCTCGTAGCAACATTCTGTTCCATAGTATGTTACTTGCTCCTGACAAACAGATTTGGCCCTGCCAACTGGTTCCACTTGACCCAAAACTTTACAGCATAGCCAGCTGGCTTTCTCTGGACTTTGCCTTCATGAAGTTCTAGTTCAGATTCAGAGCACTCTGTAGAAGGTATTGGTTTAGTGTCAACTCTGCAGTACCCCAGAGTTCTTTTCTTTGGAATTATTTTATTTTGAGTATACTCAAAATCCTTTTTTGTCCAAGCTCTTGTAACTACTGCTGAAAATGCCTTCCTCTGAAGCAAGTTGACATTTTTACTGGCATCAGTTACAACCTCACTTGCAGACTTTATTGGCAACTCTGGCACTGGCCACCTCAGGAACTCTGGTGAACTCTTTGCAATGCTGTGATAGAAATTTTTCCTCTTGGAAGAATTGTAGACAGAAATCAGCGTGATGAACCATCTCAGTTTAATACATGCCGGCATGGAGAAGAACACATGGATGTTGAGTGTTGTTTCTGACTTGTATCTCTCAAACCCCTTCTATTTATACTTAAACCCAAGAAAGGAACCACCCTCACAAAACATAAATGAAGAAACCAGGTGCACGCAGTTGACAGTTATCACTCTTGTCCCTTTCTAGGTTATCTGAAGATATCAGTTGTGAAGTAAATAAAATCCTTTTATTGCACCCTCTTTTAGATCTTGTGACCCTAGGACTCACTATCTGCTACATTGCTTTGGGCCTTGTAACAACAAAGTGCCTGCTGTGATCTCAAACATTCCTCCAAACACGACCCAGCCTATGATCTCTTGTCCTCTTTGTGAACTCTTCAATAGCCCATCTTGGTTGACTGTTTGCTAATTATCTAACCATATGACTAAATTTACTCTATTCCCTCACAATGCAGTATCCTCCACCAGGTCTTTAGGCGCTGCTCCCATTGTCATAATATCAGCGATACTATGATTATCTGCAATCCACTACCAGTCTTCAATTGACCCAGCCTTTTGGAGCTCTCCAACTCTGTTTGCAAAAAAGGTCTGGTAGCCATATCTCTCTCGTTGAATTGCTCCCAGGACTGTACAGTGAAACCACTGCTCAACCTGCGGGCAGCTATGTTTCTCAAAGTATTTTCTGAGTCTGTCTGTAAAAACTGCACCACAACCCTCAGCCTTGACTGCATTGCCTTTTTGGTCTAATGGTGTTAGCTTTGCCTCAATGTGTTTCCCACCTGAGATGCATGACTGCTCCATATGGCTTGTCACTTCCATCTGAGAATGTGATTCCCTATGGTTTTCCCTGCCATCCAGCTGGTGTAAGACCTCTGTGGAATTATATCTGGCTAATCTCAGAATATTCAAGATAGATGGCCTCTTTCTCTTTGCACCTGTGCAGGTGCACTTGTCATTCCTCTAACTACACAGAGTTGTACACTTTCCCTATAGTTTACCTTTTAAGTTTGTTGTCCAGTTGTCAAGGAAACAAAGGATAGCAATGATTTTGTTACAAGAGAGTTCAGTTCAGCTCAGCTACTGAAGGGTGCAGACGTGACATGGTAACTGGAGCAGATGAACAAACTACTAGGTGGTGTGGACTGCAACAAGGTAGAAGAAAAGGGTTCAGTGTGTGTAGCTGTGGAGGCACAAGGTTTCTTACTGAGTTCTGCGAGTTCTGTGAGTTCAGCCATACTTTGAGAAACTTGTTTGATGAAGCTGTTTTGTGAGCGTGCTTGTGAGATTACTGTACTTAAACTTGTATGTACAATTGATCCGTCATCGACCAAGTTGAGAAGCAAGTACAAGAAATGTTAAATGTTCGTCATAATGATCTCCGGAGTGAAGTGTTTGCTGGAGCGTCAGATTCGAGTAAGATCGCCTCTACTTCATTTATGCTCACTCCTTTGAACCTCTGGCTACTGTTCCAAACCAGACGAACTAGAGTCGTCACTGAGTGGGGGTTGAGTGCTACCAAGTGGCTGACCATTCTTTTAATCATCTCCTTTGTGAGCTTCTTTGCCGTTCTACGCTCTAACATCTTATGCACCTGCTCTGTATAGTCAGCAGTCGATACAGTGACATCCCTATTGTTAACCATACAGATGACACATCAACTTCTTATTCAGGTCGAAACACAGACTTTTCAACACTTTCAGACCAAATGTAATCTACAACTTCGGTCTACATCTGCATTCTGCTGCAGGTGGATTACCTATACTGCATTTGTTTGTTTTTCCGTCTCCCCGGAAACTGCTTTTGTGCCTTTCAACTAAAGTTGCTTAGCAACTAATTTGTGTTTGATTTATCCTATTTCAGGCAGTGGCACAGGAAGGTAGAGTGGTTGTCCACCAATCCTGCAGTTGTTGGTTCGGTCCCTGGTTCCTCTGGTCACATATTGAAGTGTCCTTGAGCAAGACAATGAACCCCAACTTAGTTGCTCCCAGTGAGTGTTGGCCAGCTGCATAGCAGCTCCTCCATCAGTGTATGAGTGTGTGTGTGATTGCGAGAATGAAAGGAAAGGTTTCAGGCAGGTTGGAAGAGGTGGAGAAAAGTGTCAGGTGTGACAAAAGAGTATCAGTGAGAATGAAAGGAAAGGTGTTCAAGACGGTGGTGAGACCAGAGATGTTGTTTGGCTTAAAGACAGGAGGCAGAGCTGGAGGAAGCAGAGCTTAAGATGTTGAGGTTCTGTTTGGGAGTGACGAGGATGGACAGGATCAGGAATTAATACATCTCATGTTAGATGTTTTGGAGATAAAGTCAGAGAGGCCAGATTGAGGTGGTTTGGACATGTTCAGATGAGAGATGGTGAATACATCGGTAGAAGGATGCTGAGGTTGGAGCTGCCAGGGAGGAGGTCTAGAGGAAGACCAAAGAGTGTCACAGTCCCTGGTTTTGGACTAGTTTTGTTTAAATTGATTTCCTGTTTTGGGCTTTTATTTTGTTGCTCCTCCCATGTCCCTTCCTTTGAGTCTGTTTAGTATCTTTACCTTCCTCGTTTTGTTCTAATTGGTTTATTTATACCCAGCTTTCCCCACTGCTCACTGCCAGATCGTCTCCCCTGCTTCCCTAGAGATCTCTCCTTGTGAACTACCTCTTTGGACTTTGTCTTCTCCTGCTTTCCCTGTACACCTGTGTATTACCCCTTTGGACTTTGCCCTCTCGTGCCCACCTGTTCCTCAAGTTTTGGTCTGAGGTTTGGTTTTCCGTTTATTTCAGCGTAGTTTTGTTGTTTAGGTTTTCTGTGTTATTTTCTCTAGTTTCTTAGTTCCCTTGCCTTCCCTGTGTGGTTATAGTTTAGTTAATCCCCTCTCTCCAGCTGTTTAAGTTCTTGGTCTGTTTTACTTAGTTTATATTGTGAGTGTTAGCGTGTGTTTTCCCGTCCTCCTTACGGAGTGATTTTCTGTTGTTGCCTTTTGTTTAAATAAACTTTAATTCATTATAACCCCTTCCCTTGCCGTCTCCTCCTTTTCGGGTCCTGCAAAAATTAAAACACACAATAGAAAGTGTGACAGAACGATCTGGCCAAAATTAGGACCCGGGAGGCGTGCATTCAATTTGTTAGCATGGATGCCTCAGAAGCTTTTGAACGCTCCCTTGGCTGCGGGCCTGAAGCTATTGATCAGCCTGGCCTCTTAAATAGTTTTGAGGGCACCCGCTTAGCTATTTGTCCTCCGGGAGTGGGGCCCCGGCGTAAGAGAAACCCCAAGCCAAAGCCTAAACCTCAGGCCCCTCTTTTGAATTGTTTTGAGGGCACCCGCTTATCCTTTTGTCCTCCGGGAGTGGGACCCCGCCGTAAAGAAAACTCCAGGCTTCAGACCAAACCTCAGCCCTTTCCCCACCTCCATTGTAAATCCCCAGTTCGTAGTCTCCCTTCGCCCCACAGTCCCCCACCTGCCCGGCCGGTTCCTGCCTCATCATCTGCTCCCAAAGTTGCGCAGATACTGCATCAGTGGAGTTATGAGCAGCTTATGGCCAGGGACAAACAAAACCCGATCATCCTACGTCTCATTACCAACCTAGTGGAGACATTCCAACAGTCTACAGACCCAGACCTACGCAGGGAGACTGCTGCCCAGCTGGAAAAGATTATCTATTCCCGATCATGGCTGATCAAATTGCCTGGGGTGCCCAGAGTGTTGGGGGTCCTGGCCAATTTCAGGACTGGGGGAAAACTGGGACACACTTCCTCTGGCTCGTCAGACACTGCCTCTTCAGCTGCTGACCCCGGACTTATCGACGCTGGCTCTTCAGCTGTTGCCTCCGAGCAGGTCGATGCCGTCCTTCTTGTCTCCGGGCGGGTCGACACTGCCTCTTCAGCTGCTGACTCCGGGCCGGCTGACGTTACCCCTTCGGCTGCTGACACTTCCTCTGGCTCGTCAGATGCTGTCTCTCCAGTTGCTGATCCCAGGCCGGTTGATGCTGCCTCTTCAGCTTCTGCCTCCGAGCAGGTCAACCCTGTCCTTCTTGTCTCCGGGCGGGTCGACGCTGCCACTTCAGCTGCTGACTCTGGGCCGGTCGACGCTGCCACTTCAGCTGCTGACTCTGGGCCGGTCGACTCTGCCACTTCAGCTACTGACCCTGGGCCAGCCGCCATTACTGCTTCAACTGCTGATCCTGGGCCGGCCGACACCGCCACCTCAGCCCCTGCTCCGCTGCGGGTCCACGCCTCCACCTCAGCCCCTGCTCCGCTGCGGGTCCACGCCGCCACCTCAGCCCCTGCTCCGCTGCGGGTCCATGCCGCCACCTCGGTCCACGCTGCCACCTTGGTCCAACTTTCTGGGAGAATGGACGCAGCCTATGGCGATCCTGCTCTGGCTCATCCAGTTCCTGTTCCCGTCCCGGCGCCGAGGCCGGCGACTGCTCGTCCAGTTCCACTTCCTGTCCCTGTCGCGGCGCCGAGGTCGGCGTCCGCTGGTCCACTTCATGTTCCTGTTGTGGCGCCGAGGTCAGCGACCGCTGATTCTGTTCCTGTTGTGGCACTGAGGTCGGCGACCGCTGATCCTGTTGCGCTCGTCTAGTTCCTGTTCCTCTCCTTGTCCCAGCGCCGAGAACGGCAACCGTTTCTCCAGTCTCTGTTTGTCCTGTCCCTGATCGCCCAGGTCCTGTCGAGGCGCCGAGGTCGGCGACTGCTGATCCTGTTCCTGTTGCGGCGCCGAGGGCAGCAACCGCTCGTCTAGTTCCTGTTCCTCTCCCTGTCCCGGCACCGAGGACTGCGACCGTTTCTCCTGTCTCTGTTTGTCCCGTTTCTATGTACCCAGGTCCAGCTCCCGACTCTGATCCTACTCTGGCACCTGCCTTTCGACCGGTCAGCGCTCCGCCGGACTCCGACGCCAATCCTGCTACAGGACCTGCCTCCAGGTCATTCGACGCCTCGCCTCGACTCTGGGCCTGGCTCAGTTCCTGTTCCTACTCCTTGCGCTGGGTCCGCCATGGTCCAGCCCGCTTCTGATCCTGCCCCTGGTCCTGGTCCTGTTCCTGCTCCGGCTACTGCTCCTGGGTCAGCCGATGTCCCTTTGGGTCCAGCACCTGGCCCTCCCCTGGTCAATACCAGCCATCCTCCCCACCATCCGGAGGGCTCTCCTCGTCATCCCCACAGACCCCGGCCTCCACGCCGTCCCCCGGAGGGCTCTCCTCGTCGTCCCCACGGACCCCGGCCTCCATGCCGGCCCCCGGAGGGCTCTCCTCGTCGTCCCCTCAGAGACCGGCCTCCACGCCGACCCCCAGAGGGCTTCTGCATTCATCTCCGGTTTCCACGCCGGCCCCCGGAGGGCTGTCCTCATCGTCCCCACGGACCCCGGCCTCCACGCCGGCCCCCGGAGGGCTCTTCTCGTCGTCCTCACGGACCCCGGAGGGATTCTGCCTTCGTCCTGCCTGGCTCCCTGCACAACTTCCTACAAACCAGGCAGGGAGAGCTTGAACCCGCCTCCAGGCCCCCTCCGCCTGCCCTACTCGGCGGGTCTCTGGACTCTTTTTTAGGGCCGTCTGGAATCCGGCCCTTAGAGGGGGGATTCTGTCACAGTCCCTGGTTTTGGACTAGTGTTGTTTAAATTGATTTCCTGTTTTGGGCTTTTATTTTGTTGCTCCTCCCATGTCCCTTCCTTTGAGTCTGTTTTAGTATCTACCTTCCTCGTTTTGTTCTAATTGGTTTCACCTGTTCCCCAGTTTATTTATACCCAGCTTTCCCCACTGCTCACTGCCAGATTGTCTCCCCTGCTTCCCTAGAGATCTCTCCTTGTGAACTACCTCTTTGGACTTTGTCTTCTCCTGCTTTCCCTGTACACCTGTGGATTACCCCTTTGGACTTTGCCCTCTCGTGCCCACCTGTTCCTCAAGTTTTGGTCTGAGGTTTGGTTTTCCGTTTATTTCAGCGTAGTTTTGTTGTTTTCTGTTTTATTTCCTCTAGTTTCTTAGTTCTCTTGCCTTCCCTGTGTGGTTATAGTTTAGTTAATCCCCTCTCTCCAGCTGTTTAAGTTCTTGGTCTGTTTTACTTAGTTTATATTGTGAGTGTTAGCGTGTGTTTTCCCGTCCTCCTTACGGAGTGATTTTCTGTTGTTGCCTTTTGTTTAAATAAACTTGAATTTATTATAACCCCTTCCCTTGCCGTCTCCTCCTTTTCGGGTCCTGCAAAAATTAAAACACACAACAGAAAGTGTGACAAAGAGGAGATTTATGCATGTAGAGAGAGAGGACATGAAGTTAGTTGCCACTTGTGTGATTGAGTTTGACATCTCTAACTTACATAAAGTGATAGAAGCATGTTTTAATAACAAGTGACATAAAGTGAGAAGTGATTTTCCAATTAAAACCTTTGTATTTCAAGTGGTTATATAACAAAAACATTTATTTTAAGGTTTCACCTCACCACAAGTTGGATCACCATCAAGCTTAAAAAATTTAGCAAATAAAAAAAATTGTTTTGCACTACCCATTATAAATACAAAAACATGAAGAGATTATCTAGAGATTAGATCAGACACATTATGCTCTCTTTCATCACTATTGTTGGACTCGTGCGGTAAGCCTATTATGTCACTTTCTGTTTCTGCACTCCCCTGGGTTTCTGCCAAAGCACTTTTTACTGATCAATTGCAGCTCTTATTTTACTTAAATAAGTGATTTTCTACACTTTCTACAAGAATTACTATTTGAGACGTGACATACTCTTGTATTACATCACTTCTAAAACATATCTAGCTAACGTTAACTCATTCCAAATCATACCTATCTTAGCTCTAACTAAGCAGTTAGCTGTTAGCAATAACTTCTCTGTCTCCCTCTCTCTCTCCTTCTCAACTCAATTTGTTTCATCTTCAGTTTTTTCTCTGCCTCCTTTTAGTAATAATGGTATATGTAACAAGTGTAAGGTTTTTGCAGCTTTGGAGGCGAGGCTCACGCAATTGGAAGCGCGACTCCACACCATGGAAAATAATCCAGCTAGTCAGGCCCCCTTTCGTAGCTGGTGCGGGCCGACCTAGCGTAGCCCCTGTTAGTGGCCCCCATGCAGTTCCCGAGCAGCTGGGAAGCCAGTCAGGCTTGGTGAGGGTTTGTAAGAGATCTAATGCTAAACAGATGCCCGAGGTTCCCCACCAGTCGGTTCACGTTTCTAATAATTTTTCCCCAACACACCAACTGAGAAACTAATTATTGGCAGCTCTATAGTCAGAAATGTGAAGCAGGCGACCTTGAATCATATTTAAAACTCCTGGCTAAATATATACATAAATACAGTAAGATTATTATTTACGTGGGAGTTAATGATGCCCGATTACGCAAATCGGAGGTCACTAAAATGACCGTTGTATCAGTGTGTAACTTTGCCAAACAATAACAGACTCCGTAGTTTTCTCTGGACCCCTGCCAAATCTGACCAGTGACGACATGTACAGCCGCATGTCGCCATTCAACTGCTGGCTGTCTAGGTGGTGCCCAGCAAATGATGTGGGCTACATAGACAATTAGAAACGTTTTTGGCAAAAACCTAGGCTGGGTAGGAGATATGGCATCCATCCTACTTTAGATGGTGCAGCTTTCTTATCCAGTAATATGGCTGGTTTTATTAGACAACCAAAAGAATGATGATCCAGATTTGAGCCTAGGATGCAGAGATCCAGTCCTACACGCCTCTCTGTGTCATTGCAACCGTCACCCCCCACAACTCTCAAATACCTATAGAGACTGTGTCTGTTCCCCGACCAACTAAATTACATAAACCAAAAACGACCACAAGAGGAGTTAATCATGATAATCTAATAAAAGTTAAGACTACTCCTGTTACAGAACAAAACACAAAAATGTGGATTATTATATATCAGATCTCTCTCCTCTAAATCTCTGTTAGTGATGACTTAATAAGCGATTGTTACGGAAACTTGGTTGCAGCAGGAAGAATATGTCAGTTTAAATGAGTCAACCCCCCAAATCATATTAATTATCATGTTCCTAGAAGCACAGGTCGAGTTGGAGTAGCAGCAATCTCTCACTCAAGCTTACCAATAAACCCTAGACATCAACATAGCTATAACTCATTTGAGAGCCTTACTCTTAGCCTTTCACACCCGAACTGGAAAACTCAAAAACCCACTATTATTTGTTATCGTGTACCGTCCTCCAAGTTCCTTATTTTTTATTTAAAGTTTTTGATTCAATTTTCTGATTTTCTATCTGATTTAGTGCTTAGTACTGATAAAGTCATTATAGTGGGTGACTTTAACATTCATGTAGATGCTGACAGTAACTGCCTGAGCATTGTGTTTAATTCATTATTAGATTCAAGTGGTTTTTCCCAAAATGTAAATAAACCCACTCACTGTTTTAGTCACACGTTAGACCTTGTCCTTACGTATGGAATTGAAGCTGATAATTTAATAATATTTCCTCACAACTCTCTTTTGTCTGACCATTTTCTAATAACATTTGAATTTACAATAACGGACTATACAACAGTTAGGGAAAAATTCCACAATAGCAGGTGCTTAACAAATTTAAAGAAATTATTATTTCATCATTTGCTTCATGATATGTCAATACAATGGAAAGTAGCCAACTTAATGTTACTCCTGCACAAATTGATTAAATTGTTGAAAATTCTGCAGCCTCACTACGTACAATACTCAATAGTGTTGCCCCTCAGTAAAGAAGGCAGTAAACCAGAAGAGGTGATCTCCATGGTATAGTTCGCAAACACTCAACTTAACACAGGCAACACGGAAGTTAGAAAGGAAGTGGCGTTCCAGAAATTTAGAAGAATCTCATTTAGCCTGAAAAACAGTTTAAAAATGTATTATTTAATTATTAACTCATCTAAACCAACAACCTGTCTGCTAGACCCTAAACTGCTCAAGGAAGCTTTACCCTTAATAGATACGTTCGTATTAGATATCATCAGTCTATCTTTAGAAACACAAGTCGCTTTGGATAAAAGCGTCTGCTAAATGACTAAATGTAAAATGTAAATGTAGAATCAGGCTATATACCACAGAGAGCTGTAATTAAACCAATACTTAAAAACCCTGTCTTGACCCAGGTGTTTTAGCCAATTACAAACCAATATCTAATCTCCCCTTTATTTCTAAAATCCTTGAAAAAGTAGTTGCAAAACAATTATGTGATCACCTGTACAGGAATAATCTGCATGAAGACTTTCGGTCAGGATTTAGAGTTCATCATAGTACAGAAACAGCACTGGTAAAAGTCACCAAAAATGGTAAATGGTCTGCACTTATATAGCGCTTTTCTACCTATTGGCACTCAAAGCACTTTACACTGCTTCTTATTTACCCATTCACACTCACACACACATTCATACACCGATGGGGGAGCTGCTATGCAGCTGGCCAACACTCACCGGGAGCAACTAAGTTGGGGTTCAGTGTCTTGCTCAAGGACACTTCGACATGTGACCGGAGGAGCCAACAACTGTGAGATTGGTGGACAACCGCTCTACCTTCCTGCGCCACAGTCGCCCCTCTTCTCTTGGCATCAGATAATGGACTAGTCACTGTTCCGTTAGACCTTAGTGTAGCATTTAATTACCATTTATGCTCTTGTTGCTTGTTGCTCTTATCTTTTCTCTCTCCACTTTCCACTCACCCCAAGCAGTCAAGGCAGATGGCCACCCACCTTGAGCCTGGTTCTGCTGGAGGTTTCTTTCATTAAGGGGACATTTTCCTCTCCACTGTTGCCTAGGGCTTGTTCATGGAGGACCTGTTGGGTTTTCTCTATACATCTTTGTCCTGACTTTATTCATTAAAGTGCCTTGAGATGACTTTGTTGTTAATTGGCACTATATAAATAAAGTTAAATTGAATTGAATAAAGAATAAGATGACCAAGTACAACATTCACCAAGGTTTTCATTCACTTAGTAATATCTGCATTATTATTATTTAAAGAAAGAATAGCCAATAATCCTTCCAGCCACCAAAAAAAAGTCACTGTTCACCAGGATCTAAATCAGGATCAGATTTTTCAGAAAATAAAGGGAAGAGTCACATTATATTAACTATGAAAAAGCAAAGCAAGAAATAAACCAAACAAAAGCAAGGCAAGATATGGAAATGTACCACTGTGGATGTTAAAGCTATGCTTCATCTTTAGCATTGCCAATCTAAACAAAGAACCCTAATGCCAACAGCTGTTTCATCCATAAATGGCAGGATAACAACAAAACAAAAATGAATGATTAACCAAATTAAAATAACTAGAAAAGGAATTGCAAGTATTGATAATTTTAATAATTTAGCTAGAATGGGCATTTCCTATAGAATATGCATGTGATTGCTGAAAGCCAGCCGCTGCAGCTGCTGCAGCCATCGCCAAATCTGCAGTTCTCAACATTGTAGAAGCGACAGCACTCGAACAAAAAAATAAAAATCATTTGCACTACGTCCAGTGGAGCAATTGAGGCAACACTGTAACATGTGAAGCATTTCATCATGGGGCAGCTGTCCACAAAGCTTCATCATGTTAGCATGTGTAGTTTTTGAAATATTGCTGTTTGATGCTGTGAGATTGGAAGGCCTCAACTACTTAGAAGTGACAGCACATGAAACAATGAAGAAGTTTTTGATTGCTATTCACCAACTCTTCAGCAGATGGCAGCCTGTCCAAAGGAATCAACTGTTGCCATCTTGCCCTCTCAACACTAATGAAGTTCTGAAGATAAGATGACAAAAATAAAAGCGCCTACCATAGCGCCCCCCAGTGGAGAAAAGATGTGAAATTTACCACGCGTGTTCAGGACAGTGTTCTGCGCGTATGTGTAAAGTTTCATTCAAGTCAGTCATTGCATTAGCTTAAATTAAAAAGATCGAATAAGTTACAAAACGAGTTATATAACTGACCAGACTGGTGGCGCTAGAGAGCCCATACTGTAACATGTGAAACATTTCATCATGGGGCAGCTGTACACAAAGTTTCATAACAATATCACATGTAGTTATCAAGATATAGCTGTGTAAAGATTGCTCTCATAGACGGCAATGCAAAAAAAATCATACAAATAATCATAACAATTATTGTACATCAGCTGTCAGCCCACAGAGTAACAGGTCATCTCTCCTAACTGTACTCCTAACCATGTTTCTAGCTGTGTGTAGAAGTAGCATGTCAAATAGACTTAAAACTGACCACACGGGGGCACTATAGAACCCACACTGTAACACCTGAAGCGCATCATCATGCTACCATGTGTAGTTTTTGCTTTCAGCAATCACACTAAATACTGGAAACAACAAGAGGGTTCACACTAATTAGCTTTTAATAAACATCAAGGATGAGGTGAGTTATTGAAGCCATTTAGTGGGTTTGCTATGTTTGCTGAGTATTACCTTGAAGGGTCTGGCCCAGTTTTTGTAGGAGACAATATTGTTCCTACTTAGTTTGGGATATTTGCTCCCCACAGAGGTCAGTGCTTACCCTGAATGATGATTCGTTCTCCTAAGATATTTTTTTTAATTGTGTGGCAGCAGATTGGGGAATATAGAGCCTCTTCCAAGCTTCATTCACAAACAAAATAATAAGGAATCTGTGTTTTATTTTAGCATACTTTCATAAAAAATGTACGCTAGATGGAGTCATTAAATGCTTTTTGAAGTACCTAATGTTAGTTAATTCACCATTACACTTTTTTTGGGTGTCAAGTGCCTTTATAGGTTTTGGACAGACACATTGGATAATCATTTTCACTGTGCTGTAAGTCTCTGACACAACATAAAACACTGGATTTTTGGTCCCTTGAATGACTGAAAAGTTTATTTATTTCTAGCAGGTAACAGCTGTTTAGAGCCTTTGCCATTCAGTTTTTTCTGTGCCATAAACTCTCAGCAACAAATCACAGGCAGCTTTGGGGTGGTTGTGGTGGGGGTGTGCAAGTCTAAATATTTGAACAGCAGTTTAACCACCTGGACTTTAGCTTTTCAAAGAAAATAACTCATGATAAGTTGGTAAATCTGTAGCTAATGGTCAGTGATTTGCTCTTTTTTTTTAAAATGTCACTTGTGGTTGGCCACTAGATCAGCCACTAATAGTTTATCTAGTCTATTATTGTGAAATTATAATAGCAGCAGTTCTAGCAATCACGTGACTTTTATTTTTTATTTTTTTTAAAGTTACTTGTGTACAGGTACAGTAAGCAGTTTGCAATATCATATCAGCTGCAGTTTACAGAACATACTTTCTCTATATTACTGTTTGATATTCCTGTAAATTGTTTTTATCTGTAGCTATACCTGTTGTTTAGAAGAAGACTGCAGCAAATGAAGAGCTGCTCAAGCACAATATACAATATAGTATGTAATAATAGTATATAAATAGTTCTGGCTGTGTGCTGATTTTATGGGTCAAGTGACCATGGAGGTGAGCATAACATGACTTTATCCTGTATCGTGTATAACAGTTCCAGGAGTGCTGTAGCCTATCCCAGCTGTCATTGGGCAAGAGGTGGGGCATCATTTCGCAGACTCTCTAATCCAAGGCTTTAATCCAAACTAAAGACTTAAACATACAGGGAAAATTTACAACAACAAACAGTGTACAGAACACAACAGACAAGAATAAACAAACCCAAACAAGTGTTTAAACCGAAATTAATAGATAAGATACCTAAATAAACAAACCTAAATGCTACAACAGAATCTAACAAAACAGGTATAGGCAAGCAACCAAACCTCTGACAAAAACAAGGGGAACCAGAGTTCAACAAATGGGTGTCCAATAATCAGGCAGACAAACAGATACAAAACAGGGCAGGTTAGCCAACAGGTTCCGAGGAACAAAAAACTCTCAACCAACATATGCTTGACTGTTTCTTGTTGACTGAAGTATGTGCACAGCCCAGTTATGTTTTTGCCTATTCATTAGAGTGTATGATTTAGTCCTGTGTGACCTATCCTCAGACACAATTATCACAATTATTTCTTCCCTCCAATCCCTGCCCTGAGTTCTACTCACTCCAACATGTCTCTGTATACCAGAAAGATGTTGTTCTGTATGTGTCATGATCGGGCCCTTTAGCTCCACTTTCGGTCCTGAACTTTTATTTTGTAGCCCTTTTCCCCATTTCCTGTTCCCGGTTCTCATTTCCAACTTCACTACTCATCACCTACCATTATTCAACTTTTTTTTTTCAATTCAATTCAACTTTATTTATATAGCGCCAATTCACAACAAAGTCATCTCAGGGTACTTTACAGAATAAAGTCAAGATTATAAAGATATATAAAGAGAACCCAACAATTCCCCCTGGAGCAAGCCATAGGCAACAGTGGAGAGGAAAAACTCCCTTTAACGGAAGAAACCTCCAGCAGAACCAGGCTCAGGGTGGACGGCCATCTGCCTCGACCGGTTGGGGTGAGTGGAAAGGGGAGAGAGAAAAGAACAGAGCAACAAAAGCAACAACAAAACATCGGGCAAATTGGTAGGACCAGTAGCTGCACGCTGGAAGACACACAGCTTCAAAGCCGGGGGACACCTGCAGAAAGGGACAGAGAGAGGGGGACAGAGGAGGACAAAGACAACTATGGGAGAGAACACACAGAGTTAATGACATACAGTGGTGACAATTGCGGGGTGAGAGGAGAGGAGAGATGGTCAAGAGGAGGAAAGGAGCTCAGTGCATTGGGGGGTGGGTCCCCCAGCAGTCTAAGCCTATGGCAGCATAACTATAACTAACTATATGTTTTATTAAAAAGGAAGGTTTTAAGCCTAGACTTAAAAGTAGAGAGGGTGTCTGCTTCCCGAATCTGAACTGGGAGCTGGTTCCACAAGAGAGGAGCTTGATAGCTAAAGGCTTTACCTCCCATTCTACTTTTGGAAATTCTGGGAACCACAAGTAGGCCTGCATTCTGAGAGCGAAGTGGTCTACTGGGATGATATGGTGCTATGAGATCTTCTATATATGATGGAGCCTGACCATTCAGAGCTTTATATGTAAGAAGCAGGGTTTTAAATTCTATTCTAAATTTAATGGGAAGCCAATGGAGAGAAGCTAGTGAAGGTGAAATATGATCTCTCTTGCTAGTTCCAGTCAGCACTCTTGCTGCAGCATTTTGGATTAATTGCAGGCTCTTTAGGGAGTTACTGGGGCATCCTGAAAGTAGGGAATTACAGTAGTCCAACCTAGAAGTAACAAATGCATGGACCAGTTTTTCAGCATCACTTTGATTGTTTACACATGTTCCTCTCACTATTTAGACCCAGCTTTCCCCACAGTTCCCGCTCAGATCCTTGTTTTCTCTTCCCTATGGAACATCCTGGCTTCTGGTTTGCCTGGCTCATGTTATTTTGGACATGTGACTCTTGCTGTGTAGCTTTGGTTTGGCAGGTTGAGGTTTGGCAGTCGTGTTCTGCATTATACTCTGTTATGTGCTCTGTCTAATCTGTCTTAGTTAGTTGTTTCTCTGTCTGTCTTGGATGTCCCTACACCTCGTCTAGTTTGTATTTCTATTCCCTACGTTTCCATTCCCTATGTTTGTGTTTTTCATTGCTCCTCATATACGTTCCTAGCCCTCCGTGTTTATTTGCCCTGTAGCTGCTCCCTCAGTATTAATCCTTCTCAGTTTATGTCCTGCTTCCATTTACTGTTCAATGGTTATGTTCATTATTTATTCCAGTCCGACTTATAGTTTCATCCCCTTTGCAAACTCTATTCCCTCCTTACGTTAGGTTCCCCATTTGTGGTGTTCCTTAGTTAAGCCAGTTTTGCCATCCTCTCAGGTGTGTGTTTTGTTTTTTTTTTTTTAAGTCATATCTTGTGTTCAATTTCATAGTAGTCCCCTGTTTGGTAACTTACTTAGTTCCCTTGTCCGTTGCCACATCAGTTTCTTACCTCCTTCTGTAGTGAGTTTTTGTCATTTGCGTTTTTGTATTAATAAAGATCACATTTCCCCTCACTGTGCTTTCTTGGGTTCCTTACACAAACCCTGACAGTATCACGGAGTTCCCAATATTCTTGCCAGGATTTATGTATATTTTCCTTAAATTTAGATTTCACCTTCCTTAATATAATGTCTGCTTGAATGTCCACTTTTTCATTACCTTCAATACCTACATGTGCAGGAATCCAGAAGAAAGTAATATGCTGATGTCTATTATGTAGCCTACTCAGCAGATGAAAAATCTCACAATATCTTGTCAGCATGATGACTTTATACTTGCAAGTGCTTCCCTAGCTCGGTCACTGGCTTCAGCCCACTGTAGTGCTAATAAAATTCCCACCAATTCAACTGAATACACCAACAGATCTGCTGTTCTCTTTTCAACAACAACTTTACACTGTGAAATAAACATTGCTGCACCTGTGCGTCCAGATTTTTGACCGTTTGAACTATCTGTAAATATGAATAATGTTTCCTGATAATGCTTTTAAATATAGCCTTGAACCAATAGATATGTTGGCACTCGTTTGTGCTTTTTTTTGTTGTAAACTTGTCTTACCAGTGGTCTGGTCAATATCCATGGAGGAGTGAGTGACATCGGGAATGTGGGACTGAGGCTTAGGTCAGACATGCCCAAGTTCTGTGCTTTAGCATTCCCTCTTCACCCAAAGCTACTAAAGATTGATTTATGTTCTCAACACTCCTGTAATATGGTCTTTGTGGGATGTGTTGCACTATGCTCTTGTAAATTATTCCAGTATGCTAACATAAGTTTTAAATGCTCCACAACAGATACAGATGGCTTTTTAACTGGCAAGAATTTACGAGAAGAGCTGGGTTAAATATACAGGTGAACAGGTGAAAGCAATATGAGTTGATGAAGAGTGGTGAAGTGAAAAATTACTATAACTGTAAGTGGGAAAGAGAAGCCATAAAATAAAAGTCCAAGACATGAAGCTAATCTAGAGAAACAAAAACAAACTGAGGTCAAAGGCCAGGATCATGACACATTTCAAGGACAACTTGGGGTTAATGTCTCACCCAAGCACACTTCCCACTTTTTCTTTGAAAAAGAAAAATAAATAAATAAATTTAAAAAAACTATATATATATATATATATATATATATATATATATATATATATATATATATATATATATATATATATATATATATATATATATGCGTTTTCAAAGTGTTATATTTAACTGTAGGGATGTTAAATTACAAATGTTGATTTTGCTGCATGGTAGTGTCAGTGGTCACTGAGTATTTGAGATGCCAATTCAAAGAGCAAAAAAAAAAGAGCACCTGGGAGCTGACAAATAGTTTCTAAAGGTACAAGTCAAACAAGAATGTAAGAAAGTATTTAAACACTGGTGTATGTATCAAGCCTAATGTAACATAATCAAAAATAATACTTTGTTTTACAAAATATGTAAAACACAAGACAATACATCATATGATCATATGATCATATGAAAAAAGTAAAAAAAAAAAAAGGTTTGAAGCACATACACTGGCTGGATACTCTGGAGTTTCTGGTAGGGTTGTGTCTCACTTGTAAATTTGCACCATTCCTTCCATGAAGCCATGTTGTAGCTGCTGCCACCTAATGTTCAATAGCTAGATGCAGACAGACTGATTTCATGATACAGAGGAGGAATAAAAAGTCAGACTGCGTAACAGGTTTCATGATGTCATCATTGATGGGAAAAGTGTAGTTAAATGCATTAATAAGGAGCATGTGCCACCTAATTGCCTAAAGTGGCTAGATGGCAGATAGGGAAGGGAATAAAACTTTCAAACTCTTTTAATTGATTACAATACATCTCTGGAAAAAATGCAGAAAGAAATGCCAGAATTTCAAGTTTATTAGATGTTTATGACATGATCATTTGTCACGTTTGAGCTAAAAGTGTAATTTAGTCATTCAATCATCCCAGTAGACCAGGTTTTCTCCTGGTCTGTGTTTTCTCCCGTAGTTGTCTTTCTCCTTCTCTGTCTCCCTCTCTCTGTCCCTTTCTGCAGGTGTCCCCGGCTCCGAAGCTGTGTGTTTCCAGCGTGCAGCTACTGACCAACCAACCTGCCCGATGTTTTGTTGTTGCTTTTGTTGCTCTTTTCTTTTCTCTCTTCACTTTCCACTCACCCCAATCAGCCAAGGCAGACGGCTGCCCACCCTAAGCCTGGTTCTGCCGGAGGTTTCTTCTGTTAAAGGGAGTTTTTTCTCTCCACTGTTGCCTAGGGCTTGCTCAAGGGGGATTGTTGGGTTCTATCTATACATCTTTATAGTCTTGACTTTATTCTGTAATGTGCCCTAAAATTACTTTGTTGTGAATTGGCGCTATATAAATAAAGTTGAATTGAATTGTATCTGCCCAGGTTTAAGGCTTCTATCCTAGACAAAACATTTTCATTTTTGAGTATTTTAAACTTTTGGATTTCAGTTTATTGGTATGAATGCATATGGGGCTTATACTGTGTGTGGACTAATAATTCCACACACAGGAAGGTATGTGCTCTGCAATTGTACTACTTGCTCCTCCTCCTGAATGGGAGTGGGTGATAAGGGTGGTTTATGCAACAGATCCACACTTGCTCCACTTCTACAGAGACACTAGAAGATTAACAGTAAGTTGACCAATAAACAGGATTCTGTATATTTTTGGCGATAGATTATTTATACATTCATTGGTTCTTGGATTTGTTGCATTTATAGAAGAGGCTTTGAAACTAATAGTTGTAACTGAAAATTAGTTTGACCCATGATTTTGCTCCAACACTGTAGCAGGACCTTGCATGTGTTTCTTCTACAAACCCTGTCATTTTATCATGTTCAGTGCATCTATAGTCTTACAGACAATATCTACACTTAATACATAATGGAAAGGCAATATTTGTAATATAAGAACGATTGCAATAGTTTTTAACATTGTTCATTGTACAGGGATTTGTTTGTTGTGACTTTTGATCTATGTTTTGTTTATATAATAAGGTCATCACATTGGATATTGCTGTATAGTGTTACAGATGCATTAAGAATAGCTCTTGCCAATATTTTCAATTTCCTTGCCAAAAAAGCATCATTATGAAATGCTGATCATTCAACAGGGAGCCTATCTATTCTATAATCATACATCAATAAGAAAGGAGGACCACCAAGCTGCTAAAGAACAGATTTAGACATGACCTTTCATTAAGAACAATCTAATGTGAAGATTGTCTTAACCACTTTTAAAGTGCAATTGAATGTGGAGACATTAAAAAACCCCAAATTAACTATAAAAAGCCACACAGCACTGGTTTTACCTGTTAGGCAACAAATGGAATGGAAATGCCTTTAGCTTTACACAGCTCTTTTCTACATTTACCCCTGGTATCTAGTGACTGATTTCTAAACAAAATACCTTATCTCAAATGAATCTCTACAAGATCTTTTGGTTCAGAGATTTATAAACAATTATGACATGTTTTAAGAAAAAGGTACAGACTTGAGGCTTTATAGAATGCATTTCTGAGATTAATGGTAAAACAAATTGATAAAACAACATATATATTTTTTTTATTTATTTTTTTTTACTGTTCACATTGGTGAATGAATTAATTCACACTGAAAGAGTTCTGAATAATCTTAGAATTCTAACTTTGGACCTACAATTTGTATTTGACGCTTAGAATTTTATATTATTAGCATTTTTTATTTAAAGGTGTGCGATGAAACAGGATACTGTATATTTTTGGAAATAAATGTATAGATTCTTTGCTTCTTGATGTTGCAGTTATAGAATGTTGGTGTATAACATTCATGTCACCTTGAAATAAATAGAGCAAAATCATGTAGTTTAGAAGTCATTGTGCTTAACACTGTAGCAGGGCTCTGTGTGTGTGTTTCTGTTTTACTTTTTTTTCTCCTATTTTGTTTTGTTTTGGTTATAAACAACCAGTCTCAAATTTCCCGGACTTTAAGTAATGCGTTCTTTAGTCATCTGGCTAGTCCTGTGACTTCTATTCTGAAGTGGCTAATAAAATATGTTAATTTAGTGTCATTTTGTTGAACTGTTCATTGGTGAATGAATTAATACTGTACTGCTGAATAGGAATAAAGTTTACTGGGAATTCACACTGAAAGCGAAACATAGTGACTAAGTTAACCATATTAATTGATACAGAGCTTGCAGCAGCTTTTAAACAGCTCTCTTTGGAGATTAGACTTGTCTAAACATGTCAGGGGAAGAAAATGGAATGCAGTAGAGCAGAGTTTTGGGGCTATACTGAATGAGTATGTATCTGATAATAATGAGACAGAGGGAAGGCAGGGTCACAATTTGCCTCTGGGCTCTTCTTGAGGTTTGCCCTTTGGACAAGGTGTGGTTTGCTCCTGGTCATGTCATTTGTTCAAACTTTCTTGCTTAGTTCCCCTCTGGACTCATGTCTAGCTTCTCTAGTTTTCTTTATCTTGTTCACACTTACTTTTCTATAGTTCTCTTAGTCTTGTTGTGTTCGTGTTTAGATTTTTTAGTTCACTGGCTTTGTTCATGTTGAAACTCTAGCTTTTGTACCTCTGCTCAAGTTTAGCCCCTCTGCATAGCTCATGTTTAAGTTCTTTAATTTATCTAGCCATTTCATTTTTAGTTCCGGTTTTACGTTCATGTTTTTTGGGTTATAGTGTTATTTTTAGGTTTATGTTAGTTCTGTGCTTCCTGGAGTGATTTTTAGTTAGCTTTTTTCTATACTTTGGCTTCTGTAAGAAATCACTTTTTTATTACCACACTCCATCTTGCCATTTTTGCACTTGTTTCCACCATTATACAAAACCTTGACAGACAGGCCATTTAATTTTTCTCCAGATTTGGTAAAGCATAATAGCAGTCACACAAAGGATGAGGAATCCAAAGGAATTATTAGGAGTAGTGCATTAATAAATAAAGGTTATGCCTCATCTGCATCCCTATTACTTTGTTTCTAATGAATAATTACAACCTATAAAACAAAGTGACTTATGTTTCTTTCTGTTAAAGTTTTGGCTAAGGCTAATACTCTAATAATCTAAGTTTTACTAATAGAAAATATGGCACACTGAAAACAAGAAATGTGAAATATTGTGAAATTTATATATAACCGAATAATAAACTAACTCCTGTCTCTTCATCGTCCACTTATAAACCTACACAGATGACAAGCCTGTTAGAAAGTGACGTGTTTCTCACCTTCAGTATCTATGCTACTATTGTCATTCTGAAAATGATGCTGATGGCACCTATGACTGGATACTACCGCATAACTAGAGGGGTAAGTAACAATGCTAGTGCCTTCTACATCTACAAGAGTGTCAGCTTTACATAATTATTTTTATTTCATGTCACATCCTCCCCCGTTAAGATCCAGCCATCACTATTTTTTTTTATTCTTTCAACAAAGTTTTTTTTCTGACACATTTAAATATTATGAGTGAGATGAAGCAGCTATGAAATGCCAGATATTTGAGCACTCTTAACACAATGGATTGACTCTCTTATAATTAGATTAATTGAATTAAATAATTAGTTGAATAACTTTACTTATTCTTATTCACCTGAGTTTACTAGTGCACATTCTCTAAAAGCCCAAAATGTCATCTGGAAAATTTAAGATTGGAGAACAGAGGGGTGGATTCCTCTCCCATTAGATGATAAATTACAACAATTAAATGGCAACATGCATTGTTGACCATAGAGCACCCTATGGTGTGGCTGTTTTATCATTTCTGCATGCTGGGGACATTCATCTCCCACTTTTATTCAAGGGATGAAAAGCGTGTGGATGCTTCTTTCTTTCTGTGGTGGTGTGTTCACTAAGATGGATGACACTGCCATAAGAGCTGATTTCTCAGATTGAACTCCTGTAAATGACATGTTATTAGAGCAGGCTCCATCTCTTTTGCAAGGTCAAGAACCCTGGTCTCACTTCAGCCATCATTCCAGTTCTCTGGTTAACACTGCTGTGATCCCCTATGCTAGTGGGGCTTGCTTTGTGTACACAAGAAAATGTGTTGGTATGGACATGGTTGCAGGCAGACCTCAAGTCAGCCCTCAGTGATCAGAGGGTGTTATTTTCATTCCTGCATGGTATTTTATATGGGGCATTTTATATTTCCATGTAAATCCCCCACAGCTTTGGGTGACTTGGCCTGATGTCTGAGAACCAGAGAAGGTTGATGGAGGTTTATCCTGCGTCCAGTCCCAAGTTGATAATCATGTAATCAATCTAGATAAATGCCTCTACATAACAGGACCGGTGTCCACCAGTTGGTGACCACTGGTCTATTTCGTCCAGGGGTGTTTTGCCTATAAGAGATTTATTTATTTATTTTGATATGGTAAACAGAAGACAGAAAGGAAGGAATAAACAAGTCAAATATCTTATGTCACAAAATCCACAAGATACAATGATAAGTCATAAACAATATGATTCTAAACCCAGACACTATTTTGATAGTTGGAAGTTGATGCATGTATTCTCTCCATTTTAGGCTTTTGCTAATGAGGAGGATTTACATCTGCATGGAAAGTCTGCAGACAAGAAATTGCTGAGAACCCATCCAGATGTAGAGAGAGTTCGAAGGTGAGATGACTTGGGCCTGAAATGGAGTTGGCTAGAAAATGTCAGTTAATGTTACAGTAGAGGACAATCTTTGCTTACAACTGTTATGGAGAAAACTGAAAAAAGAAAATATCAATTTCTTTTCTTTAGCATTAACAAAAACCATTCCATTATTTTAAATGTGCTTTTTTGAACAATAACACCAAAGTTCTTCTAAATTGAATGACACTTTTTTCAAATAAGACCATGATCTTTCAGTAATCTGAATTTTGTTTTTTATCTCTAAACTAAAACTGAACTTCAGTACTGTTACATCATAAAAGCGGTAATTGCTTCCTTTTTTTTTTTTTTTTTGACCATTTTGCTGCAAGATATTGAAAAACTATTCCAGACATCCTTAAATACTGGATGTGTAACAGGTTTGTTGTTACTGTGTAATCACTTTTCTTAATCATTATCAAAGGGATTATGCAATGACAGACTACAGCAATGTCTTGTCAACCAAATCTATCAACTCTTCACTTTATGCTACATGTTGTAATGCTTTAATAAATACATAATGTGTCATATATTGTGAATTTTATTTGTATGTCCAGGTGTCACCAAAATGACCTAGAGAACATAATTCCCTTTGTGCTTATTGGCCTGCTCTACACTCTGACTGGACCTGACCTGGGAACTGCCCTGCTTCACTTCCGCCTTTTTGCAGGGTCTCGGATCTTCCACACCATTGCCTATGTTGGTATGCTGCCTCAGCCCAGCAGGGGTCTATCTTGGGCACTGGGCATGTTGGTAACTTTCTCCATGGCATATCAGGTGCTCAACAAAGTTCTCTACCTTTAGAACTACAGGACTAGAAGATCTTAGTGTCTTCATTCAAATTTGCAGTTCTGCATAATATCTGAATCTATTTTCTTGAATATTGAATATTACAAGAGCATATAGCAGACAGTGGCAGTGGAAAAACATGGCAGACACTGCATTTCTGTACATGTTTGATTTAATTTGCAATTTCTTTGTCCTTTTACTATTGCAAGTAAATTGACCTCAGAGTTGCATTTCCCTCCAAGTATTGGAACAGCAAAGCTAATGTTGTATTTCTTGTACACTGAAGATAATTAGATTTATGATCAAAAGATAGATAAACTTTAAAATTTCAGCTTTCATTTCATGGTGTTTGCACCTCCGTACATTAAACAACATTGAAGGGCACTGTTTTATCTCTTTCAAATTTGACTGTTTTGACTTAGGTGTTTTTGTTATCTGGGCATGTCCTGTGAAATGTTTTTTTTCCCCAAAGAATAAAATAATTATAATTGACTACTATTGGATTTAGCCTTGGGTTTTTTCAAGAAGACTCTGTTAAAAGTGATAAAACAACATGATAACCAGAAAACTGTCTACAAGACAAAAGGAGCCATTTTTAATCTGAGATGAGGAGATGAATGGAGGCATTGCAAAAACATTGGCTATGGCGAATACAAGAATTTGGAATTTCATGAAAAGAAACCACTGGTGTACTGAGCAACATGCACAGATTAGTGCATTCAAGAACAGCAGTCGATCGCAGCTGTAAGAGCAAAACCCCAAAACAGCCATTCATATCTGTAACAACCTCCACAGAGCAGGGGTGAAGGTATCACAATCCACGAGTGGCCATAATACCAGATGTAATACAAGTGGTAAGAATTAGAACGCAGAGTTGGAATTTGCAAAAAAGTATAGAGACGATCCACAATAGTTCTGGAACAAAGTTTAAATCTCTTTGAAAGTCGTGAAAGGCCAAAATGTAGAGAAAGGCTCTTCTCATAATACAAACAAGTTCATCTGTAGTGTACAGTAGAGGTAGTGCCATGCCTTGGGCTATGTGGCTGCTTCTAGAACAGGCTCACTGATCTTTATATTGACTTAACTTATGATTGTAGCACCAGATTTCAGACTGTATAAACATTTTATCTGCAAATTTACAGAGAAATGTATCAAAACTGATTGGGAGGAGCTTCATGATGCAGCAAGACAATATTCCAAAACACATTGTCCATTCATCCAGTATCTTTCTTCACTTATCCTATTTAGGGTCATGCCAGTCTGGAGCCTGTCACTAGGAGAGAGGCAGGTTACACCCTGTACAGGTCACCAGTTTATTGCACGGCCAATACATTTTAGCTTTAAAGTTACAACGTGACTTTGAGTAACACATTACAGTTTCTAGCTTAGCATCACATTTCTAAAATTGCTACTTCCTAGGATTAATACTGTGATTCTTGGAAGAGAACCAACCTGTTTTGCTCACCTGTGCTGTGCATGCAAGGTTTCCATTGCCTGGAGGACAACACTAGGGATTTAAAGAAAAATCTGATGCTTGAGAGGATGTACATTGAGCACAGATCAGCTGTTATATTTGCTCACTAAACTATGCCAAATCTATAAAATACAAACTAAGCTATCCAATAGAGACTTACTGGCTGCCTCAAATTCCTACCCTAACTCAAGAAGTTTCAGTTTTTTTCAAATACTTCATCAGTTGCGTAATAGTCACTGTCAATTGCATGTATAGTACACTGTAAATAAGCAAGAGAACTCCAGCAAATACTTACCTCCGGAGATCATTGTATAATGAACATTGAACATTTATTGTACTTGCTTCTCAACTTAACCGATGACGGGTCAATTGTACATACAAGTTTAAGTACAGTAATCTCATTAGCATGTTCGCAAACAGCTCGATCAAACAAGTTTCTCAAAGTATGGCTGAACTCACTGAACTAGCAGAAACTCGCAGAACTTGTTAAGAAACCGTGTGCCTCCACAGCTCCACAGCACAGAGATTTGTTTCATTAATTGTCAGATAAGGTGAACCTACTCAAACATTTAGCAGAAAACGGACATAATAATTTACTTAAAGTAACTTATTTAGGTCATGTGATCACAGCTGATAACCAAACAATCCATTCTCATCTCTTTAACCAAGAAACAAAGGATGGGTTTCTTGGGTATGATGTCGTACTGAAAACAATGGATTCAAAATTATCAAGACAGCAAGGCTCCAAATTTATTGTTTCATGGAAAATAACTTACAATGTTACTTTTTGCAGATGGTTCTGCATTACACAATCCCACCACTGCAGAGAACCAAGATGATTTTGCTGTTGTTACATAATGTGATGTTTATCATATTATTTAGTTCAAGATACTGAATGTGTGGCTCATAGAAGACAAACACAGTAGAGATGTTGGATTTTAGACTTGACTTTTGATTTGTTGACGAATCTGGAACACTCTGGACAAACAGACTTCAAGGAATCTGATAACAATCATATTTGTCAACATAATAATGCTGCTGCATAGCTTGATATAAATATTTGTGTAATAACACTGACTTAGTTTCAGCAAGAAACACAAAAGTGGAAGCTGTAGCTAAAGGAAGCTGCCCAACAGGAAGTATCTCAAAAACACACACACACGTGTTTCAGAGATTTTATCGTCACTCACTGCTGTGCAACAATTTTCTATCTCTGAGAAAATCAGGGGAAAGGAATGTTACGGTTAGTATAAGTATTTTAGGAAGAACCCAAGTAAGGAGACAGCAAGAGAAGGTATAAAGAAAAGGTTATTTATTTATAAAAAAAAACAGAAGGGGTTTAACAACTAAAAATCACTCCACAGGAGGAGGGTAAAGAACTTACAGAACTAAAGGTAACAAAACAACGAACTAAACACATACAGGGTAAACGACAGATTATGACAGCTATACAAACAACGGGGTGCACACATACTAGACTGACACAAGGTAGGGTACACGCAGGGACCAGACTAGACCATAACTAATTATAATACACAGGAAGAAGGTAACTTAACAGGGACTAATGAACTAAACAGAAATAGACAGACGGGAATAAATCATAAACAAACTAAACTCGAGGTAGGGGAAATTAACAGGGATAACTAATACAGGGAACAGGGGAAGATAAACTAATGCAAAATGTAATAAAGAAGAAACAAACCATATAACAAGAAATAACCAAACCTCATAACAAGGAATACAAAACCACATAAGGAGAGACCAAACCATAGACCAAAACCTTGACAGTCCAGACAGGGATCAGGCAGGATACAAACTTGTGACGAAGACAGATAGAATACTAACACACGCTTACTAACACACATAACACGAACTGGCAGAGAACACTGGGGAGAGCAGGGTATAAAAGGACTGGAGAACAGGTGAAAAAAAATCAGGACAAAACGAGGAAGGTAAAGACAGCAAACAGACTTTCAGGAAGAGACACAGGAGGATCAATAAAATAAAAGCCAAAACAGGAAATAAAGCTAGATAACTTAAACATGGGGACAAGACTGTGACAAGGAGGGGGTTGCAAATTCTAAAAGTTCTAAAAGTTTTCCTAAACACTGATAAAGTTGACACACAGGTTAAACCATGTGTCAAAAGGGGGAATGTTGATTTATTACAGCAACAATGGTTTAACAAGGGGTGTGTATCATATGCACAGATCAATCTTGTTAATCTTGCTTTATCTGTGTGACATTACTAAAGCCGCAGGGAGCAAATCCTCCATCTGATAAATCATTTGACCATGTGATGATTAATTTCATTGAGTTGATGCCCAATTGAGAAAAGAGATATTGTGTTGTTATGACTGACATGTACTCAAAACAAAATTGGTACGAAGAAGGTCTCCTTGGACTTAGGTTTCTCAGGTTGTTTTAATGAACATGGGGATTAGGAAAAAAATTTAAAATAAAATTGTCTGGGAAATCTCCAAATTTCCAATTCCAACTGAAGGATTTCTAGGAGGTGAAACAGACCCTTCCAAATGATGCACACAACCACACAACAGTGAAAGACGTGGATACATGCCACCCACTGAAGGAAGGGGCCAAAGCCTGTGCATGACCTCTCCCCAACTGTGCCCGACGCTCACCGTAGGGCAGGAGCCTTGAGGGAGCCAGGGAGCCAGTCGGAGGAGAACACTCACTAAGTGGTATTGGGCGGGCCTGCACTCTGAGTCCCCAAGCCATGAAGAAGGAAAGCAAGAGTGAGATCAACACCGTGGAAGACAGAATGAGACTCCTTGCGCCACAGTACACTAGGCGAGTAAAAAGAAAGACGTGTGGTGAATCTGAGGAGGAAAACCACAACAGACTCTATCACAGAACTAGACAGGAACGTGTACACAGGAGATGTTTGTGTCACCTGTGAAGGTAGGAATCAAACATGACACCTCCCCACTCTCCAGGGAGGAAGTGCAGTGCCCATAAAAGATAATTGGATGGAAAATTAGAAACCAAATAGCCGCAGGATTTGAGTCTTTGTGCCATTAATAAAAATGTTGATTGGATGAATTACATATATTATATTCACCACACCTCTGATGCTGTAGAACGCCTGGCGGAGCAGCTGGCAGAATAGGATGGCCCTAGACATGCTCCTTGCTGAGAAAGAAGGTGTTTATGTGATGTTTGAAGACTCATGTTGTACTTTCATTCCTAATATTACTGCACCTGATGTAAGTGGCACCAGAGCCCTAGAGGCTCCTAGATCCCTCAGGTAGGAATATGCATGAAACTCTTGTGTAAATACTGGTTGGATCGACTGGACTGCCCAGATATTTTACAATTTTTACATTTTACAGGTGTTGTCTTATCCCATGTGTAAGAGGTCTAATTATGTGAGTCACAGTGCTGTGACTCATCAGATGGCACTCATTGATATAACATCTGCAACAAATTTTCTTTTACAACCGGATGTTGACCTGCACACAGATTCTAGTGATGAAAATCACTACGTGTAAATATGCTATATGATACTTTCTAATCTGTGTTTAGCTCTGTACTCCAGTGATGTCTATGTCACATCATGAATTTCCAATGCAACATTAAGTAATCAAAAGGAGGAACTTGTGATGGAAAATCAAGTATGATTAAATTATTGCATTTTATGCTTAGCATTTTACCTAGATATAATGACAACTTGAACTCAGTGTAATTTTGAAGGATGTTTAAAATGTTGTTCAAACTTTGCCTCATATACATGTTTTGTCTGGGAGTGTTTGCAGAACTACTATAAGGTCAGTTATTGCCTAACAGCAGACTATCCCATACTCTAGTGACCCAGAGTCAGTCCATGATCACAGCTGGTTATCAAAGTGCTGAAAAGGGAAAAGGTTTCCATAAAAGGAGAAAAGGGCTGGGAACAGTAGCCTGAGGGTGGAGAATGTTCTGCCCAGCAACAGAAGATTATGGTAAATGGTCACTTATATATGTAGCTTCCCATTCACCCATTTACACACTCACACTCTGATGGCGGTGGCTGCCATGCAAGGTGCTCACCTGACCCACCGGGAGCAACTTGGGGTTCAGTGTCTTGCCCAAGGACACTTAGACTTGTAGCCGGGAGCAGGGATTGAACCACTGACCCTGTGGTCCATGGTCAACTGCCTCACCAACTGAACTACAACACTAATGTGTGATGTATGAAGTTTAGAACTGCATAGGATGGAGACTTGAAACTCTTTCGATGTACTCTTGCAAGATAATAAAACCTTAAAAGACATCCTGGATGTTAAAGCTTATTTACTGATTACACTTGAGGTGTCTAAAACCAGATAATGTCATTTTTGCGATGACATGACAACTGTGGGGAGAGAGTGACAAGAGGAGGCAAAGGAGCTCAGTGCATTGGGGCGTGAAAACCTATAGCAGCATGACTATAATTAACTATAATCTTTATTAAAGATTTTAAGCCTAGACTTAAAAGTAGAGAGGGTGTCTGCTTCACAAATCAGAACTGGGAGCTGGTTCCACAGGAGAGGAGCTTGATAGCTAAAGACTCTACCTCCTATTCTACCTTTGGAAATTCTGGGAACCACAAGTAGGCCTGCATTCTGAGATCGAAGAGGTCTACTGGGATGATATGGAACTATGAGGTTTTCTATATATGATGGAGCCTGACCATTCAGAGCTTTATATGTAAGAAGCAGGGTTTTAAATTCTATTTAAAATTTAATGGGAAGCCAATAGAGAGAAGCTAGTGAAGGTGAAATATGATCTCTCTTTCTAGTTCCAGTCAGTACTCTCACTGCAGCATTTTGGATTAATTGCAGGCTCTTTAGGGAGTTACTGGGACATCCTGAAAGTAGGGAATTAAAGTAGTCCAACTTAGAGGTAACAAATGCATGGACCAGTTTTTCGGCAGCACTTTGAGACAGGATGCACCTAATTTTAGCAATGTTCCGTAGGTGGAAGAAGGTTGTTCTAGAGATTTGTTTCATATGTGAGGTAAAGGACAAATCCTGGTCACAAATAACTCCAAGGTTCCCTGCAGTAGTACTGGAGACCAGACTTTTGCCATCTAGAGTAACAATATGGTTGGACATCATATTTCTGAGATTTTTGGGCCCAAATACTATGACTTTAGTTTTGTCTGAGTTTAGAAGTAAAAAAATTGTGGGACATCCAGGCCTTTATGTCTTGTAGACATGTCTGAAGCTTGATTAACTGATTTTTTTCATCTAGTTCCATACATAGATATAGCTGGGTATCGTCAGCATATCAATGGAAATTTATGAAGTGTTTTCTAATAATGTTGCCTAAAGGAGACATATATTAAGTAAAAAGTATTGGTCCTAACACAGAGCCTTGTGGAACTCCATAGCTAACCTTTGTGTGCATGGAGGATTCATCATTAACATGAACAAATTGAAATCTATCAGATAGATAAGAACAAACAATAACAACCCCAGGTTTCTGTTCAGCACTGTAGCCAGACTGACTAAGAGCCATAGTTCTGTTGAGCCTACTATTCCCTTAACTATGAGCAGCAATAACTTCATGACTTTCTTTATGTATAAAATTGTTGCTATTAATTCAATTCAATTCAATTCAATTCAATTCAATTCAACTTTATTTATATAGCACCAATTCACAACAAAGTCATCTCAGGGCACTTTACAGAATAAAGTCAAGATTATAAAGATATATAAAGAGAACCCAACAATTCCCCCTGGAGCAAGCCATAGGCAACAGTGGAGAGGAAAAACTCCCTTTAACGGAAGAAACCTCCAGCAGAACCAGGCTCAGGGTGGACGGCCATCTGCCTCGACCGGTTGGGGTGAGTGGAAAGGGGAGAGAGAAAAGAACAGAGCAACAAAAAGCAACAACAAAACATCGGGCAAATTGGTAGGACCAGTAGCTGCACGCTGGAAGACACACAGCTTCAAAGCCGGGGACACCTGCAGAAAGGGACAGAGAGAGGGGACAGAGGAGGACAAAGACAACTACGGGAGAGAACACACAGAGTTAATGACATACAGTGGTGACAATTGCGGGGTGAGAGGAGAGGAGAGGTCAAGAGGAGGAAAGGAGCTCAGTGCATTGGGGTGGGTCCCCAGCAGTCTAAGCCTATGGCAGCATAACTATAACTAACTATATGCTTTATTAAAAGGAAGGTTTTAAGCCTAGACTTAAAAGTAGAGAGGGTGTCTGCTTCCCGAATCTGAACTGGGAGCTGGTTCCACAAGAGAGGAGCTTGATAGCTAAAGGCTTTACCTCCCATTCTACTTTTGGAAATTCTGGGAACCACAAGTAGGCCTGCATTCTGAGAGCGAAGTGGTCTACTGGGATGATATGGTGCTATGAGATCTTCTATATATGATGGAGCCTGACCATTCAGAGCTTTATATGTAAGAAGCAGGGTTTTAAATTCTATTCTAAATTTAATAGGAAGCCAATGGAGAGAAGCTAGTGAAGGTGAAATATGATCTCTCTTGCTAGTTCCAGTCAGCACTCTTGCTGCAGCATTTTGGATTAATTGCAGGCTCTTTAGGAGTTACTGGGGCATCCTGAAAGTAGGGAATTACAGTAGTCCAACCTAGAAGTAACAAATGCATGGACCAGTTTTTCGGCATCACTTTGAGACAGTATGCTCCTAATTTTGGCAATGTTCCGTAGGTGGAAGAAGGCTGTTCTAGGGATTTGTTTTATATGTGACTTAAAGGACAGATCCTGATCAAAAATAACTCCAAGGTTCCTTGCAGTAGTACTGGAGGCCAGACTTATGCCATCTAGGGTAACAATATGGTTGGACATCATATCTCTGAGATTTTGGGCCCAAATACTATGACTTCAGTTTTGTCTGAGTTTAAAAGTAAAAATTGTGGGACATCCAGGCCTTTATGTCTTGTAGGCATGCTTGAAGCTTTATTAACTGATTATTTTCATCTGGTTCCATAGATAAATATAGCTGGGTATCATCAGCATAGCAGTGGAAATTTATGGAGTGTTTTCTAATAATGTTGCCTAAAGGAGACATATATAAAGTAAAAAGTATTGGTCCTAACACAGAGCCTTGTGGAACTCCATAGCTAACCTTTGTGTGCATGGAGGATTCATCATTAACATGAACAAATTGAAATCTATCAGACAGATAAGATTTAAACCAACCTAGTGCAGTTCCTGTAATTCCAATTTCATGTTCCAGTCTCTGTAATAAAATGTTATGATCAATGGTATCAAATGCGGCACTAAGATCTAACAGAACAAGTATAGAGATGAGTCCATTATCTGAGGCCATGAGAAGATCGTTGGTGACTTTTACCAGTGCTGTTTCTGTACTATGATGAACTCTAAATCCTGACTGAAACTCTTCATACAAATTATTCCTATGAAGGTGATCACATAATTGTTTTGCGACTACTTTTTCAATTATTTTAGAAATAAAGGGGAGATTAGATATTGGTCTGTAATTGGCTAAAACACCTGGGTCAAGACAGGGTTTTTTAAGTAATGGTTTAATTACAGCTACCTTATAGGCCTGTGGTACATAGCCTGTTTCTAAAGATAGATTGATGATATCTAATATGAACGTATCTATTAAGGGTAAAGCTTCCTTGAGCAGCTTAGTTGGAATAGGGTCTAGCAGACAGGTTGTTGGTTTAGATGAGGTAATAATTGAAGTTAGCTCAGAGAGATCTATGGGTAAAAGCAGTCTAACAGGGATTGGGGCCTTATCCATGATTCTAGCACTGCTGTACATGAAGATCTATCTGTAATTTTTGGGGGGAGGATCTGGTGAATACTTTCTCTAATAGCTACAATTTTATTCATAAAGAAGGTCATGAAGTCATTGCTGCTCAAAGTTAAGGGAATAGTAGGCTCAACAGAACTATGGCTCTTAGTCAGCCTGGCTACAGTGCTGAACAGAAAGCGGGGGTTGTTCTTGTTTTCTTCTATTAATGATGAATAATATGCTGTTCTGGCATCACTGAGAGCTTTTTTGTACGTTTTTAAACTATTTTTCCAGGCTAAATGAGATTCTTCTAACTTTCTGGAATGCCACTTCCTTTCTAACTTTCGTGTTTCCTGTTTTAAGTTGTGTGTTTGTGAACTATACCATGGAGATCGCCTCTGCTGATTTACTGCCTTCTTTTTTAGAGGGGCAACACTATCGCGTATTGTACGTAGTGAGGCTGCAGAATTGTCAACAAGATAATCTACTTGTGCAGGAGTAACATTAAGGAGACTACTTTCCATTGTATTAACATATGGTGAAGCAAATGATGGAGAAATAATTTCTTTAAATTTGTTGACAGCTTTTTCACTTAAGCATCTGCTATAGTGGAATTTTTCCCTAACTGCTATATAGTCCGTTATTGTAAATTCAAATGTTATTAAAAAATGGTCAGACAGAAGAGAGTTGTGAGGAAATATTGTTAAATTATCCGTTTCAATTCCATACGTAAGGACAAGGTCTAACGTGTGACTAAAACAGTGAGTGGGTTTATTTACATTTTGGGAAAAACCAATTGAATCTAATAATGAATTAAACGCAGTGCTCAGACAGTTACTGTCAGCATCTACATGAATGTTAAAGTCACCCACTATAATGACTTTATCTGTACTAAGCACTAAATCAGCTAGAAAATCAGAAAATTCAATCAAAAACTCTGAGTAAGCGACTGGAGGACGGTACACAATAACAAATAATAGTGGTTTTTGAGTTTTCCAGTTTGGGTGTGAAAGGCTAAGAGTAAGACTCTCAAATGAGTTATAGCTATGTTTAGGTCTAGGGTTTATTGATAAGCTACAATGGAAGATTGCTGCAACTCCTCCACCTCGGCCTGTGCTTCTAGGAACATGATAATTAATATGACTTGGGGGGGTTGACTCATTTAGACTGACATATTCTTCCTGCTGCAACCAAGTTTCAGTGAGACAAAATAAATCGAATTGATGATCGCTTATTAAGTCATTTACTAACAGAGATTTAGAAGAGAGAGATCTGATATTTAATAATCCACATTTAATAGTTTTGGGGTTTTGTTCTGTAAGAGGAGTAGTCTTAACTTTTATTAGGTTATTATGATTAACTCCTCTTGTTGTCATATTTACTTTATGTAATTTAGGTCGGGGAACAGACACAGTCTCTATAGGTATGTGGGAGTTGTGGGGGGGTGACGGTTGTAAGGATACTGCAGAGAGGCGTGTAGGACAGGATCTCTGCATCCTAGGCTTAACTCTGGATTGTCATACTTTTGGTTGTTTAATAAAACCAGCCATATTTCTGGATAAGAAAGCTGCACCATCTAAAGTAGGATGGATGCCATCTCTCCTAATAAGCCTAGGTTTTCCCCAAAAACGTTTCCAATTGTCTATGTAGCCCACATCGTTTGCTGGACACCACCTAGACAGCCAGAGAAAGATATTACCAGCCCCTCTCCCCAAATAGTGCTAGAATCATCAATTAGGACCCAATCCCTCTTAGACTGCTTTTTACCCATAGATCTCAATTAGCGGCGAGAATTCCACCACTGAACCACCAATGCCCATGTGCTGGAGAAAGGAGTTCCATTGAAGACGCCATCGCGTGTAGACAGAATTTTTTCTTGATGGTCCATCAGTACTACGTACTAAACCACATACTAACCTCATCACCACTGAACTACCAATGCCCACATTGTGTTCCACTGCACCAATGGACAGTCGCACTAATGACAATTGTACTTGGGACAGAATGTTTTGTTGGAAAACTGTTTCGGAAGCTGTCCACCCATCACGTCTACTCAAGAGATGGAGAGAAGGTAGAAATGTCTTAAAACATCTTTATAGCATACCTTCCCTTTTTCCTTTGTTCTGTTTCATGCCCTTCTAGTGGTGTGAAAATTTTTAGGTGTTGAAATCTAAGCTCCTTGACTGGCACACATCTTGGTATTAGACAGGGGAGCGCAATTCCTGGATGTCCGCTTTAGTTTGGGTTGAATTTTAGGTTTTCTATATGCTTTAAGCATCTAGAGTTCACGGAAAAAAACACTTGTTCTCCTAAAGCCTTTATTCCTTTGCCCTTTGGATTACCAATGCTCTCTCTAGAAGGTAGAGGACTGCACATGTGTCGAAGCTGTCCATTCTACAAAAGCCCTGCCTCGTGTGAGGCTTGAACTCACGACCTTCAGATTATGAGACTGACGCGCTGCCAACTGCGCCAACGAGGCTGAGGGAAAATGCATGCTAAATTGAAAAAAAATTGTAAACACCTTTTCGCATTTCATAAAGACAGACACTTTTTTTCATTTCATAAAGTCCATCAGTACTTAGCACAGACACTAAACCACATACTAACCTCATCAACACTCCTACCAATGAATAATGCCCATTGTGAGACTACTCTGTTACTGCATAGAACAGCCCACATCACTGACAAGCTGCGCTCATTTTACTTGGGACAGAATTTTTGTTGGAGGATAAAACAGTTTCGGAAGCTGCCCAGCCCTCCTGTCTACTCAAGAGATGGAGATAAGTGTCTTAAATCATCTTTATAGCATACTTTTCTTTTTTCCTTTGTTGTGTTTCATGCCATTCTAGTGTTGTGGAATTTGCAGGCGAGAGAATTCACCACTGAACCACCAATGCCCATGTGCTGGAGAAAGGAGTTCCATTGAAGACGCCATCGCGTGTAGACAGAATTTTTTCTTGATGGTCCATCAGTACTACGAACTACCAATGCCCACATTGTGTTCCACTGCACCACTGGATAGTCCACTATAAATTTGTACTTGGGACAGAATTTTTTGTTGGAGGATAAAACAGTTTCGGAAGCTGCCCAGCCCTCCTGTCTACTCAAGAGATGGAGATAAGTGTCTTAAATCATCTTTATAGCATACTTTTCTTTTTTGTTGTGTTTCATGCCATTCTAGTGTTGTGGAATTTGCAGTCGCAGAGGCGAGAATTCGACCACTGAACCACCAATGCCCATGTGCTGGAGAAAGGAGTTCCATTGAAGACGCCATCGCGTGTAGACAGAATTTTTTCTTGATGGTCCATCAGTACTACGTACTAAACCACATACTAACCTCATCACCACTGAACCACCAATGCCCACATCCACTGAACCATCAATGCCCATGTGTCGGAGAAAGGAGTTCCATTGAAGACGCCATCGCGTGTAGACAGAATGAGGCGAGAATTCCACCACTGAACCACCAATGCCCATGTGTTGGCGAAAGGAGTTCCATTGAAGACGCCATCGCGTGTAGACAGAATTTTTTCTTGATGGTCCATCAGTACTACGTACTAAACCAGATACTAACCTCATCACCACAGAACTACCAATGCCCACATTGTGTTCCACTGCACCACTGGATAGTCGCACTAACGAAATTTGTACTTGGGACAGAATTTTTTGTTGGAGGATAAAACAGTTTCGGAAGCTGCCCAGCCCTCCTGTCTACTCAAGAGATGGAGATAAGTGTCTTAAATCATCTTTATAGCATACTTTTCTTTTTTCCTTTGTTGTGTTTCATGCCATTCTAGTGTTGTGGAATTTGCAGACGCAGAGGCGAGAATTCGACCACTGAACCACCAATGCCCATGTGCTGGAGAAAGGAGTTCCATTGAAGACGCCATCGCGTGTAGACAGAATTTTTTCTTGATGGTCCATCAGTACTACGTACTAAACCACATACTAACCTCATCACCACTGAACTACCAATGCCCACATTGTGTTCCACTGCACCAATGGACAGTCGCACTAATGACAAATTGTACTTGGGACAGAATGTTTTGTTGGAAAACTGTTTACCAAGCTGTCCACCCATCACGTCTACTCAAGAGATGGAGAGAAGGTAGAAATGTCTTAAAACATCTTTATAGCATACCTTCCCTTTTTCCTTTGTTCTGTTTCATGCCCTTCTAGTGGTGTGAAAATTTTTAGGTGTTGAAATCTAAGCTCCTTGACTGGCACACATCTTGGTATTAGACAGGGGAGCGCAATTCCTGGATGTCCGCTTTAGTTTGGGTTGAATTTTAGGTTTTCTATATGCTTTAAGCATCTAGAGTTCACGGAAAAAAACACTTGTTCTCCTAAAGCCTTTATTCCTTTGCCCTTTGGATTACCAATGCTCTCTCTAGAAGGTAGAGGACTGCACATATGTCGAAGCTGTCCATTCTACAAAAGCCCTGCCTCGTGTGAGGCTTGAACTCACGACCTTCAGATTATGAGACTGACGCGCTGCCAACTGCGCCAACGAGGCTGAGGGAAAATGCATGCTAAATTGAAAAAAAATTGTAAACACCTTTTCGCATTTCATAAAGACAATAGCATTGACACACTTAATTGTGTCTTCATTAATAGTCCTGAGAATAAATTGAAGGCTGAGACCTCTGTTACTGCATAGCAGTCAGACAAGCTGCGCTCATTTTGAGTTGTGAGACTTTTAAACAGGTGCTTGCATTGGCCGGGAATCGAACCCGGGTCTCCCGCGTGGCAGGCGAATTCGACCACTGAACCACCAATGCCCATGTGTTGGCGAAAGGAGTTCCATTGAAGACGCCTTCGCGTGTAGAGAGAATTTTTTTCTTGATGGTCCATCAGTACTACGTACTAAACCACATACTAACCTCATCACCACTGAACTACCAATGCCCACATTGTGTTCCACTGCACCACTGGATAGTCGCACTAACGAAATTTGTACTTGGGACAGAATTTTTTGTTGGAGGATAAAACAGTTTCGAAGCTGCCCAGCCCTCCTGTCTACTCAAGAGATGGAGATAAGTGTCTTAAATCATCTTTATAGCATACTTTTCTTTTTTCCTTTGTTGTGTTTCATGCCATTCTAGTGTTGTGGAATTTGCAGACGCAGAGGCGAGAATTCGACCACTGAACCACCAATGCCCATGTGCTGGAGAAAGGAGTTCCATTGAAGACGCCATCGCGTGTAGACAGAATTTTTTCTTGATGGTCCATCAGTACTACGTACTAAACCACATACTAACCTCATCACCACTGAACTACCAATGCCCACATCCACTGAACCATCAATGCCCATGTGTCGGAGAAAGGAGTTCCATTGAAGACGCCATCGCGTGTAGACAGAATGAGGCGAGAATTCCACCACTGAACCACCAATGCCCATGTGTTGGCGAAAGGAGTTCCATTGAAGACGCCTTCGCGTGTAGACAGAATTTTTTCTTGATGGTCCATCAGTACTACGTACTAAACCAGATACTAACCTCATCACCACAGAACTACCAATGCCCACATTGTGTTCCACTGCACCACTGGATAGTCGCACTAACGAAATTTGTACTTGGGACAGAATTTTTTGTTGGAGGATAAAACAGTTTCGGAAGCTGCCCAGCCCTCCTGTCTACTCAAGAGATGGAGATAAGTGTCTTAAATCATCTTTATAGCATACTTTTCTTTTTTCCTTTGTTGTGTTTCATGCCATTCTAGTGTTGTGGAATTTGCAGATGCAGAGGCGAGAATTCGACCACTGAACCACCAATGCCCATGTGCTGGAGAAAGGAGTTCCATTGAAGACGCCATCGCGTGTAGACAGAATTTTTTCTTGATGGTCCATCAGTACTACGTACTAAACCACATACTAACCTCATCACCACTGAACTACCAATGCCCACATCCACTGAACCATCAATGCCCATGTGTCGGAGAAAGGAGTTCCATTGAAGACGCCATCGCGTGTAGACAGAATGAGGCGAGAATTCCACCACTGAACCACCAATGCCCATGTGTTGGCGAAAGGAGTTCCATTGAAGACGCCATTGAAGACGCCTTGCGTGTAGACAGAATTTTTTCTTGATGGTCCATCAGTACTACGTACTAAACCAGATACTAACCTCATCACCACAGAACTACCAATGCCCACATTGTGTTCCACTGCACCACTGGATAGTCGCACTAACGAAATTTGTACTTGGGACAGAATTTTTTGTTGGAGGATAAAACAGTTTCGGAAGCTGCCCAGCCCTCCTGTCTACTCAAGAGATGGAGATAAGTGTCTTAAATCATCTTTATAGCATACTTTTCTTTTTTCCTTTGTTGTGTTTCATGCCATTCTAGTGTTGTGGAATTTGCAGACGCAGAGGCGAGAATTCGACCACTGAACCACCAATGCCCATGTGCTGGAGAAAGGAGTTCCATTGAAGACGCCATCGCGTGTAGACAGAATTTTTTCTTGATGGTCCATCAGTACTACGTACTAAACCACATACTAACCTCATCACCACTGAACTACCAATGCCCACATCCACTGAACCATCAATGCCCATGTGTCGGAGAAAGGAGTTCCATTGAAGACGCCATCGCGTGTAGACAGAATGAGGCGAGAATTCCACCACTGAACCACCAATGCCCATGTGTTGGCGAAAGGAGTTCCATTGAAGACGCCTTCGCGTGTAGAGAGAATTTTTTTCTTGATGGTCCATCAGTACTACGTACTAAACCACATACTAACCTCATCACCACTGAACTACCAATGCCCACATTGTGTTCCACTGCACCACTGGATAGTCGCACTAACGAAATTTGTACTTGGGACAGAATTTTTTGTTGGAGGATAAAACAGTTTCGGAAGCTGCCCAGCCCTCCTGTCTACTCAAGAGATGGAGATAAGTGTCTTAAATCATCTTTATAGCATACTTTTTTTTTTGTTGTGTTTCATGCCATTCTAGTGTTGTGGAATTTGCAGACGCAGAGGCGAGAATTCGACCACTGAACCACCAATGCCCATGTGCTGGAGAAAGGAGTTCCATTGAAGACGCCATCGCGTGTAGACAGAATTTTTTCTTGATGGTCCATCAGTACTACGTACTAAACCACATACTAACCTCATCACCACTGAACTACCAATGCCCACATCCACTGAACCATCAATGCCCATGTGTCGGAGAAAGGAGTTCCATTGAAGACGCCATCGCGTGTAGACAGAATGAGGCGAGAATTCCACCACTGAACCACCAATGCCCATGTGTTGGCGAAAGGAGTTCCATTGAAGACGCCTTCGCGTGTAGACAGAATTTTTTCTTGATGGTCCATCAGTACTACGTACTAAACCAGATACTAACCTCATCACCACAGAACTACCAATGCCCACATTGTGTTCCACTGCACCACTGGATAGTCGCACTAACGAAATTTGTACTTGGGACAGAATTTTTTGTTGGAGGATAAAACAGTTTCGGAAGCTGCCCAGCCCTCCTGTCTACTCAAGAGATGGAGATAAGTGTCTTAAATCATCTTTATAGCATACTTTTCTTTTTTCCTTTGTTGTGTTTCATGCCATTCTAGTGTTGTGGAATTTGCAGACGCAGAGGCGAGAATTCGACCACTGAACCACCAATGCCCATGTGCTGGAGAAAGGAGTTCCATTGAAGACGCCATCGCGTGTAGACAGAATTTTTTCTTGATGGTCCATCAGTACTACGTACTAAACCACATACTAACCTCATCACCACTGAACTACCAATGCCCACATCCACTGAACCATCAATGCCCATGTGTCGGAGAAAGGAGTTCCATTGAAGACGCCATCGCGTGTAGACAGAATGAGGCGAGAATTCCACCACTGAACCACCAATGCCCATGTGTTGGCGAAAGGAGTTCCATTGAAGACGCCTTCGCGTGTAGACAGAATTTTTTCTTGATGGTCCATCAGTACTACGTACTAAACCACATACTAACCTCATCACCACAGAACTACCAATGCCCACATTGTGTTCCACTGCACCACTGGATAGTCGCACTAACGAAATTTGTACTTGGGACAGAATTTTTTGTTGGAGGATAAAACAGTTTCGGAAGCTGCCCAGCCCTCCTGTCTACTCAAGAGATGGAGATAAGTGTCTTAAATCATCTTTATAGCATACTTTTCTTTTTTCCTTTGTTGTGTTTCATGCCATTCTAGTGTTGTGGAATTTGCAGACGCAGAGCGAGAATTCACCACTGAACCACCAATGCCCATGTGCTGGAGAAAGGAGTTCCATTGAAGACGCCATCGCGTGTAGACAGAATTTTTTCTTGATGGTCCATCAGTACTACGTACTAAACCACATACTAACCTCATCACCACTGAACTACCAATGCCCACATCCACTGAACCATCAATGCCCATGTGTCGGAGAAAGGAGTTCCATTGAAGACGCCATCGCGTGTAGACAGAATGAGGCGAGAATTCCACCACTGAACCACCAATGCCCATGTGTTGGCGAAAGGAGTTCCATTGAAGACGCCTTCGTGTAGACGTGTAGACAGAATTTTTTCTTGATGGTCCATCAGTACTACGTACTAAACCAGATACTAACCTCATCACCACAGAACTACCAATGCCCACATTGTGTTCCACTGCACCACTGGATAGTCGCACTAACGAAATTTGTACTTGGGACAGAATTTTTTGTTGGAGGATAAAACAGTTTCGGAAGCTGCCCAGCCCTCCTGTCTACTCAAGAGATGGAGATAAGTGTCTTAAATCATCTTTATAGCATACTTTTCTTTTTTCCTTTGTTGTGTTTCATGCCATTCTAGTGTTGTGGAATTTGCAGACGCAGAGGCGAGAATTCGACCACTGAACCACCAATGCCCATGTGCTGGAGAAAGGAGTTCCATTGAAGACGCCATCGCGTGTAGACAGAATTTTTTCTTGATGGTCCATCAGTACTACGTACTAAACCACATACTAACCTCATCACCACTGAACTACCAATGCCCACATCCACTGAACCATCAATGCCCATGTGTCGGAGAAAGGAGTTCCATTGAAGACGCCATCGCGTGTAGAGTTCAGTGTAGACAGAATGAGGCGAGAATTCCACCACTGAACCACCAATGCCCATGTGTTGGCGAAAGGAGTTCCATTGAAGACGCCATGCCATTCTAGTGTTGTGGAATTTGCAGACGTTGAGGCGAGAATTCCTTGACTGTAGAGACAGAATTTTTTCTTGATGGTCCATCAGTACTACGTACTAAACCACATACTAACCTCATCACCACAGAACTACCAATGCCCACATTGTGTTCCACTGCACCACTGGATAGTCGCACTAACGAAATTTGTACTTGGGACAGAATTTTTTGTTGGAGGATAAAACAGTTTCGGAAGCTGCCCAGCCCTCCTGTCTACTCAAGAGATGGAGATAAGTGTCTTAAATCATCTTTATAGCATACTTTTCTTTTTTCCTTTGTTGTGTTTCATGCCATTCTAGTGTTGTGGAATTTGCAGACGCAGAGGCGAGAATTCGACCACTGAACCACCAATGCCCATGTGCTGGAGAAAGGAGTTCCATTGAAGACGCCATCGCGTGTAGACAGAATTTTTTCTTGATGGTCCATCAGTACTACGTACTAAACCACATACTAACCTCATCACCACTGAACTACCAATGCCCACATCCACTGAACCATCAATGCCCATGTGTCGGAGAAAGGAGTTCCATTGAAGACGCCATCGCGTGTAGACAGAATGAGGCGAGAATTCCACCACTGAACCACCAATGCCCATGTGTTGGCGAAAGGAGTTCCATTGAAGACGCCTTCGCGTGTAGACAGAATTTTTTCTTGATGGTCCATCAGTACTACGTACTAAACCACATACTAACCTCATCACCACAGAACTACCAATGCCCACATTGTGTTCCACTGCACCACTGGATAGTCGCACTAACGAAATTTGTACTTGGGACAGAATTTTTTGTTGGAGGATAAAACAGTTTCGGAAGCTGCCCAGCCCTCCTGTCTACTCAAGAGATGGAGATAAGTGTCTTAAATCATCTTTATAGCATACTTTTCTTTTTTCCTTTGTTGTGTTTCATGCCATTCTAGTGTTGTGGAATTTGCAGACGCAGAGGCGAGAATTCGACCACTGAACCACCAATGCCCATGTGCTGGAGAAAGGAGTTCCATTGAAGACGCCATCGCGTGTAGACAGAATTTTTTCTTGATGGTCCATCAGTACTACGTACTAAACCACATACTAACCTCATCACCACTGAACTACCAATGCCCACATCCACTGAACCATCAATGCCCATGTGTCGGAGAAAGGAGTTCCATTGAAGACGCCATCGCGTGTAGACAGAATGAGGCGAGAATTCCACCACTGAACCACCAATGCCCATGTGTTGGCGAAAGGAGTTCCATTGAAGACGCCTTCGCGTGTAGACAGAATTTTTTCTTGATGGTCCATCAGTACTACGTACTAAACCAGATACTAACCTCATCACCACAGAACTACCAATGCCCACATTGTGTTCCACTGCACCACTGGATAGTCGCACTAACGAAATTTGTACTTGGGACAGAATTTTTTGTTGGAGGATAAAACAGTTTGAAGCTGCCCAGCCCTCCTGTCTACTCAAGAGATGGAGATAAGTGTCTTAAATCATCTTTATAGCATACTTTTCTTTTTTCCTTTGTTGTGTTTCATGCCATTCTAGTGTTGTGGAATTTGCAGACGCAGAGGCGAGAATTCGACCACTGAACCACCAATGCCCATGTGCTGGAGAAAGGAGTTCCATTGAAGACGCCATCGCGTGTAGACAGAATTTTTTCTTGATGGTCCATCAGTACTACGTACTAAACCACATACTAACCTCATCACCACTGAACTACCAATGCCCACATCCACTGAACCATCAATGCCCATGTGTCGGAGAAAGGAGTTCCATTGAAGACGCCATCGCGTGTAGACAGAATGAGGCGAGAATTCCACCACTGAACCACCAATGCCCATGTGTTGGCGAAAGGAGTTCCATTGAAGACGCCTTCGCGTGTAGACAGAATTTTTTCTTGATGGTCCATCAGTACTACGTACTAAACCACATACTAACCTCATCACCACAGAACTACCAATGCCCACATTGTGTTCCACTGCACCACTGGATAGTCGCACTAACGAAATTTGTACTTGGGACAGAATTTTTTGTTGGAGGATAAAACAGTTTCAGAAGCTGCCCAGCCCTCCTGTCTACTCAAGAGATGGAGATAAGTGTCTTAAATCATCTTTATAGCATACTTTTCTTTTTTCCTTTGTTGTGTTTCATGCCATTCTAGTGTTGTGGAATTTGCAGACGCAGAGGCGAGAATTCGACCACTGAACCACCAATGCCCATGTGCTGGAGAAAGGAGTTCCATTGAAGACGCCATCGCGTGTAGACAGAATTTTTTCTTGATGGTCCATCAGTACTACGTACTAAACCACATACTAACCTCATCACCACTGAACTACCAATGCCCACATCCACTGAACCATCAATGCCCATGTGTCGGAGAAAGGAGTTCCATTGAAGACGCCATCGCGTGTAGACAGAATGAGGCGAGAATTCCACCACTGAACCACCAATGCCCATGTGTTGGCGAAAGGAGTTCCATTGAAGACGCCTTCGTGTAGACAGAATTTTTTCTTGATGGTCCATCAGTACTACGTACTAAACCAGATACTAACCTCATCACCACAGAACTACCAATGCCCACATTGTGTTCCACTGCACCACTGGATAGTCGCACTAACGAAATTTGTACTTGGGACAGAATTTTTTGTTGGAGGATAAAACAGTTTCGGAAGCTGCCCAGCCCTCCTGTCTACTCAAGAGATGGAGATAAGTGTCTTAAATCATCTTTATAGCATACTTTTCTTTTTTCCTTTGTTGTGTTTCATGCCATTCTAGTGTTGTGGAATTTGCAGACGCAGAGGCGAGAATTCGACCACTGAACCACCAATGCCCATGTGCTGGAGAAAGGAGTTCCATTGAAGACGCCATCGCGTGTAGACAGAATTTTTTCTTGATGGTCCATCAGTACTACGTACTAAACCACATACTAACCTCATCACCACTGAACTACCAATGCCCACATCCACTGAACCATCAATGCCCATGTGTCGGAGAAAGGAGTTCCATTGAAGACGCCATCGCGTGTAGACAGAATGAGGCGAGAATTCCACCACTGAACCACCAATGCCCATGTGTTGGCGAAAGGAGTTCCATTGAAGACGCCATCTCGTGTAGACAGAATTTTTTCTTGATGGTCCATCAGTACTACGTACTAAACCAGATACTAACCTCATCACCACAGAACTACCAATGCCCACATTGTGTTCCACTGCACCACTGGATAGTCGCACTAACGAAATTTGTACTTGGGACAGAATTTTTTGTTGGAGGATAAAACAGTTTCGGAAGCTGCCCAGCCCTCCTGTCTACTCAAGAGATGGAGATAAGTGTCTTAAATCATCTTTATAGCATACTTTTCTTTTTTCCTTTGTTGTGTTTCATGCCATTCTAGTGTTGTGGAATTTGCAGATGCAGAGGCGAGAATTCGACCACTGAACCACCAATGCCCATGTGCTGGAGAAAGGAGTTCCATTGAAGACGCCATCGCGTGTAGACAGAATTTTTTCTTGATGGTCCATCAGTACTACGTACTAAACCACATACTAACCTCATCACCACTGAACTACCAATGCCCACATCCACTGAACCATCAATGCCCATGTGTCGGAGAAAGGAGTTCCATTGAAGACGCCATCGCGTGTAGACAGAATGAGGCGAGAATTCCACCACTGAACCACCAATGCCCATGTGTTGGCGAAAGGAGTTCCATTGAAGACGCCCACATCCACTGAACCATCGCGTGTAGACAGAATTTTTTCTTGATGGTCCATCAGTACTACGTACTAAACCAGATACTAACCTCATCACCACAGAACTACCAATGCCCACATTGTGTTCCACTGCACCACTGGATAGTCGCACTAACCACTGAAATTTTTGTACTTGGGACAGAATTTTTTGTTGGAGGATAAAACAGTTTCGGAAGCTGCCCAGCCCTCCTGTCTACTCAAGAGATGGAGATAAGTGTCTTAAATCATCTTTATAGCATACTTTTCTTTTTTCCTTTGTTGTGTTTCATGCCATTCTAGTGTTGTGGAATTTGCAGACGCAGAGGCGAGAATTCACCACTGAACCACCAATGCCCATGTGCTGGAGAAAGGAGTTCCATTGAAGACGCCATCGCGTGTAGACAGAATTTTTTCTTGATGGTCCATCAGTACTACGTACTAAACCACATACTAACCTCATCACCACTGAACTACCAATGCCCACATCCACTGAACCATCAATGCCCATGTGTCGGAGAAAGGAGTTCCATTGAAGACGCCATCGCGTGTAGACAGAATGAGGCGAGAATTCCACCACTGAACCACCAATGCCCATGTGTTGGCGAAAGGAGTTCCATTGAAGACGCCTCGCAGTGTAGAGAGAATTTTTCTTGATGGTCCATCAGTACTACGTACTAAACCACATACTAACCTCATCACCACAGAACGTGTAGACAGAATTTTTTCTTGATGGTCCATCAGTACTACGTACTAAACCAGATACTAACCTCATCACCACAGAACTACCAATGCCCACATTGTGTTCCACTGCACCACTGGATAGTCGCACTAACGAAATTTGTACTTGGGACAGAATTTTTTGTTGGAGGATAAAACAGTTTCGGAAGCTGCCCAGCCCTCCTGTCTACTCAAGAGATGGAGATAAGTGTCTTAAATCATCTTTATAGCATACTTTTCTTTTTTCCTTTGTTGTGTTTCATGCCATTCTAGTGTTGTGGAATTTGCAGACGCAGAGGCGAGAATTCACCACTGAACCACCAATGCCCATGTGCTGGAGAAAGGAGTTCCATTGAAGACGCCATCGCGTGTAGACAGAATTTTTTCTTGATGGTCCATCAGTACTACGTACTAAACCACATACTAACCTCATCACCACTGAACTACCAATGCCCACATCCACTGAACCATCAATGCCCATGTGTCGGAGAAAGGAGTTCCATTGAAGACGCCATCGCGTGTAGACAGAATGAGGCGAGAATTCCACCACTGAACCACCAATGCCCATGTGTTGGCGAAAGGAGTTCCATTGAAGACGCCTTCGCGTGTAGACAGAATTTTTTCTTGATGGTCCATCAGTACTACGTACTAAACCAGATACTAACCTCATCACCACAGAACTACCAATGCCCACATTGTGTTCCACTGCACCACTGGATAGTCGCACTACTACTAAACCAAATTTGTACTTGGGACAGAATTTTTTGTTGGAGGATAAAACAGTTTCGGAAGCTGCCCAGCCCTCCTGTCTACTCAAGAGATGGAGATAAGTGTCTTAAATCATCTTTATAGCATACTTTTCTTTTCTTTATAGCATACTTTTCTTTTTTGTTGTGTTTCATGCCATTCTAGTGTTGTGGAATTTGCAGACGCAGAGGCGAGAATTCGACCACTGAACCACCAATGCCCATGTGCTGGAGAAAGGAGTTCCATTGAAGACGCCATCGCGTGTAGACAGAATTTTTTCTTGATGGTCCATCAGTACTACGTACTAAACCACATACTAACCTCATCACCACTGAACTACCAATGCCCACATCCACTGAACCATCAATGCCCATGTGTCGGAGAAAGGAGTTCCATTGAAGACGCCATCGCGTGTAGACAGAATGAGGCGAGAATTCCACCACTGAACCACCAATGCCCATGTGTTGGCGAAAGGAGTTCCATTGAAGACGCCTTCGCGTGTAGACAGAATTTTTTCTTGATGGTCCATCAGTACTACGTACTAAACCAGATACTAACCTCATCACCACAGAACTACCAATGCCCACATTGTGTTCCACTGCACCACTGGATAGTCGCACTAACGAAATTTGTACTTGGGACAGAATTTTTTGTTGGAGGATAAAACAGTTTCGGAAGCTGCCCAGCCCTCCTGTCTACTCAAGAGATGGAGATAAGTGTCTTAAATCATCTTTATAGCATACTTTTCTTTTTTCCTTTGTTGTGTTTCATGCCATTCTAGTGTTGTGGAATTTGCAGACGCAGAGGCGAGAATTCACCACTGAACCACCAATGCCCATGTGCTGGAGAAAGGAGTTCCATTGAAGACGCCATCGCGTGTAGACAGAATTTTTTCTTGATGGTCCATCAGTACTACGTACTAAACCACATACTAACCTCATCACCACTGAACTACCAATGCCCACATCCACTGAACCATCAATGCCCATGTGTCGGAGAAAGGAGTTCCATTGAAGACGCCATCGCGTGTAGACAGAATGAGGCGAGAATTCCACCACTGAACCACCAATGCCCATGTGTTGGCGAAAGGAGTTCCATTGAAGACGCCTTTCCATTGAAGACGTGTAGAGAGAATTTTTCTTGATGGTCCATCAGTACTACGTACTAAACCAGATACTAACCTCATCACCACAGAACTACCAATGCCCACATTGTGTTCCACTGCACCACTGGATAGTCGCACTAACGAAATTTGTACTTGGGACAGAATTTTTTGTTGGAGGATAAAACAGTTTGAAGCTGCCCAGCCCTCCTGTCTACTCAAGAGATGGAGATAAGTGTCTTAAATCATCTTTATAGCATACTTTTCTTTTTCCTTTGTTGTGTTTCATGCCATTCTAGTGTTGTGGAATTTGCAGACGACAGAGGCGAGAATTCACCACTGAACCACCAATGCCCATGTGCTGGAGAAAGGAGTTCCATTGAAGACGCCATCGCGTGTAGACAGAATTTTTTCTTGATGGTCCATCAGTACTACGTACTAAACCACATACTAACCTCATCACCACTGAACTACCAATGCCCACATCCACTGAACCATCAATGCCCATGTGTCGGAGAAAGGAGTTCCATTGAAGACGCCATCGCGTGTAGACAGAATGAGGCGAGAATTCCACCACTGAACCACCAATGCCCATGTGTTGGCGAAAGGAGTTCCATTGAAGACGCCTTCGCGTGTAGACAGAATTTTTTCTTGATGGTCCATCAGTACTACGTACTAAACCAGATACTAACCTCATCACCACAGAACTACCAATGCCCACATTGTGTTCCACTGCACCACTGGATAGTCGCACTAACGAAATTTGTACTTGGGACAGAATTTTTTGTTGGAGGATAAAACAGTTTCGGAAGCTGCCCAGCCCTCCTGTCTACTCAAGAGATGGAGATAAGTGTCTTAAATCATCTTTATAGCATACTTTTCTTTTTTCCTTTGTTGTGTTTCATGCCATTCTAGTGTTGTGGAATTTGCAGACGCAGAGGCGAGAATTCGACCACTGAACCACCAATGCCCATGTGCTGGAGAAAGGAGTTCCATTGAAGACGCCATCGCGTGTAGACAGAATTTTTTCTTGATGGTCCATCAGTACTACGTACTAAACCACATACTAACCTCATCACCACTGAACTACCAATGCCCACATCCACTGAACCATCAATGCCCATGTGTCGGAGAAAGGAGTTCCATTGAAGACGCCATCGCGTGTAGACAGAATGAGGCGAGAATTCCACCACTGAACCACCAATGCCCATGTGTTGGCGAAAGGAGTTCCATTGAAGACGCCTTCGCGTGTAGACAGAATTTTTTCTTGATGGTCCATCAGTACTACGTACTAAACCACATACTAACCTCATCACCACTGAACTACCAATGCCCACATCCACTGAACCATCAATGCCCATGTGTACTTGGAAAGAATTCCATTGAATAAAACAGCTTTTACTCAAGAGATGGAGATTTTTAAATCCTTTGTTGTGTTTCATGCCATTCTAGTGTTGTGCCATTCTAGTGTTGTGGAATTTGCAGAGAGGCGAGAATTCGACCACTGAACCACCAATGCCCATGTGCTGGAGAAAGGAGTTCCATTGAAGACGCCATCGCGTGTAGACAGAATTTTTTCTTGATGGTCCATCAGTACTACGTACTAAACCACATACTAACCTCATCACCACTGAACTACCAATGCCCACATCCACTGAACCATCAATGCCCATGTGTCGGAGAAAGGAGTTCCATTGAAGACGCCATCGCGTGTAGACAGAATGAGGCGAGAATTCCACCACTGAACCACCAATGCCCATGTGTTGGCGAAAGGAGTTCCATTGAAGACGCCTTCAGATACTAACCTCATCACCACAGAACTACCAATGCCCACATTGTGTTCCACTGCACCACTGGATAGTCGCACTAACGAAATTTGTACTTGGGACAGAATTTTTTGTTGGAGGATAAAACAGTTTCGGAAGCTGCCCAGCCCTCCTGTCTACTCAAGAGATGGAGATAAGTGTCTTAAATCATCTTTATAGCATACTTTTCTTTTTTCCTTTGTTGTGTTTCATGCCATTCTAGTGTTGTGGAATTTGCAGACGCAGAGGCGAGAATTCGACCACTGAACCACCAATGCCCATGTGCTGGAGAAAGGAGTTCCATTGAAGACGCCATCGCGTGTAGACAGAATTTTTTCTTGATGGTCCATCAGTACTACGTACTAAACCACATACTAACCTCATCACCACTGAACTACCAATGCCCACATCCACTGAACCATCAATGCCCATGTGTCGGAGAAAGGAGTTCCATTGAAGACGCCATCGCGTGTAGACAGAATGAGGCGAGAATTCCACCACTGAACCACCAATGCCCATGTGTTGGCGAAAGGAGTTCCATTGAAGACGCCTTCGCGTGTAGACAGAATTTTTTCTTGATGGTCCATCAGTACTACGTACTAAACCACATACTAACCTCATCACCACAGAACTACCAATGCCCACATTGTGTTCCACTGCACCACTGGATAGTCGCACTAACGAAATTTGTACTTGGGACAGAATTTTTTGTTGGAGGATAAAACAGTTTCGGAAGCTGCCCAGCCCTCCTGTCTACTCAAGAGATGGAGATAAGTGTCTTAAATCATCTTTATAGCATACTTTTCTTTTTTCCTTTGTTGTGTTTCATGCCATTCTAGTGTTGTGGAATTTGCAGATGCAGAGGCGAGAATTCGACCACTGAACCACCAATGCCCATGTGCTGGAGAAAGGAGTTCCATTGAAGACGCCATCGCGTGTAGACAGAATTTTTTCTTGATGGTCCATCAGTACTACGTACTAAACCACATACTAACCTCATCACCACTGAACTACCAATGCCCACATCCACTGAACCATCAATGCCCATGTGTCGGAGAAAGGAGTTCCATTGAAGACGCCATCGCGTGTAGACAGAATGAGGCGAGAATTCCACCACTGAACCACCAATGCCCATGTGTTGGCGAAAGGAGTTCCATTGAAGACGCCTTCGTGTAGACAGAATTTTTTCTTGATGGTCCATCAGTACTACGTACTAAACCAGATACTAACCTCATCACCACAGAACTACCAATGCCCACATTGTGTTCCACTGCACCACTGGATAGTCGCACTAACGAAATTTGTACTTGGGACAGAATTTTTTGTTGGAGGATAAAACAGTTTCGGAAGCTGCCCAGCCCTCCTGTCTACTCAAGAGATGGAGATAAGTGTCTTAAATCATCTTTATAGCATACTTTTCTTTTTTCCTTTGTTGTGTTTCATGCCATTCTAGTGTTGTGGAATTTGCAGACGCAGAGGCGAGAATTCGACCACTGAACCACCAATGCCCATGTGCTGGAGAAAGGAGTTCCATTGAAGACGCCATCGCGTGTAGACAGAATTTTTTCTTGATGGTCCATCAGTACTACGTACTAAACCACATACTAACCTCATCACCACTGAACTACCAATGCCCACATCCACTGAACCATCAATGCCCATGTGTCGGAGAAAGGAGTTCCATTGAAGACGCCATCGCGTGTAGACAGAATGAGGCGAGAATTCCACCACTGAACCACCAATGCCCATGTGTTGGCGAAAGGAGTTCCATTGAAGACGCCACCAATGCCCATGTGTTGGCGAAAGTTCCAGACAGAGACAGAATTTTTTCTTGATGGTCCATCAGTACTACGTACTAAACCAGATACTAACCTCATCACCACAGAACTACCAATGCCCACATTGTGTTCCACTGCACCACTGGATAGTCGCACTAACGAAATTTGTACTTGGGACAGAATTTTTTGTTGGAGGATAAAACAGTTTGAAGCTGCCCAGCCCTCCTGTCTACTCAAGAGATGGAGATAAGTGTCTTAAATCATCTTTATAGCATACTTTTCTTTTTTCCTTTGTTGTGTTTCATGCCATTCTAGTGTTGTGGAATTTGCAGACGCAGAGGCGAGAATTCGACCACTGAACCACCAATGCCCATGTGCTGGAGAAAGGAGTTCCATTGAAGACGCCATCGCGTGTAGACAGAATTTTTTCTTGATGGTCCATCAGTACTACGTACTAAACCACATACTAACCTCATCACCACTGAACTACCAATGCCCACATCCACTGAACCATCAATGCCCATGTGTCGGAGAAAGGAGTTCCATTGAAGACGCCATCGCGTGTAGACAGAATGTAGACAGAATGAGGCGAGAATTCCACCACTGAACCACCAATGCCCATGTGTTGGCGAAAGGAGTTCCATTGAAGACGCCATCGCGTGTAGACAGAATTTTTTCTTGATGGTCCATCAGTACTACGTACTAAACCAGATACTAACCTCATCACCACAGAACTACCAATGCCCACATTGTGTTCCACTGCACCACTGGATAGTCGCACTAACGAAATTTGTACTTGGGACAGAATTTTTTGTTGGAGGATAAAACAGTTTCGGAAGCTGCCCAGCCCTCCTGTCTACTCAAGAGATGGAGATAAGTGTCTTAAATCATCTTTATAGCATACTTTTCTTTTTTCCTTTGTTGTGTTTCATGCCATTCTAGTGTTGTGGAATTTGCAGACGCAGAGGCGAGAATTCGACCACTGAACCACCAATGCCCATGTGCTGGAGAAAGGAGTTCCATTGAAGACGCCATCGCGTGTAGACAGAATTTTTTCTTGATGGTCCATCAGTACTACGTACTAAACCACATACTAACCTCATCACCACTGAACTACCAATGCCCACATCCACTGAACCATCAATGCCCATGTGTCGGAGAAAGGAGTTCCATTGAAGACGCCATCGCGTGTAGACAGAATGAGGCGAGAATTCCACCACTGAACCACCAATGCCCATGTGTTGGCGAAAGGAGTTCCATTGAAGACGCCTTCGCGTGTAGACAGAATTTTTTCTTGATGGTCCATCAGTACTACGTACTAAACCAGATACTAACCTCATCACCACAGAACTACCAATGCCCACATTGTGTTCCACTGCACCACTGGATAGTCGCACTAACGAAATTTGTACTTGGGACAGAATTTTTTGTTGGAGGATAAAACAGTTTGAGAGCTGCCCAGCCCTCCTGTCTACTCAAGAGATGGAGATAAGTGTCTTAAATCATCTTTATAGCATACTTTTCTTTTTTCCTTTGTTGTGTTTCATGCCATTCTAGTGTTGTGGAATTTGCAGACGCAGAGGCGAGAATTCACCACTGAACCACCAATGCCCATGTGCTGGAGAAAGGAGTTCCATTGAAGACGCCATCGCGTAGACAGAATTTTTCTTGATGGTCCACAGTACTATTTTTCTTGATGGTCCATCAGTACTACGTACTAAACCACATACTAACCTCATCACCACTGAACTACCAATGCCCACATCCACTGAACCATCAATGCCCATGTGTCGGAGAAAGGAGTTCCATTGAAGACGCCATCGCGTGTAGACAGAATGAGGCGAGAATTCCACCACTGAACCACCAATGCCCATGTGTTGGCGAAAGGAGTTCCATTGAAGACGCCGAGAATTCCACCACTGAACCACCAATGCCCATGTAGACATTGAATTTTTCTTGATGGTCCATCAGTACTACGTACTAAACCAGATACTAACCTCATCACCACAGAACTACCAATGCCCACATTGTGTTCCACTGCACCACTGGATAGTCGCACTAACGAAATTTGTACTTGGGACAGAATTTTTTGTTGGAGGATAAAACAGTTTCGGAAGCTGCCCAGCCCTCCTGTCTACTCAAGAGATGGAGATAAGTGTCTTAAATCATCTTTATAGCATACTTTTCTTTTTTCCTTTGTTGTGTTTCATGCCATTCTAGTGTTGTGGAATTTGCAGACGCAGAGGCGAGAATTCGACCACTGAACCACCAATGCCCATGTGCTGGAGAAAGGAGTTCCATTGAAGACGCCATCGCGTGTAGACAGAATTTTTTCTTGATGGTCCATCAGTACTACGTACTAAACCACATACTAACCTCATCACCACTGAACTACCAATGCCCACATCCACTGAACCATCAATGCCCATGTGTCGGAGAAAGGAGTTCCATTGAAGACGCCATCGCGTGTAGACAGAATGAGGCGAGAATTCCACCACTGAACCACCAATGCCCATGTGTTGGCGAAAGGAGTTCCATTGAAGACGCCCACTGAACCACCAATGCCCATGTGTAGACAGAATTTTTTTTCTTGATGGTCCATCAGTACTACGTACTAAACCACATACTAACCTCATCACCACAGAACTACCAATGCCCACATTGTGTTCCACTGCACCACTGGATAGTCGCACTAACGAAATTTGTACTTGGGACAGAATTTTTTGTTGGAGGATAAAACAGTTTCGGAAGCTGCCCAGCCCTCCTGTCTACTCAAGAGATGGAGATAAGTGTCTTAAATCATCTTTATAGCATACTTTTCTTTTTTCCTTTGTTGTGTTTCATGCCATTCTAGTGTTGTGGAATTTGCAGACGCAGAGGCGAGAATTCGACCACTGAACCACCAATGCCCATGTGCTGGAGAAAGGAGTTCCATTGAAGACGCCATCGCGTGTAGACAGAATTTTTTCTTGATGGTCCATCAGTACTACGTACTAAACCACATACTAACCTCATCACCACTGAACTACCAATGCCCACATCCACTGAACCATCAATGCCCATGTGTCGGAGAAAGGAGTTCCATTGAAGACGCCATCGCGTGTAGACAGAATGAGGCGAGAATTCCACCACTGAACCACCAATGCCCATGTGTTGGCGAAAGGAGTTCCATTGAAGACGCCGCGTGTGTAGACAGAATTTTTCTTGATGGTCCATCAGTACTACGTACTAAACCAGATACTAACCTCATCACCACAGAACTACCAATGCCCACATTGTGTTCCACTGCACCACTGGATGTGTTCCACTGCACCACTGGCTGCCCAGTCGTCTACTCAAGAAATTTGTACTTGGGACAGAATTTTTGTTGGAGGATAAAACAGTTTCGAAGCTGCTGCCAGCAGCCCTCCTGTCTACTCAAGAGATGGAGATAAGTGTCTTAAATCATCTTTATAGCATACTTTTCTTTTTCCTTTGTTGTGTTTCATGCCATTCTAGTGTTGTGGAATTTGCAGACGCAGAGGCGAGAATTCACCACTGAACCACCAATGCCCATGTGCTGGAGAAAGGAGTTCCATTGAAGACGCCATCGCGTGTAGACAGAATTTTTTCTTGATGGTCCATCAGTACTACGTACTAAACCACATACTAACCTCATCACCACTGAACTACCAATGCCCACATCCACTGAACCATCAATGCCCATGTGTCGGAGAAAGGAGTTCCATTGAAGACGCCATCGCGTGTAGACAGAATGAGGCGAGAATTCCACCACTGAACCACCAATGCCCATGTGTTGGCGAAAGGAGTTCCATTGAAGACGCCCCATGCGTGTAGACAGAATTTTTTCTTGATGGTCCATCAGTACTACGTACTAAACCACATACTAACCTCATCACCACAGAACTACCAATGCCCACATTGTGTTCCACTGCACCACTGGATAGTCGCACTAACGAAATTTGTACTTGGGACAGAATTTTTTGTTGGAGGATAAAACAGTTTCGGAAGCTGCCCAGCCCTCCTGTCTACTCAAGAGATGGAGATAAGTGTCTTAAATCATCTTTATAGCATACTTTTCTTTTTTCCTTTGTTGTGTTTCATGCCATTCTAGTGTTGTGGAATTTGCAGACGCAGAGGCGAGAATTCGACCACTGAACCACCAATGCCCATGTGCTGGAGAAAGGAGTTCCATTGAAGACGCCATCGCGTGTAGACAGAATTTTTTCTTGATGGTCCATCAGTACTACGTACTAAACCACATACTAACCTCATCACCACTGAACTACCAATGCCCACATCCACTGAACCATCAATGTCCATGTGTCGGAGAAAGGAGTTCAATTGAAGACGCCATCGCGTGTAGACAGAATGAGGCGAGAATTCCACCACTGAACCACCAATGCCCATGTGTCGGCGAAAGGAGTTCCATTGAAGACGCCATCGCGTGTAGACAGAATTTTTTCTTGATGGTCCATCAGTACTACGTACTAAACCACATACTAACCTCATCACCACAGAACTACCAATGCCCACATTGTGTTCCACTGCACCACTGGATAGTCGCACTAACCTCATCACCACAGAACTACCAATGCCCACATTGTGTTCCACTGCACCACTGGATAGTCGCACTAACGAAATTTGTACTTGGGACAGAATTTTTTGTTGGAGGATAAAACAGTTTCGGAAGCTGCCCAGCCCTCCTGTCTACTCAAGAGATGGAGATAAGTGTCTTAAATCATCTTTATAGCATACTTTTCTTTTTTGTTGTGTTTCATGCCATTCTAGTGTTGTGGAATTTGCAGACGCAGAGGCGAGAATTCGACCACTGAACCACCAATGCCCATGTGCTGGAGAAAGGAGTTCCATTGAAGACGCCATCGCGTGTAGACAGAATTTTTTCTTGATGGTCCATCAGTACTACGTACTAAACCACATACTAACCTCATCACCACTGAACTACCAATGCCCACATCCACTGAACCATCAATGCCCATGTGTCGGAGAAAGGAGTTCCATTGAAGACGCCATCGCGTGTAGACAGAATGAGGCGAGAATTCCACCACTGAACCACCAATGCCCATGTGTTGGCGAAAGGAGTTCCATTGAAGACGCCTTCGCGTGTAGACAGAATTTTTTCTTGATGGTCCATCAGTACTACGTACTAAACCAGATACTAACCTCATCACCACAGAACTACCAATGCCCACATTGTGTTCCACTGCACCACTGGATAGTCGCACTAACGAAATTTGTACTTGGGACAGAATTTTTTGTTGGAGGATAAAACAGTTTCGGAAGCTGCCCAGCCCTCCTGTCTACTCAAGAGATGGAGATAAGTGTCTTAAATCATCTTTATAGCATACTTTTCTTTTTTCCTTTGTTGTGTTTCATGCCATTCTAGTGTTGTGGAATTTGCAGACGCAGAGGCGAGAATTCGACCACTGAACCACCAATGCCCATGTGCTGGAGAAAGGAGTTCCATTGAAGACGCCATCGCGTGTAGACAGAATTTTTTCTTGATGGTCCATCAGTACTACGTACTAAACCACATACTAACCTCATCACCACTGAACTACCAATGCCCACATTGTGTTCCACTGCACCAATGGACAGTCGCACTAATGACAATTGTACTTGGGACAGAATGTTTTGTTGGAAAACTGTTTCGGAAGCTGTCCACCCATCACGTCTACTCAAGAGATGGAGAGAAGGTAGAAATGTCTTAAAACATCTTTATAGCATACCTTCCCTTTTTCCTTTGTTCTGTTTCATGCCCTTCTAGTGGTGTGAAAATTTTTAGGTGTTGAAATCTAAGCTCCTTGACTGGCACACATCTTGGTATTAGACAGGGGAGCGCAATTCCTGGATGTCCGCTTTAGTTTGGGTTGAATTTTAGGTTTTCTATATGCTTTAAGCATCTAGAGTTCACGGAAAAAAACACTTGTTCTCCTAAAGCCTTTATTCCTTTGCCCTTTGGATTACCAATGCTCTCTCTAGAAGGTAGAGGACTGCACATGTGTCGAAGCTGTCCATTCTACAAAAGCCCTGCCTCGTGTGAGGCTTGAACTCACGACCTTCAGATTATGAGACTGACGCGCTGCCAACTGCGCCAACGAGGCTGAGGGAAAATGCATGCTAAATTGAAAA